>CM036639.1:0-747500 GCA_020746105.1 Trogon surrucura
CAGACAGGAACCAGGCAAAGAGACACAAAGCAGACAACTCAGGAAAACCCACTAACCGAGACACAAAGCAGACACACACCAGGCAAGAGACACAAAGCAGACAACTCAGGAAAACCCACTAACCGAGACACAAAGCAGACACACACCAGGCAAAGAGACACAAAGCAGACACACACCAGGCAAAGAGACACAAAGCAGACACACACCAGGCAAAGAGACACAAAGCAGACACACACCAGGCAAAGAGACACAAAGCAGACACACACCAGGCAAAGAGACACAAAGCAGACAACTCAGAAAAACCCACACACCGAAACACAAAGCAGACACACACCAGGCAAAGAGACACAAAGCAGACACACACCAGGCAAAGAGACACAAAGCAGACACACACCAGGCAAAGAGACACAAAGCAGACACACACCAGGCAAAGAGACACAAAGCACACAACTCAGAAAAACCCACACACCGAAACACAAAGCAGACACACACCAGGCAAAGAGACACAAAGCAGACACACACCAGGCAAAGAGACACAAAGCAGACACACACCAGGCAAAGAGACACAAAGCAGACAACTCAGGAAAACCCACACACCGAAACACAAAGCAGACACACACCAGGCAAAGAGACACAAAGCAGACAACTCAGGAAAACCCACACACCGAAACACAAAGCAGACACACACCAGGCAAAGAGACACAAAGCAGACAACTCAGAAAAACCCACACACCGAAACACAAAGCAGACACGAACCAGGCAAAGAGACACAAAGCAGACACACACCAGGCAAAGAGACACAAAGCAGACACACACCAGGCAAAGAGACACAAAGCACACAACTCAGAAAAACCCACACACCGAAACACAAAGCAGACACACACCAGGCAAAGAGACACAAAGCAGACAACTCAGAAAAACCCACACACCGAAACACAAAGCAGACACGAACCAGGCAAAGAGACACAAAGCAGACACCAACCAGGCAAAGAAACACAAAGCAGACAACTCAGAAAAACCCACAAACCGAAACACAAAGCAGACACGAACCAGGCAAAGAGACACAAAGCAGACAACTCAGGAAAACCCACACACCGAAACACAAAGCAGACACAAACCAGGGAAAGAGACACAAAGCAGACACACACCAGGCAAAGAGACACAAAGCAGACAACTCAGGAAAACCCACAAACCGAAACACAAAGCAGACACACACCAGGCAAAGAGACACAAAGCAGACAACTCAGGAAAACCCACACACCGAAACACAAAGCAGACACACACCAGGCAAAGAGACACAAAGCACACAACTCAGAAAAACCCACACACCGAGACACAAAGCAGACACACACCAGGCAAAGAGACACAAAGCAGACAGGAACCAGGCAAAGAGACACAAAGCAGACAACTCAGGAAAACCCACAAACCGAAACACAAAGCAGACACACACCAGGCAAAGAGACACAAAGCAGACAACTCAGGAAAACCCACACACCGAAACACAAAGCAGACACACACCAGGCAAAGAGACACAAAGCAGACACACACCAGGCAAAGAGACACAAAGCAGACACACACCAGGCAAAGAGACACAAAGCAGACACACACCAGGCAAAGAGACACAAAGCAGACAACTCAGAAAAACCCACAAACCGAAACACAAAGCAGACACCAACCAGGCAAAGAGACACAAAGCAGACACAAAGCAGACACCAACCAGGCAAAGAGACACAAAGCAGACAACTCAGGAAAACCCACACACCAAAACACAAAGCAGACAGGAACCAGGCAAAGAGACACAAAGCAGACAGGAACCAGGCAAAGAGACACAAAGCAGACAGGAACCAGGCAAAGAGACACAAACCAGACAGGAACCAGGCAAAGAGACACAAAGCAGACAGGAACCAGGCAAAGAGACACAAAGCAGACAGGAACCAGGCAAAGAGACACAAAGCAGACAGGAACCAGGCAAAGAGACACAAAGCAGACAGGAACCAGGCAAAGAGACACAAAGCAGACAACTCAGGAAAACCCACACACCGAAACACAAAGCAGACACACACCAGGCAAAGAGACACAAAGCAGACAACTCAGAAAAACCCACAAACCGAGACACCAAGCAGACACACACCAGGCAAAGAGACACCAAGCAGACACACACCAGGCAAAGAGACACCAAGCAGACAACTCAGGAAAACCCACAAACCGAGACACAAAGCAGACACACACCAGGCAAAGAGACACCAAGCAGACAACTCAGAAAAACCCACAAACCGAGACACAGACCAGACAGGAACCAGGCAAAGAGACACAGACCAGACAGGAACCAGGCAAAGAGACACAGACCAGACAGGAACCAGGCAAAGAGACACAGACCAGACAGGAACCAGGCAAAGAGACACAGACCAGACAGGAACCAGGCAAAGAGACACAGACCAGACAGGAACCAGGCAAAGAGACACAGACCAGACAGGAACCAGGCAAAGAGACACAGACCAGACAGGAACCAGGCAAAGAGACACAGACCAGACAGGAACCAGGCAAAGAGACACAGACCAGACAGGAACCAGGCAAAGAGACACAGACCAGACAGGAACCAGGCAAAGAGACACAGACCAGACAGGAACCAGGCAAAGAGACACAGACCAGACAGGAACCAGGCAAAGAGACACAGACCAGACAACTCAGAAACTCCCACTAACCGAAACACAAAGCAGACACACACCAGGCAAAGAGACACAAAGCAGACAACTCAGAACAACCCAGGCAAAGAGACACAAAGCAGACAACTCAGAACAACCCAGGCAAAGAGACACAAAGCAGACAACTCAGAACAACCCAGGCAAAGAGACACAAAGCAGACAACTCAGAACAACCCAGGCAAAGAGACACAAAGCAGACAACTCAGAACAACCCAGGCAAAGAGACACAAAGCAGACACCAACCAGGCAAAGAGACACAAAGCAGACACACACCAGGCAAAGAGACACAAAGCAGACAACTCAGAAAAACCCAGGCAAAGAGACACAAAGCAGACACCAACCAGGCAAAGAGACACAAAGCAGACACCAACCAGGCAAAGAGACACAAAGCAGACACCAACCAGGCAAAGAGACACAAAGCAGACACCAACCAGGCAAAGAGACACAAAGCAGACAACTCAGAAAAACCCACAAACCGAAACACAAAGCAGACAGGAACCAGGCAAAGAGACACAAAGCAGACAACTCAGAAAAACCCACAAACCGAAACACAAAGCAGACACACACCAGGCAAAGAGACACAAAGCAGACAACTCAGAAAAACCCACAAACCGAAACACAAAGCAGACAGGAACCAGGCAAAGAGACATGGAGCAGACAGGAACCAGGCAAAGAGACACGGAGCAGACAGGAACCAGGCAAAGAGACACGGAGCAGACAGGAACCAGGCAAAGAGACACGGAGCAGACAGGAACCAGGCAAAGAGACACGGAGCAGACAGGAACCAGGCAAAGAGACACAGAGCAGACAGGAACCAGGCAAAGAGACACAGAGCAGACAACTCAGAAACACCCACTAACCGAAACACAAAGCAGACAGGAACCAGGCAAAGAGACACAAACCAGACAACTCAGAAACACCCACTAACCGAAACACAAAGCAGACACACACCAGGCAAAGCGACACAAAGCAGACAACTCAGAAAAACCCAGGCAAAGAGACACAAAGCAGACACACACCAGGCAAAGAGACACAAAGCAGACAACTCAGAAAAACCCAGGCAAAGAGACACAAAGCAGACACCTCAGAAAAACCCAGGCAAAGAGACACAAAGCAGACACCAACCAGGCAAAGAGACACAAAGCAGACACCAACCAGGCAAAGAGACACAAAGCAGACAACTCAGAAAAACCCACAAACCGAAACACAAAGCAGACACGAACCAGGCAAAGAGACACAAAGCAGACAACTTAGAAAAACCCACTAACCGAAACACAAAGCAGACAGGAACCAGGCAAAGAGACACAAAGCAGACAGGAACCAGGCAAAGAGACACAAAGCAGACAGGAACCAGGCAGAGAGACACAAAGCAGACAACTCAGAAACACCCACTAACCGAAACACAGAGCAGACAGGAACCAGGCAAAGAGACACAGACCAGACAACTCAGAAACACCCACTAACCGAAACACAAAGCAGACAGGAACCAGGCAAAGAGACACAAAGCAGACACACACCAGGCAAAGAGACACCAAGCAGACAACTCAGAAAAACCCACAAACTGAGACACAAAGCAGACACACACCAGGCAAAGAGACACCAAGCAGACAACTCAGAAAAACCCACAAACCGAGACACAAAGCAGACACCAACCAGGCAAAGAGACACTAAGCAGACAGGAACCAGGCAAAGAGACACTAAGTAGACAACTCAGAAAAACCCACTAACCGAAACACAAAGCAGACAAACCAGGCAAACCGAAACACACACCAAGCACAAACCGAAACACAAACCAGGCAAACCAGGCAAGCCCAAACACACACCAAACACAAACCAAACACAAACCGGGCAAGCCCAAACACCAAGCGGACAAACCAGGCAAACTCAAACACACACCAGACACAAACCAGGCAAAACACAACCAGAAAGACCACCCGCTTACCTTTGATCGTGTCACGGGTCTTGATGGAAACTCAGGCCTGACATCAGGAATGCTGACCTTGCATCACATTCGCCTCGAAAAAAGACATACATACGCTGAACTGGGAGGCACGTAGCGCATCTGTCGGAGCGGGTGTGGGTGCCCCCCGCCCTGGCTCCCGACATCCCCGTGAAACACACACAACTCCTAAATATATGACAGAGGAAGTGTTGTCTAAAGGGCTAACACACATGCTCCATATCGTTATGGTAAGCAGGTCTTAGATGCAACGATGCCATACCTGCCAGTGAACATGGAGTCTTACGCCTAGTCCACCCACCCCACGCCCACGGGCAGAGCGGTTCCGAGCCAAAGACACGCGTAAACACGTACACGCCGGGGGATGGCGCGAATCGACAGCCGGAGAAAACTGGGGAGAACGACAAAGGCGAGAATAAACGCTCTATGAGCGAGATGACCTAGAGCGGTGACATGTCCGCCCGAGGCGGCCCTGGGGCCGCCTGGTAAAGACACATTGGCGAGACCCAGGTACAAGAATTTGCTATGAAAAGAATGGATCTTTATTAGTGGCGAGCGGGAAGGCTTCAAGACCTAAGCGCTAAAGGATGTGGGCAAGAAGGCGCTGGACATCAAAACAGATGGGGATTGAGCCGACCCGCTGTTGCAGACCAGAAGAACGATGCAAAAGGACTGCCCGGTAACCTCCGAGACAAGAGACCGATCCTTTTTCCAAGCTTGTGACGCGGTGAAAGAGGCGCCCGATGAGCGCGATGCCGGTCGGAACTCGCGTTCCCTAAGCCCGCCGAGCTCCTTGAGCTCAGTAGAGTGATGATGACTTTGAGGCACGAGGGACGGGGACGACACAGAAGACACACAAGAGACACTGAGCTGACAAGACAGGCTGGAACCGCCCTGCCCGGGACGTGCTAACGTTAATCAGAGTACAAAGCCGCTCCCTCTGTTGGACCCCGCCCTGAAGAATCTGAGCCTCAAAGTCTCTCTCACCTATGCTACCTTTACAACCCCTTCCCACAACTGCCAACTCTGCCCCCACCCATTGAGACACTTCCCCACAACTTAACTGCACAAGACAGAGATCCGACTCCATCCTCGACACGAGCGGCTCTTCGGAGCTCCTGGACCGCCCTGCCTTGACTGCAATCCTGATCTTCCTCTGCAAAGAAAAAGAAACAAGCCAAAAAAAAAAGACAAACAGGACCATCTCACAAGGACCAGGCTGGCCAAAGGCATTCTCTGCCGCCACACGCCGATCAAAGGGGCTCCGGTCTCATCGCTCGCCTGCTCCTTCCAGAGACGGCCGCCATTGTTGCGGGGACACCTACGATATAGAGACAGAACACCGTGGGAATCCTTCTGAACAAGTGATCGGCCCCGTCTCGTGCTCACAACTAACTCACCTCACCAGAATGGCTCGCTCCTTGTCCGCTGGCTGCCCCACAAAGACCCTGCAGAAAAAGAAAAGGAAAAGGGCTGCGCTCTGGGGCCAGACAGGCTGTTGCCCCTACACACGGGCACGGCTCGCAACTGCCTCACCTGGTCCGACTTCTCTTCGGCACGGGCCTCCGTCCCCCAGAGACGGCTTGCGGGACCTGGGGGGTGGGGGGATAAAGAAAAAAAAAAAAAAAACACACGCTGAACAACTGCCTGGAACACCAGCCTGCCCAGAGCTAGGCCTCTCCCGCTCCTTTACCTGAGAAGGTCCCCCGGCCCGCCTGGGTCCTCGTCAGCTGCCGGCCCAGGTCTCGGGCACCGCCTGCAACACACAAACAAGGCAGACTTTGAAGTTACCCAAAAACAAAACACCTGAGAAACAATTACCACTTGAGCCGACCCATCAAGGCTCACCTGGCCAGATTCTGAACTGGTGATGATGTCTCACTCGGTTCAGCTCTCCACACCTGCAAAACATGGGAAAAAACCAAACACACCCTGAAACGTAGTCTTAGACACCAGTCGCACGTCCCCTGCGACACGAGGCGCCGACCCACCTGCCGACGGCCCTCCGCTCCCCTTCTCTGCCGCTCTTTGGCGTGCGTCTGGTCCCGCAGCGTCTGGAAAAACAGGGTCGGAGAAGTTACCCGCTTGCAGATCGGGACCGGATCGAGCCGGACGGACCCCGCGGCCTCCCGTGGCTATCCCGCCTATGCCTGACCCCGTGCCCCGGGCACGGCGGCTCCGAGCCAAAAGCACACGTACACAGACAGGACACTGAACTCATCTCTATGGCGAGAGAAAACTCTCGGTGAGAAGAAGGGCTCCCGATACGCAAAGATGATCGAGCGAGAGGACCTACGGGGCCCCGGGGCCTCCTCAGAACAGAGCCAGACACAGTGGCTCACTGCAAGAGGGTGCTCTAAAAACAAGACGTGCCTGTCGACACAAAGATCGCACATGCGCAACCAGCTGGGCTGCGAGACCTCGCCGCTTAAGGATGCGGGCAGTCTAAACGGACTGCGATGGAGCCGAGCCGCCGACGCGGTCTGGAACAACGATCCGAAAGAAGTGGCCGGTAACCTCTGAGACAAGAGACCGATCCTTCTTCAAGTTAGATGAGACTAAAGAGGCGCCCGACCGGCACGACACCTGCAAAAACTTCTGTTCCCGATGCCTGCCTTTCTCCGTGAGCTCAGAAGAGCAAAGACGACTTCAAGACTCAAGGAACAGGAACAACACAGAACACAGACACGACACACGGAGCTGACAAGACAGGCTGGAACCGCCCTGCCCGGGACATGCTGACCTCCATCAGACGACAAAGATGCTCCCTCTGTTGGGACCCATCCTGAGGAATCTGAGCCTCGAAAGCCCTCTCTCCTATCTCTTCCCACAACTGCCAACCCTGCCCCCACCCATTGAGACACTTCCCCACAACTTAACTCCACAACACAGAGATCCGACTCCATCCTCGACACGAGCGGTGCTTCGGATCTCCTGGACTGTCCTGATCTTCCTCTGCAAAAAAAAAAAAAAACCACAGACAAAGCAGCAGCTCTAAAGGACCAGGTGGGCTGACAACATCCTCTGCTGCCACACACCACTGAAAGGGCCTCTGGCCGCACCGCTCACCTGCTCCTTCCAGAGACGGACGTTATTGTTGCGGGGACACCTAGGATATAGAGACAGAACACCGTGGGAATCCTTCTGAACAAGCGATCGGCCCCCGTCTCCTGCTCACAACTAACTCAACTCACCAGAATGGCTCGCCCCTTGTCCGCTGGCCGCCCCGCACAGACTCTGCGGAAAAACAAAAGGAAAAGCGCTGCGCTCCGTGGCCAGACGGGCTGTTGCCCCTACACACGGGGACGGCCCGCAACTGCCTCACCCGGTCCGACTTCTCTTCGGCACGGGCCTCCGTCCCCCAGAGACTGCTTGCGGGACCTCGGAGAGGGGGAGAAAGAAAGAAAAAAAGAAAAGCACGCACTGAACAACTGCCTGGAACACCAGCCTGCCCAGAGCCGGGCCTCTCCCGCTCCTTTACCTGAGACAGGCCGCCGCCACGCCTGGGTCCTCTCGAGCCGCCGGCCCGGGTTTCGGACTCCGCCTGCAACACACAAACAAGGCGGACCTTGAAGTTCCCCAAAAACAAAACACCTGAGAAACAACTGCCGCTCGGGCCGACCGGTCAAGGCTCACCTGGCCAGAGTCCGAGGGGGTGATGAGGTGTCTCTCTGTTTGGCTCCCCTCACCTGCAAAACACGGGAACAAAACAAACCGCACCCTGAAACGTAGTCAAAGCCACCAGTCGCACGTCCCCTGCGACACGAGGCGACGACCCACCTGCCGACTGCCCTTCGCTCCCCTCCTCGGCCGCTCTTCGGTGTGCGTCTGGTCCCGCAGCATCTGAAAAACCGGGGTCGGAGAAGTTACCCGCTTGCAGATCGGGACCGTACCGAGCCGGACCGACCCTGCGGCCCCCCACGGCTATCCCGCCTGTGCTCAACCCCCTGTCCCGGGCAGGGCGGCTCCAAGCCAAAAGCACACGTACACAGGACATAGAACACCTCTCTATGGCGAGAGAAAACTCTCGGCGAGAAGAAGGGCTCCCGATACGCAAAGATGATCGAGCGAGAGGACCTACGGGGCCCCGGGGCCTCCTCAGAACAGAGCCAGGCACAGTGCAAGAAGGTGCTCTAAAAACAAGACCTTCAAGACCTCACCGCTTAAGGACACGGGCAAGAAGGTGGTGGCCATCTCAACAGACGGCAACAGAGACGAGCCGCCGACGTAGCCCGGAACTTGGATTTGAAAGAACTGCCCGGTAACCTCCAAAGCAAAAGACGGATCCTTCTTCAAGCTAGAGATGGGACAAAAGAGACGTCAAGAAATATCTTCAGGCTTGGGACGAGACAAAAGAGACGCCCGATCGGCGTAAAGCCCGTGATGATAGTCGCTCCGGACGCCTGCCCGGCTGCTCGATTTTGAGCGGGGAATAGCTTGTTGCGAGCTACTGCACAGGGATGACAGAAAAGACAGACACAACACAGATGCGACGACACGGGCTGGAACCGTCCTGCCTGGGACATGTTAACACCCTCCCGAGGACTAAACCTCTCGCTCCTCCCCCTCCAAAAAGGGCTTTGCCTCAAGAGGCCCATCTGATACACCAACTTGAAAGCCCTTTCCCACAAATACCGACCCCTGCCGCAATTTAACTCCGAAAGACGTGGATTCTAGTCCACGCTTCAAAAAAGCCGTGCCGAGCTCAGCTCCGTCTGTGGACGTCTTCATGCGTGACCTGCAAGTGCGAAGACGGTCGCTGAAACCGTTTACCCGTGCACCGGGTCGGTGGGCTATTTCGGCACCTTCTGCATCGGTTTTACCTGACCCGTTCGCAAAACTCCACCTTTAAAGGTACCCCTTGACCTCTCTAGACGTCCGCGTCTCTCTCCGCAAAGCTGTCGTTTGCCGAAGGTGCGGCCGAACCGTAGTGGAAAACCTACTGAGGAAACTAGGAAGTTGAGAAAAAAGCCAAGTGACAGAAAAGGGATAGGACTCTGGAAGGAGCTTAAACCCAGAAAAACAGTAAAATGTGGTAAGAAAGGCATAAGGCTAAAAAAGACACACAAATAAAAGAAAAAGGTAACACACACAGAAAAGTATGACACGCTAAAAAAGAACTGCCAAGTGGACAAAAAAAAGCTAGAGAATTGAAAGTAGAAAAGAAATAATCAGAAAATAACAGAGAAGAGAGATATGAGACTTAACTGCAGTCGACGCCTTCCTCTTCATCATCTGCAAGGAAACAAAAACAGAAGTGCTATAGTAAATGCCATGCCGAACGGCCCGGGACCCTTCCCGATCCCTCGGTCGCTCAAAACGGACTTTACGTGAACCGGTTCTCGGCTCTGCCTTCAAAAGAGAACCTCTGCTCCTGAAAGCCAGTGACTGGTGAGAAGAGAGATTTTCACTGCAAGGATCGCCAGAGCAGAATGACTGAGCTTGGCAGAGGGTGAGGCTCTTATACCACAGGCCACGCCCCTCCATCTGTCCCACAATGCCCTGCAAAAGGGGTGGAGCGAACCTCCGGGAGACATAAAAGCAGCCGGAGGAGGGGCTTCCCCTATTTAGTCTTTATCTGCGCTCGGAAGGAAAGCGTGGGTCTGGAGAGAGAGATATCGCTAAACCTGATAATACCTGCTTTTCTGCTCTAAACTGACTGCGAGAGCCACTGGACCAGGTAGGAAATAAAAACTATCTCTTTTCTAGAATATAGGCAGACAGTAAAAACTTATCCTACAAACCTATACGAGTCATTACTTCATTGAGTTTATGGTCGACGACGTGCCGCACGAGGACGACGTATTTTAGTTGGCCACACGTAATCTTCGTACTTGCAGTAAACGCAAATAAAAGGTAATGGCAAAGAATTGTTATCTCTCCAGAAGAATTAGATTCAGAAAAAGAGAATGTTAGACAGCTATAAGCTTCTCAAAAGGGCTAGGCTAAGAAAAAGGCAACGTTGGGCGGTCGTAATCTGCTTAGAATCGATCGGACCGGAAGTAGGCGGTGTCGGACACCGGGAAACTTTTGTGAGGGACTCGGACGGAAAAAGATGATAGAAAACAGTCGTACGCTGTTTTTCTAATCTTAATTGGTTAAAACAACCGTTCATCGGATTGATTATTCTGGTAATTTTAGGAATAAGTCTTTATATTCTTCAAAAGTCAAAATTCAGTGGAAAAGTATAGTGAGAGGAAAAAGAATAAGATCAGGGATCAAGTGGAAGCAGGAAAATATCTTCCTCGGACCGTAGAAAAGGACGGGTTACTACAGACTTATTGCAAAAGAATTTGCAATGGTAAAAGAAAAGGGGGGAATTGATACAGAGAAGTAAAAACTTTTAGTCACTGCCAATACGGCAAACGCTTTACCAAATGTAAACACATAGTCAAGCCCACTAACACTGCAAATACAGTAGGACATATGGAATACTCTTGAAATGACAAACGAAATGCTACTGTTGGTCAGCTGATCCGTCCATCCGTCCTAAGAAGCGCAAACTGCTACTGCCTTTGTTACCCCTGTGACTTCCCAGACTTCCCAGCAACCCCACGGTGGCACGCAAGGCCCAGTAACGACGCTGGTCGATACAGCAACAAGCATCAGCCAGAGCCCTTCAGCTTCCCCACCTCTGGCAGTGACAGTAAGTGCCAGGCATTATCTCTTTGAGGAGCAGACACCGTCTGCATAAACCTACTGCTAACTTAAAAAGCGCGGCCTCTCAGAAAAGACTGAGCTCAGAGGTAAGAAACCACTGAACACAACTGGTTCCGTTTAGCTGACAATAAGACATTGCACCCTTTATTCCGTATCATTTACATCAGATACAACACGAGCTTTTAAACATTATTGTAGAGAGAAAACTAACTACCTGGGCTCGTCATTGTGGGTTCCATCTATCACAGCAGTCTCTCTCGGGGAGGGGGGGGGGGGGGGCCAGGAGAGGCTGGGGGAGCAGAAGGCAGGGGCCAGGGAGGATTGGGGGGTGAGTCCCAAATAGGTGTATGGGGGGGGGGGGTGAGGGACCGGGAGGAGTGGCAGGGGGGGCAGGGCCCAGAGTGGCAGGGGGAGTGGAGGGGTGGCGCAGGAGGGGGGCCCCGGGAGGGGCGAGATGGGAGGGGCTGGGGGGGGTAGGAGGAACGGGGAAATATGAGGGGCTATCTAGCATGGGCAGGGGGGGCAAGGAGTGGGGGTAGAGAAGGGGCAGTGTCTAGGAGGCATAAGCATGACTTAGGGGGCAGGAGCTGGTGACCTACACAGTGGGGGGGAAAACTGGCAGGCAGAGGGGGGGGGACTTGGGGAGCAAAGGAGTGACTTAGAAGGCAGGACTGCTGCCATATAGGATCCCCCACCCACAACTCCCTGACCCCCAAAAGAATGGACACAACACACCCCCCAGACCCAAGAAAAGACACGACACACACCTCCCCAGCCCCACCAACCTCCACAACCAAACGCCCCCCCCAGTCCCCCAAAAAAACACACAACACAGTCTTATTGCACATCTTCTTATTCTTTAACTCATTGCACTTAGACACGTCTTCATTTCCTGAAATGTATTTGTAAGATCAGTTATTATGTTTAGTTACATGTATTCGTTCTTAGTCTTAATCCTTCTGAAATGACTTTCAGTCGTCCAATTTATTTAACAACTCCTAAGGAGTCCTTAATCATTTCTTCCGAGTTTTAATTCTTCTTAAAATGTTCCAGGTTAAACTACAAAGTTAATCAATTAACACATCAGATTTTAATCAGTACATTATTAACAGCATTATATATACTTGTCCTAATTATCAACATTTTCTTAATATTACCTAAAAAAATATATTTATATATTTTTAAAAAGGCATGTTGTAATTCTTAGGAATGTCTAGTTTTTATTTTTCATTCTTCTGATTTGAATTATAAATATCCTTGATCGCTCTTATCTTCATATTTTTATATATAATTGACTGCTCTTACATTATTTGTAGTTCATTAATTTCATTAGCTTTAATTCATCAGTTTCAATATTTTTTTAACAACTTTACCTTTAATTAGCCCTAAAATTATTCTATTAACTTTATTCTTCATGCGCTTCACTTCAGTACTTGTGTTCTCAATTTTACCCTTTAATCTTGGATGTTTCATTGACTTCATAGAGCTTGTTAATTAAATAACATGTTGGGTTAATAGCAATTAGTTTATCGTATTTCATTTTGCTTCTTTAGTGCATTTACTTACTTGAATAAAAATCTTTTTCTCCAAAATCAATCTCAATTAATGCATTGAGTTAATTAAAGTTAGTTTAACCTCATTAAACTAGTTTTAATTAATTGACATGTTAATTGAGATTAACTCATTAGTTTCTTTTATTCACCTGAAACTGGGGGATCTCAGGGGGACAGGGGGTGTTGCCGGGTCTTGGGGGGCAGTGTTTAGGGGGACAGGGGGTGTTGCGGGGTCTTGGGGGCCAGTGTTTGGGGGGACAGGGGGGTGTCGGTGGGTCTTGGGGGGCCAGTGTTTAGGGGGACAGGGGATCTGGGGGGGATGTCTAGGGGTCAGGGAGGATTTGGGGGGCTGGGGGGGAGGATTTGGGTCCCGTGGGGGCTTCATAGTGGGGTCACTGGGGGAGGCTGGTGGTCCCAAGGTGATTGTAGGGTGTGGGGACATCTCACTGAGAGTGTGCAGGGTGCAGAGCCCCAGCTCCATGTTCTAGGGGAGCTCGAAGGGGTCCTGTGCCCTGAAGATGGCAACCAGCACCTTACCTGGAGGGAGAGGCAGAGATACCCCTGACTGAGCTCCCCACAACAACCCCCCGTGAACCTTGTGACCCCTCAAGCCCCCTTGACCCTTCTGGGACCCCTCCTCGACCCCTCCCCACATCTCCTTGTGAGGCCCATGAGCCCCAGACACACACATACACAACCATCCCCCCACATGACCCCTGAGACTGAGCCATGCTGTTGTACACATAAAGAGTGCTGGCCCAGGGGCTGCTGTCGGCTGGTCGGCTGTCTGAGTCGCAGGACGCCTTCACGTTCTTCGCCTGGTGGCGCACAAATATTTATACAAGCCTGAGGGAGCATGGGTATGTACCAGGACAGGGCCAGATACAGGCGAGGAACTAGCAAATGCATCTTCAGATCAAACCTGGTCTCCCAAGGGGCTCTTACACACTACAGCAGGGTTCCCCTGCCCCTTGTCTCAAAAGGAAAAAATACTTTAAAGAGATAAAAAAAACCCAAACCCTTGTGCAACATAAACCCTTGTACAAGCAACGTTGCTCCCCCGAGCGATGCCTGACCTCGTGCAACACAAACCCTTGCGCAACTCCCATGGGCAACCTCCGACCTCAGCAACATCCCCGTGCAAGAAATGCCTCTCCTCCTCCAACACCCCCATGCAAGAAATGCCCCGCCCTCCTGCAACATTCACACTCATGCAACACAAACCCTCGTGCAACTCCCATCATGGGCAACATGCACCCAGCCCACCATGCAATTCCCACCCTTGTGCAAGCAACGCACGCCCCATCCCCCATGTAATTTTCTTCCCCCTCCATGCACTCACCTCAAAGTACCCACCTCCGCAGAAGGGGTAGCGAGGCAGCTCGTGGTCCTCAGCTCCCCCTGCCCACCACTAGGAAGCTGTTTCTCATGACCACCCCCTCGGCCAGAGAGGGGTTGAAGCACAGGAGGATGTGCCCCCCCTGCCCTCCCACAGGTTGATGATTAACCTGGGAGAAAGCAGTAACGGTGAGATGGGGGAGTCAGGGTGTCGAGGGAGTGGGGCTTCCCTTCCCACTCCCTCCCAAATACCTTTGGGCGTCTGGGGGGTCGAATCCTTTAACCAGAGCGGTGCTCTTGAGGGATGAGCCCCCCTGGGATGGTGGCCACAAAGGGCACAGGCTGCGGGGAGGGGAGGCAGGAACGTGGACACAGCAGGGAGGAGTGCTGAGGCAAGGGTACAACGCCCCCTGAGCACCCCCAGGACCCAAACAGCACCCCCACACCCCCTCCCGTATCCAGGGACCACTAGTCACCAGGTGGAAGGTTGGGAGGTGCCCCATCACCTGTGGGAGGGGGGAGAGGGTCAGTGGAGGCAGGGAGCATCCCAGTTGTGGATCCCCTCTCACAAGGACACCCCTGGGGACAACGCAGTCCCCCTGTTTGTGCCCCCACAAATCACCCACCAGCAGGTGTTTATGGTGGTCATGGGGGATGGTCTGCAGCATGTCCTGTGGGGAGAGCACAAAGAGGGGTGAGAGGGAGGTGGGGGCACCCCAAAATAATCCCCTCCTCCTCCAGACTCACCGGCGTGGCGGGAGGCACATTCCCTGTGGAAAGATAAAGGACAAGTGAGGGTGGGGAACCCCAGGGGGGTCAGGGAAATATGGGGCTGTCAGGGGGCCTGCAGGGGGGACATAGGGTGGTTGAGGGGATGGGGCGGGGAGGGGCTGTGAGGGAAGATCGGGGTGAATATACAGGCCTCCAGGTGGATATAGATGGGTAGGGGGGATATGGAGGCTTCAGGGAAGGAAGAGTCAGAGTGAGTATGAGTAGAGTCAGAGGAAACATGGGGGAGTGGTGTGGATATGGGGGGACTGGGGGAGATAAGACTGGAGGGTTGAAGGGGCTATGGGGTTTTCAGGTTGGATATAGGGGGGGAGGGGGAATGTGGTGTTGGGGGTTAGGGTGTATACACGGGGCTGGGCAGGGCCAGAGGGTCCATCTCACCCCCACCACCCCCAGGACAGAAGACACATGCAGCTCCAGCTCCCCATCCGCCGTGACAGCTGTGACCTGCTCAGCCAGGAGCCAGTGTGGAAACTCCTCAAAAAGGGTTCCATTCACTAGCACCTGGAGAGGTGTAGTGCTATGGCCTGAATTGTAGGCCCTGAACTGAAGTTGACCTATAGATGAATCTCACAACCCCACACTATATAGTATTAATCACATATGAAATGTATTGATAATCTATTGATATTTTTTTTTCCCAATGCCAGGCTTCGGTGAGAAATACATCATTAAGGACTGAAATAGACAGGGAGACTCCCTTGTATTCTTCCCTGAATCCTGGCCAGGCTGTAGGAGGAATCCAGAGTGGACAACACCAGATGTTCCTGCACTTGAAGTTATGTAAGGTTGTTTGTTTAATAGTATAAAAGCTGGACCCTCTTGCAGTGACTTTGGAGACCTCACCTACGAGTGGACGCACTGCATAGGACTTCCCAATTGCCAGGATGGTTCTCCAGAACCCTTGTTGCAACAGGGGCTCCCCAGCAACTGCGGATCCGGATGATGATATTAGGGCGATTGGTGATGAATCTTTCTTAATAGCTATCGCTAAGCCTATAGAGTAATGACTAGGCGCATTACCCTGCTTGTTCTCCTTGTTGCTTAAAACTAGAGTATGATCAGCTTACATTGCCTTATTCATGTAATACTTTGAAATAGACAGTAAAATAGGCCGACCCTTCTCTTGGTCCCTGTGTCCTTTTCTGCAGGACCCCTTCCCTCCCCAGGCCAATTAGCAAAACAGGGGTGGGGGGACAGGACTCAGACCACCCCCAAACCCCTCCTCGAGCACAGACACCTTCTTTGGGACTCCACAGACCCCCAGTGAGCACATATATCCCCTCTTTTCTCCCCTCTGGGACCCCATATACTGTCTTCAAGACCCCTTATCTCCCCTCTGTGCCCCCCAAGACTCCTCTGACAGACCCTATAGCCCTATGGAACCTCCTATAACTCTTCTGGGACCCGATAGAGCCTCCGCCACAGGAGCCAGGTAGGGCAGTGGCTGAGGGGGAAACAGGAGGTCACAGTACGACCTCTTTCTGTCACAGAGGAGCTGCACAAAGATCCCCAGACACACCCCCCGCCCCGCCCCGTCCCTGGGGAGAAGGGCACACAGAGACCCCCGGACCACCACCCTGTCCCTGTGGAGGGATTATGGGACACCCCCCCCCCCCCAGACAGTACCATGTTGTAGCAGGGCTGGTATCCGGGCCTGGGGATGAAAGCCATGACAGGGGGGACAACGGTGACGACACTGACACTGTCGCCGCCGCTCCTCGCGCGGTGACCCGCCCAGCCCGGGGCAGGCTAGGAGCGGGGAGGGAGGAGGGAGGCGGCGCGCTGAACGGCTCCAAGGGCGCATGAGCGAGGCGCGCAGCAGGCTACAGGGACGCGAGCGCCGGGGAGCGGCTCTGCAGCCTGCTGGGACAGGCAGCCGGCACCACTCGGGGCCGCACCCTCAGGTAACGGTCGCCCGGCGGCAGCGCCGCTCCCGAAGCGCGGCACGGCCTTGTAGCTACTGGGGCGCCAGGACGCACCCATCTGGCAGCCGGGCGGGGCGAGGCTGGGCCGGGCTCTGGCGCTCGAGGTGCGGGCCCCAGGGTGAGGGGAGCCCGTGGGAGCGCTGCGGTTTGCGCGGCGGGCTCTGTCCGAGCCCGAGACCTCGGGACCGTACCTGGTGGAAGCCCTGCGGGTGGCCCAGATGAGGCCGGAGAGGTGTTCGCAGAGCCCGGCCTGCCGGCGAGCGGAGCGAGTCCGGAAGAGAAGGTGTCGCTTCCGGCGCGCGGGAAGTCCCGTCCGGGGCGTAACCTGGTCCCATGTCCGTTGGGCCCGCGGCTGAGCCGTGAGGGGGGCCCGCCGTGGCGGCAGAGTCTTCTGCGCCCGAGCTCGGTGGAGCGCGCGGGAAGCTCGCTCCCGGGGCCGAGAGCCGTGCCTGGCGTTCCGGCTCTCAAGCCCCCAGGTCGCCAGCGGGGCGCCCGGCTGACCGCGGCCCGATCGCGGGGCCGTGGAGTTGCGCCCCTGCTGCCGGAGCCGGGGCGGAGAGCCCGGCCCCCTGATGCCCAGCGGGGAGGCATGTGCCGTTTTCTCCGCGCTGCCTTCGGGCATCAGAGCAGTCGCTCTTCTGTTGTTAGAGCAGGTAAGAGTTTGGTCGGATTGGGACGCTTCTCGTACATGGAGGCAAAGTGAGGAGAAATCCTGTGTCATAGCTATCGGCTGTGACCTTACTAGTGTGCCGGTGTGTTTTCTGACCTAATCAGTGGGGTGATCGTCCCCTAGAAAGATGTTAAAAGGCAACTGATTTTTGGAATGAGATCTGGCGTTTTCACTGATATCTGAATGACAGAAGCTTGGTGTTGTGTTAGGCTGTGAACCACACTAGGTTTATTCTCCAAGGTAATGGGGATTATGCCAAAGCACATTATGCTGTTTAATCCCTTTCTTTGACCCCACATAGAGTGTCAGTTCGGTTTCTTTAACCCTTTCCAAATATATGATAATTTTTTTTCTAGGCAAAGAAGGTGGCTCAAACATTCTCTTTTGGGAAGAGCTGGGGAAGGATGTGTGTGGAAAAAAAGTACGGTTTAGGGTAGATGTTTTTATAGAGGAAAAGTATATTTGAGCCTGTTCGTACTACAGTGGTGAAAGGACAGATTCGTGGTTTTGAGCCTCTCTTGCAAAATATCACGTGCTGGAGCTGAATTTCGTACCCTGAAGCCAGCCCTGAGTATTGACACGGAGCGTGCTGGTGACAAATTGTCGGATACGGAACACTTTTCGTTATTCTTGGTGTTCATTACAGTCGGTCCTGGATTGTATAGAGGATAGGAAATGCCTGTAGGGGAAGCCTCCATTTTGATTGCTTTGCCTGTCTCATCTAATTCTGGTGCTCCTGAGTTTGCTTTCAAGTTTTTGAGACGATAAAGCATATACTTTCCAGATTCCTGCATGGGATGCTTTTTGACTAGGAGCGTGGAAAATGTCTCGGGTTTTCATGGGTTTCAGTGGTAAACGGTGTACTGGGTGTTTGTGAAATGTTTAGGTCTGCAAAACAATAGGTGAGAAAAATTATTTTGAATGCTAATTAAATAAATGTGTACTATATGTAAGGGTACACTGAAGTACGATCCATGCAGTACAATGAAGTTTCGAGACTCTTTCAGTTTGTTTTATCTTCTGCTGGCAATTATATTCATACATTCGGTTTTGCAATGTGCTCTCAGCAACAAGAAAAATCAGCAATAAAAGCATACAGTGGGATTTCTGACCAACAGAAGTAGCCTTATTTGTTGTACCATTCTTAGTACCCGTGACCAAGGTTAATGGAGTGACACGCCTAGTAGCGTCAATGAGTTGCATGTAATTATAGCGTGGTCTGCATCAGAATGCTCGAGGGCTGTAAATTCCTTTAGGGTGTGCTTTTAGGAAGCCCAGGAACACCTCTTTGTGAGAGCGTATACCTGCGTGCTACGTCTGTCTCTATGTGTGTGATGTTTATTGGTGCTTTTAGACATCCTTTCTGCAGCATGCTTTTTTTTTTTCCATGTCTTTTCAGACAGTGACGTAGGCCTTCTATCTTGAGAATAGGGAAGCATCTGCCCTCTTCGGCATCAGCTTTATCCAAGATACCATATGATTACATAATTACATAGTAATTTTCATGTTGTTACATGCATAGCAGAATAACTGCAGGACTCTGCTCGATTCAGGTTAAACTGAACACTTGAACGATGTAGCAGGAATTTATTATTGACATGATTGCCGCTTTTCTCGCATGCTTGAGCTTAGGTATTATCTTTGCTCATTTCAGGACTGCCTCTGAATCGCAGTCCAGAAAGAAGAAACAATCGTGTTGATTTAAGTTGAACATTTGTCTCTAAGATTAAGAACAAAGCCATGCCAGTGCTTTCGGAAGACTCAGGTAACTAATATGCATGCTTTTAACAGACCAGTGACTGAAATCTTGGTATATGTGTTTCACACAGAAAATGAATTCAGCTAAAACAGAATTAAGATACTTCAACTAGATTTCTTAGAAATTACCTGAAAGAATACAGGGAAGGTGGAAATGAATAAAGTTATTCAGATTTCAGTAAACAGTTTTGTAAAAACCCTAGAGCCCCTGAATGTATGCTACTTCTTACTATTTTCTGAATAAGTGTTGGTAAGCTTTCTAAATATCCTTTTTTTTTGACTTGCAAAACAGTGATTACATTCAAGGCTGCCTAACCAGCTTCTACAGTATACTACTCAGGGTGAAGTCGTATAGGCTAACAATAATGAGTTATAAAGCGAAAGTGAGTTAGAGTCTCCGAAATCCAAAGGTACTCTGAAGTTTGTGGCAAGAATAGACAGATTTTAACCCGTTCCCCTCTCCTCTTTTGTTGTTTTGTTTTGTGTTGCTTGTGGTGGTTGGTTTTTGGTTTTCCAGTCATGATCCACCAGGAAAAAAACTGTTTGTCTGGCCCTGTGCACTGCACAATTGGAATACTGATAATTTTAGCACTTTTTAGAAAACTAGCCACGAGCTTTGCTCCCCCTGCAGCAGAAATATGTACAGTCCGTTCCTCCTGTGGTAAGGCGTCGGTGCTATCGGGTGCCTCAGAAGTAGCAAGGGCTGGATAACACTTGTAAGCAAAGTTGTTCGGGAAGTAGAGCTGGTACCTATGCGAATCTGCTGCAGCACTCTGGTAACTCAACGTTTGCTAGAGGACTAGCTGTTCCAGAAACAAAGGGTAATTAACACAAAGGGGGAAATTTCGAAAGTAATGTCTTTATATTGCTTTCGTAGGTTTTGCCTTAATATGATATATGTTATATCTTATGCTGTGTTTACCTCTTAAGAAGGGAGCATTTTTAATGGTCGCCAAGATGGTACCCAAGTAAATGTAGTCGATGTTAAGTCTGCAATGGAAGGCCCCGTGAGACATGCTATTTACAAAGCTTTTGTTCTCTCTTGAATTTAAATTTAGGATTGCATGAAGCTTTGGCCCTTTTGACATCTCAGTTAAGACCCGATTCAAATCATAAAGAGGAAATGGGATTCCTTAGAGATGTCTTCAGTGAAAAGAGTCTCAGCTACCTGGTAAAGGTAAAAGCTCGTTCCTGAACGTGTATTTTCCTTAAAGGCTATTTATTCTCTGTTCCCTTGATGATTTAGCAACCGTTTACTTTGCCATTTTTTTTTTTATAGATTTCTACACTGAGAAAAGCATGTATTTACTTAAGCAGAAACATTAAGAGCATTTGTTGACAATTAACGTATTTTATTCAGAAAGAAAACATTTCTGCCTTAATTGCCAAAATACAGATACAGTGGCCACATAGCTAAAAAACAGTCTGATTTTTTTCCTTATGATGCTGAAATCTTAACAGGTTTTCTGGCTGTGAGAAAAAAGAAAAAAAAAAGACTCCTAAACAAAACAAAAATAACCCCAAGAGAGGTAATTTTTCTGACACCTCAAAAGTTATATTACTTAAATATAAAAGTGTTCCGGTTTAGGTATGTTTAGGAAGTTTTGTATCTCTCTGTTACAATACACCCGAATAATCTTTTTCAGATTCATGAAAAGCTCCGTCATTATGAAAGACAGAGTCCAACTCCTGTTTTACATAGTGCAGCAGGGTTAGTTGAAGATGTAAGTAGATATTCTTGCCTCCTTATTTTCTCCTTATTTAAGCCTTCTTTAACAAATCCAAGCTTTGCAGTTGTGCTGTATGTACATATTTCTCATCTCCCAGCCAACCGTCTTTGGAATCTGTTGGCCAGTTTTACTCATGATTGATCAGGGAAATGAGAACTCAAAAGTACTGTGTCCTTAAATGTCTAGTGAAGATGGCCACCAGTAGATAGAACGGAAGGATGTTAGTAATGGCCTTCGTAGTGGAAAGGCTGCAAACAGCATTTGTGCTTTCTTGACAGTACGTTATCCCAGCTAAGCGTTCAGTCTTAAAGATTTAAATCCATTACAACCCAAGCACCGTTGTTGTTCGTATAGAATGGTTTGGGTTGGAAGGGACCTTGAAAGGTCATCTAATCTAACTGTCCTGTGATGGGCAGGGCCACTTTTTACTAGATCAGGTTGCTCAAAGCGCTGTCCAACCTGTCTTTGAACATTTCCAGTGGCAGGGCATCCACAGCTCCTCTGAGCAACTTGTTCCATAACATTCATCACAAAAAAAAAAAATTTCTTCCTTATATTCAGTGCAAATCTGCCCTCTTTCAGGCTAAAATTGCTGCTCCTTGTCCAGTCAGTATAGGTCCTGTCAGTATAGGGGAACAAAGGAACTTCTGCTGCCTGGCTCGTACAAGTACCATGACCTGATTACAATGAGGATTAAACCCCTTTATCATGGTGCAAGCACAAGAGTGTTGTTTCAAGTATCTCTAACGGATTGCATATAGAATATAGAATTTCAGAACTTCTGAAATTAGATTGGCAGTATCCTTCTCTAAATGTATGTCCGGGACTAGGTTCCTGACTTCGGATGATGTCTTCCTCCACTGTCTAATAAAAATAAAATCGATGAAGAAGCTTTCATTTCTTTTAGGATTTGTGCGCTATTGATTTGGATTGGTTTTGGTCTGTGCGTGCTACTTTGAAGGATGGTAGCAGTTAGGAAACATGCACCAAAAAACACTCACTTGCAAAGATGTGATCTTGTTTGGTGGACTCCTTTTATTTTGGGGTTGTTAAATTTTATTTTAAAGGTAGTAGAAGAATTGCAGACCGCACCAGTGAGTAATGAAGAAAAAGAGCTACTGCAGCTGTTGTCAACGCCTCATCTCAGGGTAAAAAAACACACCAGCGACCTTAACAGAGTTCCTTTGCAGAATTCTAGTAGAATTCCAATTTTGTAATGGAAAGTTACGTTGCAGAGTGCCTAAGAGAAAGGCAAATCTCCTACAAACTGTAGTTCTTTTCCAGTGTGATGTCTTGCATGGGCTTTAGGATGCAAAGGGGATTGAGAAGACACAGAGTAGGCCTTTCACGCATAATGCACCGTGTTGTCTTCCCTCCCCTCCTTAAAGTTTTCTGAGAGAGCAGAAAGGGATACTGTTTCTAAAGGTTCTGCTTTCCGTAGTACGCTTCGAATCTGTAAGTTTATTTAAGCTGAGCTTTGTTATTGCTGAGATTTACTTAAAATATCAACATACACCAATATACAGTTTATGTGATCGGTAAGATAATTGCTAAGTCTTTTGCTGGGGATTTATGGTGATGGCGGGGAGGGGGAGGTTTATGTTTGCCGTAATGTTGGAAACATAAGAACTGGAAACCATAATATTACCCCATTACTGTTTGTTATTTCCTTTATGCAGGCAATGCTTGTAGTACATGACACTGTAGCGCAGAAGAACTTTGACCCGGTCCTTCCACCTCTACCTGATAACTTTGATGACGATTTTGATGAGGAATCAGTGAAAATTGTTCGGCTAGTGAAAAATAAAGAACCCTTGGTAGGTATAAGATGGCCCCTCTCTAGTCATGAAACTTTGTAGTGCAAAAGCATTACTGTGAGTTTGGAGGAGATACTTGAAGATGTTATCAAATAGTCTGCATAAACTGGGGGTGTTCTGAAACTAGTAAAATAAAGGAAAACTAGTAAATACACCTTCACAATTTTGTGTGAGGTGCTTTAACAGGTTTAAAATGCCAGTTAACACAGGGAACACAATCTCAGAGGAAACTCTGTATGTTGAAGCAATTATGCTTCTATGCGTAACAAGTATTTTCGTATTGTAGCTAACATTAAATGAATTAGTACCTTCGTTAGCACTAAGTCAGGCATATGTGGTAGGAGTATGTTTGATAGCTATATTGAAACATTGTCCTGACAAGATACTAATTTTGTTCAAATGGAGATGGAAGAACTGATTTCCTAAGAAAAACCAATTGTGTCAGGGATCTGCTAAAGTGCTTTTTGTATATGGCTGTAGTAGAAGAGAGTAGTGCGTTAATTCCGGGTTAAAACTTCATATTGCCGGCAGGGGTAGGAGAAGAAGAAAAGATCTAATTATTTGTTTTTCCTTGCTTTTATACGTAAAGTGCCGGCTGTATTGTATAAAGACACACAAAAAGCTTCTTCTAAGTAATTCTGTTTTATGCGCTTGAGTGACCTTGATCACCACAATCTTTGCAAAGTCGGCAGAAAGGAAGATGTACACTCCTTCCCACGTTGCATGACGTGGACACAGGCAAAAGTTGGATAACGGTGAAAATTGTCAAGGAGAAAGAATTTATAGGACAAAATTAATTCCCATTTCAAAGACACATTAGCTTACGCATTACCACATTGCATGCTGTATTTAAGCAAATTTCTTATGATGGTTTCTTGGGGGGGCATGTTTTATTTCAGGGAGCTACCATCAGAAGAGATGAGCATACGGGAGCTGTGATTGTAGCAAGGATCATGAGAGGTGGTGCTGCAGATCGCAGTGGTAAATTTATGAAGAAAAGGAGATTTAAAATTGCGTTTATGCATTTTTTAAGTTTCTAAAATTACGCACACACATGTACTGTATACATACACCTAGAACAATAATCTTTAACTAAATCTGATGGTTATTTAATCTGAAACCAGTCCTTTGGACACAGATGTTTATTAAATATATAGACTATTCTGTAAAAAAAAAAAAAGATAACAGCATATCGAAATCTCAATAGGCAACGTTAGATGTCAAGTCTGAACTAGTGTGTAGGCTCTCTGTGTAGTCAGCGGAGGGAGCTGGACGTTGCTGGAGAACAAATAATTTCAATGAGCTTTAGAATAGGATAAGTCAATGCTGGAATTGCATTTCTTCCTACTGACAGTCAATAAAGAGAGCCTACGTGGTAATCTCACAACAACTGAGCTGATGTGAAGTGATGGGAGAGACTTATGTGTGTAGGCTGTCATCCAGCATGCTTTCAGAATCTAGAGGGTTAACCTTCCATTTCCTAGAAGGTGACTGTCCAGATCGTAATAAATAAGCTGAACTGGCTTTATGAGATTTATAGAATCCAAACCTCATGCACTTTTTTAATATACAAGTAGTGCAATCCCAACATTAATAAATTACTGTGGTGGAAAAAAGTGTTAGCTAATCACAGTTTTCCTGATTGTTGTCATTCTTCAGACAAATGTAATCTGGTAAGTGTAATGTGAAATGACTAGAGCGTACGCTTAGCGTTTCTGTATCTCATCAGTGTTAAATTATATAAGTTTTTCGCTAACGTAGCTACTGGGAAAATATACCAACAGAGATGGAAGTAGTAGGTCTAAGCTTTAGAAGAACGAAAAGAAAATGTGGGGTTTTCTCCTTTAATTTAAGTGTCTTGGGTTAATCAGTGTCTCATGTTGTTTTGTGTTTGCTTTACTGAGAAATTCTTTTGTTTCGGTTAACACCAGCTATATAACATGAGTACAACATTTCTTACTGGACTAGATGAACGAATTCAAAACTTGTAAGGGCCTCTGCATGGACTGTTAAAAAAAATTAATCGGCATTCTCTCTGGGATACGGTATAGTGTTGATCTGTCAGTTGATGGCCATGTCATTCCTGCCTTCATAGTCAACAGCGTGTCTCCTGACTTTACAAGATTTGATTATCTTCGTGAAACTATTCCAGTTTTGCATTCTTGGTGCTTATCCAAATATAGAGGCAGCGATTTTACACGGAATCTTGCCACGTGTTCTCTAGCCTATGAGACGGTGCCACGTGGGGAGGAAAAAAAAAAAAGCCGCACGAAGTAAAGGCACTTGGCTCTAGTAGGAAATCCATTAAGCTGAGGGAGGGATGAGGCAAGGTGCATGCTTTTGTCTTAGCTCAGACATCAGAGGAGTGGTGCCTTCCAGTCTGTAGACTTACTTTAATTTATTTACCATCGTTTCAGGTCTTGTCCATGTTGGAGATGAACTAAGAGAAGTCAATGGTATTACTGTGCTTCACAAACGACCGGAAGAAATAAGTCAGATTTTGGTCTGCACTGATTTTCATTTCAGGATCTTTTCTGTTGGGTTATCTAGCAATTAGAATAGATGATGATAAAATTTAACCATGCGTTTAAAACATGTATAGAGATAAAAGATGCAATCCCTGCTTGTCTTTGCATTAAGAGATTTTTTCCTTCTTTTGTCTTCAGAAATGTCTGCAAACTGAATTGCTACCAAGTAAGATGCAAATGCATAGTTACATGTTGCTCTGTCAAGAACTTCTCTTTCATGCTTCGCTTTTGACAAGCAAAATGCAAATTAAAATTGCGTTCCTAGAAGATGAACAGTTCATTGATATTGTGGTATGTTAGGAAGCTGAAGAAAGTCTCAGCTGTGTGTCCATTAGAGCTGTCAGTCTGTTCTTTACCAGCAGATTCCTTGCAACATTAGCAAATTCTTGCTTCGAGCTTCTCTAACATGAATGCCTACAAATCCTGGTAGAAAGTGGCCTACGTCTTACGCTTTTTTGTCTCTGACTCCCCTCTTGTGGCTTGTTTCCCCCTTGCCTTTGTCTGAAGTGGAGTTAGGAACACGGTAAAAAGAATGGTAACCCTAGCAGACTGAAGTACATGGCCTCGGTTCCATCACCTGATTTAAATTGAGATCAAAATAATCCTGAATAAGGAGAGTGACTGCTTTTAACTTGGAGAGGAGGGAGAATTTTGAAATACTGTGTAAAGTTTGATTTGTGAGGACCCTGGGATGCTGTTCATCTGTCCCATTTTAAATGCCTGAAATATGAGAGTTTCCTTTTCACAGTTGTGTGTTTCGAGGAAGAGCTAAAGTGTTTGTCCGAGCTAGTTGTCCGGATTTCCCTTTTATTCTGTGCAAAATAGTTTGCTTCTCTATGACAAGGTTCATCTTGTCCAGAATAAGGCATCTAAAGTAGATCAGATAAACCAATTCTAGATTATCAAAGCACTTAGAAGTGCTTTTTAATTTGCTGATTTGCTAATTAGCTACTAACTGACATTTACTGGCAAAGATTTTGAGAGTGAAAGTAGGTGTTTGCTTTGTAGATGTTTACATTTCATCCTAACCAGTTAGCCATTATGTGGAAAAAAATACCGCAGTGTTTTTCAAAGGAGCGCTTAAAAATGGTTAGTCTGCAAAAACTTGTTAGTATTGTTGTACTAAAAGCCACATAAGTATTTAATGTCCTGTGAACTGTGATCCAGAAATTAATGCAGTTGCTAAAAGCTAATGCAGGATTTTTAATGTAGATCTTAATATGTTTTAGCAGAGTGGTTACTGTGGATGTCTCCGTGGGGCAGACACTGTGGTGGAGGATTCATGGAACGCCATGATAGTCTCTGTAATGAGGTTAAATAGTGGATTAGCTGGGCCTATTAAAGTTACGAAGAGAGGGACACTAGCTCCTAAACTGGAACTGGAGTAGTCTGCATTGTGTCCTTGTCCTGCTTTTAAACTAAAAAAGTATTTCTCTCTTTCTCAGGCTCAGTCTCAGGGATCCATAACATTAAAAATAATTCCAGCCATCAAAGAAGAAGATCGTATAAAAGACAGCAAGGTATGCTACTTAGCGGAACACCGAAACACGCGTTTTCTTATTTACGCGATTCTGGCATCTCCATAAATGCAGGATTCCTGCTGTTTCAGTGAGGAGTGTCACAGGCCCATAATTGAGCTAAAAAGATATTAGAGCAGTGTCTTGTTGTGAAATGCAGTGCCCTTTTATCCAGTAGAATTACTTAGACGACCTCTCTCTTCATCATCTTGGCACACCTTCTTTCATAGCGTTTCTGAAATACGTTGTTGTTCTGAGCAAAAAGTTCACATAATTAAAATTGTTGTTCCTGCCAGTCTCTTCTTACCGTGACAGCTTCTATCTGTCTGTTATCTCTGGATGTTTTTCCACTCGCTTGAGTCAAAACGGATCTATCTGCAGAGTTGCATTTATCGTTGGACTCTATTAGCCCACTGCAAACATCGACACGCCTCTGAGCGGTTCGTTTGCCTTCCTCGATCAGCAATGACCGTTTGGCTAGTCCCTTAGAAGATTCCTCTGTCAACTTCTATTTCTGCTTCCCTGCTCTCAGTTGCTGAATTTTTCCTAGAAGCCCCGCAGATCAGTAATTCTACTGTGATGTGTTAATTAGCGGTAAGATACAAATTCAGAGTGGAATAGTAGATTTTGATGCATTAAAGGAAGATTTTAAGGGCAGTTGTTATAATTGGGCAGCTTTGCCATAAATCCTTTTTTATTATCTTCTTCCTCCTCTTTCTCCCCTTAATTTTTTTTGTCCTTTGTTTGTTCCGTTTTGCACTTGTGAAGACTGCGAACTGTGTTTCTTGGGACTTCGATTTTTGAGTCCTGTGTTCCACTATGACAATACCTAACGACTGGGTATGCGCTTGAAAGTTAGCTTATTTTTCTGCATAAGTGAGTAAGTCAAAATACAGGTGCAGCTTGCTAGTGGATTAGCTTGGCCTTTTTGAGTACCGTAAAGCATAAGGGAGAGATGACCAGTATATATAGTTAGCAGTGTGAGCACTGGGGAAGCCTTTTAAAGTAGTTTGAACTTCCAAACGGGACAAGAAAGGATTTGTTACTTTCTTTTACAGGTGTTTATGAGGGCGCTTTTCTGCTATAATCCCAAAGAAGACAGAGCCATTCCTTGCCAAGAGGCTGGGCTGCCATTTAAGAGGCGACACATCCTAGAAGTCGTAAGCCAAGATGATCCCACGTGGTGGCAAGCAAAGCGTGTCGGAGATACTAACCTCAGAGCAGGCTTGATCCCCTCAAAACAGTTCCAAGAAAGGTTTGTCCATGAAGTTTACAGTTGTGGGTTTTTTTCGCACGTATAGCATCACACTGATTTTATGCTGCTTTTTTCACAGGTAACGAAGGGTGGAATCGTGCGAGGGGGAATACCAGACGCTTAGAGGGAAGCACTAAAAAGCTGCTTCTTCTCTAATTTTGTAATAAGTTTCCTAGCTTTCCTAAGCTAGTTTGCCATTAGCTTACACTTTGTAGCATGAGGACAGAAGCACTTGCTCAACAAATACATATGAAATTAAATGTCAGTCTCTTCACCCTCTTAGTTTATGGAGATGCTTTCACAGACCTGTGCTTCCATAGTATAAGAAGAAATGCTGCTTTATTGGAACAATTTTGAATGTATGCATGTAGCGGTGGTAATAAAGTGTATCTGATCTTTCTTCTGGCGCTTAAGCCAGAAGCTTGGAACCAGACACTTTGTAGAGCTTGAAGTTCCTCTGGTTTTGCAGCAAGATATGTGCATCTTCTAAAGCCAAAATAAGCCCTCAAGTCTTGTATTTACACTATTAAAGCCTTATATTTAAGAAGGAGTCTGATTTAGGCCTCTAGTATCATTGTCTGCTTCTTCCTCCAAATTACTGGGCGCTTCTTCTTTGCATTGTAGGTGTTAACAAAGGTGGGGTATCTGAGAATTAAAGAGGTCTGATTCTGTTGCTGGCCCCCAAGATTTGCATAAAGTTTCTAATAGAGGACTTCAGTATGTGAATGCTCTTTTGAAATACCAGGCAAATTCTGCCTGAACAGTTGTGTCCTTCCTGTGCATACATATATGTAAACATACGCTGGTGCACTGCAGTCTTTTTTTCCCCCCCCCCCCCCAGTATTGTAAACTACATTTCAATGTATGTTAGAATATAGAAATTGCTCCAGTGTCTGTTTCCCCTGAGTGACTGTGTAAATGCCTGGGCCTCTTCTTTAGTCTGTTACGAATATTGGTCTGTTGTAAAATCCACTTTGGAAGAAAATGTGGTTTCCTTTGCCAACAGTGAGGGGTTTCTTGGGGATTGGATTTTTGTGCTGGGTTGTTGGGGTTTATTGGTATTGAGTTTTTGAGGCGGGGAGGGGGTAAGGTGTTCTGGGCAAATTCAAGATTGTGAGGTTAGGAGTTCATGGAATCATAGAATCATTGAGGTGTGGTTCATTATTTTAACACTTCAGAATATTATACCTGATACTCTGTTCTTATATTTTCACAAAAGCTGGGTAGCTTGTTTTGTTTACTAGTAAATAACAGAAAACTCCAAAGTGATCTGGAAGGCAATGGATAATTTCTAAGTATGCATAGCTGCATTGATCATTTTGGATGAAGGTTATCTACTTTTGAGTTCTCTTTGAGGTTGTTAGTTTTACGATTGTGGCGTACTGGATATTTTGCCCATCCTTTGTAAAAATGGCAAATAGAAGTTAGATTCTCAGCAGAATTAGAATAGAAAAGTTGTTTTCTTAGTCTTGCAAAAAAGGTCGAGTAGGAAAAAGAAAAGAGAAAAAAATTGCACTGATAGAAGTAATGTGCTCTTGATTTCTGTGCCCTATGGTGTACGAAAGCCTAAAATGTTTTAGAATCTTGTTTCTGTCACTTACCAGTAGCAATCTGGGACCATCACGCTTGTAAAGAGAAAATCTTTTGGAATGTTGAATCAGTGATATTTTACATTTTTTAAGGAAAAGCACTATTTCAGTCTTTATTTTCAATGCTATTTCTATAACATGCTATAAAGTCGTAATTCTGAGCTTACATGGCTAAAATATAATTATTTTCTGTTTAGACGATTGACTTACAGAAGAACAGTAGGCACTCTGCAGAATCCCAGAACTGTGAAGAAACCATTATGTGAGTGTCTGTTCCTTCAGTGAAGTCTTAACTGATACCGTCTTTTCAGTAGGTTTCTGTTATTTCAGTAATGTGTTTGAACATGTGTAATTTGTCATTGCTTGATTTGCATGGATACACACTGCAACATGAGAGGATTTGGGGTTGAGCAAGTGTTGCTAGTGCCTACTCTCAAAAAACATAGCTGTCCCTCTCTTTGTACTTTGAAGAATGTGATCCTTACACATTGTTTAGATGCTTTAAAATTTGCTAGTGTTCACATTTTCCTACAGTTTGAAATTTGCAGAAGTAACCCAACATTTCTTGGAATTCTTAAGTGCATGAAATGATTCTAAGCTTGTATGAAAATAAACTGCAGCTTTAAAGAGGATAAAAATCATTGGAGCTGGCAATACCATCTGCATTTCAGGCTTAGTGTTACAGAGCTGGTCTTATTAGACTTTAGAGGAATTCTCGTGCACAGCTCTGAAGCATCTGTCAGTGAAATATTCACAGAATAACTGCTACTTGTGATGACAATCCTACTCAGTGATGAAAAGCAGAAGACATTCTGTATTATCCCAGAATGCAGTGTTCCTGCTGCTCTAGGGTACTTCAGCCCAGCTATTCTTGATGTGTGGGGCAGCCCCGTGACTCTGTGAAGCCAGACATCATGCCAGGAGAGCCACGCTCAGGTAGACTGGGAATCTGGAAGTTGTCCATCTTAAGTGATAAAAGTGAACTTCTGACCTATGGTGCATGGCACATCTCATGAAGAGATACGGGTATTCATATGCTACAAAGAGGAGGGAAGATGCCCAACCAAATTACAAGATAGCATTACTGATTTAAATGAAGCTTTCCCAGAATAATTTTCGTTACATTTAATGTTGGGAGGCATGTAATGAGGATTGCTACTTAGGCTTTTTCGCAGATGTTCTGGAGACAATTAAGCTGATAACCGGTTATAGTACTCAGCTGTAGGGAAAAAAAAAAGTGTTTAATCAGTTGATAGGGTATATTACTGCATTTTTTTTAAAGATAGAAAACCGTGTTTAGCAAGTCAGGCCAGAAGAACCTTCCCTTCCATTCCCTCTAATTTTACTCAATCATTTGCCAGTCCTGTAATACCATACCAACTCTGTTTTTCATGCTGACTACAGATGATCAGTCTTCTGATAAAGGTAGGTACCGTCCTAACTCAGTTTCTGTCTGAATATAAACAGGAGGGAGGGGTAGGTTGGCTTTTTTTTAATGTATATTTGCATATTGTTTTCCATACAGGCATATGATTTCCATACAGGCATATGACAAAAGCATCTTTTTTTTTTACCTTTTTAGTAAAGAATTAATAAGCAATCGTAATTTAACTTAGTTAAAATGAAGGTGTATAGAGCTCATATTTCAGTGATCTCTGATTCCCTTTTATCAAGCCCCAATTATATTGAAAGGTCAGAAGAGTCAGTATTGGAACATAATGAAGTCACATGTTAAAAACAAAAAGAGTTTTGTGTTTGCAGAGTCTTCTTTTTTACTTAGGTCTGAATATACTTTTGGCAGCAGCAGTGATCAAATTTAATGAATGCTGAAGAGCATAAATTCTGAAAACTGTAAATACTGAGGTGTAAAAGTTTCTTGTGCGGTGTCGACATCAAGGACGTTTTTTTAAATATAAACCACTATCCAAGGCATGTATTTTTTTTATCATTAATGTTTGGGTTAGAAAAGCATGTGCATGTAGTGCAGGATAAAAAACTTCACCTTCTCTCACCAGTGAGCCAAACTTGTATCGTAGGCACTGTTTAACGCACTGTTTAAGATATTATCCTCCTCCCCTTTCATGCTCCTTTCCCCTGTGCCCTTACTTCCCTCCCTTCCCAACTTTTTAATTTACAGAAGACTGTGACTGTGAAGGATATTTCAACGGACAGTACATAGGTGAGAAACCATAATGTCTTTACTAACACCCCCTCATGAAAAACAAGAAAAAAAACACCACCAAAAAAACAAACTACACCCCAAAAAAACCACCCCCATATCAAAAATTAAAAACTAGTTTATGCACATTAGAGTCATTACCCATTCATTCATAAACTAGATTATCTCAGTGCAGAGGCATAATTGGACTTTGGCACAGCCAGCACTTGGCAAGTCAAGGGTATTAGGAGGGTGGTATTTATTATAGGTTGGGTGCTTGGTTTTCTACCCGATAGGCAAATTTTCCATCTATAACATTAGCATATCTGCACTGATTTGATTATTTAAAAAAAAAAATATGTGAGAACAAATATTCAGAGACAGAGTAACTTTTAGCTGAATAAGCTTCAAAATTTAGGTAAGTGGAGACATGGTTTAATACATCTTTTGTTTTCCTTTACAGCTGGTTTACGCAGGAGCTTTAGATTAAGTCGTAAAGAGAAGGAGAACAGTCTGAATGAAGGAAAACGGGCAGATCAGGCAGACAGAGCAGAGTTCCTAACGTACGAAGAAGTCACAAAATATCAGCAGCAGCCCGGTGAACAGCAAAGGCTGGTAGTTTTGATTGGTAAGATATGCAATCGGTTCCCTTTTCCCTTATCACCTGCACTCCAGGCAGCTTCCTTTTGGTGTTTGATTTTGAGTTTTGTGGTTCTGGTGGATTTTTCAGAAGTTTTTCTGGTTTGGTCAGAAGTTGTTCGTTTCTTTTAAATGACATTTTTAAAAACAAAAAAACACAAAAAAAACCCCTAAAACCCACCAAACACAAAAAACCAACCAAACTCAGCAAATCCTTTCAAAAAACAGTGATGCAGGACTATTACTCATTTTTTTCTGATTCACTTTCCATTTTTTATCAAACGTGCGTACTTCTGCTGTCAGAACAATTAATGAAAAGGTAGATCTTAAAATTGTCTGACAAAATTTTGCAAGAAGGTTTCATTCGGTGTGTTTAATAGCTTTGTGTTAAGCCAGTTTCCCAGGATATTCTAGACATCAAGGGTATGATATTCCATGCTAAGACTGCACATTTTCCAACTTAGTACCCGACAAATGTTTGTCCAACAGCTCTTCAAGGATTCAGTTTGGTCCTGATGATGTTCTTCAGAACAGAATGTGGCGCATCATGAGGTCTCTCATGTACAGGTTTCTTCAAGCATACTCCTGTATTGTATTATTCGTGTGAAATCGATATTTATTCTCTTTGCATCATTTCATTCCACACAGAAATCTGTCACTCAGTTCTCTTGTATTAGGTTGCTTGGGGGCCAGATTGAGTGAGCTCAAGCAGAAGGTTGTGTCAGAGAACCCACAGGAGTATGGTGTTGCAGTTCCACGTGAGTAAAATTTACTGAATTTTGTGTTGCCATTTTATTCCGTTTATGCTGTCTAATACTGTAGTGCTTGCTGCATTGATGAATGGCAATGTGTATTTTGACTGTTGATGAGATGCGTATTTCAGGAGTATCATAGAATCATAGAATGGCCTAGGCTGGAAGGGACCTTAGAGATCATTTAATCCAACCTCCCTGTTATGGGCAGGGACGCCACCTCTCGACTAGGTCAGGCAACACGTGAGAACCGAACGGGAATCGAACCCGCGACCTTTGGTGTTTTAAGCACCACGCTCAACCCACTGAGCTAAACCTGCCCTTCAAATTATTTTCTTTTACACGATTTTAAATTGTTGATTAGTATATCTAGGCTGTTTGAAGAAGCCAGTCTCAGTGATAGAGAAATTAGTGATTTGCTGCGTGGTTTTGTGGCTGGAGTTATGTAGAGAAAAAATTTCTGGATTATTTTCTACCAAAAAAAAAATCCATCAATGTTTGTATTTCCCAACAAACGACTTTTACAATCCAATTAACGCTGAGGGTGCTGTTTATATAAGAAACATGTCAGGCGTACATTTCCATAGTTAGTAGAAGAACTCACGTGCATAATTTTTACTTGAATTTAAACACATCCACAAAAAAATAGCAGACGTCACTTTTATGGCCCAGCATAGATTTGTAAAATGACCACCAGAGCTTCTCCTACACTAATTATTAAAAAAAGATTACAATGACAAAAGTAAGGAACACAGATAATTACATAAATTTCACAGTAGCACGGGAAAATAGCCAGGGTTATTCTGTAAATTCAGCGACAACATAATAGGACTTTATGTATTTCCTATTTTTAAGTTTCAAAGAAAATGAGGGTCTGATATTCCAAACAGTTAAGAGACCCTCTATTGCTTCTACCAGGTGTAAGTAGTATACCTCTTAATTTTTGTGTTAGTTATAGCACGCCTGGGAGCAAAACAGCTTCATTTTTGGTCTTGCAATTTTTACTTTATATTTTCTGATAATCTGAATTTTCCCAGTGTGTAACTACCCTGTCTGAGGTCATGAACATGAGACTGGAAATAAACAGAGAAAATATAGTTGTTTGCAAAGGCTGAGCTGTCTCCCATGTCTTGTTTCCATTCTCTTCTAGATACGACCAGGTCAAAAAAGAGTCACGAGAAAGAGGGAGTAGAATACAATTTTGTCTCCAAGCAATCATTTGAGACAGATGTGCAGCAAAACAAGTGAGTTAATTTTAAAATACTGGCATAACTGACTGTATTTCAGAAATACTGCTAGTTAAATCTTACATCGTAGAAATACCAAAATGGGTGTAAAGTTGGACTAGCTGTATTAGAAAGGTTCAACTTTCCAAGGAAAAACCTCTTTGTCCAGTCTGAACTGTTAGTGTGAACTCAGAAACTTCGAAAGAAGCAGTTTAGAAACAACACAGAACTAGCAGGAGGATCTTAAATTACAATTTAGGCTGCATATAATAAACAGTGTGATGGGTCAGAATTTAATCCAGCAAAAGCAGATTTAATAGATTTTCGTTGGGCCTACTTGTTCTCCATTTAATATAATGGGTAACAAGTTTTATTCATAAGTCCACTTTAGACTAGTCTGTGAATATAAAGAACTTTCTGTAAGATCAAGTGTGTTTCCTGAGAGTGTAGATTTTTGACTAGTCTCTCAGAAGATGGAGGAATTGGAGTCCATTTCCTTACCAGCTTTGTTCTATTTTCTGTGAAAAACATCTTTCTTCTATTAGGCTTGAACGTCAGTCAACTAAATTAATATAGGTTCTTCCCCTATTTGTCAGTACTGCTGATTAGCTATTAGTGACATGTGAGGACTACTGCTACGAACCAACTGGAAGGAAAAAAATAATCAGAAAGAAGAAAACTTTTTTTTTCCCCCCACCCTCCCGATTCCCCACATTTCATTCCCCCCCATTTGACTACTATGACTTCAAGAAATGTTTTCAGTCAAATATTCCTTGTGGATGGTGTTTAAAACTGTTTTGACTTTTTAGATTTGTGGAACACGGAGAATACAAAGAAAATCTGTATGGTACAAGTCTTGAGGCAATTCGGTCTGTGATGGCCAAAAAGAAGGTTTGTTTGGTGGATGTGGTACCTGAAGTAAGTTCTGCAGCTTATTTTAAAGAAAGGAAGTATTTCTTACTAGGCTGCCAACCTAAGTAACTGATGTCATTCACCATTTGTGGTTACTTGCTCTGCGAAGAACAACGGTGCACTCAGAACTCGTGTTACTAACACGTGCCCTGACCGACAGCTAAGCGGAATAGGGTTGTTTAGAAAGCACTGCAGTGTTTACAGTTCCTAGAAACCTGGCTGATATAGCCTAGATGATACTTCATCAGTTCTCACCGCGAGATTTTTTTTTTCCCTTGCTGTAGAAGAAACGTGCATCGCTCTCCTAGCCTGCTCAAGTCCTAGAGAGAATACTTAAGAGCAGGGATGGGGTTTTCTTTCTTGTTCCATCCTATTGCTGGTGTTGCAACCAGTGGCAGTATATCTGCTCTTAATCCATCTATACTGGAGATCGATCTTTGAAATTTTGATTCAGATTTTGTAATTGACCTAGGAAAAGAATCGTAATGCCACCTCAGATGAACTCCAGATTTGAAATTTCAAGTGTTTGGTCTCTTAAGCAAAGCAAACCATGAGTTGCCTGTCAACTCAATTCTTTTTATACTTTTCTCAGTACTTTTTTGCCATATCCTTGTTCCTGGTATTGCAGTGTAGCAAGGCAAGTATACAGTTAGACCATGCTCAAGGAAGCTCATGTACTCTTATAAGCTAGCCAGGAGACTGACATTAACCTTTATTTTGAAGAGCAAAAGGTTACTGTGGTCAGATGTATAATACACAAAACTTCACACCGTGGTGTATACTAATGAAACTGCTGAACCCAGCTTGAGTAGATCATTGACATAAACCAAAACAACAACAAAAAAGTGTAACAAAAAACATCCGTTCACAGGCAGTAAAGCACCTGAGGACTCCTGAGTTTAAGCCTTATGTTATCTTTGTGAAGCCTCTCATTCCGGAAAACAAAAAACACGTCCTAAAATCTCCCCTGTCAGAAGAAATCTCAGCCCACCTGGTAAGCTTTGTAACTTTAATCTCTTATTTTTTAAACGTTACAGAAGTACTTGGGTTAGCATTTTTATGGTGTGGAAGAGCTCTTCATCCGTGACAGCAAGAATACGAGTGGGGCGCTAAGGTGGTCTTGTGCACATACAGCCTTTCAGCTTGAACTTGACAACGAGATTTTTGACTGTCCTAAAATTGCCTTTATAACTAATATGAAGCAAAGCGCACATGTTCCGTGTGGGTCTGTGGATGTCACTCGAGGCTGCAGCAGCGGAAGCTGCTACTGAATTCAGATAAACTAATAATCATTTTACATTTCTGATGAGCAGCCCCATCAAATGGTGAGGGTAGCCACCTGTTCCCGATACCTCTAGAGTGACACTCGGGTACACACAAAATGCAGCATGTGAATGTCTTACTTCAAACTGGTGAATGCATAAATGTGAACAGAAGTAACCGAGTGCGCATAATGTCGTTACTTTGAGTAACCTGAACGTGAATTTATATGTAACAGAACTTGGTTCACTAGGTAAGTTTTCATGTAAGCCCTTAAAATTATTTTTTCTTGGGAGCAGTGGGTCTGGCATTCCTTTTCAACTTTTGAGGAAGACAACTTGAAGGTGTTCAGTTAGGCAGCAACTCTAACATCATAAAATGCAGTGTCACCATCTTGTGTCCCTCCTGTAGCATGTTTTTTCACCCTCCCTATCACCTCTTACATTTTTGAAACAGGCTAGCAAATTCCAGCAGTAGCATACCACTCCTTGATCTCAGCTGTAATATCTTACATACCTTTCTTCTAATGGTAGCAGCTCTTGTTTAATTTTCTTTCAAAGTAATGACTCAGTGTGCTAATATACTTTAAAATGCTAGTAACTAAAAAGATGCTCTAAATTTCACATCACTTTCTTTTGTTGATCAGCAGGATGAAGAAGAGCAGGAAATTATTAATTCAGCAGCATTCATTGAAGAGCAATATGGCCATTTAATTGACACTGTACTGGTGAAAGAAGATCTCCAGAGTGCATGTAATCAGTTGAAAACTGTGTTAGAGAAACTAAGCAAGGATTCATTTTGGGTGCCAGTCAACTGGGTTAGGTCGTAGCTTGTTATCATCTATTTAAAGGGAAAGATTGTATAAAAAAAGTCATGTAAACGCATAGAGTGGAAAAGGACAATATGTCAAATTAAATTCAGAATTGCTAGTCTGAAAGTCGAGAAGGTCATGCGTAAAGGCTGTGAGAAAAAGTAAACAAAGACAGAAACTGGCACTGCCTTCCTGCATCGAAATCTTGAATAGCATCTGTCATTTAAGTGTGAATACTCAGACTAAACAGATCAGTAAAAGACTGGAATGACTTTTAGACTGTAAATAGCATATTTTGTACAGTAAAGTTTCACACAGAGGGTCCCACGTTTCCAAAGCATTTAACTAGTACTAGGACACTAATCAAATAGAAATTTTCATCCTTTGTCATCATATGTCTGGTGGTACTCAGGAAGACATTTCCACTGATGTAAAGTTAACTCGCTAACAATGAATCGTCAAAATACACATCTTTTAAAAAAGTGCAGTTTTTCTGTTCTGACTTGACTGTCCTGTAACGGAAGACTGTCTGGATTTGCCTCTTGTTTACAAGCGCTTCAGTTTAAATTTTAAATGCTTTTAATATTGTCCCCAAATTTGATACTTTTACAGAGTTGCAGGGAGCCAACCAAAAGTCTTTCAGAGGCACTGCTACCAAGATCATAGTCTAAGCTAACATCTTCCTTTCAGCTTGTTTTCAAGAAAAGGCAGGGAGTTGGAGAGGAAAAAAAAAAAAACAGACAGACAGTTATCTGACAAAACTTCATAATGGGATTGGCAGTAGACAGACTCGTCCTAGCAGAAAGTCTTCCATAATTAGCACATTTCATATTAAACTTTGGGTTTGCCCTGCAATTGCTGAATGAGGGCTAGAACTTGGTTTTGCAGAGAGCCCCAGACTGCAAAAAGGACCCACAGTGTAAACCAGTCCAAAACTACGAGTCCATTTCACCACTGATCCTTGGTACAAAGTATTTAACAGCAGCAAGGGGAAACGCACAGTGTACTGCACAGAACGTCGAGGTTTTGCATGCCAATTGTTAATAGATACACTTCTTCACTACAACTCCAAAATTAAGTAGCAATTCAACTTACTATCTAGAGACACACAGCAATTTTGACTGCTGATAACCATCTGAAATAGGGAATCAATGTCATTGTTCAGGGTGACTCTTGACTGTTAACTACATTTAAGGGAACTTGGGTGCCTAGAAGACTCACATGCCATTCTAGGGAAGAGAACCTTTTCAATAATATTAGAAAATCGAGTACTACCTTACCTTATGCTAAGGCAGGAATTTCAGAAAAAGTCCCTATCAAATGCCATACAGCAAGAACCCAGTACTCTTAAGAAGCACTGTAATTTAATAGTGAAATATCTGACGGTTACCAGGACGATATCTGCAGATATCAGTTGTGCATAAGGGAATTAGAAATTGTATTTTGTTGATGAACAAAAACATATTTTGCTCATCGGTTTTGGTTTTGGATCTACACAATTGGTGGTGGGTCAAACAAGGCAGACTAGTGATTGAAATCCTTCCCTTTTAAAAAAAAAAAAGTAGATAAAATCCACTCCAGTCAGACCAAACAGGCACCTGTAGATTTAAGAAAGTGGACAGTATGCACCACATAAGCTTTTATCCTGCTTTGCTGAAGATTCCATTATCTGGGCTCCTCGCTTCTCTGTGCTTTTATTGCAAAGACCTGGTGTCTGCAGGATCTTTATGACTAGTTCCTCAAAGGCATGTTGCACTCCATCCTGTGTCTTGGCACTGGTCTCTGGGGGAGAGGGAAGAAGAGGAAAGGAGAAAAAGAAAATTATCTTATTTGCAGGAAATAGTCCCCTATGTAAGAAGTTCTTTTGGGACCAGAAAGAAGATATATTTTTCTTTAATGAGTGAACCTCCTCTCCATTCTCCCTTAAAGGCAGGCTTAATTTGAATGTAATAAAGAAAAATGCATCCCAGTCTGAAGCATCTCATTTTTCCACCTAAAAAAATTCCACAGCTCCCCGTTGTTTCTATAATGGAGAAACAGAAATTATTCTCAGGTTGTGACAGTAAAGCTACAAGCTAATTATCCCATGATACAGAATGCAAAGCTAATTACATGGTTACCCTTATGTGTTTGTTCCAGTTCCTTTCGGAAATCTTGTCAAGAAGCTTCATTTACAAGGTACTTTTTAAACAACAAAACAAAACCACACAATTTGTTCCACATCTTTGTATCTTCACACTGTACATTTTATTGTTGATCTAGGATTAATGTCTTTTATGTAGATGCAACAGAAACTTGGAAACAAAAAAGGGCCCTCACTGACATCAGTCAGGAGAAAAATTCCCGTCTTCTGGCCTCTGAATCAAGAAATACAGCTAGTTTTAAGAGAACATAAAATTCATACTCACACAGTCTATGAAGTAAATCTCTCGGTGTACTTCCAATTGCAGTTAATGCAGAGCACCCCTGGAAAAAGTTAAAACCTACATCCATGCATATGAACTAATGCAGCAAAAGGAACTCTGAAATAAAATTGTACACTTCATTCATCCTTGACAATTCCGAAATAAACATATAAAGTTTTTGGCACGGTTACATACCTATAAAAAGCAGTGAGCGTTTCCTAGCAAACTGGAGCCCTTCTCTTCTCTCTACTTCACGATCAGGCTGCATAAAAAACATGACTACAATAAGCCACACTTGCCACTTTTAGGAAGTTCCTGAAAAAAGCACCATTGCTAAAGTGAGGTTTTGTTGAAAAAAAGTCTATAAAACCATGTAATAATCAGCAACTGGATTTTTTTTCCACTCTACAGACACCTTACTGCTAGGCAGGCTGTTCGGGCATCAATTTGAACTGTGGCAACATCAAATCGGTGGAAAATTAATACGTTGCAATCTTCTGAATCAACTAGGAGCAAGATACATGTGAGAAAGGAGGCTTCGGTAGTCAAATAGCTGAAAAGGCAGGATCTGAAAGCTGACAGATTTGGAAGGGGCAGAAGAGAATCTATCACGCTGGAAACGTCTTGTAGTTAAGCAAGCATGAAACATCTCACTATTTAACAGGCATCTAGGATGTCAAAGCACCCCAAAAACATACAGCAAACAGTGCAGCTCACACCCACATAGCTGCATACTCTATAGACATCTGAAGACATGAATTCTCCTGCCCCACCACTTGTCCAGAACAGTCTGGTCAAAAAGAAAGCAGCAGTTCTGTTGTGCTGCAGTTAACTTCAATGCTATACAATGGTATACAGCTCAGAATCTCTGTCTTAAGAAAATCTCTCTCATCAGTTGTATCTCTCCAGAAAAGTTTCTGTTAAAATCTTTAACCAGATCTAAAGATCTTCTAACAAGAGCTTCTAAAATGACAAAGTGGAGCCTGCCCAATCTAGGTTCCTCAGTTACAGAGCATATCACCTCCTCAGGCAACATACACGTTAGTTTCAGCACTTAGATCTCACATTTATACTCCATCATGACAGAACAATCTGTGCAAAAGCATAAAAGGATGCATTTCTAAACTGACCTTATCGGTTTTATTGCCAACTAACATCTTCACCGTGTTACTTTTCGTGGTATACATTTCCAGCTCATTCAGCCAGCTCTCTAGTCCTGAGAAAGTGTCTTTTCTTGTAACATCATACACTAATAACAGAGGAAAAGGAGTTTAACAGCTGTAGAGCCTTAAACAATGTTTACTTAATTATGGCAGAACTTAGTCCCTACTAGCTAACTACTGCCTCCACCCCCAAAAAGCATCATTAGGGAAGTACAGAAAGATACATAGGATGGATCCCTCTTCCCAGAGCTGGAACCCAGTGGCTGTCACTAGGGATTACAGAACACGAACATCCTCTGCAAAGGATCTGTGACTGGAAATCAGACCTACCAGTTGAAATCTTATACCCATTACTAATTCTAAATTGGGACACATAGAATATTTTTAAATAGGTATTTTGTCACCTCATTTATGTGCATGCACTGCTGCTAAAAACATGGATTCTGAGTAAGAAGTGGGCACTGGTAACTTCTTAACTGCATTCTCTTAATTAGTAAGGTTTAAAAAGCTCTATCATAGGCAGAAAGAGTATTTTATACAGCAAGGTGTTCCTAAACCCTGAAAATAAGAATCCCTTCTTTTTCTGATTCGTGGTGACACAAAGAAGAGTAGCCTTCCATTACTTGTGCTGCAAACTTCGTATCTTAGAGCAATCACAACAATAATTTCGGGGGAAGAAAAGTAAAAACGTTGTGGGAGGAAAAAGGACCAACACAAAGCCCAAATTGCCTTATTACCAAAAGCTCACCAAAGTAATAACTACAATTTTGAATAAGCATTATTTCCTGCCAGTCGTTTTGTATACTTGGCGTTTGAGCTAACAATGCAGTAATGGTGTAAATACGATATTTGTTCCTCTGATTCTGACAACCTCCTTTTGTAAAGGGATACATATTTAGGTAGCATTAAAGACCACGCCTTTTGTAACCATGGGGTTTTCTTTCCATATACCTCCTACCTAAAACAACACCTTGAGCTCCTCGGTAGTAACTGGGAGTCAGTGTTCTAAAACGCTCCTGTCCTGCTGTGTCCTACACAGGAGAAAAAAAAAAAAGGGGGGGGGGGGGGGGAGACTGAACACAAATATATTTAGAACAAAAAAGGTATCTGAAATTACACAGGTTGGGGAGAGGGAAAAAAGATCCCACAAAAAGAAGGTCTTGAAGTTTTCACATCTGCCGAGAACAAAACCTACCCATATCGCAAGCTGTACTGCATGGCCGTCCACCACCATCTTCTTCACTTTAAAATCAACAGCTAAGACGTAAGAAGGGAAGGCTTGTCAGCATCAACGGGCGAGGGCCCACCCCGGCTGCCCCAACAGCTCCCGCCGGCGCCCGCGCGACCCCGGCTCCCCGCCGCTGCCTCTCGCCAACGGCATCCGAACGACAGCAAGCGAAAATATCCCCAGCTCGGGGGCGGGCGGATTCCGGACTCACCGACGGTGGGTTTCAGGCTCGGCTCAAACGCACCGTCAGTGAACCTCAGCAAGAGGCTGTGGGGAAAGAAACCGAGAGCTCAGACCGCGGTCGAGAGCGCCCGGCCCGTCCGGCTCGCCCGGCGCGCACCTGGACTTCCCCACGGCGCTGTCTCCGACCAGAAGCAGCTTCAGGGTGAGGCCCGCGGCATCCATCCCCTGCGCTGCGCGGCCCGGAGCCCGTCGGACGGGTGCCCGCGGCCCGCAGCACCGGGCGGCTCCTCACGCCGCTACGGAGGCGGCTCCGCCTATCGGGCGGTGGCCGGTGCCCGGCGGGGCGGGGCGGCAGCGGGCAGAGCTGCGCCAAGGGGCTCTGTGGCTGGCCGGCGCGGATCGGTCGGGCCTGGCCATGTCCGATTTCCAGATCTCGGTGGAGGAGCTGAACGACCTTCTGGCGAATGGCAGCGGCTGCTACAGCCTGCCGAGCGCGCACAGCAACGAGGTGGTGCCGCGCATCCACGTGGGGAACGCGTGAGTGCGCCGGGCCCGAGCCGAGGCGGGCGGCCCGCGAGAGGCGAGGCCGGCCGCGGTGGCGGGGGGGCCGCGTCCGTGGGCCTGCGAGCTCTGCTCGCGCAGGCACGTGAGCGCAGAGGGTCGGGCAGCCGTGCGGGCCTGCGGGGCGCAGGGCGCGCGCGGAGTAGCCGCCTGAGCGGGAGCTGGCGCCGGGGGAAGCCGGGCCGCAGGGCGGATCCTGCCGGGCCCCGGGAGGCCCTCCCCAGCCCGGCCCGGGCTGTGCAGCCCGAGGGCCTCGAGTTAGGGGAGCTGTCAGCCCGGAGGCCTGTGGCCGCGAGGCCCGAGCAGCCTGGCAGCGGGCTGCCTGCGGCTTCTGCCGGTGGCTGACACCGCAAATGACGAGGCACAGCTCGTAAATGACATCTGCTAAAATATTCATTATCCTGTTGAAGTCCCAAATCTAAGCTAAAATAGAATTGAAACTAGGTTAACACTAGCGAAATTGCTTAAGAATGGAAAACACCTGCTCAGTCATGCCAGTGCTGGGCTTTTTTTTTTTTTTTTCTCCTGGTATTTCCTACTCTTGCTAGAAAATTGTGGCCATCCACACAGAGGAGGGAGGAGAGACAAGATGCTATGATGTGCATGTGCAGTATCCTCTGCAGAAGCCTGATCACAACACTGGTGTAGTAACAGTAATGTCAGATGAGTGGAATAAGTTGGGATGAGAAGTACGAGCAAAGTAGCAGTGTATGTATATTAGATCTAGGTTAAACCATGTGTAAGATGGCCTAGAGGAAGCAGGACTTTAATAAGACTTGCCACCCCTGTCTGCGATTGGTAAAATTAAAGTTTCTGCACTCTAAGCCCTAAAAAACCTCATTGTGTATTTATGCACGTGGTGGGAGCCAGAGAGACACAGGTATGCCTGTGATGAAAGCCCTTTAATGAGGAAGTGCTCACCAGTAGCACTTCTTTTATCAGTTGTATGATATTTATTCTTTGCACCAAGATTATGAAGATTATGATTTCAGTTATCTGTTCCAATCCTGTCATATCTTGCTGTATCTCTTTTCCTTTTTTGTCCCTCTTTGTACATTTCATCTCTGTAAAATTTCTTCATGTTTTTAGCAGCTGCCTGGAAGAAATGAAGTCATAGCCTGCAAAGTAATTTGGGCAGTAAATAATTAAAAAATAACTTTGAAGATAGTTGGCTACTACGGAGTAGTTGTCATCGTTCAGTGGGGTTTTTTTTTTAATACATTCAGATGCAAGGTTGTCTAGGAACAGAGAAAGCATGTATAAGTTGCAGGATGGAAAATGTCTGTCCAGTGGAACACTTTATCACTGGGAAGGGCTTTTTTTGTGATAACTGACAATCGAAAATACCTGCAGCACCTATGAGTTTTGTAGCATAGGAACAGTTAAACTGTTAGTTGAACTAAGACAACATGCAGTTCTACTGTGAGTGGTTTTAAAAGGGTGATGAAAAATTGTGGAGGGCAGCAAGAGGTCAGAAGTAACTTTGTTGACTGAAAAAGCAGAAACGAGTATGAAAGACATTCTCTCAAACTTAGTATTAAATTTATTGACTTTAAGGGAAGAAACAGGGAGGAAACAAATTTGCATGAAAATAACAGCGGAAATTAAAATGTGCTAACGTGCTGGCATTTTTTTTGCCATTAAGGACTTGGTTTATTTGCTTATAATGCCATATAGCAATACTTTCAAGCCTCATACAGCTAACTGATGATACCTCACTGCCGACAGGAACGAGTTTGCCTCCAGGGATGCCAGTCTTTGTTGCCAGATTCAACGATGATTCCAGGACATGGGTTCCTATTGGTCCTGAACACTATCAGATATATACTGATCTATATACTATTACTTAAGTCATTACCCTGCTAAATGTAGGAACTCACCACTGAATTAATACTTTTTGGTTTGGCCTTACACTATAGGATTTACTTTTATTTTGCAAGCAGAATTCCCTGGCACTGATACTTGTCTCCTGGCACAGATGATGTTCTGCCAGATGGAAAATCTGTCAACATTTGTTTGGGCAGTGAAGTCTTTACAAATATTTGGCTCATTGCCATCTCGTTTGGCACAGACAGCAGGCAATGTAGAAGCTTCACTTGTGTAAGAATTCATCTGCTTGCACTACAATTTACAAGGCAAACAGTCATTAGGAGAAAAGGAACGTTCTAGATGTTCATATAACCTTGAATTCTGTGAAAGTTGTGAGTGAATGACTCAGAGATTCATATAGATACAAACCAACTACTTTTGGTATTTATTTTAACTGTTTCAGAATAGCTAAGTGTCCAGTCTAAACCCTTAGGTACATCTCTTAGAAAGTTTTCAGAAAAGATACTGCACAAAGGCTTATGTGGAGTTTAGCTTAATATTAAGATTCTCTATGTTTGCAATTTATGACTTGAGCCATAGGGAGATTTGTAAAAGATTTCTGTTTCACCATCCACTTTGACACATAGCAAAAGCTGCCTTTAAAAACAATGAAAAGATTTATGTCTGTTTAAGCTACTTCATTTCATAAAGTGTGCAGGAACTGAGTTGTTTTTTCAGCTAAAGCCTTCCGTCACATTCTGTTAATGTTGACCAGTGGGCTTACATTTTTCTAGGAGATCACATGGTGCGATAAAACGTATGGGCTTTTTTCTTCCCAGGCAAATGTTGGGACTGACATACAAAAATAATGAGACTCAGAATGGAAAATAGAGGTTTTACAACAAGAAGGAGTCAGTGGTCTCATATTATTTAATGATTATATCCTCTTACTATAGGTTGTGTCCCAGTGCACAGGCAGAGATTTGTGCATGATCAGTTGTGTTAATAAGCAGGCAGATTGTTTGCCATTTTGCAACTTGGAACTTTTATCAAGGCATTATGACTGGATCTATTTCATTGTCATCATCAAGCCTGAAATGCATGATTGTTATGTATCCTCCTGCTCAGTTGTTCACTAATAACGTAGTGTGCTCTTTTGGACACTTGAGTGGAAGATGGAAGCAGATGGTTGTGCTACAATTATTTAATAGAACCGAGGAGTTAGAAAGGGCTTAGCTGACCTAAAAGTACTCTGTGCTTTCTTAAACATCTTGAACATCACTTATCTGGATTCTTGTCCATTCAGATAGTGATTTGAAATAGGGGCCAAAAATTACAATATTCGTGATGTCAGCACTGGGTGGCAAAGAGTGCTGACCTTTAGGTAGCCTTGCCAGATTTTACCATGACTTCAGAGATGCTGAGTAGCACAGAGAAAGAGGACTACACCTCATAGGAGTCTTCACTTGAGACCTTTGAAGATACAGTAAGTCAAAGTTACTTTCTATCTTCCCTGTGGACTGAGAAGGAGCCAGTGCTGTTTCACACTGGTTGAAATCGTCCTCTGGAATGTCTTTTTGTCTGGACTGTGCTAGAGCAGCAGGTACTGCTTACCTAACCCTGCAACACTGGTAACTGACAGTGGAGGCTTTTTATAACTGGTTTTAAAATGATGTTACGTAGATAATAGTTAATCTTACCAGCGACTGTCCTTCCTGGGCTTTCTGTTATGTCCAGTATTTTTTTACTTTGGTCAGGATTTTATGTTCAGAAAGACTCTGTTGGGTCTAACGGATGAAGTTTCATGTGTGCTCTACTCGGTTGTCAGCCGAGAAAGTAGCATTCTCTCACGCACAAATAGTGACCGTGCCTCTAAATATTTTGGTGAATTTATAATCTGTAGCTAATTCACTTCTGAACACAGTATACTTAGGCTCTGTTAACAGAAAAATCAAAGGTTTTGGTTGTCAGTATCTTCTGGGGACGTCATAAATACCGAGATGATTCGCCAAGTTCTAATCGTTTTCTTGGCACTTTTTATCATACAGGTTCGTAGCCAAGAACATTATGAGGCTGCAGCGTCTGGGGATAACCCATGTTCTGAATGCAGCAGAGGGGAAGTCATTCATGCACGTGAACACTAACGCAGAGTTCTACGAAGGCACAGGCATCAGATACCACGGCATTAAAGCCAATGATACACAAGAATTTAACCTCAGTCGCTATTTCGAGGAGGCAGCTGATTTTATTGAGAAAGCACTTTCACAGAAGGATGGTAAGACAAACTGAGATATCTTTCTAATGTGTTTTCTGTGCACTACATATGTTACTTAGCAATTTATTTTACTGTTCAAAATTGTTCTTTGCTTAGATTACCAACCGAACAACCGAGTCAGGAATTCCAATAAAGGCTCTGAATCAAAGATACCAGAATACACAATAGGACATCTTAGTCTTCTGTCCATACACATAGGACTCCACTATATGGCACATGGATGTCTGTTACTGTAGGGGTTACTTTGAAAAGTGAAACAGCTGATGCATCCTGTAATAGTGGCTTTTGGGGAAAATGTGTTATTATTTTTCCTTACAAGTGGTAAATCACATTTAAAAAATGAAAAAAAAAATTCAGGATCTAAAAGATGTTTTAGGACACTAGAAGTTACAAATTAAAGGCAGAAGTTTTACAAATAATGCGTTGCTGAAGAGTATTCACACAACCTGCTTTCCCGTCCCCAAATGTACATTAAAGATAGGGACTGTGGCCTTACAATTTTTATTACATTAAATCATTAAGTTACTTTATGTGGTGGTTACTTTTTCATTCTCTGGGCTTGCAGGAAGGCTGGAGATGATATTTGCAATGTTGTTGATTGCCACATTTCTCTACAGTGTGTTTCCTCAGAGCAGAAATCCTAGGCCATAGTGCAGTGGGCCAGATGGTGTTTGTTGTCTTCTGACTATTTTAGCATACCAGTTATTTCTACACATGCTTAATTTCTGTCTTCCTTCATGACTGAACATGAAGAAGGAGGAACAAGAACTCACACCATTCTAGAAGCTCTTTCTCTGAAATGGGCAAAAGGGGTACTAGAGCTGTGATGTGCTTTTGACAGATGGAAAGAAATTTTGCCTCGAGGTTGGTGGAGAGGGGAAAGTTCTAAAAATTGTAACACGACTCTTCCATTTAGGGTCGTGACCCACTGAAATAGGTTGCAGTAGGAAGGAAGAGTTTAACAGTGCCAGCTGTGCCGTGACTGCTGCTATTAAGTTTGAGTTGCAGTCAGTCTGAATTTACAGTAGCAGTTCTGTTTGCTGATTCTTTCAGTCTTAGTAGTTGTCTGCCATGCCTGCCACTGTTTTCTTACCGCAGTAAACAAAGAGGAACTTTGTAGCTGGATGATGGTGGAGCCAATTTTAAGATTAACTTGCTACTGAAGTTTAACGTTGAAGTGTAGAGTAAGGACAATGAAGTGAAAAGGGATGCAGTAGTATTTTCCTTCCATTTCTTTTAACACTGTAGTTACCTGAAGTTCTGGAAGGCACATCTGGTATATTAAAAGTTCTGGAAGGCAGCTCTTAGGACACCGCCTTTCACAGTAGAAGGCTAGAAACCCTTTTGCTTCTGATTATTTGTAGAGGGGAAGCCAGTTCTCTTCCATATATATAATAAAAAACCTCTGAATCTTGCTGATCTGTGGCTATAGGCTCTCAACAAAGGTTGAGGGTGACTTGCTACTAATTAGATATTTACCTTGAGCTGAGAAGCCTCTGCAGCTCATGGCAAATGTGGTAACAGGCTTTCTTTTGCTCTGGAGAGTAGCCTGGGACCGTATCTCCTGTTGCATTTGGAAAGGGGAAAATTTGTGTGTCTGGAAAAGCAGGTCAAAGAGGAAGCAGCTGAGAAGCAATAAAATTGAGTTAGATTTCTCAAAGGGAGCAGTGGCCTACTTTATTATTGTTGGATACCTACCTACAGGATTTACACATATGGTGGGTTAACCTTGGCTGGATGCCAGGTGCCCACCAAGCTGCTCTATCACTCCTTCCTCAGATGGACACACAGAGAAAAATACAACAAAAGGCTCATGGGTCGAGATAACGGGGAGATCACTCACCAGTTACCATCACAAGCAAAACAGACTTGAGTTGGGGAAATTAATTTGTTACCAATCAGATCAGAGTAGGATAATGAGAAATAAAACCAATTCTTAAAGCACTTCCCCCCTACCCCTCCCTTTTTGCTGGGTTGGGCTTCGCTCCTGATTTTCTCTGCCTCCTTCCCCAAACAAAGGTTGCAGTCAGTTCACATGTTGTCTTTGCCGCTCCTTTCTCCTCAGTTCTACATGTCTTCTGTAGCATCTGGTTCTCAAGCTGCTGAAGGACTAACATTATTACACTTCATATCCTAGCTATTTCATGTTGCTTTTGAAACATACATTCCTCTCTAACACAAATTATGACCTGTCTTCTTTGCAGGACAAGTGTTTGTGCATTGCCGTGAGGGCTACAGTCGTTCTCCTACACTGGTCATCGCCTACCTAATGCTTCGCCAGAATATGGATGTCAAGTCTGCATTGAGCACTGTCCGGCAGAAACGAGAAATTGGCCCCAATGATGGCTTTCTAAGGCAGCTTTGCCAACTCAATGAGCAATTAGTGAAGGAGGGCAAACTGAAGCCCTAGAATGGAGCATTCTGGTATTTTATGAGGTTTCTCAGACCTTAGGTGCTTTAGACTCCTGAACCCCAACCACTGAGCTAAATCACGTAATGTAAGAGAGACAGAGTTCCTGCTCTTGTCTAGTGAAAGTATCTCAAACTCTGTCTGTCTCTCAAGATGGCACAAATGGAGCTGTTGCGATGAAGAGCTGTTTTTAGAGGGGTAACTGCAATGATAACAGCTGTCTTCACATGTGTTTCAGAGCCCCCTGCAGACTCTGTAGCATATGTGGGTTGCTTTGACATTAAGTGTGATTCGTTTAAGCCTTGTCTTGTATCCCACCTGAGCATCATTTTCTGAGAGCCTCAACACATCTCTTCACTTGCTCTTAATTGACGTACTGTATTTTCTAAAGCTTCTTTTTCATGCACACCAGTGCCTAAAGTTTGAGTGCAGGAGCTTCAGGGAATGAAGAAGCATATATACAAATGCACAGATGCACTTGCTTGTAATATGAAGTGTATGGAGTGTTGTGTTTAGTGTGGATTTATGCAACACTGTGTGTGGTAGTAAAGCCATTCAGAGCCCAGTCTTGATGCACACTGTATTTCCAAGAATACTTGTACCTCTTGCTGTTGTGATTGACGTGAAGTAGTCTGATATTAAACGCTCTTTAATTTTTGTTCGAAGTCATGCTAGAAAAAATGTCAAGAGCAAAGAGAAAAAAAAAAGGGGCAAGGAAGAAATAATGTCTGTATATCAGTGCTTGTACAGGATGTATGGTGAAGTCCTAAGTGTCAGAATATAATGGCTTCCGAGGCTTGTATTGACTTCCAGTGTCTCTCTCCCCTCCTTAATATCACTGTTTATTGACATAGAAGGGAATGAGCACATATGCAGGTAACTTCAGTAGGGCAGAACACATGTGCTTACAAAGCAGTTTGCAGAAGCACGCTCTTGACTTCTTGGATTGCTTGCATGGTATCATTAAATAGAAGTGAACACTGTTGCATAACACATGGAATTAATGATGTCTTGATTCTGTTTGACATACAGTCGAAATGAGAAATGAGTCAGTGCAATGCTGAGAGAGGGAGATTTGTTTACAGTATGACTGATTTAGTGTGTAAATGTGTACCTGTGAGTTGTAGCACTATATTAATGCAAAGGATCTCCCACTGCAAATTTGGAATTGCTGGCTAAACTAACAGAAATTGAGATGTATGTGTTCCCTTTTTTATCTGTGCTTTAATGTAGTTTTAGATCGAAAATTTTAACACTATTTTAAATGGAAACACTGTTGTATTAGTAACACATGTAAGGCCAGATCTAGTTTTATATATTCAGTTCACTAATCAAAAATCACAAAGGATGTACATTGCTTTACTTCTCGTTCTTGGGGTTGTGTGGTTTGACAGGGTGAGAGTGGTGGGGGGAGTTCTGTATAGCTAGATAATTTTTTTGAAATTAAGCTCCAGAGATCCAGAGGTGATTATTCTTGTTGAAGACCAGGCTTATTTCTGTTTCGTTATACAGGATGGGAGCTGCCAAATCACGTAGCCTTTTCTCTTTTGTGTCTCCGAAGGGACGACTGGGAAACACTACATAGTGCTTCCTTTCACATCCCTTCTGTCAGTCAGTATTTAGTGCCTGCTTTGAATCAGGATGGTTCAGTTATAATGAGTGGGAGTCAGTTTTGTTGGCTAATCACGTACTTTCTCCCATTGTATCAGTATTAAATGCTTCTTCAGAATTCCTAGCTACTAATTTCATGCTGTAGCTTGGGGAATAGGAATACTGGCCTTGTCATTTCTACTGTAGTGACTTTTCATACTGTGGTCTTATTTATAAATCATCGTTTTAAAATTTTTACAATGGCCATAGAATTATTTTTCTGTCTCGTCTAACACCGTGTGTTCATAATACCTATCGGCACTACAAGAAAAAAGAAAAAAAAGTCTCATGTGCGCACACTCTCTCTTTGACCTGTTAACTTAGAATTCAAAAACTACAGTCCATTAAAGAGCTAAGAAACCATTAGGCATTAGATTTTTGTTACTCTTCCATAGATTGTAAGAAGGTTAATAGTTGTCATGTTAAGACCAGAATGGTTTATTAAAATTGACACCATATGTTTACCATATGGTGATGTTTTTGTATTTGTTGGTATCAAGAAATACTAACAAATCAAGACATGCAGGTATTTGTTCTTAGATTCGAGATGTTCTTTTAATGCATAGGACACTGCTCACTTCTAGTGGTAACTTTAGTGGTACTCGGGCTCATTTATGTCAGTATAACAAAACTGATTTAACAAATACTTTGTAAGACGAGGATGGAGAGGAATAAATAAGGCAATGCTATGAACTGATTTTAAAAATTGAGCTCTCAGATGATACATCCTATTTTGAGTTACTGACAGGTGCTTTGGTAATGAAATCCTTTCTCGCACTGCTCTTAGAGTACACTAAAAATAGTTAGCGTGTCAGACCTGCTCCATTAATAGATCCTACCCTTCCTCTTCCAGTCTTATCTTGCTGTTTAAGTACAGTAATGTTGCAAATTCCTCTGCTTATTTTAGCTGGCCAAGAAGAGCTTGTATGCCTCTAATCCATAATGCTGCACTTTATACTTTTAAATTTCTCTTTGTGATTGTAGAAGGAAAGATTGTAGAAAAATGGGAATGAGAGCTTTCTCTCCATATAATATGATTTGAGAAAGTACTGGAAGAAATACTTTTTATTCTTCTGAAATTACCGACCACCTGCTCTTTGCTGGGAGGTGTTGCTTACAAGCATGCTAATTGGGGAAGATATTTTTTAAAACAGGTATGTGTTGCAAATAGCAACACTATATTTTTGGGATTGAAACCTTTAGGTGTGGTAATTAATATGTGTGTCCTGGATACACAGTGTGATACTTTTTGTGGAGCTAGCACTAGAAAAGGGATGGGGTCTCTGTACAATATGCATCTTTCATAGAACAAAGATATCTGCCATGTCAAATCCAGCACAATGAAAGAAAAAACAATAGCTTGGCGTTTTTGTACTTAAGAGTTAGGGAAGTTGTAAGCAGCGTGAAGACTGGAGGTTAGAAGCTATCAAAGAAGCGACAAAGAAGAAAGTCCAGATAAATGAAACGATCATATATGTAAAACTAAATTCACCTTCTACTCATGCTGAAGTAAATCTTTCTCAGTTGTTGCCTAAGTGCAGGAGAAAAGTTTGTATCTAAAAATTAAGAGTCAAACTGAAAATAACGTTTTCTTTATCCCTTGGTGCTGCAGCTGAGACTACAGTGTTGACAAGTGATATATCTAGCGTGCCACTCTGAGCCATAGGTACTGCCAGAAAATAGTTCATGAGAGAAGTTGCGGTATGTCACTGCTGAAAAGTGAAGATTTCGTGACGTTATTTCGAATTTAGGATTAACAGCATCCAAATTCAGAACTAGCAGCCATAATCTGGTGACTTTTGGATGTCAAGCCTGTCTTAGTATTGAACATGTTTTTCTCCTACAATATGAGTATGCCTGGCATCACTCTTTGGGTGATGTGAGAATTAATTGATCTTCATAAAAGGCTTCGAAGATGAAAAGCACTGTGTGTATGCTCTACGAGTTGAAAAACAGGCTTGTGTCATAAAATATATCTTCCTCCTGCTGAGAAAAGAACAGCAGAAAAGATAATTGCATTGTCTGTTGTCATCATTTAAATTTTTTAATTGAGCTGTCTTCTGTTGTCCAGATCTAATTAAAACTGATGCTAGAAATAGAAGCAGAACTTTTTCCCTTCTGTTTAAAATTTGTTCTGCTCGTTTACTGTAATATTTTTAACACAGAGGGACTGTCTAATGGAATCTCACTTTTTAGCACAGAGTTTGCTTCTAAAATTAGTTTCTGGGCTTTGCCAGTGAGTAAAACTGAAAATAGAGCACACCTGAGAGGTATCTTCTGGGATATGTTTGTGTGAGTTGGTGTCCTGTTCATCTCTTCAATTAAGTGTTGGTTGTGTTTTTTAGTTTTAATTCCAGTGTGTCACGGTCAGTGGCTATCTGACTCACCAGATGGAGCTGTAGGCTCATTCACTAGATATAGCCATCGTTCCATCCCTGAACAATGCTGTTGTGTGAATCTAATGTATTCTTCTCTTACCACTGGAAAAGGCAAGCCAACAGAATGATTTATCAGTGCATTGCTGGTCTCTAGTGGGAGAGTACTAAGATTCCATTTATTCTTGGCTACTTGGAGGAGATCACGTCATAGCATTGAGACGGATATATTCACAAGGTAATATCTGACTCGACAAAATTGTTAGACAGATAAAAGTTGCTTGGGCAAAGGTGCCTTAGAAGCATCTTAGAAAAATAACTGTTTGAGAAGCAAACAAATTCTTGAACATACCATAAAGTGAATTCCTGGGCAGCCTGTAATTATACACGTAAGCTTAATTTGCACATGACCAGTTTTGGATACGTCACAGAACACCCTTGGCCCAGGTGTGGGCAGAAGGCAGTGCATAGCGAGCACCAGAAGTTAGAAGTGACAGAACTGACTTCAGAAACTGGTTTATATATGCCTGCCTTCATAGTACAGGGTTGCAGTGCAAGCACATCAGGGCACAAGTCTGAGTCCAGAAAGCAGCAGCGACAGATAGACTAAGTGAACGATGCTAATTTACTCTTTGTGCCTGCTCCCCTACTATGTCTGATTCCTTCTTAGCAGGGCTAAGGCTGGTGGGGTTTTTAGCTCAGAAAGTGGCATCCCAGTTCTAAATGTAGAGGATCCAAACTCAGTTTCACCCTGGGTGTGAGGGTTCATTCAGAAAGTGTCCTTGATAAGTCCTTTTACTCTGTTGCAGAAAGTACTGTGAGCAGCTACAGGACTTGAAATACTGTTTTTGTAGTAGGTGGAATCTGAATGTCTATGGGATCTGGATTCTTTTCTTGACTTTATTAAGCTTTATTAAGCTCTCCTAGCTTGTGGACAAGAAGTTTTAAGCCAGGGGATATAGCTGTAGATTTTCACTTTCGTAGATTTTTTATTTTTCCCAGTGGGTAGTACAGATAAATGTTAAGACAGTTAATAGAAGGGATTGTTTCATTACTTAGGCTATGTGACAATTGTTTACTGTAAATGTGGTTCTCTGTAGCAGGTCTACACTGACAATGACAGCTTTTGGAAATATCTCTAGGCAGACATTACATGAAAGGAAATTAGCAGAAACTGAGCTTTGATAGATTAATACAATTCTGAAGGCAAATAAATAGGGGAGTGAATAGATGGCAATGAGCAATGGTTCAGTGATTACCAGTACTCACTTTCCTTTTCTCTCCTGTTCTACGTTTTGTGGCACAAGCCGTGAGCTCACTTGGGACAAGGTCATAACTGGTGAATACTAGTGATATTCCTATCTGACAAAAATAATACCAAGTTAAAAATCTTTGTTTAGTTCCTGGTCATCCTTCCCAATTGGTACAGTTTAAAAAAAGCAGAACCAAAAAAAATAACCAAAACACTGAAAAAAATACCCAAACAATTTTATTCCTTTGAGGGTCCGTAGAAGAGAACATGTCAGTATTTCCAAAGAAAATAAAAAATAGCTGTATTGTAAGGCCTGAAAGTAGAGCTTGAGATCATTGTACACAACTTCAAGTAGAACTTAATAATGGTAGTCCAGCCTGTTCTTTGAAGAGAAAAAAACAAGAAAATCTCAAACCAAAATCTGCAAGATGGTTCCACAACTTTCCAAGCTGATGTCTGTCATTTCTTTAGAATCATGTGATGTCCCTGTTGAGTTGCGTATTCTTGCTGTTAAATAGATTTCACCTGTAGCTCTAAGCCAAAAATAGACTTACTCATAAGTGAGGAAAATTATGCTTGGAGAAATATTTACAATAACTGTGTGTATGGGTTACTTGTATTTGTGAGACCGTTGTTCACTGGTTTGAGTAAAAGAGGCAGTTATTAATGAAAGATAATCAATGCTGCTGATGATTATGATGATTATAAGGAAAAGGGATATTTGAGGAAAATTATGTGACAACAATCTGTATTAAAAATTATATCCTGACTGTGTGTGGAGAAAAAAAATGTTGTAAAAAGAAAATTCTGTGTTGTATCCATCCGTAAAACTAGAACAGTTTGAGGTGATAAGATGCACAAAGATACATGCTGAAGGGGAAAGGAAAAAGGGAAACAGACAGTGTATGCAAGACAATACACAATTGCTTGTAGAGATTCTTTGGAATATTTGGAGAGGAACACTCTTCCAAGAATACTTATCTCTATAATTTTGGGCAGAGAGAAATGGGAGGAGAGAAAGTATGTTACAATATGTTACAGATGCCATTATTTTAGGAAGGGACCATTGTACAGAGCCAGTATGCTAAAGCTCATCAGACTCAGTACTGCTAGTGCAGCTGCTCTGTGTTATGTCTGTGTGTGTAAGACTGAAGAGGTGAAATGTCTTCAGCTCATTGCTGTTGTTTAAATCTATTATTTGTTGTCAAGGTCACACCAAGGCAAAATACACCTCCACTTTAAATTTGTTGACACTTGTTTGGAATGCAAGCCTTAGGTCATGAGTCTTGCAGCAGCAGGAAGAAGTCAGAGCAAGTCACTTTTGAATCTCTTCTACCTTCGTATCTAACTTTACTAAAAGCCGAGATGGTTTCCAAGTAAGATTTAGGGTGACATCATTTGCAAATAGCTTGAAAGTGAATGTGATCTTTAGACAAACTATCACCATTATCACCTTAATTCTGCAAGGAAGAAAAGTACAACAGATGAGATTTTAAAACGTTGTGCTTGAGGACACCTTAGGCATAGGCTGCCTAGGCATAAGGTCATCACTTCTCTCTTGTTGATTGCATCATGAATGGAAATCAGTCTGGTCATGTTCTTGTGTTTTAAATAAACAAATGTTGTGTATTCAACACTTGCACTGAATGTCAGCAGTAGTAGTAGTATGCAATGAATTTAAAGCAAATGCTTTTTTTTTTCTTTAAAAGTGATAAAAAGGTGAAAAAGAGCACATCAAAAAGCACAACATACAACATCCTGGCTGTGTTTACCCCAACAACTGTATTCCAAGGAGCCCTTTTTTTAAGGAAAACTAAACAGAACAACTTCTGATTTTGAAAAGAAACTCTCCTGTTTCTTCCAGTACATTTGTGAATGTCCTGGAATGTCTTTGGAAAAGACAATAGTCGAAGATGCAAATATGGAGGTAGAAGCAGGTTTTAATTATGCCATCATTACAAAAAACTGCAGCAGACCTTGTCAGTTTGCAATTTATCCTGGTCTTGTCAGTCACCATTGTTGCCAGACACAAAAATGAAGCACATAGGATAAGTTTGTACATAGTTGTAGAATACTGTCACTAACCCACCCCCACACACCATTTTTATTTCACACTGACAAAAGCTGAGATGAATGAGTTGTCTGGCCCTTCCCACTTTGTATAGTCATTGGCTGGTTTGATTCTAAAAAGGATTTTAAAAAGGGGAATAATGTGCCTTTGCCTGGGATCTGAGACTGTCAGGGTGCTGAAAAGCTAATCTCTGAGCTGCCACCATGCAGGTCTCTTGGGCTGTGTGCTCTGTCTATGTCTTACTACAGATTGCATTTCAGTCTCTGGAAGGGTGGCAAATGCTTAAAAATGATGCTACAGAAATCATTCCTGAGATCACTGAAAATACAGAAACACCGATGGAGCAGATATTCAGCAACAATAACACCATGAACCAGGCAAAGCACGGAGGAAGACACATACAACAAGCTCCAGATGGTAACGGTAAGAAAAATAACATCATCGTTACTGGTTTGGATCCTAAGTTTGTAAAACAATATTGTTAAAACCTTTAGGTATGAACCTAATGTGATAGGGAGTTAACAGCTACTGTTCATCATAAATTGTAAAAGTTAGAAGGGATATGCTAGAGTTTACTGTTCAAAAACGTGGTCTATCTATCAAACAATCCTTAAGTACTGCAATATGCTCTGCAGACACAACTCCAATACGTAAAACCTGTAGAAGATACTAAAGATTCTCTGTATTCTGTGCTTGCAAGCACTGTGAGGAAATATGACAAGTCATCTTTCTCTCTTCAGTGTTAGGATGGGGCCATGAGTTGACAGTGGAGATAATAATATAAATTCTTAATATTTAGGGTCACACTAGTGATGTCTAAGATCACACAGCAAAAATAGTGCATGGAGGTTGCATTCAGCTAGATGAGTGTGCTGCTCACTGTCCTTTTCCAACAGATGAATTTTAAGCTATATTTCAGCAGCCCAAAAAGCTGTTAGGAATGATTAAAGCACTCCTGTGGAGAATCCCTGCACCGCCAGCAGATCAAGGCAGGTTGCTTTTGTTGTTATACCTGAATACCCTAATTTTTTAGGTTCTTACTACTCTGACATCAACAGGGGGGAATCTGTCCCACTGATGTGTGCTTTTTTTTTTTTACGAGAAAAGGACATTTACTTAAGAGAGTGAAGGAGACTGGACAGTTATTCAAGATATGCGATGGTCTTGCACACTTATTTCAACATCTTTAACAGAAGGAATCAAAATTATGATCCAAAGTGGCCAGACCTTTGTGGAACACATGGTGTTGCACCAGAGCATGAATAATTTTGCAGAACGTGGAGTCTGTGCAGATACAGGACACATGCACAGAAAATAAACCTACATAGCTGAGGCAAATGTCCATATATTCAACTTTATCTGCCTATGTGGTATGGGGTACCATAATGAAATGCTTAGGGAACTTGGGAGGATTAGACTAAGTGCACATAGTGTTCAGTTGTCAGTATTTTTGTTACAGCATTATGATAAGGATCATTTCTTTTCATTAATGCAGTCAAAGCTTTTAAAAGTGAAATCTTGCTAGCTGTGCTCTGATAAGTATAAATCTTAGCACTAAAAAATCATGGTTTTGTGCTTCACAGTAAAAACAACAAAAAAAATGTCTTTACTAATAATACTCCATCACTAGTGACTTGAGGGGGTCACAATTCTCTTGATACACCAAGGAGGGAACCACCTTGTGCACAGCAAGGAGAATGGGCGTAACAGACACAGCCTTCTCTTTCTAAGCTGACCTTTGAGGACTTCCACCACAAGTAGTGCTGAAAAATCTTGTATTTTTAATGTTTCCTTTGCCTACAGCTATCCATTGAGAAAAAGTGGGGGGAGGAACGACTGTAAGGTTCCTAATCAGCCAGAAGATGCCTCTTCCTCTCCGAAGGAAATTACGTGGGACATGTAGGATTATCACAGAGAGTAGTAAACCTGGAAAGCTTAATGCCTGAACACTGGGAATTCCTTAGCACTGTTGTTACTGGATATTTCCCTAACCTGGAGCACATTATGCTAATTAAAAATCACTTAAGGAACACTTTATTTTTTTAAAATTTTGATTTAAATCTGTAGTCAACCTCTGAAGTCAATAGACTTCAACTAGAAAATGGGGGAAGGTTTTGACCACAGGTAAAAAGGAAGCCAGGAGAATCCCATCAAAATTTCCTGTGAAATAACCACTGCTGCTGGGGTAACACTTGAGAAGCTCCACTGCCCACCTGCACAACCCTGACATGGAATTGATAGAGAAGAACTTTATTCATCAATTTGTACATTGCTATTTAAGGGTCTCATAACTAGAGTAGCCAAATATTCAGAAGCTACATGAGTGAGTCTTTGGAGATACAGTTCCCAAAATCTGCCATTCAAGATCTTAGAACCATAGAAACATTTCGGTTGGAAAAGACCTTTAAGATCATTGAGACCAACTGTTAACCCAGCACTGCCAGGCCCACCACTAAACCACGTCCCTAAGCACCATACCTACATGTAAGATGTCCGGCTTGTATCTAGCTGAGAGCTAGAATCTGCTACAGAAATAAAAAAGTGCTTTCTCAAGGATGTGGAAGAAAGCAGTCAGTAATTAACATGTTTCTTGTTTGCAGATGCTTCCGACTTCAGCTGCAGAGAAATGCGAACCACCCGCTATGTGACAGATGGGCCTTGCCGCAGCATCAAGCCTGTTAAGGAGCTGGTCTGCTCTGGTCAGTGTGTCCCCTCACACCTCCTTCCCAACTCTATTGGTAGAGGGAAGTGGTGGCGCCAAAGTGCCCTGGATTATCGCTGCATTCCTGCTCACACTCGCACGCAGCGCATCCAGATGGCTTGTCCTGAGGAAGAGACTCGGACTTATAAATTCCGAGCTGTCATGTCCTGCAAATGCAAGCGCTATACTCGCTACCACAACCAGTCTGAGCTGAAGGACTTTGCAAAGGAAACTGTCAGGCCTCAGAAGAACAAGAAGCCCCGTCTCTCCAGAGCCAGGAGCAGCAAATCTAACCAACATGAGTTAGAAAACGCGTATTAGAAGGTGGCTCTGAGTGATACAGCCTAGCAGTTCTGGATATTTTGCGAAACACCAAATGGCATTCACAGGCCACAGCATGATGTTCTGAGTGCAGTACGTTCCAACTCCTTCTGCTAAGATGGGTCAAAGGCTCACAGTCAAAAATCTGTCAGATTATAGTAGTTACGGTCTGAGAAGAGAATGAGATAAACCGAGCGGGAGGTAGCAACACCTCAATACAGTCTCAGAGGAGAGGTATACCTTGGAGATTCACATGAGATCATGTGGCTTGTGTAAGTAGAAAGGCAGAGGACAGTGAAGCTGTTATGGTGACAATCACAGAAGTCATTCTATTCACTTTATGTGAAAAGAACACTCAGATCCCTTTCCTATTTTTAAAAGTGCCATAATGCAGGACAACTGTGTGATGAAGGAAGCAGCATGAGAGTTAACACTCTCTGAATGAGTTGCAGAAAGTTAGTGATAGCAGGGATCTCAGCAGTTTTGGTGACTGAAGTCAGGTTGTTGTGAAATTAACATCCTGTTGGATGTCCTCCTTGTTTCTTCTAAAACAGAAAAATTAAAATGTGATACTCACGTTCTCAAAAGTGTTACAAATTTGTTTCATATTTCTACTTAAAAGACTGTAGGACCAACAGAGTCAAATGTGAGATTTGACAACAAAAGCCATATTTGGTTTAGGAACAATGCTTTGTTTCAGGAACAATTAAACAGATTCTGCTATGTGGAGCAAATTTATAAAATGGATGCTCCTCTCAAACCAGATAATTTCACTGATGTTTGTCCTGTAAACAGCTAATGATGAGCATAATTTAACATAAAGTATACCGATTAGACTTTAGTATTGGTGTAGACATTTCAATTTACATTTTATGTTCCGTAGAGTTTGGATTATCTGGCCACACTTTGTAGCACTAAGACTGTGCAAGCCAAGTTCCGGGAGTAAGGTGCTGGTTCTGCATTAAAAGTGAGCCTCTGCTAATTTTAAGTTCATTAATTCCTCTAGAAAAGTCTTTCGCATGAGCAACTTTGTTAAGTTCTTAGTTTGACAGCAAATTTCCTTTACTTAGCTTCTCAATACTCAAACTAATGGTTTGTGTTTTTACGTTAAAGCATATTATTAGAAAGTCACATGCCGTATATATCCTGTAGAAATGTGAAGCCTAATATCATGATAAACACAGCTTGGGATGAAGGCAGTTACTCACTGTTCTTATTTTCTCTGTAGAGTTTATGCTGAAATCATATGAACTGTGGACATTTGCAATGTTGATAGATTTTCCAATTATTTTATGTGGGACCAGAACCCAGAGAGTAAAGGTATTGTTTCAGAGAGTGAATTATATATTTATTTTTTTCTCGTAAATTATTTATGCGATGTTTTCCTTGTAGAGAATGAGAAGTAATATTGCTTTAAAAACATTAGTCTGTTATTTTTAATTTTAAATACTGTTAATAAAGTAGAAACAATGATTAATTATAGGAAGACTCATTAATTTTCAGCTGTAGTATTAAGCTGATTTGTTGCAAGGCCAGTGAAGTGCAGAATAATCAGACTATTGACACCAATTTCTGTGACACAGAGAGTGTCAGGGTCCTTAATTCTCTAACAGGAACCCACACATCTCTAGAGAAACTCCATCCTAGAACTTTTTGCTTCGATGAATGACATTTCTCATGGAAAAAGTCTTCCCTTCTACTCTCAGTGAGATTTCCTGATTCGTGTGCTCACAACCTGATAGAGCCACCAAACAAAACAAGAAGTCTATGAACTGCCGATCATTGAAATCTGATTGCTTCAGCTTTCTCTCACTGAAAAAAAGGAGTGTGGAATCCCCTTGCAAGTGCTGCCAAGCAACAGTTAAACTTTTTAACAGTTTGATGTTGTAGACCTAGGCCCATTTTTCTTTATAAGGACATGTTCTTTAAGAAACAAAGACATTTTCCGATGAAGTCAGTGAAAACTGAGCTTGGACTGCACACAGCATGCAAGGCTTTCAATACATCTGCAGAGATGAACAGCTTTTTCAAGACAGCTTGTAGATAAGGTGTCCTTTTACTACTTCTGATACCTCATATAAAAACCTAACACAAACCTTTGTCATACCTATGACATTTTCCAAACTTATCTTTAACTTCATGAAGTTGGCACATGGGGCTTAGTTTCTGAAAACCAGCATGAACACCTGCAAGTGCTTCTTGGGTAAGAAAAGCAGTTCAGTCCCTCTGAAAAGCTATTCTGCAGTCTCACAGGCATCTAAAGTTACTGGAATATTGTTTTTAAAATGTTGACTCTGGTAAGTCAGTGAAAAATACTGACTCCACTTTATCTGAGACTTCATGCTGGATTCCAGGCAGTTCGGAAGTACAGGGCATGCTGCAGGTGAACCAGAAATATTTTTCTCCCAAATGTTTCACCTTAAAGATGTCCTCTTCCAAAAAAAAACCCAGTCCTCCCACACAGTTCTCTTGTACCAGCAGTGCAAAAGTTTCCTGCTGTTGAGCTGCAATTCAGAATCTTGCAGTTTTCTGACTTGCAATGTAATGATTGGTTCTTTGCTTTTTAGAAAAGCTTTTACAATACCAACGGACAGGTTGTCCTGAGGCACTTAAACTACCATACTTCCTCTCAACGCCCATCCTGTTTACAGTTCCTTCTCACTGTTTTCTTACTGCAGGTTAAAAGTGGATGAGATGAGCAGTCTGCAGATACACTTAGTCTTCTGTAATCTTACTCCTGAAACAGTGCCCTCCAAGCACCACTTTTGCAATTTATGTTATTAGGAGAGGAACACGAAATAGTAATGTTCTGCAAACAGGTAGAAAAATCAAAATATGGGATGTTTCACAGAGGTAGACCGCTATGTTGGCCTCCATCCAGCCCACCCCCTGTGAGTTCTTTTCAAAGTGTTTGGGTTTATATAGTTAGTTACTTTCACACTCTGTCTATCTAAAAAAAAAAAAAAATCCAGTAAAGGTGTACATGATTTTAACCTCACATTAGTATATTTTATTTATAGCTGTTAGTAGGGCTCTAGAACAAGACAGAACTTGGCTTATTGGTCTAATAATCTATGTCAATGTTTGCTGAAAGAATTATTACTCAATGGACATGCTGCACAGAAGAGATGCTGTCTCTAACTGGGAGTTTCAGCATGAGTGTCTGCGGGAAATTTCAGTTTGTCTTACATCAAATCTGTACACTTCCAGTTCTTTCCAAAGAAAAAAGCTTGATACTGTACACAGAGGAAATAACTGAAAGCAGAGTGACTTTATAGATTGTTCTTACATCTGTGAACCGTTACTAGACGTAAGCCATACACGGGATAGGCTCTTTTGGAGTAACAAATACTCCAAAGGGGCTTTGTAATGGGCAGAGACATGCTGTGCACTCCTTTTACAGAAGCATTAAATAATTGTTCTTCAGGACTATAAACTCTTCAAGCAAGAGTGAATTTCTTCTTTGCAATTTTTGCAATAAACTAGCACAACTGCATGTAATTTAGGTGCTGCCAAACTGTAAGTAGTAACAGGTCACTGAATTACCTTCACTTGACCGAGGACAGCTGCCTGTCAGCAGCTAAACAACTACCATAATTAGTAGTCCACAGAAAAACAATTTTTTTTTTTCAGACAGGATTTATGATTTCTCCAAATCAGCTTTGTACACTTCCCTATTTTTATTTCCAGCTTCTGTAGAAAATGAACCACGGTACATTTTCTACAATTTACTCACTGACAATGAATTGTCAGTGTGCCTGCTTTACAGTTCTGCCAACATTCAGTGAAAGATAATCTTACAGGCAGCACAAACAGCCTGCTGGTACCCACAAGGTCCTCATGATTTTACACAGGATTAAACTTTTTAATTAGAAATTGCACAGTAAAAACATAACTTTATCCAGTGAGGCCTTAGGCCCAGAAAACACGTTATGCATGTGTTGTGCAAATGTGGTTGAGAAAGTCAGCATTGTGAAATACAGAAGGAATAAACATGTATTTTTTTTAGCCACATGACATCAGCTTATAATTAGCTTGTTTCACTCAAATTAGTGCAGTATATGGGTGCAAAGAATAACTTTTCTACCGTAAACAGGCTCAAAAGTCTGAAATTAACATAGAATATATTTATAGGTACTTTGAATTTGGATAATTTTTGTAAGGGTGAGATACTACTGTGAAAAGAGATAATAAAACTAATCAGAAAAACCTACAGAGAGGTAAAACTCATCAGCACAAGCCATGCTAATTCTGAAATAAAAGTATAAGGAACACAAAGACAGTCTTCAGAGCATTATTTCACCCCTACTACATCACAATATATGACTAACCTGAACACTTCCAGGGAGGGGGCATCCACAGCTCCTCTGGGCAACCTGTTCCAGTGTCTTCCCATCCTCACAGTGGAGAATTTCTTCCTAGTAGAAGTGATTCTGCCCATCTACTCATCTCTGGAAGTCCTGGAAGGCTGTTACAAGGTCCCCCCAGAGCCTTCTCTTCTCCAGGCTGAACAGCTACAACTCCCTCAGCCTTTCTTCATAGGAGAGGTGCTCCAACCCCCAATCATCTTTGTCACCCTTCTCTGGACATGTTCCAACAGGTCCATGTCCTTCTTACACTGGGGGCACCAGAAGTGGGTGCAGATCTGCAGGTGAGGTCTCACCAGAGCAGAGAGGAGAATCACCTTGCTTGACCTACTGGTCATGCTACTCCTGATGCAGCCCAGGATACAACTGGCTTTCTGGACTGCGAGTGCGCGCTGCTAGATCATATTCGCTTTTTCATCCACTAGTACTACAAAGCCCTTCCCTGCAGGGCTGCTTGCAATCCACTAATTGTCTAGCCTGTACCCATGTTTGGGATTACCTTAACCTGGGTGCAAGGCCTTGCACTTGGCCTTGTTGAACTTGATGAAGTTTATCTCTCTAGCCTGTCAAATTCCCTCTGGATGACATCCCTTCTGCCTAAAGTATCAGCTCCATCACTCAGCTCGGTGTCATTTTGAACACTTTAGTATCTAAGCTCATAATCCTGCCCAGCTCTGCTTCTCACTGGTGCTATCAGGAGCCGAATGATTCACTTTGATGCCATGAACATCCATTTTATCCATCGCAGGTGTGGCAGTGAGTGATGTGAATCACTCTTCTACCACATGTTGACTACTCACATTCTAACTGATACAGGTGGGGCTGTTATAACAGATTGGCACTAACACTTTAGACTGAAATTGTTCTTATGAATTTGTACAGCACCCACAACATAGAACACAGGTCTCTGCTTGGTGTCCATAAGGGTAATCCTATCATTTTCATCTCAAAGGGAAGCAGGCCCAACTCCTTGGCTGAGTTATAAGTCCGAAGTCATGCATCACCCACATCAAGCTGTTTGTAGTATTAATCTTTAGACTCAAGCTTTCTTGTTCATGGCTTTCCAGGCAATTTAAATATACTCTCAAACCAAGGAATAAAAGTGTATTTATGTTGTGGTTATCAAGTCCCTAAATTAAACAGACATCTTTGGCGCTTTGCCAACAGTTTAATGCTTGTGGTATGAGGTTATTTCAATGTCTGAAGAAAACAGCTCAGCTCTGGATAAATAAATAAGTGATGTCATTCTTCATTCAGACTATCAGATTCTTTGGTGTAAAAAATTCACTTAGCAGAGGCCTTGGGACATAGTGGCTCCTCTGAGAGTATTTACGTCTGTCGGATTCCCTAATCTCTCCTTCCTTCCTTCCCTTCCTTCCTTCCTCCCTCCCTCCCTTCCTTCCTCCCTCCCTCCTTTCCTGCTTCCCTCCCTCCCTCCCTCCCTCCCTCCTTCCTTCCTTCCTTCCTTCCTTCCCTCCCTTCCTCCCTCCCTCCCTCCCTACCCTCCCTCCCTCCCTCCTTCCTCCTCCATCCTTCTTCCTTCCTTCCTTACTTCCTTCCTTCCTTCCTTCCTTCCTTCCTTCCTTCCTTCCTTCTTCCTTCCTTCCTTCCTTCCTTCCTTCCTTCATTCCTTCCTTCCTTCCTTCCTTCCTTCCTTCTTCCTTCCTTCCTTCCTTCCTTCCTTCCTTCCTTCCTTCCTTCCTTCCTTCCTTCCTATCCTTCCTTCCTTCCTTCCTTCCTTCCATTTTCTTCCCTTTCACTATAAAATAGCCAGTATTTAATGCTTCCAGTCTGCAAAAAAGACTTTTAGAATTAGGTAGTACTTGTTTGGGACTTTTTTTATAGCCAGAATTAAGGTTTCATTTAAGGTAATTACTCCCCCATTTGGAGGGTTTTGCTATTTGCAGGACCTTATTTTTCTTTAGTCAAATTAGCAGTAAAATCTAATTTTAAAAGTGATAGTTTTGGTCTGAAATTGTTCTTCAGATTAAGAGTGGTGCTCAGAACCAGAAACTTTTCACTCGTAATAAATTTCAACGTGTCTAGAAACAAAAGTAGCACTATCATTAAATCATTATCGAGGGCTGAGAGAGGACAGACAATTGCATAGACTTCCAATGATTTGAGAAAATGTATGTGAAATTTCAGCCTGCTCATAGATATGGACCTATGAATAAACTATTCTTCAAATCAGAGGTGTTCAGGGTCCTCCTAGGAGCCAAAATTAGGCCCAGTCATTTTATATAGATAGATTTTTCTAGAATTGTTTTTGACATTAAAATGTCTAATATGGCATCAAGAGCTAACCATCAGTCATAAGAATTATTCTTTGGACTTGCAATTGCAAAAAGAACAAAACAGCAGTACTTTGTGGAGTGAAACCTGTTAGTAAATGCAAACATTCAGGGGAACATAGTTCAGTGACAGGAATTAACAAATAGGATATCCTTGCTGAGAAAACTAGCACAAATACAGAAATTAAGCCTCTGTCTATAAAGACAGTAATGCTGTTTATCTAGAATTTAATGATTTCAACTAGTTTTTCATCATTTTGGCATGCTTGGAACCTCAAAGTAGCCCTCAGATATGTATGCAACTGATTTGTAGCGTAGTATGAACAGACAGTCTGCGTATGAGCAACAAACTCAGTCCATGTCCAATTTGCTTCAAAGCTACACAGCTCTCAAATATATAATTCTGTCTTGGTCTCTAGTACTGTCACCCTATATTTACTGAAATACACCACTATCATTTTGAAGTATGTTACGTACAGACGTTATACCTAATGACTTTAAATGTATTTCTCTGCAAACAGTGAAAATATAGCTTTTGATATATATAGAATGCTCTGCTATTTAGAAGGCAACTAGAAGGCCCAAGAACAGTGGAAATGACACACGTCCAAGGGCATTCATGTAAAACCCCCTGACTTAATATAGAAAGTTTATGGGTGGTCTTTGGGGCAATGGCAGTTATACTAAAAATATATTTAGAACTGTATACTTGTTGAGACCTCACACATAAGTCTAATGAGAAGCTGGTCCACGAAACTTCTTCTTTAAAAAAAAAAAAACCCCACACGAAAACCCAAAACCCACCATAACTAGGAGGAAAATCATGTCCAAGAGAAAATGGCCACCAGTACGGGTTTCAGTGGAGCTGTACTGATTTTTGACATGTGGATCATAAGATAATATTTAAAGAGCAATTACTCAGATTACATTTATGCAGTTTTAAAAAAGATTTTTCTACTTATGAAAGGCCAAAAAAAATCACAAGATTTTAAAATGAGCTTTCCTCACATATCTTACTGTGCATGGGAACTTCAGGCCTTATAAACAAGTAAATGGTGGACAATAGACTTTCAAACATAAAAAATAAATTTAAATTTTATGCTCTGTGAAAATAATGATCTAGTGAAAGACCTGAAGCTATACGTCATCTTCAAAAGAAAAGAAAAGGGCACATATGTGTTAGTTTTGAATTCAACATATAACTTGAAGATGACCTACAGTGACTCGTGTAATAACTTAAAATGCATAAACTTCCAGTTCAGAATACTTCTTTTTGAGACTACAGAAGCGAAGTTGAGCAAGTCAGATCAAATTATCTGAGACACAATATTTTTCAGGGGTTGCAAAAAGCTGTAGCATTTGCTCTGCTCGAATTTAATGGCTTGTCAGTACTGCTGGCAGCCTTGTCATGGTAGAAGCTGCTGGGTAGAAGTCCTGAGCACTAGCCCCCCAAGGTCCTGACAAAGGAACAGGCTAAGGGCAATCGCTATTAGACACGTTACCCCCACTACCATGAACCAGGAAGCTCAGACACCAAGAATCCAGTTGCTTCAGTTTTGGCTCTTGAGGTTATGGAGAAATTAATAGACAGACACCCCAATCCTCTTCACTGTCCTGGTCAGGGGTCCAAACCTACGTATCCTCTCATGTGTTTCTAGTTAGCCCGGATGCTGATTCTATGTTTAAGCCACATCACTTTACAATTTAAGTAATTCAGACTTGAGCAAAAGGCTCCAGATTATGAGATATAGTATAGCTATAACCTTATCTTGTCCTTCATTTTGGGTCCACAGTTGGTAACACTGTGAGGATGGTGAAAAACTGGAACAGATTTCCCACAGAGGTTGTAGAATCTCCATCCATAGAGATATTGACTGGACATAGTCCTGGTCAACCTTCTCTAGCTAACCCTGCTTGAGCAAGGTGGTTGGACTAGACAGTTTCAAGAGATCCCTTCCAACCTCCACAATTCTGTGAAATTGTAACTGTGTAACAAGCAGATAGTTTGCTTGTGTCATGGCTTTTTTTCCCCTCTTCGCAACAGAACTAGGAAGCTCTGACCTGTAGGACCTCTAATGCTAGTGGATAATTCAAAGAACTTCCCTTAACTTACATGACTAACACCGATGTTATTTTAAGACCACTTCAGTTCTTTATAAGTGCTTGGTATGGTGTTCTAAATTTAGAGAAACATAAAGTTTGAAGAGAATCTCAAGGTCCGTTTTAAATAATATTGATTAATAACAGTTACAGTACTGAGAGTTTATTTACTGCTTTATGAGGCAAATGCAGACAAAAATCACCACAATGTGTATTAGCTATCTGAATTAGTTAAGCAAGCTCTTCTAACACATCATAAAATTAAAGAGAGATCTAAAATGAAAACTCATGCTTCATTAGGTAAGTAAGCTGGTGAGAAAGAGGGTATATATTAAATTCTGAGTAACTGAAGAGTATGTAGACATAGTTAGATCCAAGTAGCACATACATAAAAGATGGAGGTATGAAAGATGTAAATAAAAGTAGAAAAGGATAAATGCATTGCAGTTGTGGGGCAATGGATTTTTTTTACAGAAGAAGAGTAACTGGAATATCAGCAAGTCAAATCAGAAAAGCTGAAATGGGGCGTGAATTGCTCCCATGCTCCTGAGTCCATTCTGTTTGACTGACCGAAGACTTGAGTCCTGTGTATGCTTGGTGTTTTGTATCCTAAATTACAATATCTGGCAAGAAAAAAAAAAAACAACCACTTTTTTTTTTTTGCTTTGATCTTCAGTTAAAGCAGACTGAGAAAATCCCTTTATAATTGGTTAATAGTTCAAGGGTCTAAAATTGTTGTTGTAGCACAATCTGTGGGAACAACACAGGAGAAACATTTCCTACGGAAAGAATGTTGAAGTTTAATTACTACACGTTGCATGAGAGAGGATTTCAATTTTTAGGGCCCTGTGTTCAGGCAGTTACTAGGTATCCAGCTTGTACTGGAATATTGATGCTTTAGTCTAATCTCCGCTGTGCCAGAGAACAGTGGAGGGGCTTCATTCTCATGATGGGATAGAAGGAATGCTGCAAAATTCTTAGGTCTTATCATTGTGTACATTGCTATGCCGGGCAGTTTAATTAATAACTGTCAACATCTTGTCATTTATCATTACCAAAACGGGAGGTGAGGACCCTTCCATACGCATGCTGCACAAGTAAATTAAAGTTGTCTCAACCAGTCTTATGGGTTTGCTGCTGTCAGTCCCTAGTGTTGTCCTTTCTACAGTTCAAAGACTTTTATCTTGCTCTCAGGGCTGGGCAGCTATTTACATAATTTAAAACCAAAAAACATGCATATACAAGCCCAATGGATAATCAGCTTCAGTAAATACCAGAGAGTTTTGATAAGACATTTACTACTAGATTTGAAATGTACATCCAGGAAGATTACTTCAGGAGCACAGACATGCACAGAAATGGGTCTCTAAGATAGTGGGGAAATGCTGCAGTCAGATCATGGATGTCATTGTAAGCTTCTTCACTGACTTCAAATGTCATTAGAGCTACATCTTATTTTCATATCACACAGATAAATACTAAGTAGTTCAGTATATGTAAATTATTCATCTTGCTTTGAAATCAGACTATCATTCTTCACGTGCCTTAATACTCAGAATGGCTCTGGGTACTAGACAGGATTCTGTTTCTAACAGTCAACAGAAAAACTTCCTCTGCCAATGCTTTGATTCTTTATTGCATTTTACAGGAAAGAAGGATTCCAACTGAAATGAGAAGGTGGACACAGCTAGAGTAGTAGTGTGAGTAACATACCTGCAAACACAATCTATTTCTGGTAAATAAAATAAATTATTCAGTATAGGTGGTGCTCTAGCTTCAGGACCATAGTAGGAAGGGGGCTGTACACAAAGAAACAAGATCCCCGCACATCTTGTTATACAACTTAAAAAACAATAAATTGAACTCTGTTTGTACAATAAACTGAATTGTGAGAAATTTTCATGGTAATTTGTGGATGCAGACAGAGCTTCCTGTGAAGACAAACAATGGAACATCTCTGTTTTGGTTTTGCTTGACTCTGCTGCATCGTTCTTGGCTATCGAAGGCCAGCAGGCTTACTGGACTCCTGCAAGGACTGACAAAACCTTCCTTCCAGAAGGAGGATGCTGGCTACCTTTAAAGTATTGCATTAATCTGTGACTCACTGAAATACTTATTAAAGCCACTAGCATGATTCAGGCCACACTTTCACTTTCATCAGGAAAATAGTTAAGCAAATTGTGGCATACGGCAGGTTGGCCTTACTGAGTGTTCCTGTTCCTTGTACTGCATATGGGCGTTACTCTATGTACGGGAGAGTTTCTGTAGCACTGGATAATATCTATTTCTTACAGACAAACTATACATTGCACTAAGATTTCATGAAGAGAGGAACATGATCAGACAGAACCCACAATACAGATAAATGCCAACAGGAAAATCTTGCACCAGAGCTTGTGCATTTCCCATATTTAAAATGTCAAAGGGACAAAAAATGACAGGCATAAGGTAGACCAAAAAGAAAAAAAGACCTTTCACATACCATCCTTAGCAGAATCCCATGGTATACCTAATACTTGGGGGTCAAAAGGCTGAACTTGACTCTGCGACCCTTTCAATAGTGCAATATGGTAGTAATTCTGGCCTCTTTTGGCCACAGTAAATTGCCCTGTTTGGATAGAGCCAAGCTGAAATAGCACGTCGCGCATGCATCAGGAAATGATCTCATAATACAAGAAGCCTCAGTCTGTAGGTGATAAGTAAAGGCCCAACAAATTAATCTCATCAGCTGCATTCATCTTTGGATGCTTCTCTGTGCCAGGCCACAATGTGTGGGCTGGAGTCTATTTTTTCATTTGTCTGACTTAAACAGGTAGTTTGAATTACTATGATACAAATGTTCTATTCTGTGCTGTCTGCATCCTAGAGTGTTCTTACTGAAATGGAGGAAGTATCATGTCATGTTCTACAGACAGGGACACTTATTATGCTGACAGTTTGCTTTTGTCAATATATTTTGAATTACACATTCTGCAAGTCTCATGAAGTGAAATTATTGTGTCCTTTGCCTTTTCCTCTTTAATGGCAAGCATCTTTACTAATAATTGTAATTTAATTGTTTATGATGCTACTCAGAATGCACTAGGTTCTACAGTCTGTCCTTTAATTGTATTCCTTACTACATTATTAGGTCCTTGAAAGATGAGAAATCACATCCAAGTGAGATGGAAAGAAAGAGTTGCCTTGGGCTCAGGGTTGGAATTTAGGAGATGGTATGCTCTTATAAAAAAAGGAAAAATATAACACATTAATTCATAGAGAACAACCTCACCCTCCATTTTAAAGCAGCACATTTCTTCTTCCAAAATATGTCAGTGAATTTTGCTGTCATATGAATGTTTTGGCAACAGAAAGAACAAAATCTTTACGATGGTCTCCCTTTTCTCGCTGACACACACAGTGATTGTGCTGCAGACATAAGGCAAGCGTGTAAACCTTCAGGTGCTTGCTTTCTATCTTCTTTGTGTTCATTTTAGAGTTAACAAAGAGATTTGGGTTTTTGCCAAAGTTATTGTTTGTTCTCAAAACTAATAATTTTTAGGAATGTGAAGACCAAGTCTGTGTGCAGTCTATAGACTCTGTAGATAAATTTATGAACATATGGTCAAGTTATAAAGGCATCACACATTACTCTGAGAAAAACAAAAACAAATCCAAAACCATTTTACTGCAATATCGGACGGAGTCCTTTCTGATTACTTCTAGTCCTTGGCAGATGATAAAAAGCATGACAGTAACCAGAGAAGAATATCTGCCATATCATTCATTTTGCTATCTCTGTTTCTTTGTTCTGCAAACAGTAGCTAACAGCATATTTAGAAAGTCAGTCTATTGGTGATTACACGACAGATATACCAGAAGTTAATTTTCAGTTTGTCTCTACTTTCTAGAAAAAGGAACTTACTCCCTTTGGATGAAATCTAAGGCATTCAGAGATAAGCATCAATAGTGTATACAGGCAAGAATATGTGAAAATTTCAGTTGTAAGACTATCTTTTAGTTTCTTCTATCTTATACTTTGTTTTAGATTCTTACCAGAAGCCATTTGTTCATTAGTGGTTACAACAGCGTGACATTTGGAGATTGTCAGTGAAATAACAGGCTGCAACTATAGGGACTAGAATTCGAATATTAGGACAAGATGTTTGTTTTTCATTCTCTGGGCAAAGGAAAAAGAAACACGTTTACTTTATGCTTGCTATCCTTTTGTTTACACTTTTGTCTGCCAAAATACACTGTATCAGCCTTTTATTTGTCTGACTGTTGGTCATCTGCCTGTTATCCACTGGGTCACTTACAACATCTCTGCAAACACTATAAACTGGTGAATTTATAAAGTCTGCTTCTTACTACAGGATTATATTGAGATAACGCTCTATCATCTGCACTGTTTCTTCTGCTCGGTCTGCTCCGCAACGGATATACAAGAGCCAGTGACTGGGTCTGCACCCTCGGGGCTGCTTGCTAAAGAAACTTGCAGCTCCTCTTGCATGACAACGCAGCCAATTTGGCTTCAGCAAAAATTCCTTTCTTCAAACCCTAATTGCTGTGCTGGCACAGGATCCTGAGTGGTTTTCTAATTGTTTGTATTTATTTGCAAAGTCTACTGCACAGGATCCTGTGATAAATATAATTCCACTCATGGATAATTTGATGGGGTTTTTTTGGGGGGGGGAGAAGGAAAGGTAATTTCATGGTAAACCATAATTACTAGTACAAACAGCACCTTAATTGCCAATCCAATATGAGGGGGCAGCTGAGCCTCAAATCAGTCTAATTAGAATTATACTTGTTCATAATAAATAAGTGGTAATTGCTAATTAGATCTAGCCCACATTATTTTCAAATGGGAACCATCTGAAAGTGTGAATTTAATGTCAGTTTGTGTTTAATTTTGGCTATTTCCTACTTGCATTAGGCTGACAGTCTAGCACAGAACCGGATGGAGTAGACATCTAAGTCTTCAAAGTCTTCTACTGCAATTAGCATCGAGTGGCATAGACTCCTGGCAAAACAAAGGACTTGCTAAAGCAACCTATATCTACATGTTGAGTGCTAAGCTCTTTTGAAAATCTACAGTTCCAGCTGTAAGTGCAACACATGGAAAAATTGGTCCTAAATGAATTGACTACTGCTATATCTCAGTATAACTCATTCACCATGTGGAAATATATGTTTGACTTTCACGACCCTCTTCCTCGCCTTTTCTAATGAAACTAAACACTTTCCCAAGTTAAAAATTTCATATTTTATTATTTGGGTCATTCATGGCTGAAAACATGACTTCTGATTGACACCAATTAAAAAGAGGAACTACCATTGTATATCCAATATGTATTTAATCACAGGCATAACACAAGTATATTTTCCACACTTCCTCCCCACAGTTTACTGACCTAAATACTTGAGATGTTCTTGCAGGTCTGAAGCAACACTAGCAAGCATGAGAAAGCATTATAAAAGTATTTCTTCCAAGATTTTTGTCCTCTTTTTTTGCTTTAGGAACTCCGCTAGCTGGTAATGTGAATATTATAGAATGATAGAACTGTTTAGGTTGGAAAAGAACTTCAAGATCATCGAGCTCAACTGCTAACCTAGCAGTGCCAAGTCCACCGCTAAACCACGTCACTGAGAACCACATCTACATGTCTTTTAAATACTTCCAGGGATGGTGACTCCACTTTCCTGGGCAGCTCGTTCCAGGGCTTGACAACCCTTACAGCAAAGAACTTTTTCCTAATGTCCAATCTAAACCTTCCCGTGTGCAACTTAAGGCTGTTTCCTCTTGTCCTATGGCTTGTTTCTTGGGAGAAGAGACCGACCCCCCATGTGGCTACACCCTCCTCTCAGGGAGCTGTTGAGGAGAGAGCAATAACAGCTTCCCTCAGCCTCCTTTTCTCTGGACTGAACAACCCTGGTTTCCTCAGCTGCTCTTCATGAGACTTCTGCTCTAGACCTTTCTCTGGCTTAATTGCCCTTCTTTCAACACAGTCCAGCACCTCAACATCTTTCTGTAATGAGCGGTCCAATACCAAATACAGTGTTCAAGGTACAGCTGCACCAGTGTGGAGTACAGGGGTAGAATAATTTCCCTAGTCCTGCTCTCCATGCTATTTCTGATACAGGCCAGGAAATATTATGCTTATATTAGACCTACAAACACACTCTGATTTCTGACTGATACACATGTTCAGCTGACTTGAGAACTAGACCACTATAGTAATGAAAATTCAGTCAAACATTTTCCATTTCCAATGTATCTTACCATTATATTGTTGTCTGTTGCCTACCAACAGGGAATATAAGGTTTGTTAATTACAACAGGTATAGCAGCAATAGCTTTGTATCTTATTAGTCCCCTAAAAAACATATAGGTAAAAAGCAGTTGTGGGAATTAGAACAAACAGCACTTCGTGGCATCAGTCTGAAGTCTTTTAGCTCTTTTTAATGAGTAAGAGTAACCTTAACGACAAGACTAAATGGTCAAAAGGCAAATATCCTCTCCAAATCCTATAAAAAACATTCATCCTTAGTATAGTTTAGAATCTTTGATATATTAACTTGCTACTTTTTTAAAAAGTAGGTGAGTTCTCTAAGTTCTGAACATATCTGAATATATGATAGATACAGGAAAAAACAAGTGTCAGGGTGTTTAATACTTCCAGTAGCAGTATATATTTCTAGCTGCAGCTAGCAGTAGTATAATATACACTTTGGAGTGGGTGGATTGGTAGCTCCTCTTTGCCCCATTTTTAGCTCTTTTTTGCAGTTTGGAATCCTTCAGAAAGAAATGGAAGAATTCCTTGGGATTTTTAGAGAAGATTTTGTTCTCACAGCACCTAAGCAAATACCTCATTTGCAAGAGGGCTCAGGGCCCTGGGAACCCAGCAAGGGGCAAGTGGAGGAGATGCTCACACTCTTTCTTGCCAAGCTAGAAATCACTTTTTCTATTAATCAAACCTTACATGAGGCCTCCTTCAACTTAAAGGCTCCTCACCTTTGTGTTATGATCCTTCTAGTCACTGTCATGGCAACCGCAGAGGCCATTCCAACAGAGAAAACTGCCTTGGTGATTAGGAGAGAGCCTGTGGACTGGGAATTCCTGCTCCAGAGTTATGATCCTGCAGAGAGGATCACAGGGCAAGGGTGAAGAAGGAATCAGTACAGTGGGAACTTCACATGATAACTGCTAGTAAATTTTCTGTAAGTAAAAAAAACCCGACAAAAGAAAACCAAAACAGAAAGCAAAACAAACAAACAAACAAAACAAAATACCTACAACAAACAAGCAAAAAACCCAAACAAACAAACCAACCCCAATCCTAGAAAGAATAGCTGTTTCCTCAGAGATGTCTGGATGCCGACAGCCCTTCTGGCTGCAAATGATGGGAAAGAGCACACAAAGATCCAGTCCTTACCTTTCCAGAAATGCTACGCTTCTCGTTATACCAGTCTGTGTTAGCACCTACTGCTGATGTCCTCAAAGACACCTGTGCCCTTCGCCACATTCATCAGTGGCCGACTGTGACGCACTCTCCTTTGGTCATTCCCTGTTCTGCCTGATCTCCTGCAATTGCTTAGGAGCCCTATGCTGGTGTAACACAGGTTCTTTGTTCTAAACTATCCAGTAACATCATTATCCCATGCACTCCCGCTTCTTTGGCATGTCAAGCTCTGCATGTGAGTGGTTAGTGTGTTTGTTAACAATTTTCATGTCGGTTTCCCTGATCTTAAAACTTATAATTTTTTTCTGGAGCCAGTTGCTTGACACTTTAAGTAATAAGGCATCCACTGTTAACATTTTACACTCTTTTTCATACTCGATACTAAAAAGAGCAAGCCATGTAGTACTCAAGAAAATGTGAAAATCATTTTTATTCCTCCAGAAACATAACTGTTACATCCTGAGTCACAGAAGGAATCATGGTGTCTCACTGTCTTTGAGCACCAAACCTCAGGACTGACTGTCACAGTCACATTCTAGCAAAGGATTTTGCTCCTCAGACACATTACTCTCACAACTGCAACAGTCCAATGACAAGAAAAAAATTAGTTTCTTCCCTTACACCAAGACAACAGTCTGGCAAACAAACTTATAATTAGCTGAAGAAGCCTGAAGTATGTAAGTTATAAACTACACGGAAATGCTCACATCCAACCAGCAGTGGACAGTTGCTGCAATTCAGTGATTTTTTTTTAAGTGCAAGACAAAGGAATAATTAAGCTTCTCGATAAAACATCTGCATACTTTTATTGTATTTTTTAATTATTTACTTATTTTTAAGTGGAAGCTCTGGAGGGGTAAGGCAGCATGTTATTTAAACCTTAGCTACAACTTTACAGTCAAAAATTACCAAGAATTGCAGATAGACGTCTCCACCTTGTGGTGTGAAATCAAAGTATTTTTAGAAAAATTGTGAAATGCCACTTTATAAAAACATAATGTTAAATTCACCGTTCTAAATTATTTTCCCAGGCGAACTGTGCTTGTCTGCAGAGAGCTTATGGAAAAAGGCAGGGAAAAAAAAGGTTTTATGGAAAATTGACCACATGTGGTGCATCATATAACATAAGCATGCTTCACTCTGCGGTGCGATCCACACTCTGCACCGCACAAATAGCTCTCTGATGCCAGGTTTAAAGCATCCTTGTCTTGTAACTATTTGGGTTTTTTTCTTAAAAAAAATGTTTAAGGACAGTTCTGTGTTATATAATAGAGAAAACAAGGCCTAAACCCTCAACTTTTCCCCAAGCTTGGAGAAAAAGAGCCTGAGGGGAGCCCTTATTGCTCTCCCCTCAACAGCTCCCCGAGAAAAGGGTGTAGCCACAAGGGGGGGGTCAGTCTCTTCTCCCAAGGAACAAGCCATAGGACAAGAGGAAACGGTCTCAAGTTGTACAAGGGAAGGTTTAGACTGGACATTAGGAAAAAAGTTCTTTGCTGTAAGGGTTGTCAAGCCCTGGAACGGGCTGCCCAGGAAAGTGGTGGAGTCACCATCCCTGGAAGTATTTAAAAGACATGTAGATGTGGTTCTCAGCAACGTGGTTTAGTGACGGACCTGGCACTGCTAGGTTAGCAGTTGGACTCAATGATCTTGAGGGTCTTCTCCAGCCTAAATCATCCTATGACTCTATTACAGATTATCAGGCAATTCAACAAGGAAGTACAGGCTTTGGCCTGTACTTGGCTTTAAGGTTTTGGCCACAGAAAAAAACACCGTTGTAATAGAGGCTGCACAATGTTTGTTCATGAAAGCTACCTGATAAGGAAGTGATAAATCTCGTAGAATGCTAGGGAGTGACAGACCTTGTGGAATGCTACAGTGTGTGAGGGTGCAAACTGCAGTATCTGGCCAAAGAACTTATCCAAATAGGAGGGAGGGAAGGGGAATTTTACGACTATAAGAACTAATTAGCAGGCCACCTGATGAAGATGATGAGCCTTCCTCTTCAACGACCACCAGGAGGAAGAAAAAGACCCCCTAGCAACAACAGAAGCATGCGCAGACTACCAGTAACGACGTGGTACCCGGAAATACCACCCAGAGCTTATAGACTATAAAAATCACGGTCTCGTCGCTAACGGTTGCGAGCCGTTGGAGGCGCTGAGGCCCCCGGCCGCCCAGCGCTGTTTTGCTTATCACTGCTTGCTGATTATCTTAATTGGTAATAAAAACTTTGACTATGGTCTCAACCCGGAGTTTGAGTCCCGTCAATTTATAACACCGTGAGTAACACCAGCACATAACATCTGCTTTTACAGGCTGACACTATCTGCATCCATCAGGGGCTTTCGTTTCAGTACGTGCTGAATCGCTGTTTACCATAAATTTGATTTTCATGGGCTGCACAACGTGCAATAAATGAAAGCCACAGTTACGTTGCATTTACAAATGCTACCAGTAGGGGGAGATACTCCATCACTGACAGTTAATTCGCAGCAGGCACTACGGGGGGAAAAGGGTTTAAGTTGAACAGAAATAGGTCCTCATTTCTGTATCTCCCAGGTGTAAGACAATACTATATAGCAGCTGTAATGTGTTCTATGGCTCTAGCAGAATTCTCTAGAGAAACGACAAATGGTAATTATCTGCATTTTAGTTACTATATAGGATTCTACATGACATCTTTAATACTAGAGCTTCTGTTGATCTCTTCAAAACTATAAGTCCTGTGACAATATTCCAGATAAGAAGAATATAAATAAGACTTTTTTAATTTAGGCAATAAAATAAATAATTTCATTGTCCATTACAGTCATTCAGTGCAGGAATTAATTCTGAAATTCTTCTCAAGAATTTTCATTTTGTTGCATTTAGTTCTGCTAGCTCCAGTGAAAAAGGTCATGGAGCACGACAGAGCAGCAGCAAAGAATGGTCTCAAGAAAATTAGTGCAGAATTCTTATCACTTGGCAGCAAATAAATCTACTTATAAGGATTTATATTAAATAAATTTATTTATTAGAATTTCCAGAAATATTTAGGATTCTTATTACAACAGAAACTCCAGATTAAAATGTTGCACTCTGTTTCACCCCAAAATGCATGAATAATGCACTAAAGCATATTTGTTAATCTATACTCACAAAAAAATTATTTGAAAAGTTTGAATGTTCTGTTCCTATCTGTTCCTTGGGGATGCCACGGTTTCTGTTTCTTTCATGCGCTCTGATGAAAACAACAGAGGAGTTTTGCAATCTGCCAAAAGCTGAGCTAGTTTCGCATTTTTCAAAATATTTGCCTGTCAAACTCTTTAACTGTTCCTAGGCTGATCCTAGAAAATATTCTTGATTTAATAGAAAGCTTCTGGTGCCTTGGACCTGGTTCAGGACATGCAGCGCTCCATGAAATAGCCACAACAGCATGCGCAGTGTAAAGCCAGGACCCATTATGTTGAAAAAGATGATTTATCAAAGTTTTTGGCAAATGGTCTTTCCTGTCTTAAGGATTAATGTTGTAGCTAAGACACTGCTTGCTTTTACAGCCTTTCAAGGAAAGAATACTCTTCATCTTTACATGGCACTGGGCCTCAAAACAAGGAAAAATAAATGGAAGAGGAGACAAGCAAGTAATACGGAAGTTGGTGTGTAGGTTTGCAGGCAGAGATCTTTGCTCCCGTACCACAAAGCTGCTGAAACAACTGAACATACTTTGCCTCTTCTAATTGCTAAGTCTCAAGATATGGGCATGTATTTAGCTATTTTCATTCTTACTCATTTCTTAATAGTAGAGAAAAACAAAAAGATGATGTTTTAAACAAATTGCATGGGAAAATCCCAGTTAGGGGGGAACAGATTGAAGGTACCAGAAAAACACCTACCCATCCTAGAATTTACTGCACCAAATTTCTCAAAGACAGCAGTACTACCAATTTTTTAAGGGTTTCATGTCAATTTTTTTAGGAACAAGACATCGTCAATGTCTCTCTGCCTGAGGTTTTTTCTCCAGAGCTCAGATAATATTGCTAGTTACTTACTCATCTTCTGCAGACTTCAGTTTCTTGATCATCAGCTTTCTTATCTACTTAAACAACTAGATGAAGTAGCAACTACTTTAGTGAGAAGAGTTGGTTTTGCCCTTGTACAAGAGAAGTGCCAAGGATAAACAAATTGAGAAACAGTAAGACAGTTTTTCCCACAAGCAAACTCATTGAATCCATTTAAGCCAAGTTTGCAATCATTTGCCTGTAATTCCTATCACACTTTTAAATTCTGAAACTCAGGCCCATTGTTGTAGTAAACACAGTAATAAAAAGAGCTAAAAAACAAATCAAAAAAGTGTTAAAACTGACAGATTATGCACGGTGTAATGCGAACAAGCAGTTTCCAGCTGGTTTATTTTCCTTTTAATATTTCTGCAAACTTAAGGCTGGCCACATCTTTCTTCTGCTTTTTGTTTCTAGAGTTCTCTGTCCTAAAATAAATTATCATCTAAGTGTCTCTGAACATATCTTGATATTTCCTGTACCTGAAGCAGGTTTTTTTTTTCACTACTGTGAAGTCATCAAATGTAATTAATACCGGAAATATTGACTTAGTGTTAAGGAAACATTATCATTAAATTAGAAACTCTTGTGGTAGTGGTGCCAGCTCCCCAGAGTAGAGCAAGTCAGATATTGAATCTCAGTAAAAGTATCAGATAAGAGCTCTGATGTTTCAAGAAATGGCAGAAGTGTGAAGGTGATTTAGAGGAGGGCTACATTAAAGTGGCATGAGATGTTCCAGGTCTTTATTTATTGAGAAAAATATTGCCTTGCCAGAAAAAAAAAGAGGTGAAAACATGGCACAATTTTTGTCATCTCACCTTCATGAAGTTACGCAAATTACTGTGCAAGGTGTCACCAGGGTGAGTCAGAGCTCAAAGACTTCTCAGTCTGTGAGATGGCTGAGAAATGCTTTCCTGGAGGACTCACAGAATGAACTGATAGAAAGCTCAAAGATAAATCCCCACTTTCCAGTCTTCAATTTGTTACGAAACCATTCGTTACGAAAACTAATCTCCACTCATGGCATTTTTTTCTACCCAACACAATGCTTGACCAAAGAGATGTTGACTTTACAAAGGTTAAAGGTGCCTGCCTCAACCAACAAATGGGATTTAGCAAGAGGGAAGAACTGTTGTTCTTTCTTCTTTCAGGAATGAAGTGTCAGGAAGATGTAGAGGTTAAACAGGCCCCTGCTGAGCAGCTGAGTGACAGCACAGCTGCAGAGGGTACTGGAGCAATGCAGGACCTGAAAGTTCTCACATTTGGGAAGAGCATGGTGTCTCCTTTTCCCACATCCGAAGTTAGAGGAATAACAGTGAGAGCTCTGTTGGGAAAACAAGGTCTGAGCAGTTAACTCAGAATGCAAAGTGATGTGCAGGAACTGAGTCATGCCCTGCAGGTAGACTTCTGCTCAGACCTCATGTGGATTTCTGAATGGCAGCCTAAAGCTGCTCCTGGCTGAAGTGAATACTAGACTAACAAACAATCCTTCCTTTGCTTCTATCCCTTCAAGGACATGTGCAAGGATGTAAATGTTTGCATAATTAGCTAGATCATTTTGTAGGCTGAAAGTAGGACTGAGAAACAACATACCTAGGCCTGAATTCATACAACCCCCTAATAATCTGTGTGACTGAACTGTGCTTGAGAAGGCATTAGAAATAAGGCAACACACGCAGAGAATGTAAATGAAATTCCTTGCGTTGGCAAAACGTTCTAGACTCTCATTTAGATTCTGCCAGTGCCTGGAACATTTGCAGCATTCATCAATTCATTATAACCTGCTCTTTCAAAAAGACCATCTGGGGGGTTTCCTCCTGCCAGTGAGTAGGAAATATGTTTTAATGTTTATTCTCTAATATAACACAGCAACAGTTTTAAATATTTTCAAGAGTTCTTCCTAGAGAATAAACTAGGTATCACATACTTAGTATTTTGCAAGAAAGTCAGGCTTCACATGATAGAACAGAATTTTATGTTCTTGTTCAGAAAGGTCTGGACTAAACTGACTTGATTCCTTAAAAAAGGCCAAACCAATAGGTATATCAAGATAAGAACTTTTTTCTTTTTTTTAAAAAAAAAAAAACACGATTATTTGAAATTATACAATTTTACTTATAAAGAAGCCAAATAAAAGTACCACTTAAGCCTCTGTGAAAAATAAAGGGTCCATGTCCATCTGCTAAATCTCTCTGTGAGAGAACACAAAACCCAGCACAAGTAGTGGAAGAAGGGAAAGAGGCACACACAACGTATAGCAAGGCCTAGGGGAATAAATACTGGAAATGACTGTGAACAAATTATGGAAGATATACACACACAAATTGTCATTAAAAACACAGAGAACGACCCTGAGAGAAGTTGCAGTAACCCTAGCATAGCAGGGGTTTTGGCATTCCCAGCTGCCACACTTCTGTGAAAAAAAGGATTGAGAACAGATACCATGTTAATATGTAAGAATCTGCTTTCTGTTAGAAAAAACTATAAAACTTTCAACAAAAGATGAAAAACATGTCTTCCATTGGCTTAATAAAAGTAGGAGATCTCTTTGCAGGAAGGTGTGACACATTGAAAATTCCCTGGGAGGTAGAATACAGAAAGGATGACTGCCACTGGCAGCAAACTACAACTCTTAGTGAATACATGTGTTACAAAGCTAAGGTAACAAACAAAAAAAAATCACTCGAAACTTTGTGTGTGTTCACAAGCCAGGTCTAATAACATTTTTCACATTTGGGAAGTCCTTTCTTACTCCTTTGTCCCATTTTAGTTCTTGAAATTTAGTGGCTGTTTAGTTCTGTGTTAGGGCTTTTTCCAAATCCAGGACTTGGGGAATTTTGTTAACAGTGCAATAAAAGTAACTCTATAGTGTCACAGGCAAACATTAGAGTCTTTTTTGTGTGCTGCTCTTTCCCTTTAAAAAGAAATACAGGCATTGTTTCTTTAAAAGGGTCCATCTGCAAATCCCATTAGATGTGCATATAAGGTTTCCAGTGATTAATAGTTGCCTGCTTTGCCTTGGTTGGAGGGACTGGGTATATGTACGTTAACCCCTCCCTCCCCTCTCTCACATTTCACTTCACAAACTTGTCACCCTCTCCCCAACACAGTATTTAAAAAGTTTCCCTCATGTCCAGCACTTCACAAGGAAGCAAGCTTCAGGCCTCAGGAAGCAATTCGGGGCAATCACTGCATAGATCTGGTTACTCTTTTCCAGTCAGAACAATGAAGACAGTTAGAAGAGTTCCCAAAGTAACAATTCTGGAACAGCATAAAACCCACAAACAAACTGTTGTTTAGGGAGGAAATCTAATCTGTCAAATTTGGAAGATTTCCCCTCTGCTGCTTTTCTGATTTTGAAGCCTGGGCTATAACTACTCACGAGCACTGGAGTGTGAACAGGATTGGAAGCAAATGGACTCCAGCAGCAGCAACTGCATGCACAATCCACAAACTCCTGCCCCACTTTGGGGGTGCCTGAGGAGTACCCATGCGGATGTCATTACAGCTTCAGGGCTGAACCATTACCCACCAGCACCGTTCTCCTTCCACCAAAAACCAGATTTTGCTGCTTACTCTGATTTCTCAACCTCCTGCCTGGTGACTGCTCCCCATAGCTTCCCACATGAGGAGGGGGCATTTGTGGAGCAGCACCCCTCTTCCCAACACTCTGACTGGCATTTTGCAGCAACTGAGGCCAAAAGACGACTAAATCCAGCACTGTCCTTGGGTTCTGGGGAGTCAGATGGCAGCAGTCCAAATCTACTGAGTGCAGCAGTGGGTATGAATGAAGATGATGAGGTACCAGTACATACTACAAATGAGACTGAGAAAAAGTCATCCAAAAGAAGAAAGGAAAACTCAGGTAGGTGATATGAAATCAGGGTTGTGGGATAGTATAAACTATAGAATGAGAACACCTGTAAGATTAGGAACTAAGAAATAAAGCTAATGAGGAAAAATTTTGTAATTCTCGACTGGGAAAACTTACACAATACCAACACTGAAACTGAATGGATTATTGTTTGATAATCTCTGGTGTTTGTATCTCATTCCTACAAATCTTATTTACTGCACCTGCAGATCTTATTTACTCACCAGCACAATGCACATTTGTTGTAACTAAACAGGAATCACGCGGCATGCACACACCGAGGTGAAAATCCAAGGATGTGGACTTATATATTGCATATTTGCCATTTTTCCACGAGTAAGAGAATGACAAAGAGCACAAATCCCTCATGTTGAGCTGCCTGGGCTGGTTGGAAATGTTTTATGGTAAGAAGTACAAGATACAAAGTCTAATAGATATAAATTCTATTTGGCCTCAGTAAATACTCACTTTTTTTTTACCTTAAAAGAGCAGATACTGGAAGTTTGCCCATCAGTACAATGCCCAACAACGCAGAATATGTAGATAGATGTCATTGTGTCATCCTAGCCAGCAAAACACATTCTTTTTACAGTGCAATAGTCAATAATTTCATAGTTAAATAACCTCTAATCTGCTGCTGTCTTAACATAAAACTGTTTTCCCCTAAGGAAGCTGTTAAAAATTAAGATGCTTACATGTATTCAATTGCTATAGTATTAATTTACAAGCTAACAGCATGCTTTTTCCCAGAGCACTGCTATAAAGTGGGGAACACTTTCCAATATCCCCATTTTACAAGTAGAGAACACTGTAATTAAAATAACTATTTATTTATTTTAGGACTTGGTTACAGAAAAGCCACCTGTAATACAACTTTAATTTTTCCATTTTTGCAATTTAAACAGCAAGTTTGCATTTCTGCTCTCGCTGTCATACAATTAATCCTAACCTCCATTATCTTCCAATATGAATAATCTGTCAGGGAACACATAAGGTAACTAACTTGTGAAACCTCTTTATGCCCAGAATCTAGTTTATGTCCCTTGGTTATCTGTTTTTTTCTTTAAAAAACAGTTTTGTAGAATTTAAGTTTTGAAATTCAAATTTAGTAGAATTTAAGCTATTGAAATAGCATGTTTGGGGCAAAAATTTCCCCAAACCTCAGATGCAAAGAAAATCTTTAAAAAATTATAAGTGAACAAAGCTTTTATTAAAACATTTGCTAGTTACAGGGAACAGCAGATTTCAGTACTCAGATTAGAGCGACATTCTTACAGACTGATTCCAAAGCACATCTCCCTGTTTTAACTAACAGACAAGAATTACTTCTATTCTCTATTATCAGTATATGTCCCATATACTTTTCCTTGCAGGAGATCTGTAAGCAAGGATATTACTGAAACGTATGGTGTTTTCTACCTTCTAGCAGCTCTTGCTGTCTGTACAAACTGTTGTGCTAGCAAATGCAGAATAATAAAAACATCCCAAAGGAGATTCCATAGCAAGATCCCAAAGATCCCAAGACAAAATAAAACAAATGAGGGGAAAGCTGTCAGAATTTTATATTGCATAACAACGAAATCTATTAGTGTCTTATTACTTGATTTAACCAGTTAGAATAAATATGTCCTCAAAGTTTTTAGTGTGGGAGGAAAAAGTAATGTTGTGCAGATGCTGCCTATTTTTATTTTACCTTCTACTGAGGGAAAAATTGCAGACACCAACAGTTCACAGAATAACAAACACCAGATGCATTGATCTGGGCTGTGGATCACCCCAAACATCTAACAAGCAGGTAGGATGCTCCACATACAGGCATTAGTGATCCCCATACTCCTGTGCTTAAGCTGCTTTCTGAGCAGTGCGAGTACCCTGTGTTGTGCCCGAATCCTGTATCTGCACAGCACAGAGTCCTTAGGCCTTGCTCTAAAACATTGTTTATTGGCTGTTGTTAGTAGACTAGTTCAAGCCAGTGAGGGAGGATGAGTACTACTTCATGAGACCAGATTCTGATTCAGTTATGTGGGTTGTAAGCACAAAGCAAAGCCAACCCACTCCAAATGCTGAATTTGTCTCATTGGTTTGCAGGGAATAGGTTGCTTCTTCATACGAACATGTATGTATTAGTGCCTGGCACAGTTTTCGGTTTGGAAACTATAGCATAGGAGCATGTACCGCTTGGGTTCCTACATGTATTTTGCTGCAGCCCTGGGGAAAGGCAGCTGTTTAGTTCAACGACACAGTAAAACTGGTTGGGATCCTGCAAGTACGCATGCTTCACGGTAGATACACAGATCATTCTGTGATTCCTCAGCAGCATTTGTTGTAAGTTTTATTTTAAACTGACAGTACAGTAGGAAAACCTTTCCAAGCTTCTGTGTCCTTTCACATAACATTTGCCATGTTCCACATTCTGTTGTCAAAATTCTGAAGCAGCTAGCCCCAATTTCCACTTTTGGAATATCACAAAACTTGCAGCCATGAATAATCATATGTCTCTTTACAACCCCATGTGACATGCAGCCTGGATGACAGGATGCAAGCTACACATCCTGCTCTGTTCCCAGAAATACTCAGCTAATTAAAAATATTCACATTGGTTTCTGCCGATGAAAATTTGTGACGTTGCCCTTTAGAAAGGATCTTCTTTGCACAAGGTTAAGTGGTGAACTCACATGTATATTCAGGTCGCATTAGCTATTTTTATCCCAGGTTAATTTGACAGAGGTAGCTTTAGTTCCTGAAGTGTGTTACTGGCATTGGCGAGCTGCTTCACCCCTCCACATGTTTGATAGGGGAGCAGAGACCTGTGGCTCCAAGGCCTTGAGACCAAGGATCCCAGAAGCTGTTGGCAGAGTTCTCAGCAGGGGATCTACACTTCAAATCTCACATCCCCACTGCTCTCTCAAAAAGTCACATTTGTTTGCCTTTGAGAAACACAGGATGGTGTTTTTGTTCAGAGATGATAATGAAGGCGTTTGTACAACTATAGGCAAAAGCATGTGGCTAAAGTACTGGGATTTTTTTTCACTCTTTCAGCAAATCTATTGGGGATTTTTGGAGTATAAGTAGCAGAAACAATTGTGATGCACACAAGACTAGTTTCCTTTAAATGGAGAACAGTACAGCTGCAGCATGTGATACAATGGTCCCTGTGCATAATATCACTAATGGGAACTATGTTTTATTTCTCTATTTCTGATGGAGATCAGATTAATTATGAAACCTACAGCCACACCTGGCAGACTTTTTCAACTTTATTACTTTGGCAACCAAAGGGACATCTAGAAGATGATGCTGCCTTTTGTGCTCATTGCTACATTTTGTATATCATTTTATGTAGAAATAATATGCTAAGACATGTGGAACTTCACTGCACACTGGTTACGCACAAATATTAAGTAATTAACTCTCAATGTAACAAAAAAACTACCAGCATCTTCAGTTCAGGGAATCTAGCCAACCATGGGAGCAGGAAGGGAGAAAGAGTCAAGGAACTTATAAAAATAACTCCCTGAAAGATTGACAGTTTGGGCTTTGTTCACTGAAACAAGTGTCTTTTTCTTGCAATGCTTGAAGATTCTTCATAAATACCAATTTTAAAAGAACATGAGAAAAAAAGGAAAGAGAAGGAGAGGGAGAGGGAGAGGGGAGGTTAGTTTGTGTTTGCTTTTTAGAGTAATTGGTGCACATCCCTTTCGCTATGGCTAGAAATTTGGCTTTGAAATGTGCCTCTTGATGACACTGCAGTCAAGTGCACAAACAGCAAAAAAGTATTTCAGGGCAGTACAGTAACAAGGACGTACTGACGCCAGTCATACACAGAGATACCAGATCTCTTTGTAGTTTATATGTAGCAAGGACTACAAGAAGCTAAAAGTCTGGAGTGTTGTGTGCCAATTCAGAAAACACTGGTTCTCTGGTGTTCCTTATTTTACCAAGTTCCTCAGCTCCCCCCCCCCCCCAACTATTTCCAGGCCATATCACCACACATTCAGAACACATTACACATCGGGAACGGGTTCAAGTTGCGCCAGGGGAAGTTTAGATTGGATATTAGGAAAAACTTCTTCACTGAAAGGGGTGGTGAAGCATTGGAATGGGTTGCCAAAGGAGGTGGTGGAGTCACCATCCCTGGACGTGTCTAAAAAACAGCTGGATGTGGCACTTCAGGAGATGGTTTACTGTTAGGCTGGTGTAGGGCTGTAGGTTGGACTTGATCATCTTAATGTCCTTTCCAATCTTTATGATTCTATGATTCTATGATCACATACACAAAGTGCAAGATTTTCTGCCTGTTGTTTAGTAAATCAGGGGATAGTGGTAATGCACATACATAAGAAATCAAAATAAAGATGTGGGGAAGGAAATTATTTTGATGCAATGAAATGAAAGCTTCCTTCCCATAGCTGTCTATTTCTGACTTTGCAGACCCAGGCTGGTGCTTCAGCAGTTTTGACACCACACCCCTTCCTGAGTCTGAGCACTTCAGTTAGTAGTTTATATCACATGTTCACACAGATCAATGTAATTGCAAATTACACAACATGTGTGTTTGCCTCTTAGAAAACCAGAACTCAAGCAACATGGCAGAAACAAGCATCAGATCACGGAAGGAAAGGACAGCTTTCACAAAGGAGCAGCTACGGGAGCTGGAAGCTGAATTTGCCCACCATAACTACTTGACAAGGCTCAGGAGATACGAGATAGCTGTGAACCTGGATCTCACCGAGAGACAAGTAATTCCTGAATTCCTGCCTCCCAGCTTCTTCTCCCTCCCCCACAATTTCTCCCTAAAGCTAAAACTCAGAATTATTCCTTGAGGGTGTACATCTGCAATGGCACGAAGTATTTAAATACAAAGCCCTCATGTTCTTTTAAAACACATTTGTCACAAATTTGTCTAAGTAGTTAATAAATGTAATTGTCTAAACTGAAGATGCATTTGGGAATAACTGATATCTACTGAGCTGTTGTTTAACATCACTCATTGGTGCATATTGATATGCCAAAGTTTACAGATGGAATATGGATATCACCTTAAACTGCAGTTACTAGAAAATTGTTAGACTTATATATGTTTCATACATGCATTCTCGCTGGGTCAGGTAGTATTTTGAAGTGATAAGGAAAGACAAAAATACAGAATTCCATGGAGAGATACATTTCTGTTCTCTCGTGATCTCAGTCAGGGTTTCCTTATCAGTTTAGTGAACACCAGAGGAATTGCTAAATTATCTGAAGCAAATTACAATTACTGAAGCATTATATTGGACAGACTAGATGTTAAAAAATGTTAGATGCACTATGTCCATTGGATTGAAATGCTTAGTTGCCATAAAGACCGATTCTAGGAAAAGCACTTGTTCTACCTGTGTGGGTCTCACAGAAACATCTGCCTGGAACAGTTTAGGAAGAATTGTTAGAGAGATGGATTACTTAAACTTGGGAGGTTCCTTCACATTTTCTTCTAGAATCCCACAAAACATCTGTCTGTTGATACACACATATATCCGTAGGTCTGCTTATCCAGCTCAGACTGAGGCAATAAGTAATTATTACCTTTTTATCGCCCAGGTCAAGGTATGGTTTCAAAACAGAAGGATGAAGTGGAAACGTGTTAAAGGTGGGCAGCCAGTCTCCCCACCTGAACATGACCTGGAAGATGTGGACTCTGCTGCCTCCCCCAGCTCTGACTAATCCTTACAACAATGGGAGAGGAGTATGAAGAAAGTAATTGATAGGAAAGTGAATACAACACTCTTCCGGATCAGCTAGACCACAAGGTGATCCTGCTTGCAAAACCTGTAGTCTGAGTCTTTAAGAGGTGCGTGATGTTTTAGGTTACGGAGGAACTAAAGAACAGAGAAGGAAAATAAAAAAAAAACCAAAACAAAGGAGAGCATGATTTTCATTTTGTCTGAATGAATTTAACTCTCTCTGGAATTACACACTGTACACCACTTCACTTCTCCTTCCCCATTGCAGGTAGGAAGTTTGAAAGCTGCAGAAGCAGCCTATTTTGTGCCAAAAACTTTTGGGTTCTTGGCTACCAACATAAACCAAAAACAGCTCCTCACCCAGAAGGAGAGCTAATAACTCTTTCCTTTCAAGGAAGCTGTCAACAGTGGTATATTGCATCCTAATTCACTAAAACTCTAGTCAATGGAATCTCAGTTTGTATCCATAATTACAGCTCCTAAACAGTTCTTGCTCTGGCTTTTGAGAAATAAGGTATGAGTCACCTGTGAGAACATTTCATGGTTAGACAGTTTCTGCATGAAACCAGCTGCTTATTCTAAGTCTTTACTATTTTGTGAAGGAACATTTCACTCCTGACATCAAAGCATTTGACCCTTGAACCTCTGGTGCCAAGAATCTTTCAGGCAAAGTCTGTTGTCTGGGAACAAAACCTCTGATCTCCAATTATTTTTCACAGAAATATATATCAGGCTTTATTCTCCTCACAGAAGCTACCTGGGGATGTAAGCTACCTGGGGATGTTTGGTTATGCTTCCCATGCCTGATTCTCAATAAATAATTTGAGCACATAGTCACCCACATAACATTGGAAAGGTCTGGCAGGTCTTCAGGAAGTACATGCAGATGGAGAAGCAAGACTTTCTGCTCATATAAGGCCACTGTAAATAGCCCATGGGGAATGAGATATCTGTATAAACACAAAAATATGTGCTGTAGCTCTGTATATTGGTGCTGCCTACAAGGAAGAGAAGCACTTTCCTTAGACTCATAGATTTTTATGGACACTTTACCTAGTCAGATGCTAACATAGTACAGGGTTTAATTTGTTCCACATGGTTTCTGTATCCCATGACTCCTCTGTTGCTAGCCCTCAGTTTCTCTGCATCATTCTACAGTGTCAAGCTAGTGATTTTTCTGGTCAAAGGAGCTACTTGGACAGCTTAAGAATAACCCAAAGGTGACCAAGAAAGCATGTACTCATGTGTGCACACTTGATGAATTCTTAGACAGATCCACAGCCCCACTAGAAAAACCTTGGACGGTCTATAACTTCAATGAATCACTAACTTTTTGATTTTAATGACACCATCATTACCCTCCCTTCACAGAATCACAGACTCACAGAATGGTTGGGGTTGGAAAGATCTCTAAAGATTATCTAGACCAACCTCTCTGCTAGAGCAGGACCACATAGAGCAGATCGCACAGGAACATGTCCAGACGGGTTTTGAACCTCTCCAGAGATGGACACTCTACAACCTCTCTGGGCAGCCTATTCCAGTCCTCTGTCACCTTCACAGTAAAGAAGTATTTCCTTTTGTTTAGGTTGAAAGAAGTATTTCCTTATGTTTAGGTTGAAATTTCCCTTCATTGACCCCAGCTAAATCAGCTGGGAATGACTCATTCCTTCCCATCCACAGATGAAAAAGGTCTAAGGGAAAAGATATGTCATGCTGCTCCATGTTTGGCATATATCCCACACATCCCCCAAGCACACAGGGTGCTGGAGGAAATGCGGCTGCACCCAGAACACACAGGTGACACACGAGATGTGTGACACCTTTTGAAGGTGTATGTTTCTCCTTCAGTTATCCTCCAATCTCCCACCCTGTCATGAGCTAATGAGGAGAGTCCTGAAAGTCCCCACGTGTACAGTCCTCATGATTGGAGGGGCATGGTGTGACTAATGAACCAAACCCTTCAGTTCACACTGTCTGGAAAACAAGAGACTCTTTTTAGGAAACATTTCAGAGCCAGAGATTTTGACTGGGTCATATTCTACAAGAGCAAAGCTAACAAATCCTACTTCTGATAGAGTTTCCTATGCACAGGACAAGCACACACAGCAGATCAGGGCAGCTTACAGAACAGACACACAATTTTTCCATTACCCCACTTTCTACCTCCTCCTCTAGCAGTGCTCATATTAAGTTTCATCAGCCACTATCTCATATTTTGGGTAATTCCCTTCCCTTGAGGAAAGGCTACAGCCCATTCAAGAAATACTATATGTTTGTGTTAGTGACTGGACTCTGAATAACGGATCCATGCAGCATTTCAAGGCAGATAGGAAATCCATTTTCTTCCAGTGACTACAGTAGAAAGGCTTCTGTCTGACTTAAACTTGCCTGGTGTGGCTGTAACATAATCTCAGCATAGGGCTATCACCTTTCAAGTTACATTTGTGAATCACAATGGGGCAGTTTCCACCACCGTACTGGATATGGGCAGGTGTCTGCAGAGCCCTACATCTTCTTTTCCTCACCGTCCCCACACACGACGCCACATTGCTTTAACTTCTACATGAAAGAACAATTTTCATACAGGACCAGGCTTTTCCACCACTATTCCCTCCCTCTATACTGTAATGTTGTATTTTTTTAAACAAGTTTTAAAACTCCCTATGCAGCAGGTGAGGAAATGGTAGTATACTGTCCCACAGCTGTGTGCCAAGAATTATGTCAGAAAACACAATTATCTGTTCACATTCAGCCTGAAATTTTTCTGGTTTTAGAACTTGCCTACAAACAAATTACTAATCCAAAATGTAAGGTCTGTATTTCTACTCTGGTTTGAATTTTCAAACACCCATTGTGCAGAGGCTTCTTTTTTTTCCATGCTTTGTAATACCTATGCCATAACAAATAATATATATAATAAAGGTCTGTCTGCTCCAGTCTAGAGTACAAGCTGTTTACAATGTGGAGGCATTAGAAAGCTTGAACTTCAGCAAGACACAGGCAGCCTGGACGTTCTCTCAGCCAGGTCTTTCCTCAAAAGGACTTACACAGCTATGATTCAATTCTGCATCTCTTCTCCTCTTATGACATGTGCTTTTTAAAGGAGGAGGATCTAGCGTATCTAGGAAATTTCTCCTGTTGCCAGACCTTAGAAAACTGATCTCACTGCCCTTCCGTAGGGATGGCATTTCTGATATTTATCATTTATATATTGTTACTGCACTTCTTGACTTAGTATTAAATGGATAAGATTAATAATATTGGTAAAACAACATAATCAAAATAGTGAGTTATAAGAGCCATTTGGATTTTCCCATTCAAATCCAAAGTATAAATCTCAGCCTCTGGAATGTTAGATTCAGCCCTCTTTCCATACCTTGTTGATTTCTGAGTCAAGTTGAGCTCAGAAAGTTCTTATGCCACAGAAAACCAAATCCTTCTCAATGGTGCTATACTAGTTCAGAAGAGTATCTCAAAGGTGAGAAAGCTATTAACCATTATCTCTCCAGTAGTGCATTTTTTAAGAAAGCCAGAAGTACAGTCTCTTATATGAGCCCCATCCAATCTTTGCAGAGTGTTCCATAAAAATGAAGGAGTTTTCAACAGGGTAAGACAGTTCAGATGTCTATAATGTGCATTTGAGCTCATGGTGTATTTGACTGGTTGGCTGAATTTTTGCACAAGGGCTTGGACACATACAACTAATTAATTTTATGCAAGACAGGTAGCTATAGGTGTCAAAGATTGCCTCATTCCCTGTGTGACCAAAATATAAATAAAGCTTAAAGATACATAGTTTTTCCTATATCCTCATGAAAAATCTCTTAACTATACTGCCAAGTACCCTGTTGTTCCTACTTAGAAAGCAATAGGAAGATATGACCCATTCCATCTCCTTTGCTCTTCCTGCAACATAACTGGATCAGAGAGCCCTCCGTGACTTTCCCAGTGGTGTCTGCTCCAATGTCTCGCTGACACAGAATGACCTAATTTATTATGGCTGCTAGGAACTGAGACAAATTAAATCCAGGGTCTGTGCTTAATTGGTATCAGATTTAGATGATTTATGATCTGAGGAATGTACTCACTCTTGACACTATCATACGACCAACAGTATCAACTGGGCTCAGCAGTCTTTGGAATCAAAGTAAAATTGGGATTTTCCTGAAAGCGAGAAATAGCACAGGTCAGACCTGAATGAGAAGGCAGAATAGTGGGCAGATAAGGCCATATTTGATCTACAAAGTCGGGCACCTTCTCTTCTGACACTGTCAATCAGTTAACATTCAAGTCCCGTTTCATCATGACACAGAGGAGAGATGTTGCCAGGAATGGACCTATGCCAGGAAAATTTCATCTGTCTGGAATCTGACAGGAGAAAAAAGGAGAGAAAAAAATAAATGAGAGGTTTGGAAATTTTAGAGGGATATGGGATTTGTCGTATTTACAGCTTTTCTGTGTTCACTCCACCAGCTCATGTTAGCAAGTTCGGCTCACTGAAAAATAATGTCAAATGTTTTTCTATCACTCAAGGACCTTGAGCTTGATCCTAAGTCAGCAGGCTGTTCAGTGTAACCCATGACCCTAGACAGCAGGAGCCTTCAGCCGGTTCTCCCATGCCTTTTGCTCTGTATCTTAAATCAACATCTTTTTTTTCTCCTGTGGGTCTTAGAAGAGGATTACGGAAGAGTTACTCTATTTTCAACTCCAAGGCACTTTAACACAGTTCAGAAGTTAAATACAACATGAAAATAAATTCAGAAGTGATTTTCTTTGGAAAAAAAACCCTCTAGTTTTCTAGTTAAGACTCTGCTTCTTCATTCTTGCTAACTTTTGCATCCTAGTGTTAATTACACAAGACATAGCCATTCATGGGCCCAGTGGAACCAGTGACTGAACACAAACTCCCTCCAATACCAAAACGATCTTCATCAAGCTTGTAGAGCCCAGAAGGAAGCACAAGTCTTGCAATCAATGCAGAAAATATCTTATTTCAGGAAACACACAATATTGCTGCTAGAGCAACTACAAATGGTTATGCCTCGTCATGTCACAGAAGAAAGGTATGTGCAAGACTGATAATTACAGGGTTTTGTAAACAGCCAGGGTTGCTATTCAAATTATTCCTCCTGCTCCTCAAGATTCCTCCAGATATTAGTGCAAGTGTTACCCTTATTTCATTCTGTGAAGGTCTGGAAATATGTGGTATATTGAGCCTGTGACCATTGGGAATCAGCCTTATGTGTGCTGCTTTTCTAAAAGACCAGAAAGGAAACAGTTGTCTCCTGATAGAGTTATTACTTAGACCTAAGTACTGTACACAGCCTGGACACTTAGCTTTGTTCCTTTTTCAGTGTTTTGGTTTAGTTTTTTAATCTCTATTTTTTGTTGGTGTTCCCACAAAAATCTATGAAACAATCTGTGGAGAGCAAAAGCACTAACAAAGACTGAAAATCTCACAGACTGCTTTCCTACTCCTTCCGGCACTCACAAACTTCCCAGACAGCAGGAAAAAGATGTCATACTGAAGGTTTTGTACTATTATCTCAGGGTCTTTTGGTGTTTTGTTTAAAAGAAGAAAAAGAATTGAAAAAAAAAATAACTACAGAATATAGAACTGAGTGTTCATGTTGTTTTAGCCACCATATTGACTAAGATACACAACAGCATCTTTCATAGGTTTGATAGTTTTGTGTTAGACTCAGCTCAAAAGATTTGGTATTCCATTTATGAAGACAAATTCCTAATTATTCTACAGTAATGAAGTGCAGAGGAGCACCCTGAACTGAAAAAGAATAACACCAAGAGAAGAGAAGACAGGAGTCATGGGAAAATACAAACCACCCAGAAGGCTAGTCTACCTGAAAGAAGAAACACAGCTAAACTCACTGGTTTGGATCTCATGTTATTCAAGAAAAAGATGAAAATTAAATAAAGTCATTCCAGCATGCCCACCTTTTTCTGTGCTACCACTTTCCTAACCATGAAATAGATTTCATCAGCACAGAAGTCCTTCCACAGGAAATTTTGTCTGAAAATACTTCTGCTGTTTGTTGGGGTTTTTTTCTCAAAGCAGATGAATCATCTCTGTTCTGCTAACATCCATCAAAATAGGCAAAGGTGGGGAAGGACAGAAAGAAAAATTGTTGCCAGCCCAGGAGCAGTGGTTATTAGGACTCTTAGTAGGATCCTGTGCTTCTTATTGAACCCAATCTTACTTACACACATCTTCACCTGCTGGCTAGGCAGACAGTGCATTAACCTTTTACCTTCCTGTGTCCTAAGAAGGTCTTTGCACACTATTCCACAGGGATATGAGCCCAAAACATACAAAGCTTTTTAGGAAAACAAATTATCACTATCAAGGGGTGCAAAATGTTGTATAAGGACAGGCATGACTGACAATGCAAAAAACTTCCTACACTGATTCATCTATGCTATAGCTCAGACTTCGTCCAAAGGCACATGCTGAAAGACCAGAAGAGCATGAGATGAAGTCATCCCCCTGCCCCCAGTGGAAGCCCAGAGCGCTCCAGTTCCAGCACCAGGAAAGCCAGGAATGTAGCTTTGTCCTTGTAAATCTTCCTGGTTCACTCTCATCTGTGAGATTGTCAGTGGATGCAGAGTGTGGCAATAACTACATTTGGCAGCATTTTTTTCTACCTGCAGTTTAACTCCCAACCAAGCAGACTGCAATAACATGGAGTGTTTATTCAGCTGTGCCTCTCTTGTGGATCCTGGGGAGAAAAGATATGTTCTGGCCTCATTAATCACTTCATTCTTTGCTGGAGCCACAGGGGGTTGTCTTTGCTCAGGAGTTTTTGCAATGCATAGAGTTTGCTGAAAGAGATACCTTCAGTGAAAGACCACAAAGTTCCTTCACTGGAAGGAGGGGAAGATGAGCTGGGGTGACTACAGATGGTAAAGGGAGTGCAAAACAGGATTGAACAATGGTCAGAATAACTCCTTTCTGTCCCTCCCAACAAATCAAGCAGCATCTTGGCCAGTATACCCTGTGCTGTACCCAAGGTGGGAAGTGTTTCTTACAACACAGACATTGAAAAAAATGTAGATCAGCTACTCCCTACTCCTGTCTGATTTCTATCAGAAAAGTAAAGGCATACTCCCAAGCTGCAAATGCTTCTGGGATCCAGGGATTTGGGTATGGAATTTTTTATTTCTTGCTCTAAAGTATGTACGTTCCTCCATAAGGCACAAAACAGTGCTTCTTTTCATGAAGGCCTCTGGCAGACTGAGGTGAGGACAGTATGGAGTCTTGTTTTTCAGGACCTGTGCATACTGCAACTTCACTTTTCAGACTACTGCAGATGCCACAATTTAGGAGAGAATTGTAGCACCTTTGAGCCTCGGCTGCTATGTTGAATGACTGAGATGTGTTAGCCAAGGGCCACTGAGCTCTAAGAGAGGCACATGAGACGAGATGATTCAGCATTTCACAGGAACAACCATCCCTTTAGTTGGAAGCCTCTTAAAGCCAAAGAAGTATTTTTCCTTTGTCCAAGTCTGCAGAGGATTAAACACCAAGGAAGAAGCAAACCTTTGGATGATGGGAAAAAGAATGGAGTGAAAGATCAAAGCTCTCTGCTGTGTTACTAGTATTAAGACACCTGGTTTTGCCAGGTCCTGTACTCCATAACTTCAGCAGCTTTCCGAAGGGGCCATCATAGCCTCTTATAAAGGGAAGTAATCTGAAAAGGAGAAAGGTGCTGCAACAACCTGATCAGACAGCTGAGTTCCCTAAGAAATATCTGGCCAGTACATCAACATCAATTTACACTGAAAAGGCTGACAAACAGAAGTAATTGGTAGATGCTTTAAAACAGGCACTGGAACAGGCTGCTCGAAAAGGTGCTTAGGGATATGGTTTAGCGGCTGACTTGGTAGGGCTGGGTGTAGGGGAATTTCTTGTGGAGCAGAGGCGCGGTATCCCTTTAAAGGTGTGGACAACCCAGCTTAGGCCTAAACAAAGGCTCTGTCCTTGAAGCTGCCTTGGAACACAGGGAGGAGGAGGTTTTATCTGTTTTGTGAGAGCTTTGTGAGAAGCTTGGCTGGAGGTGCTGGCCACGGGGGGAGAAGGGGGAGCGAGAGCCACTTGCATAGTGGAATGGCACTACCCAATAAAACACTGGCACGTGTAAACCTGTATCTGACCAACTCTGTTAAGGGGCAGGCGCGTGGACACCGTTTAACTGTATAGATTGAGCTGTCCAGAGCAATAAAGAGAGAACTACTTGTAGCCATATCGGTGGGATTTGTCATTGTCTTGACCGGCTCTCTGACGGGACCCTCTTCAGCTGGGTCCATGGTTGGACTCATGATCTTAAAGGTCTTTTCCAACCAAAGCTATTCTATCATTCTGTGATTCTATAAACTCCATGGCATCAAGTGCTTCAGTCAGAAAATGTGTTGTGCTGTAAATGGATGACTCACCAATTTCCATCACTAAGCGCCAAGTTCTCCCTGGCAAGCCTGTTAGGCCGAACACCAGGACTACACAGTTTATAAAGAAAACAAGGTAAAAATCTGACAAAGTAGGATCCTCTTTTCAGACTTCCAGAATCTGGAGTTTTAACATAACGATTACTACGGGAAGAAAAATCTCAGCTCCTGCAGCTCTATGACCTTCCAGTCCCCAGAAAGGAAAACAAGTTTTCTCAAATTGTAATTCTACTCATTTTTCTTACTGCCTCTAAAAAGGGTACTCAGCGTTTACACATGGTTTTCCACCCGGTCTCCTGGTGTTTACAAGCTTTTTTCACACATGCATCTTTTCTGCTTATATGTAATAAACAAGTCAGAGGCAGCAAGTGGAAAAGGGGCTAACTGTCCCGGGGGGCAGATTTGCTGTATTACTTCCAATATTTTTAAAAATAAAAATGTGGAAATAGATTTGACTGATACTGCTGCATCCACATGGATTTTCTTAGCTACTGTAATTTATGTGCAAGAATAAAGTCTATATTAATTGATCACGATTTAGCTCTGGATAACTGATTTTCTTAGACACCTGACTTATTTTACATTACCAAGTTTTTCATAATTTTACATAATAAATGAGCATGGTGGATGTTCTAGGATTTTGTAAAAGTATTTCACAAGTTAGTTGAGCCAAATTAAGCTTAGATGGAATTTAACGCATAGCATAATCTGAATTGGCAGATTTTCAGGAGGTCTGTGTTAATAACATCTCTCAAGATCCCTTTCTCAGTTTTCTCATGATTAAATTACATTCCCATGTCTGTTGCATCACAGTTTAGTTTCTGACATAAAAGAGCAATTTCCTGAGAGGAGGGAGCAGCAAGGCAGAGATTCTGCTTTTTATCTTCTAGTTTTATCAATCTATACTATCCAAAGCAAGACAATGTAAAGCTGCTTTTAGGATCAAAAGAAGAATCCTGTGAGAAATGGATTTTTTTTTTCCAACTTCTTTTTTTTGGGTGGGTTATTTTGAATTTGGGTGCCAGAAAAGCTGTTCCTTCGTAATGCACTCTTGTGTCCATTAGATTCAGCATCTGTACTGTCCTAGGTTCAAGGTGCCATGCTGATTACTAGACTGATGGCTGACTTCTTTAGTACAAAAGAGCTGAGTGATAATTCTAGATATACTGTGAACTGGTTGTTTGGCAGGGGGAGAAATTAGCTCAGAGTCTTGCATATCTCCCTTATGAGGAAAGGCTGAAGGAGCTGGATCTCTTTAGCTTGGAGAAGAGGAGGCTGAGGGGTGACCTCATCAATGTTTATAAATATGTCAAGGGGGAATGTCAGGAGGATGGAGCCAGGCTCTTTTCAGCGGCGTCCACTGACAGGACAAGGGGCAATGGGTGGAAGCTGGAACACAGGAGGTTCCAGAAAAATATGAGGAAAAACTTTTTCACTGTGAGGGTGACTGAGCACTGGAACAGGCTGCCCAGGGAGGTTGTGGAATCTCCTTCTCTTGAGACATTCAAAACCCGCCTGGACGCGTTCCTGTGCGCTCTAGTGTAGGTGATCCTGCTCTGGCAGGGGGGTTGGACTAGATGATCTTTGAGGTCCCTTCCAACCTTTAACATTCTGTGATTCTGTGATTCTGTGATTCTGTGATAAGCCTGTCACTAGACCAGTGATCTGTTCAATAGATCGCCACTACCACCACCCACACCGCCGGATGCTCTGCAATTCCCTGTTGTGAACTTCCCATCCGAGTCTGAAAATCTGGCTGATGGTTCTCTGGTGCTGCTGACCCACCTCTTTCCACCCGAGGCATCCCGCTGCAAATGTGCGTACTATAGAGGCAGACGTAGCCGTCTGCAGTGCCCTCTACTGGGCTACAGTAGGACAGATAGTCCTCTCCTGGCATGACAGCGTGTGGAGGGTTAAAAACCTGCTGTGAGTTTTGTGGCTTCTTTCCAAAAGGTTTCCGTTAACACCAAAGGTCTCCTTACAGCCCACTTGCTTTAATAGATTTTTTCCATTGACTTCTCACTTTATAGACTATCATTTCCTTTTCTTCAGGGGAGCTATTTTCTGGGTCACTGATCCAACCAACTTAAAAGGGATTTCATTGATTAAGTTTTATTAGTTACTTCAGTCATAATGGGATAAGTTGCTAGTGCTTGCTAACAACTATGGGTCTTGCTTTGCTACCCAGCTCTGCACGTCTACAAGTGAAGTCTGGATTCCTCTCTCCTGCCGTGATTGAGTGCTTTGTAATTACTAGCACCTTCTATATCTCCGTGTTACCTCAGTCGCTTTTGTCTTTTTTCATTTCAGTACAAGTCAGCTAAACGACCAAGTGTTGCTGACAAAATCCTCTACTTGTTGCATGCGACACTTACTCCAGTAGTGTCTCTGTGCTTATCTCTGGTCATCCTTGCAATCACAGAGTTATCCCCCAGCTGAGGAGCTGCATACCAGCCAAGCACCACAAGAACAGATGAAGTCAGGAGATCATCACTTTCAAGATAAAACTGAACAGAGTGGTTTAGGAATAGATTTTTTTTTTCTTTAAAACAGTGAAAACTAACATATAGAACAAAGAAAGGGAAAAAGAGCAGAGTTTGCAGACCTGAGTACACTGAGGCGGCCTTCCTCTCATACTCAACTTTTAATACTTCATACTGTTGCCTTATCCTATAGGAAAGAAAGGTTGAGATTCTTAAGGTCATGCACGTTATAAGCACAAATCAGTAATAAAGGCAGTCACTTCAAATGCCTTACAAAAGAGGTGCAGCTCTCTTTTGACTCCTGAACAATGCAGGCTCCATGGTCTAAGCTCCTCCAAACTTTTCCCAGCATCATATTCTTCATTCTGCTCAAGATGTGTGACTCTATTCCAGCCCTACAGACTTTTCCCCAGATCCATAACACTCTAAGGAGCAATGGCCTATGCCTATCTTTCACCTGCATATGACTTTCAGTGTATTTAAGTGGTAACATGTAGACATTTAGGGAGAAGTTGCAACTAGAGCAATGAAGGTACAAAACTGTATTATAAGAAAGTAACTACTAGGTTGTTATTATTATGACCTTCATTGCAGCAGAATTTAACCCAATCTTTTTCCTTTTCTGGCCCACTTTGGTACTCCGCAAGCACTAATTAATGTTGCCTCTCCAGCATTCATGAAGTACACAAATAAGTTGCTCCTCTGCAGATGAGGAACAGAGGCACAGAAGTTGAGAGATCTCACTCAGACTCAGAGAGTGGTCGAGTGAGTGCCTCACTAGTTGCTGCCTTGAGGGTAGCAGACTGCTGCTCCCTTCCTTTTCCCTAGAAGACAAGTCCTTTTCTCAGCACTTCATCTTCATGCATCCTGAATAGAGATTTTTCTATTTTCTTTCAGAACTGCCCTGGTACATTATAGCAATATGGCAATCAATTAACTGCTCACTTTATTACAATAAAGAAGCCAGCTAATCTTATATAACTCTTTTTAATTATTTTCTTACATTATAACATTTTGCTAAACTTATTCTGCCATAACTTACATCACTTAATTTCTCAAAGTGCTAATAATTTAATTGCTTCCTTCCTGCAGACAAAGTGCCTGAACTGTCTTTTCTCATGCAGAACATTATAAAAAGTAGCTGGCATGAATACCTAAAAGGGGTATTTTGTTCACAAAACCTTGTGAGAAAACTGCTTTCTCTGGAGTCTCTGTACTGCGTCTGACAGCCACAAAGGTACAAGAAACCTATTGAGACGCTTGCATACTTCGACTATCTTCTCTGTGGAATGTCATCTAGAGATGAAAAGCAAGGCAAATCTCACAAGGAAAGTTCTATGAGCTAGAGAAAATCTCCTGTCATATCGCTCCTATAAAAAGTCTTGAAATTAAATCATGAAATGCAAATTATAAGTAAATAACTGATACTACCATAGGTCTTCTTGCAGATTACAGAAATGTACTGGACAGAAGTAATCTTTGCAATTTACATATTCGGGCTTGAGAAAAGAGAACTTACTAGCAGGAAGACATACAGTGCATTTCAAACTTTGTTCAATAACCTGTGCCTGCAATTTAGGCTTCCCTAGTCTTCAGCCAGTTATATCCACCCTGTTCCTAGGAATATGGACTGATTATGCCAGATCTGGTTTTGGGCTTCATTGGACACAGCCTCTGTTTGCTTCACTTTTTGTCTCAAAGTGAGCTAGGACGGGGACACTGCCAACCCACAGAAAAAGACCTGGGGGTCATGGTGGACAACAAGCTCAGTATGAGTGAACCGTGTGTTGCTGTGCAAAGAAAGCCAACAGGATACTGGGTTGCATCAACGAGGGCATCACCAGCAGAGATAAAGAAGAAATAATTCCCACTCAGTGCTTCTCACCTGGACTACTGTGTTTAGTTTTGGTCACCACTATACAAAAAAAGACGTAAACAGGCTTCAAAGGGCCCAGAAAGCGGCCACCAAATTATCAAAGGACTGGGAAGCCTGCCATGGGAGGAAAGGCTAAGACAACTGAGTTTGTTCAGCCTTCAGAAAAGAAGACTTAATGAAGGCCTTATAACCGTGTTCCAGTAATTAAAAGGGGCCTACAAAGAAGGCAGAGACTCTTTTTACAAGTAGTCACATGGAAAAGAGTAGAAGTAATGGGTACAAGTTACTCCTGGGGAGATTCTGGTTGGACACAAGAGGAAAATATTTCACAAGAACAATTGGCCATTGGACTAATCGTAAGACTTGTTCTCTAGAGGGTCTTGCGTCCCTAGTCCCTCTTCACAGTGACAGGGAAGTGAAGCTCCTCCTACGTCAGCAGTCCTGTTTCTGCCAGCTGAATTAAAACATCATAAAGTAAACAAATATTACAGTAGAAAATCCCATCCAGTTTAAAGTTCAGAACATAGTCATATCGAAATCAGATCTAGAGTAATGAAGCTTCCATTTGTCTCTTAACCAGGAAGTGTAGCACTAGTAACTGAGAGTCAAATTGCCATTTTGCTATGATACATTAACGAAAAAGTGCAAATCATGAGCATCTGTTGACACTTGGACTCAGTAAGACATTTCAAGTATAAAATGCCTAAAAACAATCTAACCAGGAGAAATATTGTCTTCCAGTTCTCCAATAACACTAGATTAAAACTGACAACCTGAATATATATATACATATATATATATATGTGTGTATATATATATATATGTGTGTATATATATATATATACAAAATATATGGAGCAGAAACAAATTAAGTAAAATTCAAAATTCAGGAGATTAACTCTTATGCTTCAGTGATCTTCTCAAACCAGAGTAAGTTCCAGTTCTGGTGCTGCACTTAACCTCACTTACCATGTTTGGGAATGTGGGACCAGTTGCTGAATATAAAACTCCTTATAGTTTGCATGTTTTTGTACTTCTCCAATAGACAAATCAGAACCATGTTTCAGTCAGGTTTCCTGACAGATGAGGGTCCTGGGAACATTGAAGCTGTAGCCTGCTGGCAGAAAGATCAAAATATATACTGACTGTGTATTATTTTTTGCATAACAGATACCCCTTTCATAGCAAACACATCAGTACATCACACTAGTGGAGTTTAGCTATATAGAAAACATGTCCAAAATTTACAGTTTCCATTTAGCCTTAGGGATAACTTTCCCATTTCCTTCCTTTTCTCTTGAGTATCTACTTCTCTCCCAGGATACGACATTCCACAAATGAATATCTTAATTATCGCTGGGTCCCAACTGTTACTGTGTGGAGGTTTTTTTAATAGGATAAATAGGATCGATTAATGTTAAATATGATTATGGAACTTCAAAGGAGAAATCTGAAAAAATAACAGGATGCATGCACATGGCACAGAAGACAGCACCTGTTACACGCAAAAGCACAGAAATCCACTCTTTTTTTGGTGTGCAAATCCCAGGACTAGATTCTTACTGTATGTTCATTTCTCTTAATGTTTGTAAAATTTACTTTGGTAGCCAAGGCTTTAATTATTTTCACTCCAGATGCACGAGTGAGATTTTTTTTCTTCCAAATCTTATTGACACTTAAAGAACTTCCCCAGAACAGAACTGAACATACCTGAAAACTATTTTTAAATGACTGCAATGCACGTGAGAACGGGCAGGCCTGGTCGTGTGCCATGCAGGGCGGGAGTCTGAAAATGCAGACCAAGCACGCCTCCGCCGTGCACAGCGCGCATAGCTGGAGTGCCTTTATAGCCTTTTATGAATGAACTTCGGGAGGGCTTGGTTTTTGTATGAATGGGAGCGCCGTCCTTGAATAAGTACCAGAGAGTGCGATCTGATTGGCCTGAAGGCTGAAGCCCCTCCCACTTCTCACTGGGCGAAGGCCAAACAGCGCCGGGATTGCCGGGCGTGGCCTGGCCCGGAGCTTCATTCACAAAGTCGGTGAAACAAAGGAGCAGCCGAGCCGAGCGCGGGGCCGAGGCGATGCACCAATGGGAGGCCGCCCCCGCCGCCTGAGCGCCCGGGAGGGGCGGGGCCGCTCCGGGTTCCGCGTGGGCCGCGAGCGGCCGCCGGGTGGGGGCCGGGGACCCGCCGGGGCGGGGGCGGCTGTCCTGGGGCGGCGGGGGCTCGTCCCGGCCGGCAGCTGGCGGGTTCAGTCCCGCCTCGTACCCCAGGTTTCGGCAGCTGCGGCTCGACGGCCGCCTCCCACGGACGGCGGCAGCGTCGGGGAGCCGTGCCGGCCGCGCTGCCCGCCCGCCGCGGCCGCTGACCGCGGCAGGTGGGGGCCGCCCCGGCCCGTCACCAGCCTCCCCCCGTGCCTGGCGCAGGGGTCCGTCGAGAGCCGGCAGCCCCGCGCCCGGGCGGCAGGATGAAGGGGTACCTGGACCAGCAGGTGCCGTTCACCTTCCCACAGGTGAGGGGCGGCTCCGCCGGGCGGGGGATGCTGGGCTGAGGCGCGCTCCGGTCAGGGACGCCCCGCTGATACCCTCCTTCCGCAGCAGCCTCCGGGCCAGGCGGCTCCCGGTGGCTCAGCTCCGACGAGCGCTCGGAAGAGACCCGGCGACCCGGGCATGCCGCCGGCGCAGGATTCAGAAGGTAAGGGGGGCTGACTGGTCGAGGAGTGGATGGAGGTGACGAAGGCTTCTGGGCAGGGACCAGGTCCTCCCCCTGCGCCTCTGCTTCCACCTCCTCGTTCCGCCCGACATCTCCCTCGCTGGAGCATCCTGCTGTCCCTCGGCAGCGCTCCACTGAAGAAACCTCTCGCTTCTCATGCAGACCTCTTCCAGGACTTGTGTCGGTTCCAAGAGACTTGGCTAACAGAAGGTAGGCTCCTTCCCCTTGCTGTTTTGTTTTGTTCGTCCTTCAGTTGTTTGTCTTTTGATGTTTGTAGTGCTTCTTTTCTTTGTTTCCCTAGCTGCAAACATTAAGTCTTTTTTTCAGAGTTGCCAACCTCTGGTTGGTGTAAGTGAAGACGCATGAATCACACTATTGTGCTGGGTATTTGCTTATAAATGGAACTTGGCATTTGGCCCACTTTCCCACAATTTTCGTTTCAGGCTACTTGTAACTGGTTCGATTTTATGCTGATTTGTCACTTATTTTTGTTGTTTGCCAGAACACTGGTATTTTCTTAAACAAATAATAAACTCTTCTTTTAATCTGAGGAGCAAAGTATTTTTCTTAAAAAAAAAAAAAAAGAAAGAAAAGAAAAGTTAGGGTAATTCTTTGAAGGGACCTTCCTGGAATTTACACACTACTTTCTACCATGGTGACTCTTTCCTAGAATTTTAACAAGATAAGTTTCCCTCTGAAACAAACTACTGTTTGTTTTTCTGTGTTCACGGATATGACTGATTATTTTCCTGAGTGGTGCAAATAAGTTTTTCCTTAATGTCTTGTTCATACCTGTATGTTAGTATTGTTTCACAAGATGAAGACAACTGAGAATTTCAGTACTTTGCTAAACAATGCAGAACAAGATAAGATGGTGAAAATATGACACGTTACATATTGTCTGCCCCTACCACATTTAGTTAAGAAATGTAGCTATGTTGTTTTATTTAGAGTTCTTGGTGTTACTTTTGAAACAAAAGAGAAGCAAACCTAGAAAGGAAGCAAACTGGAAAGATAAACTCACAGCAATCAGTCATAAGAAAAATGTGTATACATGTGCGTGTCAGTATAGATACTTGTGCAATTTCGTTCACAGGGTTATCTCTTTGTTGGCCTTTTAGAATATTTTTGGTAGTGTCAGTTAACATTTGATTTCTCCTTAGAGGGGTAAAACAATAATATTTGCATATAGATGACTCTTAAAAGAAACATGATGAAAAATCCTAGGCCTTGGTACTAAAATTTTAAAGCTTTCCTCTACACCATTTTTACCACAATCTGTTAGACCGAAATGATGTGAAGCTAGCAGTTGATAACTGTACGGAACTAATTTTAAGCCAAATAATTTATAAGAATGATCTGGCATTCGGAGAAACAAAAAAACATTCTTGGAGAAAAGTTACCTGTGCTGATTGCAAGCTGGTGGAGACACACTTCTTTGTGTTTCCTTAGGCAGAAAGCTTCAGATCTTGAAAGCAGTGTGGGAGGTGGTGTGGCACGTGTTGATGCATACAGTCCGAGTGACTAAAATAAGCCTGGGTTTGGGCTTTAAATTAGGTATCCCAGTTATTTTAAGTATACATGCTGGCTTCGGGAGAACAAGAAAATGGCTATCTATGATGCAGCCGTATAAAGTGGATAATGAATACAAAAAATTTAAATCTTCTGGCAATTGGCACTTTAGCCTTCTAGTATAGGACTGTAGCTTTCTGTAAGCATCACTGTCCAGCAGCAAGGCTGCATGCTCTCACTGCAGCCGTGCCCCTCACTTCACAGCCTTTAGTGTGTCTTAGTGAGACTGTCAGCAATTCAATAGACAGTAATAGCCTCAAGGCAGTAGGCTGTGAAATCCAAATTCTAAATGATTTTTTTAGGTGTGTTTTTGTGTTCCCCACCTTTTATCATTTATATTTCCAGTTTGTTGTCATATGGGTTATTTTAAGGAACAGTGATTGCAGTGCAAAGAGCTTGGCTAGTTGCATTTTAATCCACTGCCTATTAATGCAGTGTTATTTCCTAAGGTTTATTTTTGGCATGCCTTGTCTAGCTTAGCTTCAAGTGGCTGAGATTAGTGGGCTCACTTTCTCATGTCCCTTTGTTTTGACTACATCGCCTTTGCTTTAGAGCTGAGAAAGTGCAATATTTGGTCCACTCTACAATTCCAAAACCAAGTTTGTCTAAAGGAGCCTTTAAGCCTGAGGCTTCTTAACATTGACATACTAATATTGTTAATTATTCCACTGCTTACCACATTCAGCAACATGCTGTTCCATTGAGGTAGGCTGTCCCAAGGCAAATGAGGCCTCTGCAGATTTTCAGATCTCTTTATTTGACAGTCTCTGAAATATTCAAATATCTTAGACCTTGCTGTTATTCTTGGAGTTGTACTAACAATGCTGTCCAGAGGACTGATGCCTGGAAATAAACTTTATTGTACTGATTTGCGGGGGAAGAGCAGCTGTTTGCTGTCAGGTTCTCTATGGCTCTATCAGCACTTCCTCTTAAACTTCCCATTTGTGAAATCACATATAGATGCAAGGCACTATTAACCATTTCCCTCTGCTATGACTGGATAATTTTTTTTTTTCCTGAAAAGTTCTCCTGCTGATTTACAAATCGTAGCCTATGCCACTAGTGCCAAGCTATCCTTGCTTCTGGAGCTACTGAAAAGTTTGTATACGAAGGTACAGATGTCTTCCATTCTGCTTATCACTTTGGCATAGCCTTTCCAATTTTATCAGTTGGTAGTTGTTTTTCCTATGCTAAATGCTTAAAAAATCCCTGCATATCATGTTTCTAATGAAAACTGTGAACCCTGAGCTAATGAACTTGCTGTTGTCTGTATTTCCAAGGTAAGGAAGAAAGAAACTGGCAGGCTGTTAAAGGGTAAATCTGCAGGCAGAAGAACGATATTCATTAATCCTAAAGGGAAGCTATCCTTAGTGACTAAATTGCATCCTGACAGACAGCTCAAACCTTTCCTGCATAGACTTATTTCTGCCTTACTGTTAATTACACCATATGAAGTGCCAAGTCTAATTCTCCATTTTCTCTCTTTCCCCTCTCTCGGCTTCTCCCTTCCCTCCCTCCCCTGGCAGCTCAGGTTCCAGATGGTGATGAGCAATTTGTGCCTGACTTTCATTCAGAAAACTGTAAGTAGCATGGGGGTGATCAAAAACCTCCGGGAAGAAGGGCAGGATACACTTACACCAAACAAGTACATATGTGTAATACACAGGCATTGAGGCTCAAGGACTCATTTCATTTCTACGTTGTTGTGGCACAAAAAACCTCAAACCTAACTATCCACATCTGAATCCTGCTCTGGATTACCACAGAACATGTTAATGGTACCCTAGATGTGCTCTTTTAAGGTTAATGTATCGTACAAACCTTACTAAATCAAGGGCAGATCTCAGGAAAGTCCAGTGAACAATTGTGTATACTGGTATTTTTTTTCCTCTGAGAGGCAGATGAACAAGGACAAGGAAAACTGACTTTTTAGTGGCTGATGCATTTCTGTAAACAAGAAAAGCATCAGCCTGATCTTTCATTTCTCTCCCACAGTGGCTTTTCACAGTCCTCCTGCTAAGATTAAGAAGGAGCCACAGAGTCCCTCCTCGGACCCCACACTGTCCTGCAACCATAAGCCGCCATTTCAGTACCACAATGGCGAGCAGTGCCTTTATGCCAGGTAACACAGCTCACACAGGGGAGGAGCAGGAACTGTTACAAAATTGAGTGCTACTGCATTATAGAATAATGAAGTGTTATGACAACAATCTGGTCTGTCTGCTGGGCAGGGGCAGTGCACACATGCTACAATACAACCTAACTGGTGGGTCAGCTCGTGGCAGCTTGCTCAGACTGCTGTTTATTGCACTGGATAGCTCAGAATTGTGTTGAGTAGGTCTGGCCTTGCCTCTTTCTTGTTCACCTCAGTGCTGTTCCTCAGCTGTCCTGATGCTGAGAGCAGTCTTGACATCAGTCAAGATGTGCCTCTCTCTCCCGATTGCTTTTCAAAATCTGTCCTGCAAGGAGCTCCCTGACACTATTGCACACAGTCCCAGCTACTTGCCTGAGTTATTATATGGCTTTTTCAGTACAGACACCTCCTTCAGTTTTCCACTTGAAGAGTTGTTGCTATTGTACATGGGAGTAGCCATTAATCAGAAAAGGAGTTTATGCTGCAAGTTTTCTGGCCTAGGTGGTGGCACAGGGGGGTGGCATGACTGCCTATGACATGTTGGAAACATCTTTCCTTGGGGTCCTTTCTTTGCTCCAGCTATGCATGCAGCTCCTGCAGGCCTAGTAACTGGCTGAGGCCAAGGAAGTTTCTGTCTCTCAATCAAACCTGCACCAGGGTTGAGATCAGAGGGCCAAGAAAGTATTCATCTCATGTCCTCTCCCTGCTTCTAGCTCTAGATACCAGCCACCTGTGGAGATGGGCTGTTCCTTCCCCTCCTCCCAGGGCATGGTCCAGGAAGACCCTACTGCATACCTGCACCAGATGTCTGAGCCCTACCTCCAGTACCCTCAGCAGGGCTTCAAACAGGAGTACCATGACCCACGGTATGAGCAAGGAAGCCAGGTGAGCAGCAGCTGTCAGTACCCAGAAGCTGCGGTGATCAAGCAGGAGCAGGTGGACTACACGTATGACTCAGGTAGGCAGAACTAGCTTGCTCTGACTGTGTAAACCAGGCATCAGTGGGAGTAAGTAGCCTCCTAGGTGAACATCCATCACTGGTGGTCTCTGAGCTTTGAAGCAATACTACTTCATCTTCAGAAGTGTGTGTGGTCTGGGAAACTGCCTATGTAGCAGGAAATGTAAACAATTCTGTTTACTGCATCCGAGAGATGGCTGGGATACTCACTTCACATACTGTGCTCTGAGAAGGACTATCTGCTAGACAGTTTTAACAAGATATGGGAGCAAGAAGGTGATGTTAAGACCACTGAAACTAGATTAAAGGCATATGGTTTTTTCCCAAGGGAATAGATAGCCATTGTGAAGACTCTCAAAATTCATAATTGGCGCACTCACATGACCAGAAGTGGAGAAAAGGGTGTTCTCAGTTTCACAGGGAGTTTTTGTCTTCATGGAGATTTGTGAACTGATAGGTTGTAGAAAAGAAGTGAGGTCAGCTTTGAAGAAACGATACTGAAAACATGCTGTAAATGGCAGCAGAAAGGAAGAAATCAAATATCTTGGAGATCGTACAGAAAACTGTCTTGGATCCCTGCAGCAGGAGGGGACCTTCAAGCACTGGCAGTGGAAGGCTGCTCTCGGTGCAGTGAGTTGTGCTGCCCAACTCTGAGCTGCAGCTCATGGCACTGTCTGTCCCCGTGCCTTTTCCCTGACCGGAGGCAGAAGAGTTTAATTCACGACGATACAGCAGCTCTCCCAGCCCAGCTGGTGGGTGTCAGCTGCAAAGACCTCAGCAGTGAAAGCGGACACCCACTGGAAACTCTACTGTAAAGTCAATGCAGCAGGTCATGGCGAGAGCTTACCATGTGAGATAAGCCAGCTTTGTTCTGACAAACAGATTTAAAAGTCTAAAACTAAAACTGGCTGAAGAGACCTTGGTGGCTGACAATAAACCGTCCAATTCCAAGGAGAGGCATACGCACAGAATGGGGTCTGGGTTGACTCAGCTAAGTGCACGTGTGCTGCTCTATGTCTCTTCTAGTGTCAGCCTCTACATGCTACTTCCCATAGAAACAGGGAAGACAGCACAGAGCAGACAGCAGAGATTTCAGAGGATCACAAGACAAAAAGTGTTGTAATTCCAAAAATAACTCTAGATACTAGATCAATCAGGTAATCCTATTTTTTTTTTCCACAAGGGACAGATCATTTTTCAGCAGACTTTTCCAAAGACTTGCTGCCTAACATCACAATGCCCTCTTCTGGAGGGACAGTTACTTCTGATTTCTGGTATTTTAATGAACATTTTGAGTTGTTTCCTTTAGCAGAAATAAATAAATAAACATTTCCTATGATGGTATAGAATCCACCACTGTAGCTATGCTGGTATTACATTTTCACTTTGTTCTTCTATCCAGATAGGGAAAGAAAATGTGCAAACCCAGAAGAATGCTTTTTGTGAGAGTAGTTTATGACTGTAATAATACGCAGTCTGTCAGCTCAGAGTACTCTTCTACCCTTAGCATCAGCAAAAGACCTGCTGAAAGCAATGACTATGTACAGGAGTATGAGTGAAACAAAAGGTAAACCTTTCCAAAGCTCCCAGTTACTGTTTCCTTTTCAGCTTTGGATGCAAAATGAGTTTGATTCAGAAAATGCAGGATTCAGAAAACACAAGATATAGAAGCTATATATTGCAATGCCCAGGCAACAATATATGCTGTAAAGAGATCATGAAAAGACTTCCTGCTTGTCTTCAAACTCAGGCTATTTTTTTTTTATGTTTTCTCAACTGTTTGTGAGAATATCTTATCATGATGTTAAAAAGCCAGGGAGACTTGACACATCTGACAAGACATTTGTGAGACATTGTCTGTAGTAAACATTCAGATACTGCTGCTCTCCATTAACATCATCATGGTACCCCTGGAAAAATGTAATGCCTTCCCACCTGTGGAAACGGTAGCAGAGCATGTAGTTATCTTTAACTAAGATGAGGGAGAGGTATAATATAAATTTAGCCTATTGTCCAAGATTTTCTATTAAGAGCGGCATATTTGTATAGGTAGCTGACTGCCTATCCTGGCTGCTCTGAAGGATGTCATGTGATAGCACCACAAAAATTTACTAGTGTAATTCATGACTGGACGATTAAGATAAAGTTGTGGTGGGATGGCTGAGACATAAAAATTTATCAGTCTGCCACTAACCCTTTAGGAGATCACTAAGAGGATGTTGATTAGACAGCTGCACCTACCTGTCCACCTCTGAAGAGCAAGATCATTCTGCCTTCTGTGTTTTTTATTTCAGTGAGTTTGTTAATTGTTCCATAGATGTTCCTGGCTGTCCTTCCATATACATAAATGTTGAGAGTTATCCAAGCCATTCAAATACAGAAGATATGTTAGGTAAGAAACTCGGTGACTCTTGTTTTTCCTCTCCATAGCTTTGCCCTCCAGTACAGCTCTGTCTTTGTGACTGCCTATGTTTCTTTCTCTTTCAGGCTACAGCTATGACAAGCAGATGAGGTCCTTTATTGATGATGTCTGTGTTGTTCCAGAAAAATTTGAAGGTTGGAGAAAGAATGGCTCGCAGTTTGGGTGTAAGATAGGGTTATCCAGCATCTTTGCTAGCTGCTTGACCACTGCCTACATAATTTGTTACACTGTGTTCTTGCAGGTGTGTTAGCTGTGGCTCATAGCTGGCTTTTTGGTATCCCCTCTCTTGAGCCTTTTTAGTAGCAAGCATGCCTTCTAACATAAGTAACTTAATTGTGAAGTTCATCAGAGCTTCTCTTGGAAGAGCTGCTGGTGAATTGGCTGCTCTGTTTTCTGAAGTATTACAGGTAAATTTTTGTGAAATATGCTCCTTTTTTTTGGCAAAGGTTTTTGCGCTGATACCCTCAGAAACACCTTGTTTGTTCTTCTCAGCAGGAGACATGAAGCAGGAAGCTGGAGGGTACCGGGAAGGACCTCCATATCAGAGACGGGGATCTCTCCAACTCTGGCAATTTCTCGTGGCTTTATTGGATGATCCGACCAATTCCCACTTCATCGCCTGGACTGGTAGAGGGATGGAATTCAAGCTAATTGAGCCAGAAGAGGTGAAACCAGTTAGCTTCTCTACACGCTATGGGGGAGCAGCCATTGTTTCTGAGGCTGCAGATTACCAGGCAGCTCTTCCTTTGCTCTATGAAGGCTCCTGCCTACCTGTGTAACCTGCTAGACCCTGCAGCAAGTCAAGGTTTTTAGAAGAGGTCAAAACACTAGGGTGACACAAATACCAGGTTTAAGAAAGTCTGCTTGTAAGTTTAGAGTCTCAGCAATGCAGTAAGTCAAATTACCCACTGCTCCTACTTCCCTAGACACTTCACTCTCAAGCTTGCAGTGATCTCTGCTGTCTCAGCATGCTTTATACTTGAGGTGTGGAGTTTTGAACCCTATGGATTGCAGAAGCCTTCATAAAATCTGGAAGAAAATATGTCCTAGTCTAAATATATTTTTATATCAAAATGATGTTATTTAAGGTGTAATTTCTAATGCTGCCAAGTTCCAAAAACTCCAGTGATATCTGACAGTATCTGGGATGTGTCTGTAGTATCTGTTAATATCTTGCTCCAATCAGAGCTGCATTTAGCACTGTTCTTGCCACATATCGACCTTTACAGGCTCTTTCAGTGCCAACATACGCTTACAACAGATAGTTCTGAGTCTCATGGACAAAGCTGAAAATTATGTAGGAAGAGGAAAGGCACATGGGTCTTCTAGTGGAGGTGTTCCCTCATACTTGGGCTCCTGATAAACATGTGCTTCTTGAATATTAAGCGTAGCATAGGATGAAGCAGTCCTTCAGCATCCTCAAGGAAAGTGAGGAGAAGTGGTGACAGCTAATGAGCTCTGTAGTGGCAAGGAGACTGCCTCTCTGTGATATAGGATGCTTCAATTTGAGTTTTACTCTTTTTCTTGAAAAGCTGCTATATAATTGTTGTTTATTACTTAAATACTGTAAAAGTTTGCATGTGTTGTGGTACCATTCTTCAAAAGAGAATCAGCTGGATAATATTCTTTTGCACTTGCACTGGGTTCACTGACATTTCATGCAATTTGATGCTTTATTTTACAGGTAGCCAGGCTGTGGGGTATCCAAAAGAACCGTCCAGCCATGAACTATGACAAGCTGAGCCGATCCCTTCGCTACTATTATGAGAAAGGCATAATGCAGAAGGTCAGTTTGCAAAGCAGGTGGCGTTTTTATGCCTCTAGTGATGCTTCTCTTGCTTGAAACAGGAAGTCTTACAGGTACAGAGTGTACCTGATCTAGCTAGGCATCCTGAGCTTTCTTTCCCAAAACTTCTCTTTGCAGTGAGGAAGGTGTAAAGAAGCTGAATCTAGGCAACACAGGGGAAATAAAACAAAGGGGAATCATTATTTCTTTCTTTTTCTGTGTATGTCTGCAGTCAGGAGAGTTGGAATTTATGCAGCTGCAAGAACGTATCAGTCTAGACTTGATGTTGCAGAAAGGCTGCCTGGGGGTTGGTCCTTCCAGATCCAGGGCTCTAGAGAGGAAAACTGAGTGCAGTTATGTCACAGCACAGATTGGTCAAGGACTGTTGATGCTCCTGCTACCTGAACAGAGAGTCAGCTGGCAGCATCCCGCTTCCCAGAGGATACCAGAGCAGCAGAGAAGCAGGACAGCACAAGAAGTTTACTCTGACATGTCTCAGGGCAATGGGTTAGAGCAGCCAGATGCTTTGGCACGCCTTCGCTGCTGCTGAGGAGCACTGCCTAGCGCTGCCTGTATGCCTGCAGCATTCACCTCCTATCTTCCCTGCAGGTGGCTGGAGAGCGCTACGTGTACAAATTTGTGTGTGAGCCTGAAGCCTTGTTCTCTCTGGCCTTCCCTGATCATCAGCGGCCAACTCTGAAGGCAGAGTTTGACCAGCAGATCAGTGAGGAGGACACAGTGCCTCTTTCTCACCTCGATGAAAATTCCACTTACCTGCCAGACCTTGGGAGCCTCCCTCCACAGCTTTACAGCAAAGGCTACACGTATTAGCATTGCTGGGAGCACACCGTGCCACCCTTGCTTGTGTATATAAGGAGATGTCTGTTAGTATTCAATCAGTATAAGCATTTTTTCAGGCCAGCATAGCATGACACTAAGCTATAAATACCCGCATTGGTCAATAAAGGCATTCAGGTACACATGTGGATAGTGACCTGACAGTTGACAGGACTTTTGTATGCTTGTAATAAGATCCTCATATTTGTCAGGCTGGGACTCATTTTCAGTGATGCAGACATCTCCTGAGCAGGTGGAGCTGCAGCTTCAACAGCCTATCAGGTAACTGTTGCCTCTAGCTGGAACAAACAATCCCGTTTCAGTCCCTCTCTTTGGTAAGGGAAGAGATGCCATCAAATACGAGGATGTTACAATGCTTCTGCGACTCCATTCCTCCAGTACATCTACTGAACCTCTGTATAACCTGTCTTCAGGAAGGGATGGCTCTGACTGTGTGGACTCACCTCTGCAAGGCTAGTCTTGCATTCTTCCCAGGATGGCTGGAACGCAGTGGCCACAGGTCATATGCCTTCCCTGTAAACTGTTTTGTGGGAATGGGGAATACTCGTATGTGCATGCTCCTGCCTTGTTCATAACGCTTCATGCCTGGGCTATCTGGTATTTAGGCACTCTGAGCAAGGCAGCTGAAGACATTGGCCAGGATTAGAGCAGTGCTGGAGTACATGGCTCAACGTACAGTTTGGGGGAAGCACAGACCCACCCGATTACGTTGGTCTGGGGCACAGGCCAAAGCCAATGTCACCTTCAGGTAGAGAGGTTGCAGGAGGCAGCAAGGCCAGAGCCACCAGTTCATTGTCATGTTGTTGCTTTTCCAGACTGAACAACTTCTTCAACAAACATCCTTGGTATCTTTGAAGACTTGTCAGGCTCTTGAGTGTGCCCATCCTGGACTTGGCTAGTAAATCATCTGAGGCAAGAAAAGAATCCAGTGGAGGTGTGTTAAGAAAATGCTTTACAAAACAGCCTAAACCATATGTAGCTCTTAATACCTGAATCTAGACTTAACCTCCACAGACACCTGCATGTTTGAAAAGGCAGCTATTGCTGCAGCCCATGCAACTTAACTAGACTTTGACTGGTTTTCCACAATAGTGGACATGTATAACATTTTAACAGGTACCAGAGCCTCACACTTTAATTAGCAGCTCTGACCGTGTGCCCAGTTGCACATGGCATGGTACAATGTAGCCATACAGAAAAAGCCTGTTTCCTAATGCTTCAGAGTGATGATGTAGCTGCTGAACACAGAGCATCACAAATGATGTCAGTGTGGGAGCCTGTGGAGAAAATTCTGTATAGAGATTAAAAGTCTGATTTCTCCTGACAACTCTGTCCTGCATTGCTAATGCCAACCCTCCTATGTCCCAGCCTTGTCCTTGGACATGAGGGCCAGGAAAGGCACCCCCCCCCCCCACCTATGGAGAAGCCAGATACTCAAAGCAGCCTGCTGTGCTGAGGCCTTTACAAGCCCTGTGCAGTCCAGAGAGCTGGTGTTCTGGCAGGTCCTGGCCTTCCTGCCTTGCCCTGCTCCCATCTGGCAAGTGCATTTCCTCTGGTGTCCCAGAACCGAGAGTAAAGGTGAACTCTTCCATTGGTATAAGCTACCTTTATTATTTATGAGTATAAAAATATTATACTTAATAAATTGATCTATGTCTTTGGCCAGTGCACCTTCATTCATCCCCTGGCTAGTCCTCCCTTACCTTCTGAGCTTGCTTTGCCCATCTCCTCGCCACCAGCTTGCAGCTTCAGGTGGCTTACTTCTGAATCTTCATGAAGTTTGAGAAACCAACACTTCAATCGCTTGACATCCCCACAACCAGGACTGAAAGATCAATAAAATACGTAACCTCTGACTGCACCTAGTGTCAGGGGAACAGTTCTCTGCAGCTGGAGAGAACACCCACACTTGCCACATGTCCAGCACACTGGCCACTGAACCAAGCTCCACAGTTTTAATTAGCTTCTCCTTGAACTTCGTCTCCGCAGAGCAGCAGCATTTCCAGACTGCTTGCTAGGAAAGCGAGCAGGTTACCACCTGCTGACCTGGCAACATGATCAGGACAGCGCAGGGCATACCAGCAATGGGAGCAGCACCCTTTCCCCAGCCACAGAGCTGACGAGAGCCCTCCCAAGACACAGCCACACTTGTGGGCCTCAGCAAAGGCTAGAGCAAGGACAGGAGTAACCCTCAAGTAGAGGAGCCCTTTCACACCACCTTCCTCAAGAAAGTCAGGTACCCCATAAAGGCATTATTTATGCCTTCTGGAGGCAAAACGTAGATGTAAGACTAGTAGCTTGCTTTTATTTGATAGGTCAGCCTGTGGGATTCCCAAGGGTTTTACATTTTTCCCTGTATTCTTTGGGCTACCCTCTGCCCAGGCAATCTTCCTTTGAGAAAAGGAATTTGGGCAGCTAGTTCACATTTAGATGAAATTTTAGCTCCCTGTTTCACTCATCTTTGTCAAGTTGGTACAGCAAACCAATAGCTGCAGAGCAGTTCTGGGAATGAGCAAGATCAGGTTCTCATAACCAAGGGCCAGTCACCTCCTAAGGGCAGAGATTTATAACTATAGCTTCATGTCTGTAGAGAAGAGCTCAAATGTGAGTGCAGCCCAGAGGACAGGGAAGAGAAACACAGCATTTAAATTACTGAAGTAAAAAACAAATCCATGTCTCAGGACCATGAATCCCCACCTCAACTTTGAGGTAAGCCAGGGCTTTATGTAGGGGGATAGGGCAAAGCAGAAGTTTCTACAACATGCATGTTGAATATCCTAAATGGATATGGTGGACGAGCAGCTGAAGGCAAGAGTGGCATAAGAATTCAAAAGGCTTTTCTCCACATCTCTGACAGATTTATGATTCCTAAATCTGAAGACAATCTTAACAGTGGACTTCCATCAACAAGCTTTTCAGACACTGTGGTAGACCCAAATGGTTGAAAACAGCATTCACATTCCAAAAGAGCCAGGATCTGCTGCTGACTATGGTCCAGTTCACTTCTATCTCCTTGCTTTTCCTTCTAGTAAAAGTGAATTAGTGAACTCAAATAGACTTTTCTGCACTCACGAAAAAACACTGCTTTCAGCGTAGCTTGCAGCACAGAAGTGCTTGGACAGACACAGAGGCTTACCAGCTATAAGAACTACAAGATCATTTTTGATCTGAATAAACCAGCATATCCAGCTCAATGCAGCCCCACTTTTCCACCTTCAGCGTATGGACAGACCAGCCAAAGGATTTATTTAGGTTCCAGAACATACACATACAAAACACATTTGCGAAAATCAGAAACTGATTCACTGTATTCCCAGCTGGCCTGAAAGAACAATACATTCATAAATGAAAAATTCCATGAAACTGCCAACGGGTCAGTATCACAGCCTTCTGCAATTGCCACAGAAACCTCATGAAAACTGAATTACTAAAAAACAAAACCCCCATTGTGCAAGTAGCACATAGCTGTCACACTGGCTCTGGTAACAAGATCATTAATGAGGTTAAGGTAGTTACTATAACAGATGGAGCATGTGTGAGACTGGCTGTAGAAATCCTACCTTTCTTGCATCAAGGGCAAAAGGCTGCTTTCCAACGGGTGTGTTCATGCACACAAACGCACAAGTTATTCTTCTGCTGTGAACCCTTTGCTTGTGACAACCAGCTAACACATGGAAAATTGGCCTATGGCACATGCTGCTGGAGTCTGAAACAAAGGATTGCTTGCCCCATCCACCCAGAAAGATGCACATTTCCACAAGCAGAATGAGGTCCCCATGTAGACGAGCTCACATCAAGCTCTAGAGAACCAGGACAGGAAGCAGCAATGCTCAATCCATGCTACTTGCATTAAATGTTCCACAAGGCTGTTGAGAAGAAAGGTTAATGAGCAACTTGGAATTCCTCAGAGGAACCATTCAGCATTTCACATTGCTCTTTGGTGTTCCAGGAGAGAAAGAAAAACAAAAGGCAGCCATAGTTTGAAGCCTTATCTACACTCCCTTCACCTCCACATTTCCCCAAAGGCTGATGCCATTTTGCCAACCTCTAGGGAGAATGACACTCATCATGATCCTTCAGCTTATTCTTGCTTAGATACTCTCATCCTCTCTGTATTCCTGTTTTTCCCCCACCCATCCACTTGAACCTAACTACTGTCAGCTCCCTGCTAGCAGGTTTAAGAGTAACCCCAGTGCTTTGGCAGCCTAAGCTTTCTCCCTTTAATTACAGCTGAAGCCTGTTTTCAACATCTCAACCACCTATTACTGGAAGCAAGGAGCTGCCCAAGCCCGAGGGAGCACCTTTCAGTGGCTCTGTTTGCTGCTGCTGAGACTGGAGATAGGGCAAGTATCTCCTCCTGATACCCTTACAGAAACTTCCATCTACACTGGCAGTCGGCAGCACTAGATCTTCAAAAGGCAAGCAGGTGATTTATTGCTGACAAAGGGACACAAGCACAGATTGCACACATGCACACACACACACGTACTTGCATTACTCCAGAAATTTTTTAGTAGTTACGCTAAACGTTAATACCTCCAAAACCATTCTAGACTAGACACATGGCATTTGCTGGCAGAATTTTTGCCTTTAAGCCAGAATCTTATGTTACCAGTCATAGTGCATTAACGCAGTACAGTCAAAAATGAACCAGAAAATCTGTAATCTATACTATCTAAAATCATGCGGTTAATTTAGTGGCAGGGTGGCAAGTGTTTACAGAAGCACCTCTCACACAAGAGAGCTCAAGCAACACTTTCACCAGCAAGTGGCTGAAACACCTAATGAGTTATGCAAGTACCACCAGAGTAAATCATTACATCTGGGGTTTTATTCTAGGATCAGGCAGTTTATTTTCAGTTTTTTACACAAGATAAACCAACTAAAAAAAAAAGTCAAACACATAAACAGTAGAAGACATCAGGATGTCAGATTCAGAAACCTCATCAAAAAAAAGTGGTTCGAGTTTATAAGCCAGCATTCTTGTTTCATAGGCTAGATTTGGGTGCAGGATATTCCCAAAGCGAGCAGCTGAGATCAACATGGAAATAATATACACAAAACAGATGACAACTGCTCACTTCAGGGGAAAAAAAAAAAATCTTATCTTGATTCATTTTCTCCTACCACAAGCTGGAAAGAAACTACACTGGAGAAACAAATACAAAACAGATTTGGAACAGCAATACCTCAAAATATGCGGTACAACTGGGACTTATACTGTGTACATTTTCTTTTTTACATTTTTCATTGACTTTCAAGAGTCAAGTACAAATTTTCATAGAAAACAGTAACAGATGCAGCTGCAGTTTGTGGAAGGGAAATATGCTTGGAAAAGTATTCAATAGACAACCTTCTCTGCCTAATGCCATAATGAAAAAAGCCACCAAGCTTAGGAACTTTCTAATTCTAGTTAACCTTATGACGTAACACCAGAGGAAAGCTCAGGGCACTTATACAGTGTAATAAAACAGTATCTACAACATCTCTGCCTACCTTTGTACAGAGATACAGAATTCCAATATAAATACTTTTCAGTGTGAAACACTTTTCAAATTCATTGAGTATAAAACCACCAGTGAACTTCATTTTATTCATGTCAACAGTAAGTTCAGCAAATGTGCCAGCTCTGGAAAAAAACTAAAATAAAAATTGGGTATCTGCAGCTATAGAGTCAAGTAAGTTTCATCTGTTTGCAACACAATTTACTGATAGCTTCAGCAGGATGTAGTGCACATATTGGATAGTCGATTTCTTTTTAAACAAGGAGCTGTTACACAAGGTTTTACAGACAGTTTAGCTGTAAGAGAATATTCTATTAAAAAAACCGCAACAGTTGTGATGTCACCAAACATTGGAAGTGGAGATACAACACATGATACGTTGTACAGAAAGTCTAAACATCTGTAACCACTTATGTTCACAGACAGAGCTGTGCTACAGAGTGGATGTGGTTAATTACCATTTGATATATTAGCCCTCAGCACACAGGAGATGGTGATGAAGGATGGGACTTGCAGTCTGACCTGTGCCACTGTCCAAGGATAACTGACATTCTAGCCGGGTTTCAAGAGATCTTTCCTGCTTTATTCTAAGGCCACAGATACCAAATATGTCACCACAGATGGCTTGCACAAAAGCCAAATAGTTGCACTTAGCAGGAAAATGCATAAAATAGGCAAAATGGCGAAAAAGCAGTTCCCAAAACCCAGCCACTGCCCAAGAGTATACGTAGAAATAAATCCCTTTCAGCATGGAAAAACCCAAACTATTCCAGCCTCTCTTTGTCTGGTCACTCAGAATACAGTTAGGCTGGTCAACAATTATTTTTTAACAATTGTCTTTCTGTTGTTGTTCAGCTCAGTGTCCAGATTTCCAAGTCTTATGCTTTGTCTCTTAAAAGGGAAATGAATAAATAAGTGTGTCGAGGACCATTTCCGAAATGATGCCACACACTGAGGAGACCCAGGAAATTTGCCATGCAGCTGCGAAGGGCAGCAGACATAAGCACATATCGCCCCCTTGTGCTTTTGCTCTGAAAATACTTTTTTTCTGTAAATTTTGTAGGTAAGTTTCAGCTGAATGTCCTTCCTTTCAGAACACTTTCAACAGTGCAAAAAACCAGTCCTACAAATATAAAACCAGTAAGAGCCCATAGGGTAACTGGCTCACCGCCGTCTGAATGCACGTGATATCCTCCAAGCATTGGGCTCCTCATACCGATTGTACAGGGGTTCCAGCCGCTGCTGCTTTTTCTGTTTGCTCAACTTGGTTGGATCAGAAACCTTGAAGAAAGCTGGTGCAAATTCCACCAGCCAGCGAGGATCAATAGTCGTCACTTCACGCATGTACTCCTTGGTGGTAAGCACCAGTTCATGATACACCACCCTGTGAAAAGGGAGAGCAACTCTGGAAGTTAGTTTTTCCAAACAAGATGACACAAGGCAAGAGGGAGAGTATCTAAGCTTGTTCCTTTAAGTCCATTTCACTCTCCTTCAGCAAAACGCTCCTTATAAGCTCTGATGTGGGCACCAGAAGAACTACTCGGAAGAGCTACCTTTTTCCTCTACTTCACAATTACTGCTCAGCACAGAACTACTTAGGTCTGTTTAAAACAACTGTCTATCTCGCCACTCGTTCCCTCTCCCCTACCCCTCAACGCTCAGTGTTTTAAACTCACTTTGACAATACAGAAGCACAGAATTCAGGGCTGGCCTTGGCTCAAAAAATCAGTCTCATCTCTGCACAGACACTAACCTTAGCAGCAGAAAAAGCCAAAAACAGCCTTGAAACTTTTCTTACTCTGCTCACTGCTGAGAAACCAGCAGCTTATACTTTGATCTGTACTCCACAAGTAGTGCACACCACAATCTTTTCATTTATAAAGTCTGAACTGAAATCAAAAATTACATGATACTGCCTTCCTTACCATTCTGGCTGCCTGTTGAAGAGGGCACTGGAAGGGTGGATATAGACTACTTGTTGGTCAATGAGTGTCCGATAACCCTCCTGGGGATCCTTCTTTGCTGCATTTCGGAAGAAGCCGCTACAGATGGCCTTCTGGACTCGAACTGTTGCCTTCCCACAGGATACAACATCCAGCTTGTGCCTGTCAGACACACAGAGAGGAAAATAAAAAAGTTAGAGCTCTCCAGATTCAGGTGCAGCTGCCCACATCATACTAGCCAATTGTGTTTAGCTACTACAGTAGAAAAACACTAAGAAAACAAAGTGCCTAACTCATCCTTCTCAACATGCTCACCTGTCCATAATGCCCAACATCTGCTTGCGGATATCCTGTGCCCTGCGTAAGGATCGGGCCTGGATAAAATTTTCATAGCACCAGGGATTTGAAAACTTATTATTCTTCCAGGAATTGTACACAGCCAGCAAAGTGAGGTGGTCACCTTCTGTCTGATGGAACTTGGCTTTCTTTTGATCAGCAAGTGCTTGTTTATCCTAAACAGAAAATATGTATCAATCAGGTATCAATATCATAGAGACAATCCTTCTGCAACATAAAGGACATGGGCTCCTTGTCACTCATGCTGTGACTTTTTAAGTCTACCAAGAAACAGAAGACCGAGAAGACAACACCGAATTGAGTGGTGAGTGACTAAGGACCAAGGGATGAGAATCCGATGGTCACTGAGACTGTTCTCACTAAGCCAGAACCATGCCTGTATGAAAGCCTACAACTGTTCTTGTCAGAGACCTCATGTAGACTCTCTTAAAGACTCTCCCATGGGTGAGTAGGATCTGACCAGAAAAGATGAACCTTTTTCTTTTTCCTTTTTTTTAATACTTTTTATTCAATTACAGTCCCTATTTTTGAAAGGACACTTTGAAGTAAACGGCTCATACAGCAGGAAGTACATGCATGTATGGAACTAGCTACTTTTTCATTGCTTTAGAAATAACTTCAATTATTCATCAACAAGGGTGCTAAAAACAGTAGCTTTGATCCTGCTGACGTACCCATCTTTCCCCACTTTTCCAATCTGCAGATAAAACATGAATCAAACACTGTAGCTACATAGATCAAAACTGAAGTTAACAGACTAAAGTGCAATAGGCCATCATAATAAAGAAATAATGGATTCAAGAGGAGTCTGCTGTTAAGAAATCCTATGTGCTGCTTGCTAACTTCAAAGAAATCAGCACAGACTATGATTGCCATGAAGAAATACATTCTGTGTGTCTGAAAATGACAAGGGCGCTCTGAACTCCAGAGCTGAGACTGACTTGGTTTAGGGTTTTCTGTATCTAGTGGGAAATGGAAAAGAGAATGTGAGACTTCTAATTTCCACTTTCCCATCTGCAAAGAAACTACCAATATCCACAGCTACAGGGTATTTAACCAGAAGGTACACTAGAAACATAACGTATGAGGAAACAGCCTAAGTGAGCTACACGTTCATTTTGGCAAACATGCTCACTCTCCAATATCTGAGGCAGGTGTTAGACCAAAACCCACCCAAACACACCCAACAGTAACAGTGATGCTTCTTGGCTGCACTCCTTACCTTTGGCCTGTAGAACACGTTCTGTACAGACAGCATAGAGACAATTGTCAACATTTCCTCACTGCATCCCAGATGTACAGACATGATCAACATCTTACACAACATAGGCTCCAAGGGGAACTCTGCCATCTGCAAGAAATCTGTTTCAGGGTACTCTGCAACATCTTGGAAAATTCTTTGAGTTCTCAGTGCAAAAGAGAGCAATGCCCTCTCTATTGTCCTCTCTTTCCAAAGCAGTGTGCTTTACCCAGAATAACATTACTCAATATGAAGAAAATTATTTGTCTATATTCACTATCTCAAGAATATCCCAACACTTACAGGAAATTTTTGGATGTTAATAGAAGTAACCTTATGAATGAGGAGAAATAATAGCTTCTCCTTAAAAAGCAGAAGGTACATAACTATGGTAAGTGAAAAGCTACCAAGGAAACACAAGAGAATACAAAGAAAATTAAACCAACAGTGCTAGGCAAATCCTTATAACTAGTTTCATGTTACCCCCTAAATATCTGGAACCCAGCCAGGGCTAAGAAGTATTGTATTTTGCCTACCCTGCGCCCAAGTCGTGTGAGCAGTCCTTCATCATCCAGAGCTCCCAGAGTGTACAGCTGCTCCATGGCAGTTATGAGAGTTTCCATTGGAGGAGCATCCATGAAGTCAAAGGAGAGCAAATCATTGATTCCCATAGCCTAAACACAGGGAATGGAGAACTAAGACACTGAGAAGGAAGACACCAAATTCCAGCTAGAGATATAACCATCAAACAATGAGGCACCAAAAAAATTCATGTAATTTACATGGATACTCGATGCTATAACCCTCAATGGAGAAACACAAGAGCAAGCTCAGTGCCTTTGATGCAGTCTCCCTTCCAAAATACCTCTGAAATCACAGAAGTGCCTCATGATGCTCAGAAAGGCAGAGACTCATTTATTAAAACACTTATGATCATGTTGGCCTGCTAGGAGTTGATGAAATACTGACCTTCAGGGAAAGCACCGTACTGGCCAGATTTGTTCTCTGGATTTCAGGCACATTGGTCGTTAGCATTTCATCTCGATAAGCACGCTCTGTATATAATCTATAGCATTTTCCTGGTCCAGTTCTCCCAGCCCTTCCGGCTCGCTGCTTTGCTTGAGCCTAAAGATAACAAGCTAACAGTAACAGGTGCAAACACGCAAAGGTAAAAACCAGTAAAAATATTATTTAGTCACAATTTTATTTGTATTAATAGAAAGAGATTTCCAATACAACTCAGGAAAGTATGTATTCCTTAGGCACAACCTCAAGGAGTCTCAGGGAGCTATCAAAAATGTGGTTTTAGCATTGCCTCACTTTGCTTCCACATGTTTCGACATTACATCATCAAGATACACATTAGCAGTAGGAAAAAATCAACCAAACAAAGAAAAGTCAAAACCAGAATGCATACCTGTGAAATCGGTGTAACAACCAGCTGGTCAATTCCAGTCTTGGAGTTGTAAACTTTCTGTTTCACAAAGCCAGGATCAACTACATAATATATTCCATCAATAGTCAAAGACGTCTCAGCAATGTTAGTGGCAATGACAACCTGCAAACAATAGCTTGATTCAGTACCTGGTCTGTGTCTGATTGCCAAGACAACCATGCTACTCAACTTAATCCATTCTACATGATACAATCAGTTTGTTATAAATGCAACTACTATAATTTTAACATTGAAAGGAGAAACGCGCTCACAGAAGAACAGAAAGAAGTGTTTTCTACAAAGATGGACAGGTTTTAAATACTTACATCTGTTTCAGATTTGAGCAATATGGGAAAAGGGCATTATAAAATCCCTAATTAAATGCAAGTGAAAGATCACCGTAAGTTTCTAAGTAGATTTCATTGACTTCAGAAAGAATTTCTGCCTATCCCACACAGTCTATATTCAGATAAGAACCTTCCAGAGAATGTATCTCTAGGTATTCACTAGCTGTTTGGTAGGAAAATTACATCCATCTAACAGGAACTGCACCTAGATTTCACTAACATTAACATCGTTTGAAGGCAGCATTAAAAAAGACACCAAGAACATTCTACACAGATGTTTGCTACACCAGATGGTTTTATATAGAGAGGCCCAGCTAACACATACAGCCATATACACAGTCAAGACTATAAGCCATCTTTTCTCCGGAACTCCATCGTTTTGTCTGAAGTTAGAACTAACGTAATGCGAAGTTCTATTTTAAAGAAAAGTAAAGAAAAAAAGCCCTATGATTAGCAGTGTAATACACCCCCCCTATTAAAATATATCAGCAGAAGATGAAGCCACATTTAGCTGAAATTACCTTTCTGCTTCCTGGTGGGGCTGGGTCAAAAATCCTGGTTTGCATTTCACTGGGTAAAGCTGAATATACTGGTAGGATAATTAACTCTGGAACATCAGGTCCTAAAGACTTCATCCTCTCATACAGGATTTCACAGGCAGTGTCAATCTCTTCCTGACCAGTCAGAAACACCAAAATGTCACCTACATGAGAATTAAAACATCCACAAAATCAATTCTGTTCAGTACAACTCCTGCATTACCACATTTCCATTTAAAGCTCAGGATCCTCAAATTTTGCTATCCTCTGGGCAACAAGTCTTAGCCTGAAGCAACATACTTCACTCTTTCACCCAAATTTTCAGCATTTTATTTACTATATTTTCAAACAATACAGGACAGCACTGAGAGCACTTCACTGGGAGCTTATGTCACCAAGACACGATCCATGACTTACAGAAAGGCCTTGCTCATAGGCATTAGGGTCCTTTTATCACCAATAACCCTAGGCCATCCTTCACTCACCTGGTGGCTCTGTTAAGTGGATCTGCATTACTGTAATCAGACTAGCATCCAAATAGTCTGTCTCTGGCTCTTTTGTGTACAGTATTTCTACTGGGTATGTTCTGCCAGGAATAGTGAAGATTGGTGCTTCATAGAAATACTGAGAGAATTTCACAGCATCCAGTGTCGCTGATGTCACTATCAACTTCATATCCTGCCGTTTCTGCACTGTCTAAAACAGGAAAGTTCTCAATTAATTTATTGCCTCTGGCACTACTAACACACAGCACTTAAGTCAGAGAAATATGACCAGTAATATCAGGCATTTTCACGTCTGAGTAGAGGGGTTGCTCATTCCAGTATCCAGAATTTAAAAGAACCAACTGCTACGGTCACACTTCAGACCCTTCTTAGCAGCACCTATCACAGGAAAACTTTACCACAGAAAGAAGAGCAAACCAAGAACACTCTTCTGCTCATCCATCATCATAAGCATCCTGGACTGACAGTTTTCATTGTTTCTGCTGAATTTTCCTTGCTTTGTCTTAACATGGAGGTTCATTTTATGAAAATATGGATTACAAACCCTTATGAGCATTTGCTTTCCTTCAGAAGAGACTCCGAGCACATGAATGAACTTGTGCGACCTTGACTTTCCCCGTGCACTCCAACCCATATGTAGCACACAGAGGACAAAAAAATCAAATGCTACATTACCTTCTTCAGGAGTCCAAAGAGAACATCTGTATGTATGGTCCTCTCATGGGCTTCATCCAACATGATAATGGCATACTGGGTCAGATCGGGGTCTATCAAGCACTCCCTCAGTAACATGCCATCCGTCATGTATTTGATAACAGTTTCGGGGCTAGTGCAGTCTTCAAATCGAATGGTGTAGCCAACCTAGAAAGAAGAGTTGCACAGAAGCTGAAGATACAGAAGTTATTAGCACCATTAATTCCGAGTTTGATTATTCTGCAAACTCATTTTACAGCGTACAAAGGACCAGGCACATGCAAACACAAGCAAGCTAGCTCCAGTATTGATTTTTCCTACTTTTCCTTATGCTTATTTTGGCACGTTCTTCAGCATGAAAATTCACCTCTTGTCCCAAGCAGCAACCAAATTCCTCTGACACCCTCTTTGCAACAGACATTGCAGCCACTCTGCGAGGCTGAGTACATCCAATCTTTCCTCTTGATGTATAGCCTGCCTCAGCCAGGTATTGAGTAATCTGTGTTGTCTTCCCAGATCCTGTCTCTCCAATAACAATCAGAATCTGGTTGTCATGCACAGCCTAGAAAATGTCATAATAAATATCCTTGTCAAAATATAAAAACAAAAAGCAAACAGAACAAAATCAACATAGTGTATCTAGGACTAAACTGAGTACCTACTGTTCTTCATCCAGCTGACCCAGATCAAAAATCATACAAGTGTTCCTACCCATCAAGTCAGCAAATTGCTTAACCGTTTATCTGACTCACCTCTTACTGACATGATGCTACTTTCAATTTTGACTTACATCAACATATATCTCAAACGTTACTAAAATATAGATATATACATATACAATCCTCTGAAATAATCTGAATTACAATTCTGCACTTGGAATAACTGGCTATTCACCTGTCAACAAGCTAAAACAAGATTTATTTAAAATTATTGCTTGCTCAAACAAGAATGCAATTTGCAGAGTCTTACCTGTATCAGCTGCTCCTTCAGTCTGAAGATTGGAAGACTCTCTCTCTGCTCAATGATGGAAAGCTGGGTTTTCTTACCATAAGAAGCTTTATTGCCACCAAACGCATGCTTCTTCCACTCTGGGATGTCATTGGGCATCATCCCAATACCTCGCATGTTCGCAGCTATTTGTCTTCCATCCACTAGAGAAGGAACAATTTTCCCACTACATCTAGGTTCACACAGCACAGACCCTGATGATCCTGCTCCTATTGTTCCATCACCCAGGCCTTCTGTAGTTGTGTGTTTAAGTATTTTTTAAGTTTCTGTATGTATACCCCCACTATTACATTCGCTTCCATGTAAAAAATTATTTCACCATCCACTGCAGCTTTTAGCAATACATCCTGGACAGACAGAGGGATATACCTGTACACTTCCCTTGACATTTCTATTTCTATTTCAGTAGAAGCACTTATTCTTTCCCTCACTTTTTCAGTGAGGCAGACAAATGCAGTATCAACCTATTTCTCCCAGTTTGCTAAACCATCACAAAAAAGGCACAGTTCACATTAGATGTGTTTAGACATACCATCAGGGAGAGGATCCACCCAGTGTGTGTTGAGTCCCATGGGAATAGAATCCATCTCTGCTTCTCTCTGGGCTTGTTTAAGCTCTCGTCTTTCTTTAGCTAAAGCACTCTGCATCATTGCAGCCTGGGACAAGGAACCATCTGGATTCTGGAGAGCAAGAGAAAGGTTAGGATTTCAGGCACTTCCAATCCTTTAATTATCTGTCTTCACTGTCCTTTAGAAGCATCTTCTGAAGATGTTTTAGATGTTAAGATTTTACCTACCTGGCCTCCAGCATATTTCCACTAACGAGGCCTCATGAACTCACGACTAATATGGAAAATCTCTATACTGTCCAGTCAGAGGGATTATGTGCACAAAGAATGAAAAGTAAGCATTTCCCTACCACCTTCTACTCTCAAAAGGTAGCAAGAAAGCAGAATAGATAAAGTATGTTTTAGCACACTTTTATAAAATGGTTGCTGCTGCAGGCTAATGCACATTTTGGTTTTATTATTCCACGTCACTGTCACCAGTTAAGTAAAAATCCAGCACTATAAGTAAAAAAATCCATCTTTATAAGTAAAAGTGAGGGCTCTCAGTAATGTCCAGGAGGACAACTGGTTGTTAAACTCCCAAATACTTATTTAATTAAATCAAGTATATTGGTTTTAATCCTGGAAATCCCTTACCTTTACTATTTTGATGGGACTCATATCCATGCTCTGTTTAGTATGACCTCGAAGGAACGGTGGCTCTTCTTCAACTAACTCAATCTCAAGGTCCTCATCTAGAATCCACAAGTGACAATTTTTAGAGAAAAGTTAAACAACTTTCAGGTACACGAAAGTACTTCTTCAAACAGTGCTTCCTGTGTATTCTTGATTATGCTATACTTAGTTTTAGAAGTGAAAACGCTCCAAATAAAAAGAATGCACAGACAGAGCACATCCAAATGTCACTAATAGTAAGGCTAGCGTGACCCTAGTTCCAAATGTTTTAAGATGACAGCAAATTGTGGGATGTTTCACATCCACTTATACCATTATCTATCTCTTTTTCAATCTAAACATGCCCAGAAACAGGGAATTTACAATGATAAGACTACTTGGAAACATTACCTTCTTCATCATCAACTTTAGGAAGAATCCCAGTCTCCTCATCAAAATCGGGAAACTCTTCTTTGGAAAGCACGTTAGCTGCAATCATCTGGGAACAGAACGAATATAACATGAATTCATCTCCATCAAAGGAATACAACTCATGCCTATAAGATCTCAGCTCTAATACTACTGTCAGACTTGTAAAACAGGGAAAAAAAATAATGTTGTGATTTCAAAACAAAGTAATAGTCTTACATCCTGGCACATGTCCCCAAAAGTCATAAATACCATCAGTGTGAGACAGCCGGCTTACGCAAAGCAGGACTGCAGTGGTATCATCTACGTGTCACTGGATAAAGACTGTGATCCCCCAGCCCCAAATAATCTCTGCAGGCTACCTGGTCCAACCTCCTGTTCACAGCAGGTTAGAACTAAGCTCCGCATCCTGAACTGCAAGCATGCTGCAACCTAGAGTTAAGAAGCAAGTTACACAAACAATCAAGGAGATGTTATTTTAGTTTATTAAAAACCCCTAGCAATTTTACTGACATTTCCCTGAATACAAAACACACCTGTTTTATTTCCCATTTCTCTGGGTCTGAAATTCTGGTGAGGCGCTTCCTTTCAAGGCTATCATCCTCCACCTCTGGGGCATTCACCAGGGACAGGTGACTGGGTCTGTCCGGGTTTCTCATAGAGGTTTCTTCACTGGTTTCTCCAATGAGGTTTCTCCTCCGGTTTGGGTTCAAGTCTTCCCCAGTGTCTTGATCAACATCCTACATTAGATTGATTAATCAATTAGCTCTACCTATAGTGCATGTCTCCTAATCTACTAAAATCTCCTCTACCATGAGAGAAAAAGCAAAGTACATTTCTCAGAGACTACTGCCAAAACCAGCCCATATACAGAAAATGGTAATTTGCATGCTTTCCCCCGCCCCCGTCCCGAGCTGGTATTGAGGTAAGAACACCCCAAGGCCTGGAACACTTTACTCTGCCTTGGCAATTACAATGGTTTCAATTAAAATGAAATGTTTCTCTCATACTGAAAAAGGAAGACAAATACAACAACAGTTTGATGTTTGCTTTGTCACTTAACTAACACATCAAGTCAAAAAAATCATTAAGAACACTATATCAAAAAAAAAAACCTACATAAAATGTGTAAAAATAGGCCACTTGTATACCAAACAGTAACTCATTATTTTTAACTTCCACTTGAAGGGTTATGTATTAATTTTCATCAAAATGGAAAAAAAAAACAGCAAGAAGAGGCATAATCTTTAAAATTTTGGTACCACAAACTATTATAAGCACTACCGAATGTCTTCCAAACCTTCATGCTCAGGCTGGTTTTGGATCCAGTAAAGGATAATACTTTGACTTTCACTCTTTGTCCTTTGCTCACAACATCGGCAACATTGGCAACCCGGCCTTCTCTTCGAAGCTCTGAGATGTGGACCAAGCCCTCCCAGCGTTTTCTGTAGGCAAAACAGAGGGGCATTATTACCCTGACAATCCTTCAGATCATTCAGAGTTCGAATTAAAATATTCTGCTGTCAACTGATTGCCTGTGTAGGTTCACAAACTGTTTTTTGTAAGGAGAACATTCTCTACTGTCGAATTCATTTTTCTGAAACAGACCTTCATTTTGGCGTCAGAATCTAGTGTATGTTATTGTAGTCTGATGACATCTTTAAGATAGCAGAAAAGAGAACTCGGATGTAATAATACCAGATTCATTATGAAGATCACATGGTACCTTAGTCCTTCCAGCTGCACAAAGCATCCAAATTGCATTATACTTGTGACTTTGCCATTGTAAATGTCTCCAATGGAAGGCTCCTCAGGTGGTGGACGGTCTATGTGCTTGTCTCTCCATCTCTCACTGCTCTTCTCGACATATTTCTCTCTATCCTTACGGTCCCTACCGGGACTCCGACTTCTGCTTCTTGACCGGTATCTGGATTTTCCCCTGTTCTTATCCCGAGTCCTAGAACGAGACCTAGAGCGAGATCTGTGCCTTCGTTTCCTGTCTCTGCTACGACTTCGGCTCTTCCTCCTTTTCTTTGCCCTAACAAACAAACATTACATATTTATTGTGAAATTCCACATAAGAAGGGAGCAAGCAGGCAACACCAACAGTCAATAGCCATCCCCCAAAGACATACTAGAAACCTACCGGTGGTCACTGCTCCTTTGCTTGCCTTGCCTGTCTGCACTGGGCATCAGAGCTTCAAGCTCTTTAAGTGCATCAGCTGCCACTTTCACATCATCTTCATCCAGCATATTCTGCAAGAACAGAGAACCGTTCCGTAAGAAGGCTGATGAGAAGTACATCACAGAGAATTAATCTACGGAGAAGATTAATCATGTGCCTATTTATTTAGAAGGAATGTAAGATAAAAAGAGGTCAGGTAATATATGATATAGGGGAAAAATAATCAAACTATCCCCCATTTTGCTGCAATATTGAGAAAATTCTTTTATACAAAAGACATCTTCATATCAACATCTCATATTACTACAGAAATATAAAATGCAAGCCCCTACTCGCATCTGAACGTCCAAAACCTTTAGCTAGTTTCCAATCCATCATTATTTTCAATATTATGGAAAAAAGATCAGACTACAAATTTCATGTCACAGAAGCCTCATCTGCCAGGTATTCTGCAAAACAGTATCAATGTGGTAATTGCTGCAACAGTAAAAATAACTGTGTTTTCACATACTCACAAAAGAAATCTGAAATGATGACCTTACCCTGATGTTGGGATTGTCTGGCCTGCAGAGGGCTGGAAACAATTCCTTTAACCTTTCCTTCTCTGATTTGGGTTTCACAGCTGTCTCTGATTTTGAGATTTAAAAAACAAAACAAAAACATAACCAAAAAATAAACACATCCACACAAAACTTAGAAGAGTTGGAACAATTTACTTTTGATTTTTTCTGGAACCAAGCATAAAGTTTAACTTTCGCCTGAATGTAAAGGTTGATACAGGCCTTACAGAGATTCTACTCAGAGATTACGTTACCTTCCTACAAATAAAATTCTGTTAGGGAATCTGTGAAATACATAGCTCCTCAAGATAGCACACTTGGTATGTTTTTGGTGCCTGAACAGCTTTGCTAATTTACCACTAACAGAGACTCCCACTGCAACAAGAAGATACAGAGTCTCACCTTACAAGACTAGAACGACGACAGCAATCTCACCAAACATGGCCAAAGTGTACAAAAGGGCAAGAGTGTTGTTTTACCTTCTACACCGAACTGGTAAGAGGGACAAGACTACACGTACCTTTGCTCGTAGATGGTTTTGGTGGAGGCCGCATTGTCTGTATGAGACGTAGCAAATTACTAATAAGGGAATCCTAAAAAAATTAAGAAAATACTTTAAAAGAAATTACTGCATTACTCTTTTTCATTATTAGAAGGCTCAAGTTGGAGTTTATCAGCAGTACAAAAATCCCTCAATTCTGAAGATGCAGGCTCATTTTTACAAAGTATCATTAAACTTTAGATACATACAAAAAACATACAATAAGTTGAATCTGAAAATTACTATGATAGTTCCACTTAAATGACTTTTCTACTTGTAATTTTAATTGCTTATTTAAACCAACTAGTTATTTATGTGGAGCTCATGAATCCAGCACCTAAGTATCGTAAAAAGACTTATGATAACAGCTGTCTTTGTGAAAATTGTTTCTTCCATATTTTATATGCTCAATGCAAAGACTACGAGAATTTTTTTAGAAAGAGCAAGGACAAGGTTCAAAAAGACAATTAGTGCAGTTTTCTAACTGAAGAAAACCAATAATCACTCTTCACACCTCTTTCCTTAAAATAAAAAGCTTCATAAAATATACTAGGACAAAAACAACAGGCGAATAACGTTCATATCTCACTTACAGTGAACTCAGCACCATTCTTTAGAAGAACTGCTTTAAACATGTCAAATGTAGTATTTTTTTCGGCAAGGTTTATCACAAACTCGGCTGAGAAGAAAAAGCAGAAAGCAAATTTTAATAAATACGTAAAAGGCAGTACAAGTACTTTACATTTGGATGAAAAGTGCTCTCCCAGCACCACAGTGACCAGCTGGGTCTACCTGCCCAAGGAAAGGCCGCAAGGCCGCTCGCAACAACAGCACCTTCCTTTCCAAGTCCTGTAGCAGAAACCCAGACGGACGCGTTTTCCCACACTCAATTTAATTTGAAGAAAAATGACGGGATTTTTTCTGAACTGGACACGCCGCTTCGCAACGAACAGAGGGCGGCAGGACGGCCCTGCCGGCGGCCGAGGCTCCTGACGCCCCCCACACCCGCCGCCCGCCCGGAGCCGCCCCGGCCGCGCTCGCCGCGGAGGCGGCCCAAGGCCGCGAGGGCCCCGCCCCACTCACCCAGGTCCTTGTCGTTGATGCCCAGGTGGTTGTCCAGCTCGGTGCACACCTTGGAGACGAGCGACAAGTACTCGAGCTTCGCGAGCTCTTCCACGGCCGCCAGGTCCGCCATGACTCCGCCCCCCTCCACGCACGCGCACACCGGACACTACTTCCGCATCCGGAGCGTGACGGAAGCGGCGCAGACACCGATCATAGAGAGGGCGGAGAGCTCTAGAGCGACTCGTGCCTGGCGCCAGTGTGTGACACCAGCTCTGTGATGTGTGGCGGAACAGGAAGGTGGCGCCGTCACCACCGGCTGGAAGGAGACAAAATCCTGAGAGACGGCTGGCAGCAGCTTGTCACAGCAAGACTGAAGAGTTTCCTCCAAAACTGCACCACGGCCGCAACCAAACGCTCTGGGTCTGGCGGCGGCGAGCCCCGGCAGCTCCCCTTCAGCTGCAAGGGACGCGGGGACAATAAAAGCCTGCCGCCAGGAACCGGCGATGGGTTCGTGTGGAACTACCTGCCAGCTGCCAGATCACAGCAGAAGCCGAGCGGAGCCCCACGCACTGACACTGCGCTACAGCTGGAGACCCCCAGCAACTGCCCCCGGACCCTCCTGCAAGGCCGAGCACAAAGAGCCAAGTGCCCAGAGGACCGGGGCTTTCCTTCGCACACACAAGAAACGCCGCACGGCTGCCCGGCCCCGCTGCGCGGAACCCAGACGGCCAGGGCGGCACCGCTGCAGCCCACGCTGCGCCCTCACGCCACCGTGGGAAGCCAGGGCCAGGGGAGCAGGGCCACCCCACCAGTAAAGAGCCAAGGAACAGGTGCAGGGATCAAGAGATTTATTGTAAGGGCAGAGGAAGAGGTGGTCCCCCCTCTTTTCCCCTCATCACAGCTGACTAATTTAAAGTGCTCACCCTAAACAAGATACAGAGGTCATATGTGCACTATAGAATACATTATAAATTACACCATGCATCCATTAACAAAATATACAAAGCCAACAAATATATCTTATCTTAAGCCTGAGCATACATTATCTAAACCATAGTAAAAAGCAACCTAAAGAAAACAGCATTTCACACTTCACTTTTCAATCTGCAGTGAAGTGTTCTTCCTCAAACATTTTAGTGTTTTGTTAATTTATAGAACACAGTAACATTTTAATTATGAAGGTACACACAGAATACATGTCCTGCTGGGCATTCCAGATCAAAGCAGATAACCACACTACACTTAAAAATTTCACCGGCAACTGCACTTCATCCCTGTCCTTTCCTCCTCCTCATTCTAGAGTAGGTATAAGCCACAGGTACTCAGAATAGTATGCACAAGTTAAGGTAGGGAAAAAACCAGCGGCTTCAAGTTACAGGAAGATCTTCATCTGGCCACCAGCAGGCAGTTATACTGGTATAGAGATGGGAAACACTGCAAAATAGTTTTACTGTATTTCAAAATAAACATTTAAGAGTATATCTTCCACAATCTATAAAAATAGGTTTAAAACAAAACTGGTATGATACATTTTTTTTAAATTATTTTAATGGTATCTTATCTTTAAGGGTATCACGTCTTTAAAAATTACTACTCATTACCCGGTCAGTCACAATACTGATACTGCTTCAGCTACGCTGTGACAAAACAGAAACACCTTAGTCTGAAGCAGCAGTAATATAAAGTATTTTAGGTCAGCAATCTCTTACTGCAGCAAGGAAAATATTTTGCTTGAAAGCAAGGTAGCCAACACTGTCACCTGCAGAGGGACGGGACTCTGAAAAGTCATCTATGGATTCACCACTGCACAGCAGTGTACGTTCCTCGTTTCTCGTGATACTTCGGAATCAAATCTCTCTCAGCACATTCAGAAGGGAATTCTTAGACTTCCAAATGAAATACGGGCATCTAAAGCAAAATTTTGTGAGAAAAAGTGAATTCTACAGATGTGTCTGGGAACACGAGAGCAGTTAGTACCATCACAGGAGACTGTACACTTAAAACTACTTAAGTTAATGCCTTTCTCAAACTACAATGTAAGTCACACAATCCCTACTACCTCAAGCACTCTTCCCATTCCTAAACATTACCAGAATTTGTACTCTAATTCAGGCCTGGGTTTCTACATATTCATTCTTCAATTCTTGTATGCCGTATTAACAGAATAAGAGGCTTGCGCTACACTGAAAAAAGACAGGGCTCAAATGTTTAACATTTTTACAAAGACCCTGTAAAGATTCTTAGAAAGGCATATCCTACCTTCCAGACCATTTTTAATGTAGGCTCTATTTTCCTGTTAGAGATATGTTTTGCATATTATTACTAGAGCTGGTCCAATAGCTACTGGTAGATACATTCTGCTACAAGAAACAGTGACTTTCCTGGTATTCACCACTTTAATAGCAGTTATGCTTTCAGACTTTTCAGAAGTTATTCGATGGTTCAAAATGGCTTACATGTATGAGCAACCTTTCTCTTCCAAGAATCTTTTGTAGGGTTTTAAGTCTGTTACAATATCATGCATTGGACAAATCAATTACTAAATTGTATCAGAAGAAACAACTTGCTAGTTGTGGGCATCTCTTGGAAATTAGGCAGGACTACATTTTACAGCAGAATTTTACATTGGTTCCTCTTCCAAAGCTTTTTAAAAAAATCAACAGAAGAAGTTGCCAGCTGCCTAAAAAAATAATAACATAATCTTACACACAAGAAAAGGGAAAATTCTCATCTGGCTGGAAGCTTAAGTAATTCTACAGGATTCCCTGATAAAAGGATTCAGTACGAAATTAAGAGATTTAAAGACTACTCATTTAACTATGAGGTCCAAATAACAGTTGACATTCTGGTCTCCAATTCCTAACATGTTTTGACAAGCACTCTTTGGCATTTCCATGAGAAAAGGAAGTCAAAAGCTCAAAGAAAAGCCAAAGTTTTAGTCACACCTCCAAACTCCAAGCAGCTGAGGAGCAGTCTGCTACTGTTGCAGTGCTTAATGAGAGTTTACTCAATGAAGATGATTCCTCCCTCCACCACGAAGATTCAGCATCTACTGCTGTACCAGTCACTGTTACTGATCTGAAGCAATTCAGTTACCACTTGAACCATGTTATTGTTATGTTTCTTCAGCAGCTGCAAGTTTAACTGCCTGTCGCAGAATCCCATCTCACAGAGGCTGGATAGAAGAGTGGCAGTGTGCTCTTCTGTAGCTGCAGGCTGCTGAAAGCAAGACAGTAAGATAAGCTACAGTAAGATCACTTATTTTTGCCATTGGAGGCAGTGGTCCTGCATTATACTGGAATACGATTAACACAAAGGCCCTTTGGTCCAAAACTAAGTTGTTTATATTCACTTTCATCATTCATTTACAAAGGTGAATTATTACTCATACACGATGCTGTAAGAGAGACATGCTTCTATCCCTATGATATGGACTTCCCTATTTGCTGGTGGGGCAGCATACTTCAAAAAGGGATGCCACCAGGCTTAACATTTAAAACGTTTACCTGCTCTGTAACAGGTGGTCCAGCAAATAATGCTTTGTAGGCAGAAGCAGCAACTGACAGAGCTCCTTTAACAATTTCTCCTGCAATGCTGTTTCCTTGAGGGTATCTGCAGAGAAGTCAAGTATTACTTTAGGGTCAGTAAAGCCAAGTGTTTGTTGCAAATGAAATCCAAGTCTCTCCCTATTGATATGCCAAGTGAGATTTAGTTCTCATTGCAGAGAACAACCTATGATCATTGAATCATTGCTATTCGGGAACTGAGCTATGCAGGAAGCTCAATTCCTTCTTTCTTCTCCTATTAGATTGTGGTTTTATGCTAAAGTACATTAGTTTGCTTTCCATAACATGACCTTTTGTAAAGAATTAAGTATTCTCATCCAGAAAAGTTTATCTATACAGGAGAGCAGTGTGCTGTGACACAGTCACTCAGGCCAGAGTAACATCCATTTGTTTTCCATCAATTCTGAAATCACCTAATATTCTGCTCTATGTTTTTTCTTATTCCTCCTGTCTCAGTATCTTGAGATGCTTAACTTTGTAATTAACTTACAAAATCCTAATATTTTAAGAATCCTAAGATTTTCCAGAAAAAAACACACAGTCACGGAATTTTAAAAGGATTTAGCTGGAGCTCTTCATACACTTTTGCTTGCCAATTCTACATCCCTCATATTCAGGTTTAAGTAGAAACCAAACTCTTAGGAATGCTTCATTTAAGAAGGGAGGCCTTTCTCCAAAATAGTATCGACATGAAATCTGAAAGCCAATCATTTTCCTTAGGTGCCTAGTTTAGCAATCACAGCTTCAGCTTCATTACCTTGGGTATTCTGAGCACTTCTGTTTACTACTTAGAAATCCAGAAGATCCCAGTAGTCCCTGACTGTCTTCGCCACTGGGTTCTGGAAGAGAAAGAAAACATATCATATAAACATGTGCAGTTAACAAGAAGCTGAAGAGATGCAAAATGTACATAAACCGAAGAGTGAGACTCAGTCCAGAATTAATACTTTCAAGTTTAGTTATCCAGACACAAACTAGGATTATCACTCCAGTCAAAGCAATCCAAATAACTTCAGAAGTCATTTGGCTTATTGGTCAGTGGGTGTTTAACATGAGATAAAGTGCTGCCTGAGCTCCCAGTGGCTGTAATATCATCTTAAATATACAGCTAATTAGAGTTCAGTAAACTTCCAGATGTCTACAAACATTTCTGAGTACCGTCCCAGCATTCTTAAGAAACAGACGCTCTTAACTGATCCACAAAGCCAATTATTTTACATGGTACAATTTCAATACTCGGAGGGAAATAAAAAACAACAAAAAACAATCAATACTCAGTAGATTTCTGTTCTCCTCAAGAATAACAAGACATCAAATCCAATATTAGGCATAAGAAATAGGTGATAAGAATAAGATGCATTCTTCATTAAGTACTGTCAATACCTTCTCGTATTTGATTATGAGGAGTGGAAGAGTTATTATCTGATGCTGGTATGTTTGGTTCTTGGAAGATATGATTCTGAAGAGATGCAAGATTCCTGAGAACGTAAGGCAAAAAAATTACTTTTGCTACTTTCATTCTACACGTACACATGTAGGTAGGATCAATATACAAAGAAAAAGCTTCACATGCTCGCTGCTTCCCCTCTCTTGTACTCAGCTAATCAGTGAGTACAAGCTTTACAAAAAGTTGCAGGATTTAGAATGTTCACTCCAGTATGTTTGCAAAACTTTTGTTGCAAAATTTCTGTTTGGACACTAACCTTAATCACAACATCCTGCAGACTCTACAGCAACACCAACATAACCATTTTGTTCTTATCCAAGAAGACTACCTTTGTGTCTGGTGTAAGGTGTCCACAATTTCTGGGGTTAGTGGCACTACAGCCAGTGTTTGTGAAGCTGTCGAGACATCACTGACACTGTGGATCTGTGGCTGGCTTCCACCTTCCGGATTTTCTGCTCCCGTTTCAGGTTCTCTTGTCTTTTCCAAACTGGGCTGAGAAAGAGCCGAACTATACATAGACTCCCCTAGAGGACGACTGGTGTCAAAGCACTCGGGGAGAATAACGATATAATCCTCTGATGAAGCAGAGGAGCCTTGACTCTGAACATCATCTTTATCATCACCATCATCTTCATCATCATCGCCGGCATCACTATAGGGGCTTGCTCTCTCATCAGACAGTGGAAGATCCCCTAACAGGAAAAAACAAAGTAAAGTATTAACAATTATCCATTAACGGCAAACAATATTGTCCCAGACATAAGAGACAAGTATTCAGAAAAAACCACAAACCTTCGCTGCTGGTATTACTGGTATAATTGTCCATCTCTCAGGGGGGGTGGATGTGGTGTAGTGTGAAGTAATAGATCCTGGTGTTAATCTATGCAGATACGTTGCTGATATATGCAGGAATCAGAGCTACACTGAGAACTTACACAGTAGTTTTCAGCTCCTAAATTACATGCATCAAACAGTTCAAAGGACTGACTTCAAGCTGCATGTACAAAATACAGAACCACCAGCCATACTTAACATATGAGCACTGCCTTGAATACCCAACTGGAACCTTTATGTCAACTTTTTTTTTTCTTTAAAAAGCAGCTGTTAAGCTAGCTCCTTGTTTAGAATGCTGACATTGATCTTCTGACACAATAATGAGGATCAATTTCCCAGAACAGCATCAGACCTTTTTGTACCCCTTACTACAGCTTTAGCTTAAATTCAAACCTATTTACTTACCACACTCATTTTCTGTCAATGTCTCTGACTGAAGAATTTTTGCTTCCTTTTTGGAAGTGGAATTAGCTTTTATCCTAGGAGACTGTTCATTTATCATATTGCAACTGAAAGTATCTTGCAATGTTTGTGAAGAGTCTAATAAAACAATTGGGAAACAACAGTTAAAGCACTACCACCACCTGCAGTGCAGGACAATTTGTACAAAAAAAGTAGAGCCACAGAAGCCAGCTAAGTACTCACTCTGAGAAATTTTCTTTTTTTGTGGGGGCTTATGGTCAGGCACAGCATCCAGAGTTAGAGAGCGAATCACAGTTTCACAGACAAACTGAGTCCCACTCATATCTTCCTCCCCTTCATCCTGGTTCAATGGATGTTCAGCTTTCACTTTCACAACACAATTATCTGCAGGAAAACAGGCTTCTGTCATTCCTTTGGAAGGGAAACATAACAGATGATTTCAACACTGCCATGAGGAAATGCTAAGTATAAGAATTTTGTAGGCTAGCCAAGGTTAATATTGACTATGTATTAATGCTTTTTAAAATGTGAGAGATTTGAAGTGTGAAAGTGATTGATAAGTATAGGGGCCACACCTGGAGAGTGTGAGTATAATCTAGTCTACGTAAAGGGCAAATTGTTAATTTCCCAACAATTCTAGTGGTTGGACAAACCAAGAGAAGCATTTGCATTTCTGAATTCTTCATAAATTGTGCTCCAACCTCTAAAGAGTAGTGTCAGACTACATGTCTATGAGCCAACTGTTTGTTTTTCCACAGAAGGGAAAGACAGGAGTTAGATTTCTTTTTAGACATCATCTGCTGACTGCACAGAAGTGACAACAGCCTCCTCCCCTCACCCTCAAGCTCCCCACAACTACTCCTTACCAGGCACTGGTTTAAATCCACTCCCCTCACTCTCCTCCTCTATCTGACCTAAGCCAGGTTTCTCCAGCAAGGGGCTATCATGTGGCAAAGGGGACATGCATGGGGTCATGTCTGAAAAACAAAGACAGCAAAAATAATTGGCACTAATGGAGTAGGAATCTTCCTTTCTCCAGAAGAGGAGGAAGTCATCCTTTTTAAAAGGATATTCTTGCAAGACTCAAGAAACTCAATTATCTTACAATCTAACCATAAGGAAATACTTCTTTACTGTGAGGGTAACAAAGCACTGGAACAAGGTCCCCAGAGAGGTTGTGAAGTCTCTGTTTCTGGAGGCATTCAAAACCCATCCGGAAATGTTCCTGCATGACCTACTCGAGGTGATCCTGCTCTAGCAGGGGTGTTGGACTAGATGATCTTCAGAGGTCCTTCCAATCCCATCCATTTTGTGATAAGTTGGTGAAATACACAACTAGCTTTGCATTACACTGGCACTGGCTGAACAAAAAGATGGCAGCTCCCTCCAATATCTGGAATCTTACAGTCTTGGGGATGTGAAGCTAAGAAGCAGCTAAGACTGAAAATCACACAGACAGCACACAGAGCAGGAGAATCTTACCAACAGGAGTATTGTGTGGCACTCGCTCCAATTCCTGCACAATATTAATATCCAACAGCTCAAAGGACAGCAAATCCTAGAGAAAGAAACACCACACAGTCTTCGTCAGCAAACCCTGAAATGGAAACCTATACTGTACTTCCCTGCAGATCCCATTAACTTAAATAACTCTATTCTTCGTTAGCTACTTGGCACGATCTCAGGCAGAAAGCAGTTTTCCCTTAACATACATCCACATCATAGAATATGGTACACAGATTAGGGCAACAAGAGGCAAAGCTGACTACTCCCTTGTAGTAGGGCCAGGGAAAGAGCCCCCTCCGACTCTTTTTGACAGTCTTAAGTCTGTCCTGCACATACCTTCCACATAGTGACAGTTCACAATACTAATTCAAGAAAACAGTTCTGCTATATAAAATGCAACATATTCTTCCCCAAAAACACAGTGGCTACTTTAGAGCCCAGAACTGTTTTATTCTTATTGATGTTTACGTACCTAGATATCAAGCCCAGGGTGATTTATTTTTTCTCTATCTGAATTTTAGCACTTTACCTGTGCAGTGAGAAGATCTACAGATGGGATATAAAATTCTCTCTCACTTGGCAGATTTTTGATCTTTAAAGGAATAGTTGGCAGAGGTATTTCAGCCTGCTCCATGATTTCACCCATCAGCTGAGCATCTGCTTCTGTCTTTAAGGAAGCATCCTGCAAAAGCAAAAAAATAACGTCCTAGAAGCCGCAAGCAAATAAATAAAACAATTACACAAAATGTAACACTTGAATTTTACATATAAGAACACAAGCAACTTGAAAGTAATTTAATCCAACTCATTTTAGCAGCAAAAGGAGACGATCTAACAAAGAAATCCTGCAGCGTTTCAGTTCAGAGAACTAAACAAATAGTTGCAACAGACCCGATACCTAATCCTATGCCTGTCTAAAAGAACGACCATTTTAGAACTCACAAACGCAACAGAAGTTGTGCTTCTTTTCTAGTAAAAATAAGAATTCGAAGGAAACGACTAGAAGAATCCCCTGCAAACCAATATAGCTAGGGACACCGCACCACTGCACCAAACAATATGCATTACTCCTAATTCAGATCTGCCCCAAATACTTGATGAGCTCCTTGCCTGTTTGATACTGGAAGCTTTATCCTTCTGACAGGAGTCGGAATCATTCCAATTGCTTTCTTGATAGTCAGTAGATGGGGAGGGATCCACAACAATACTGCACCAGATCCTGGGCCCAAACTGCTCCCCTCTGTGTGACAGTCTCCAGTGAGACGTGTAAGTTCCTTCTATGTTAGGAGCTACAAACTCAACCGAAACGGTTCCTACATGTCCCGATGGAAGCGATGGCACTAACACATCTTTTTTTTCAGAAGATGCCAAGGTCAGATTTCCCCACATAAGCTTCAGCTGAAATATACAACAGAAAAAGCAAAAGTTAACTTCACAAGCTTTTCTACAAACTGTCGACAGTTAACGAGCACTTCGGGTTTCTCTGCTGAAAGGCCTTATAGATACTAGGCGTGGAGCAGAGACTGCTAGTGAACAGCCTCACGTTACTTACTACCAGCACAAAGAAAGAAGATCACCATCTCTCAACACGAACATAGAGCTTGCAGAAGAAAGAGGTTTTGGAGCCATAAAGGCAACACACCTGCTGTAAACAAGGTTGCACTGTGACATTGTAACAGCACTGGAAGAGGTGCTCAGGGATGTTAACCTTCACTGATTTCCTCCTACGTCTGCAATTGTAAGGAATACCTAGACAGCTTGTTGCCCTAGTGTGGATACCCTACATTTTAGTTAGCTGTGCTGGCAGCACTGTGTTGCAGAGTTAAGACTTTCGTCCTTGAGCTCTCTCCTAAACAAGTGCATAACTCTTGCTTCCTAATTATGAAAAGAGACCCTGACCAGCCAAGTACAGCTCGTGTTGAGAGCTTGCCCGTGAGAATGAACAGATAAGGTGCTTCTTGTACACCAGATGCGCATGGGAGTGAACGGGAGAGTATGATCAAAACAGACCTGGGAAAATCTGTTTTCCCTGTGTGATAACAGAGTGATTGAAGGAGTACATGAGCTAATAACAACCCTGGCTGTATAGTCTGATCTCTTGTTTGTAACCCAAAAATAGTGCTTCGTGCTAGTAGGTATAAATATGTGTGCCTGCTTGCAATAAAGTGAATTCCGTTTTCCACCATCTCGGAGTTCGTCCGTGCTTCTCAACAAATGGCAGCCCGAATCGGGACTTCATCATATCCAAGAGAAGTACCCCCCAGTGAGCCGAACGGGGTGATGAATTAACTGACGCGTCCATCCTCGCCCTTCAGGAAACAGGTACGAGGACCGCGGCCGGGGGACAAAAATGGGGCAAAACGCAACAAGATCGCAACAACTTCATCATGATGTACTGATGTGTATTGCAAAGGAGCGCGGTTATAAGATTAACTCACAGAAAGTGACTCTGTTACTTTTATGGATCGGTTGTAATTGCCCCTGGTATCCTGAAACAGGATCTTATGAAATTAAGGATTGGAAACGTGTAGGCGAAGAGCTAACTAAAGCACAACATGCTGGTCATGACAGTTCGCCTGATAATATAGAGACATGGAAAGCGTTGTTTGCGGCGTTGCGCTCACTGAAACCACGCGCTGCTGATGCTAGTTCTGAGAGCAGCGTGGCGAGCACTGCGGGCTCTGTTGCTACAGACCTCACTAATGATTTAATTGACTTAGCACCTACGCGGCAGACAGAGACTGCAAGTCAAACGAGTTGTGTAAACCTTTTGTCTTCTCAAACTGAAACGGCGGTACAGACTAGCCAGATTAATCTCACAAGTTTGCAAGAAGGATTGATGAGTGGCTATGAGGGAATTGCGCTGAGAGCTGGGGATCCGGAGGAGGACGACAGTTCCTTTGATGTTGGTCCTGACGACCCCGAGGCAGAACCCAACCTTTATCCTCCGCTCACGCCGAATAGAGCCATAGTGGCATCTGCACCTACTGCTCAGGACATTTTTTCGGGACTTTCGAAAAAAGGAAAGGGGCTGTCAAAATCTGGTTCGCAGCTGTGTCAAAATAAGGGTCAGATGAACTCTCTTGTTCCACTCAATTATCGACCCCCACCCTATGCACCCCCTCCCTTATCTTCTCCACAGGTTTGTCCAGCACCGCCTTCTATTACCAGGGTTCAGATTTCCTTGACAGATATTTTAACCGATCGTGATGAGCATGGTTCCCTTAACACTGACTTTTTTCCTCAGGTAGTTAAAGCTATGCCAGTAGTTATGCATACGCGGCCGGACGGGACTCAGGCACCAGAACATCAACAGATTTCTTATAGCATGTTGAAAGAGTTGCGGCGTACGGTTGCTGAATCGGGTATTCAATCATTCTGTACTGAAAATTTAATAGAGACAATGAAAGAGGCTTTTCTTATGGTTCCTCATGATTGGAAGGTGGTATTTAAGTTGATTTCAACACCCAGCCAATATACAATTTGGTATGTAGAATACAGGGAGTTATGTATATCCCATGCTACAGTAGCTCAAAATAATAATGCTCCAATTAACCTGGATCAGCTGTTGGGGGAGGGTCAGTTTGCGAATCCACAGCTTCAAGCTCATTTTACTGCAGAACTTTTACAGCTCGCTGCACAATTAGCAACAAAAGCTTTTAAAAAGATTCCTGACATGAAAAAATCAAGCAAACCTTTTGGCACTATCAGACAAGCTAACGATGAATTCTACCTTCAATTTATTGATCAATTACAAGGAGCTATTGAAAGACAGGTAGATGTACCAGCGGCAGCAGATGCATTATTACTGCAGCTTGCTGTGGAGAATGCTAACGCGGACTGTAAAAGAATTCCGGAGATGCTGAGATCCACTAACAAAACAGCTACTGTTCTGTAAATATTGTTGCTGATTCGCATTACGTATATGGCCTTTTGTGCAGAATTGAGTTTGCCTTTTTAAAACATGTTTCTAATCGTGTTCTCTTTATGTTGTTTCAGAAATTATGCTTACTTTGTAGTAATCGGATACACCAATACTTTGTGACACATATTCGTTCTCATTCTAATCTGCCTGGCCCGTTAGTCGAAGGTAATGCTCGGGCTGATTCTCTGGCTGCTATGACTGCTGTTCCTGATGTATTAGGACAGGCTAGATTTTTGCATGCTTTTTATCATCAAAATAGTAAGGCTTTATCCAAAGAGTTTAACATAACATCTCGACAAGCTCAAGATGTTATTTTGTCATGTCCAGATTGTCAAGCGGTCACACCACTGAACTCTAATATAACAGCAGTCACTCGTGGTCTTGCTCCCAATGACGTATGGCAGATGGATGTTACACATATAGTTGAATTTGGTAAATTGAAATATGTGCATGTTACTGTAGATACCTTCTCATCTTTTATTGTTGCCACAGCGCACAGTGGTGAAAAGTTTAGAGATGTTCGACTGCATTTGCTACGTGCTATTGCCACATTAGGAGTGCCATCACAGATAAAAACGGATAATGGTCCAGCTTATGTTTCTAATAATTTTAAAGTATTTTTGCAGGAATGGGGAATATCCCATGTGACGGGGATACCTTATTCACCAACGGGACAGAGCATTGTGGAAAGAGCACATCTCACACTGAAAAGAATGCTACAGAAACAGAAAAGCACTGTCGTTGGGATGTCTCCACATGAGAAGTTGTCCAAAGCAACTGACATGATGGGACTCTGAGGTACCGATTACCAACGATGACATGGATTGGACTGGGAGAAGATGGTTACGGCTGATGGCAGAGCAATTATGGGAAGATGTAACTGTTTTCAATGTTACCCGTTGTTCTGATATGTATTCTCCTTGTGTGACTAACAATGAAGCTTATATTGGTTGCATAAGACTGTCTAATCAAAACCACATAATAGGTGTTAAGGTTTATGGTACTAACCAGCAGAGTGATCTTTCTTTAGCTAAAAGCAAGACGGGGAAACTAGCTGCCTTTTGCTTTGTTAGAAGTGTGTGATTAAGGATCAAATTGATAGGGAGACTCCCTTGCATTCTTCCTTCAGCCCTGGCCAAGCTGTGAGAAGAATTCAACGGAGCAAATAACACCAGATGTTCCCGCACTCAATGTTATGTAAGGTTGTTTATTTAATAGTATAAATGCTGGACCCTCTTGCAGCGACTTCAGAAACCTCACCTACGAGTGGACGCACTGCGTAGGATTTCCCAATTGTCAGGAGGGTTCTCCAGAAACGTCGCTGCAACAGGGGCTCCCCAGCACTGCGGGTCTGGATGATTTAGGGATTTGTGTTTAATAGAATTTGTTGTTGTGGGAAGTGTTTTGTTTTGTTCTTTTTCATTATAGTCAACGATCTCACCTGAAGTGCTGCCCAAGGGGTCCGAAGAACTGAAAAATACATCTTATGACTTTGATGGTGATCCAAAAAACAAAAAAGGGGGAATTGTGGATACCCTACATTTTAGTTAGCTGTGCTGGCAGCACTGTGTTGCAGAGTTAAGACTTTCGTCCTTGAGCTCTCTCCTAAACAAGTGCATAACTCTTGCTTCCTAATTATGAAAAGAGACCCTGACCAGCCAAGTACAGCTCGTGTTGAGAGCTTGCCCGTGAGAATGAACAGATAAGGTGCTTCTTGTACACCAGATGCGCATGGGAGTGAACGGGAGAGTATGATCAAAACAGACCTGGGAAAATCTGTTTTCCCTGTGTGATAACAGAGTGATTGAAGGAGTACATGAGCTAATAACAACCCTGGCTGTATAGTCTGATCTCTTGTTTGTAACCCAAAAATAGTGCTTCGTGCTAGTAGGTATAAATATGTGTGCCTGCTTGCAATAAAGTGAATTCCGTTTTCCACCATCTCGGAGTTCGTCCGTGCTTCTCAACACCCTAGAATGCCGAGCTTGCGAATTAACAAGTCAAAGAAATCCTACAAGGGTTCTGACAGAGAATTCAGATTCCTAATGCATACAATTATTATCTTCCAGAACTATTCTAGTGTGTAAAAGTAACAGCAAAGGCAAGGTACCTTTGTGTCTGAGCTCCACTCCACATTGCCAGTATTTTTCATTCGCCAGTGTTTGATAAACTTTGTTCCTGGCTGCAGGTGAGTCCCATCTGGCAAATTCTCATCCACAAATACCGCACTTAGTGTTGGTACAATTGCTTGGAAGGGTTGACTAGGACTCCTGGAATCGAGGAGAGAAAACAAACAAAAAAATATACCAAAACCCACAAACTGAGTCATTCGCTTACTATCTCACTGACTAAAAACAAAGGAGGCCATTTAGCTTGTCGTCTTCTATCTCCAGAAGTTTGTTTTAGCTACTGTTTTCATCTTCAGTTTATATACCACGTAGCAGTTTGCTTTTCTTAGCTTGAGGCAAAAAATGAACACATTAAACCAATATTTGTTGATTTGGAAGATTACTATAATTACAGAACTCAGATTTAACAGAGAAAAAGTTTGCTGTTCTTCATTTGATTTCAGTCTGACAGCAATGCAGGCTACGCTACTCTGTTAGAGAATGAAGTCTTTATCTTTATGATGTTGAATCAAAAAGACTGCTATAGTCCAAGCACTTGCCTCTTTTATTTGGCCTTACAAGCAACAACATTAAGACACTACAGTTTTTACCTGAAAGGGGCTCAAGAATCAATTTAATTCAAAGCTTTACTGTTAATTTGGGTGCACTGAGAGGGGACTGGTGAAGTAGCTCATATGCATGCCAACTTTAAAAGAACTAAAAGAAAGCATTCAGACACAAATTAGCACTGGTTTTGTTCCTGTAATATGCCTGATCAGCAAAAAGGAAGCAAAGATAGCCATTTCAAGCTCCCCACAAAAGTAACTGATTAATTTGACTTGTAAATGTCCTGAATGGAAGAGATGAACTAAAGAAACTACAACTCTCAACAGTTTTACACCTGTACATTCATAAAACCAAAGGGATTGGAAAACACAAAGTGTTGCCTGCAAAATTTGCTGTCTAGGGAGCTGCAGCTTAAGATCGTATAAAAAGAAAAACAGGAAAAAAAAAACAGAACACTGAACATAAGCACACAGGATGTACTTTATGCAGACACTTAATACAGCAGGAAGATAGAGACTTGACATCTGGAACGTTTATTTACGCTGTATGCACATTCATGTATATATAGTTAATCCTAGGCATTTCCCTTCCTCCTAAATCTATATCTAGGTTTCTGGCAATAACCATGAGATGTTTGGGGTTTTTTCCTTCTACTCTCCTCTCGCATTAAAACAGTAAAAACACTCCACCTTGCAAATTCCATTTAGACAAAATTCTCACAGGGTCCAAAGACAATGGATAATTTAAATGAGCAACTTCATAACCTCCTCCTGTTACTTTAACTTGGTCTCATCACAAAAGGTCAGACAGCACAACTAAAAAATGCTCAGGTAACAACACTGCTTACAGGAAGGTATTAGGTTGGAAACTCTCAGATTTCAGTGTAGGTGAGCCACTAGCTTCCAGTACATGGACAGAGTTCCACAGATGAATTTTCCTGTGCAATTTTAGCTGCTTTTTAAGCTCTCGGACCTCTGCCTTTCGTTGTTTCTTCTCTGCTCGTAATCTTTGTTTTTCTGCCTTCAGAAATTTTTTGTCCATCTGTTTCTGGAGCCTGCAGAGACAACAAGCCACCTTGTTATAATACTTGAAACTGATTAGAATTCAGCTTTAGTCAACACAGTCTTAGTCTCAAAAGGAACACTTCAGGAAATGTCTCATGTTTCGAGACTGGGTACCAGATTACTTGAATCATAGAATCATTAAGGTCAGGAAAAGACCTCTAAAGATCATCAAGTCCAACCATCAGCCCAATACTACCGCAACTACTAAGCCACATTCTGAAGTGTCACATTCAAAAACATGTTCACAGTTGCTTGTGAAGATACTTTGCAGAGGCTCAGCAAAAGAAGGAACTTAAAAGATGGATTCGAGTATGTTCAAAGAAAAAGCAAGCACTCAAAGTTCACTACCCACTTATGACACAAAATTGTCTTTTCAACTTTATTAAAAATGCTGCAAGATTCATGACCTAGTCCATTTATAAGTATATAGCTATTTTTAGCTACTCGCAATAGTTTGAGTATCATTTCTGCTTCTTGCTATCTTCAAATATAACAGCTGAACATCAGCCCCAATACAGGTGCTTCTACTTTGCTATCAAGATAATCTTGTCGGGTACTGACAGGCACCACCATTTACCTAACTTGCTCCAATGTAGCAGGCAGGCAAGGTGAAAACTCTGCAGGGCTGTAGTTCTCAGCAATACATATTACAGGTCTTCGCAGCTTTAATAAGACATGATTAGGATCGTGGGCATATGTTCCTGCTTCACAGTGCTCACAGATACTGTAGGCTGGACAAAGGCTGCAAAGCAGAAAAGGCAGAAGCTCACCAAGAGGCAGATGAAGAATTAACACACTAGAAAAAGTCACTGAAGGACAATTAACCCTTACATTTCTGCAAAGGGAAAACTCTATCAGACTACCACTGCAAGCAGTGCCTGATGAAACAGAAGCTGGTTCTCTCACTTATACATCAGCATTTGGAACCATCTGAGTTATCTAGACCAGCACCCCTTCTTTTGGCAAAACTGCAACACAGCTCCCACATCCTTCTTGAATACAAACTGAAAAAAACCTGATGCTTCCTTTAGCACAAGTGACTAATAACTGTTGCTATAAAGGATAAAACATTATATGTACTAAAATACTATGTCAGAAGCAGCATCATATTCAGGATAATACAGAGGATAATACAGAGGATAATACAGTCAACTGAAGTATTCAGGGATGCAAACCAGGTTGACCCTGCTGGACCAGGACTGGTAAAACACAGACTGATATATCCTGCCAGCATAAAAAATAATCATCCATAGAAAAACCCCTGTGGGTATTCCACTTGCTGCTGCTGACTAGCCCTGAAATACTTACCTTTACAGCAACTGTCTCACTGAAAAACCTCACTTTTGACACCTTAGATATTCATTAAAACCTATCTAATATTATTAAACTGACAACAGTGAGATCATTAAGAAAAGCAGAACCTGCCTTGGTATCATTGACTGCCAGAACTAAATAAACAACTATTACAGACTAGTGGTCTGCATATTACTGCATGTAATATGCAAAAAAGGTAAAGAGTATTTGAGAACACAGAACGTGTCACAAAGTTCTCTCATTTTGTTCTAACTATCATGTTTTCTCAAAACAGTACAAATCTTGCTCTTACACTGGTAAGGTCTACCCACCACAGCAGAGAACATACGCACTTTGTGAGACACACGCTGGACATTCTGCAATGTACAGCATGCTGCCGATTAGACAGCTAGAAGTCTACGACACCCAAGACGGTTTCTCAGACTCATTCACACGCCCCACATGTTAGGTTTCCCACACTTCCATCTCTCATCATACTCCACCTGCACTGGTAGCGAACTCCAACAATTCGGGCCTTGCAGTTGCAGCAGGAGATCAGCCAGTCACACTGGTTGTCATTCCCTGACTGACTCTCCGAAGGTGGAGGTGCTGCTGTAATAGAGCTCTCAGAAAAATCTGGAGGCTGACTGTGATAAACAAGCTTCTCGTATAGCTTCTGCTCCAGTTTCTCAACTGTTTCCTTAACTACTTGTTCCCTGAACTGGAAAAAAATAAGTCATGGATGAGACCCCACCCACACAGCTTCGAAGGTTGGATCACATTGTCTCAAGACTCCCAATCCGTAAGTCATAAAGCAGTTCAGAATCAACCTCCCAGCCCCCCAGGACATTCCAGATGACATTAAACAAGCATCACATTCTTGCAAGAGGATTTATATTTTAGAAGATATCAGCCTATAGCTTTTAACAAGGCAAATTAAAAATCATATATTCATACTCAGAATATTAAGGTTCTTCTTCCATAACCTTGTACCAGAAGGAAACTAATCTGAGACAATTAACTCCCTACAAACCCCTCTGTAGTCTCTATCATTAAGTCCTGATTCTATCCAAGGTTTCTAAACAAGGATATTTTAAATACAACTATTAAGCTCCCTTATCTTTAGTTTGTATGAAGAGGCCCCAGGGGAGGGAGACTACAGAAAAAAAAAACAAAAAACCAAAGATAAATGCATACACTATTGTACACTGTACCTTTTAGTTTCAACAACTCACTAGTCAGTTAATTCTTAGATGAAGCAGTCTAACTCCTTCTCAGTAATGTTTATTAACTGTTCAAAACAAGTTAACACGGATATCTTATTAACCTACAGGTTATACTCAAGGACCTCCTAGAAGTATTTTCTAAACTGAACAATCAAGAAAGGCAAGATCATGAAATGCTATGTTTCACATCTCAGGAAACCTTCAGTATTACCCAACCAGAACTGGTCAAACAAGAGCCTCCAAAAGCAACACTGTAATTCACGCTCTCTCTCACGATGAAGGCCCTGAAGTTCCTGTTACTACCTGGAGTACAACAAACTTTCCGTCATAAGAGCTACTTAAAACTATACTCAAACCAAGCAAGTGCATACACCAAACAATCCACGTTCCACAAGAACTGGCAGGTATCAACCTTTATTTTCCCCAGGTAACACTGACACTGTTCAGGCATAGTTAGACATCTAATTTCTATTTATCACCACAAAAGCACAGTAATTAGGTGCCTACATGCCTTTAAGATCTTGGTTACAAGCACTGAGAGCAAGTGTGATCGGATGTATAGAGTCAGGCATCACAGGTCCAGTCACAGCCTCTTATGTACTCCTTTAAGAACAACAGAATTCAGAAGAAAATACACTTACTGTTTCCAAGTAGCTAGTAAACCATTCTGGAGGATTTTCGTTTCTCCTTCCTGTTGTAGTGTGATTTAATTTTTGCTGTGGAAAAAAAAAGACAAAAAAAAAGGCGCAACAAAACAACATACAACAACAAAACATATCACAAAACAAGTCACACAAAAAAAACCCCACATTGTCAAGTTCTTTTGAAAATAGTGAAAAAACAACACAAGGAAGCCACTGACATTTTCCTGAAAGACTTCTGCCTTATTAGCATTTGAGTCTAATTACACAGCAGAGCCAAAAAAGTCAAGTCAATAAGAAGTTAAGAGATGGCAATCATGGCTTCAGGAGACCAATTACTTGATTAAAATACCGAGGAATGGTCAGCATGAAAGAATCTGTATTCCTACATGCAGCATAAAAATATCTTCTTGAAGACATTAAAACAATTTTGCAAGCTTTAATGGATGCAGGTAGGTGAAAATAGAAGACCCAACTTCTGAACTAAAGAGACTTTATGTATGGGTAAAGATGACAGTCTATAAAGTGAATTATACTTATGAATACTTTGTTTTAATGAATATATATTCCAACCCTGCATCCTACCTGAACTGTCTGCTCCTTTCCATTTTTTAATTCTTCTAATCCCTGAGCTTGCATGGAATAACGCAAAAGAGGTTTCTTCTCTTTAAGAAGTGCCAACTTTTCCGTCACAGCTTCATCACGTAGTTGCAAAGAACACGAAGTTTCTTTCAGAGATTTTTCTTCATATGCATTCATCTGGAGCCAATTTCCTTGTTTAACTGCAATCTAAATAACACATATATACACCATACTTACTCCACTTGCAACCAACATGCAAAATTCTGTGAGAATACAACACCACGCTAAACTGGAAAGGCTAGGGAAAGACTAATACACACAAAAAAATTAGTAAAATGCCAAGGAACAGCCAGCTGATACTCTATTTTGCCTTTCTCAAAGGTTACCAATATGCTTATTAAGAAGTTTATTATAAGCAAAAGGATAATATACAGATATTCTGCAACATGTTAGTCTACAATAAAGCTGTTCACTTGAGCCAGTAAACAATAGATTCTTTCCAAAAAATTAAGTGAAGTTTATCATTATTATTATCAGATCTGAAATTCAGATCATGAGAAAAAAGTTCCAAAAGCATTAATGTCGTACAACTGAAATTTAAAGGAATACAATTCTTATTTTGTCTAAGTAAAAGTCGCTGCTTATAAAGTAATTAAGCATTGATACCAATTAAAACTTTAATGTTGTACTCTCCGGCAACAGAGCCTACATGGTAAGATTTTTAAAGGAATCCCATTAGAGACTAGTATCTCTAAACACGGAGATTCCTGTTTAAGTGTTTGAGAAAGCCAGTCATTTAACCAATGAATTGGCTGCTCAGGGCCCTGAATCACACCTGCCTATTCAACTAATTTATACAAATCAAGATGGGAAAAAAAATGTAGCAGAACATTCAAATCAGTGTTCAAAACCTAAAAAACCGAGCTCTTCTGATTACTATGAGCCAGGTAATGCTGGTTTGGTTTTTTTGGTTCTCATCAGCTATACCAGTTTTAACTGGAGAATTAGTCAAAAATAACAAAAAATAAAAATCAGAGCACATTTACCTTCAGAGCTTCTTCATATTCCTCTAAAGAAAAAGGGGGAAAAAAAAAAAGTAAATTTTCCCTGTCTCAAACAACAGATGTATAGTTTAGCACACAGTATTTAGGGGCCCTTATACCGAAAAGTATCCCCCACACGTTCCATAAATTCCTTTCAAACAGAGCTACTGAAAGAAAAAACTATATGTATGGCATCAAGGAAACATATTCTCACAGCCTAGTCAATATTCTGTTAAGTTAGTCATTTCCAATTTGTTCCTACAGATCAAAAATTCCTTCTTTTGGGAAGAATTTGATGCCTCATGATACATAAAATCCACAAAGCAAGAAGCAAGTGTTCTCCAAACACACGAATGACAGCTGGGGTCTATTTATTGAATTCAGTAGAGTAGCAGCTCACCTTTGCTGTTCACAGAGACCTGCAAAGAGAAATTATCGTGAATAATAGTCACTAGTATGTTTTTTGTAATTCTCCTTAAGTTAACATGCTTTCAGAATAAACATACTTTTATTCAGAGTTTTCAAAATACCACTCCTTCAGATATTTGTTATTTCTGCCTTGTTTAATCATTAACCAATGTTGTGGTGTTCCAGAGAAGACGATGTTCTTCATTAGATTTGCAAAATTAGCAAGGTCTCTGGCCCCTACTTGCACCCATAACAGGTGTGGTCTCCACTATGGGAAGCAAGGTGGCACTGGGACCGCTGGATTCGCTCCACAAGTACACAGAGGTTGGACCCAGTAGCTGTCAATGCCCCCAAAAGGAACAGCTAACTGTTTCATGATTTAGGTACAAGCCAAGCCCATTTTCTACAGGTAGTCATTCATCAGTTCTGCACAGAGAAGTTATTTAATCACTACAGCACTGGATGAGTCTGAACATTTACTCTACTAGCATTGGAAAAAGATATTTAACAAATACATCTGTATGTTTGTATAGATATAGGCTGGAAAATAAGGGGAGAGTCTTTCCCTGAAACATTCTGGAATCCTCTTGACATTTCTCCTAAAGGGAAAAAAAGAACACCAACCAAAGATCCCCATCTCTGCAATTCAGCAGAGCTACAGAGCAAGTAGTGGAACACAGAGTATGCAAAAGTTACATTCTGTTCAGAGCTAAATTCTATTCTAAATCTCTAGATAAACAGAAAGAATGAGAGGTGAGCTTATGCCAAGCAGGAAGTTTCTCAACAAGGACAAATAAAAGTAACCAATTTGTTTTCCCAGTCAGTAATCTGCTTGGAGATTATAGCATTTGCACAAAGTAAGCAGAGGATTTGCGTACACCAGATCAGTGAAGAAAACATGCTAATGGCAGGGGACCTACATTTTTCAAAGGAAGGAGTGTCGATGGAGGAGATAGGGCTTTATCACGGCTACCAACGCAAATAGTTACAACTACCTTATTCTCATCAAATGAAAAATAAAAGAGTCCCTTCACAGAAGCAGCCCTCCCTCAGAGCCCATAGAACCACTGGCTGTTTCTATGGGGTCAGAGAAAGAAAGGTAGTAGCTTTGAAATAAATAGTTTTAAATAAGTATGCTATGTTAAGAGTCAAACCACAAGACTAACAACTATTTTCCTAACAAAGGGGGCAAAAAAAAAAAAAAAAAAAAAATCGCCTCTGGTCTGCATAACAGACACTCCTGAAGGGCCCAACACCAATTGCCAAGGGGCACAAAGGTTTACACCAGTCATATCTTGGCAGACCTGTTGGGAGGGTTAGGTAGCAGGTATTTTACCTCATCGTTATCCTCGTCAATATATTTGATCTGAATGTTGTCCAGGTCAAATGAAACTCTAACCTGTACAGAAAAAAAAAGACAAAACCACGATGCGACAGGACTACAGATGTTTCAGTTGATCATGATTATTAATAGGAAAAACAAATTTAACCCTTCCACCCCTCCCTTCAAGTTTTCTGCTGAAATAAACACTGTTTTACAAAATCCATTCTTCTGGAGTTGAATAACTCTCTCCAGTGCCTGGCCTCCAACCTTTACTAAATTTCTATAATGAAAAGAAAAAAATAATTTCTTTTATGTTTCGCCCTCCCTAGTTAACATTTACCCCAAAACAAATAATCCACCTTCCCGTTACAAGAGGACTACCTCAGGGTTAACAAACTCAGTCACGGTGAACACAGCAATAAACAACAGCTAAAGCAAATAGTCACCAAACTCTAACTTTTACATTAAAAAGGACCAGGAAGATAGATCACAGAAGCGATCAACATTTCTTCCACAAACCTATTTGTGTCTTGAGAAACTAAGCTTAATTCAAGTAATAAAAAGAAATTCAAGTATTAAAAAGCACGCAATATCTCATTCTACTACTCACTGGATGACACACTGTGCATATAAACCCACTATAGAGATCAGAATCAGGAGACTAAAGCTGAGCAGCTATTTTGTATCTTCCTTTAATAAGGCAGAACAAACAGCATCAAGCGAACCATAAATGAAGACGTGTTTCCTTCCTATATTGAATAGCAGTCTTTGAGGCTCACGTACATTTTTTTATTATTTACCTACACAAGCCGCATTTTTCTCAGCTGAAGCTCTCTGTGAAGGAACTGATACATCCAAAACACATTCCACTAGCCTGGACCCAACAGGAGAACAGGGGCAGTCACAGAAGACCGCAGATAGTTGAGACTTACAAAGCACCACAAGAGGACAATGAAACAGCTACACACTCTCTGCAGGGAGCTTGCTACAGGCAGGTTCCTCCAGCAATAGGTCCCGAATTCATGTGGGGAGCGCAGCAAGAGAATCAACTCAGCTTGTCAAGAAGCAACAGCGGTCTCTATCTGCATGGTCTAGTACCACTAAAACTCGGGCTAGAACCAGAGATCAAGTTACCGCTTACAAACACTAGGCACGTTTAGCCGATGCTACCTTGAGACTAATTCAGAGAGCGCAGCACAGAGGCACCCAGTGGTATGATCCCAGTCAGAGAAACACTTGCAAGAGAACACCACGCCTTGAACAAACACACCCTCACTCTCAGACTTCTTAATCTAAGGGCTACACCGTGCTTACACAGCAACCTGCTTTCAGCCTGGACGCAAGCAGCATTCCGACGAGTTCACACAGCCCTGCGGGGCCTCCTGGCCACCACGTATTTCAAGCCTGAACTAACACCTATTCTACAAGCCTGAAATACAATGAGTGAAGATGGTGAAGTTCCATTTTTAAATTTAAGTAATTCACAATGCAAGAACCTCCTACAAGATACACTGGAATATGTTAGCTAAAAAATAACTGACCTAGAGAAAATAAAATACTGGCAAGCTCTCTTAAGATGTAACTTTGAGATTAAGCTAAAAAAACCAAACCCAGAACAACTGCTACAGAATAAATAAAAAACAAGCTATCCCCGCCCCCCCCAAATACTGGAGCTTCGTCACAAGCAAGGGAATCCTTACTACGCAATTGCAGCCAATACAGGAATTTTCACTAAATAGCCCTAGAAACAAACATCCAGACAACATCTCCTTTCCACCTGGGGAGAGAGAGAGGGGGTCAGAGAGTGTCTATCAGCATCCAGCGGCTGGCCCAGCGCGCGAGATCCAGACCTTCACCAGCAACCGCCCATGCCTGGCGCACCACGGAAGGTACACGTAAAGTCACATCCGAACCAGCACAGAGGAGCACCAGGAAGCAAGAAAAAAAGTGTATTAGTGACTCAGTACCTCAGAGAGCAAAGGTAAATCTTCAGGAAAATATTCTATAAATAACATAAGAGCGTTACTGCACCGTTACCTACTTCAGTGGGGGGGGGGGGGGGGGGGGGGGGGAATGTAAGAGGAAGCGACTACACTTTGTAGGGGTACAGCTCCAAAATCAACCGTCCACAGCTCCTGAAAAGAGCAACACGTACGGCCAAGGCCACCTGCTCACACAAACGAACACGCGACCCACAAGCCTCACCCAACACTGGGTCTTCACGCCACTTTAAGTCTATTCCTGCAATAAAAGTTACTGACAACGACAAAAAACCCTGAGACCGCAGCACAATAAGGCACCAGCTCCGGCAGCCTGTGAAACAGGGGGCACGGCTTAAGAAGCCAGGAGGGAAGGTGCTGGGCCCTGGGAGAGGCACTAACGCTCGCTACGGCGGCGGCAGCGCTGCCCCGCAGGGCCTCTGCTCCGCCCGCCGCGGCCGGACGAGCCGCGCAGCGCTCACCATGGCCTCCACATCCGCCCACGTCGTGTGCGCCGAGTCTGACACCAGGAAGCTTTGGGTCTCCCCCCGACAGGTGACGCGCAGGTTCACCTGCGGCTCCATGCGGCGCTCCCGCGGGGCCAGCGCGGCCCCCGACAGCCGGCCCGACGAGCCTAACATGGCGGACCGAGCGCCGACGGCCTCGCAGCCTCTACGCGGTGCTATTGGCGGCGCCGCCTGCCACTCATCCTCCTCGCCACCCTGGTTGGCTGCGGGGGCAGGGCCAGGCGCAGTAGAACCACAACAATAAACAGCGCACCGGCCGGGGGGCGGGGCGCGCTTCCGAGGGGATGCTGCAGCTCCCACAGTGCACCGCGCCGGCCGCCGCGCACCCAGTGATATGCGTGCGGCGGAGTCACGCGGCAGAGGCACAGCCAGTCAGCCGTGCCCATCCCTGCACCGCCCGCCAGAGCTGGAGCGGACGTGTCACGTGGCAGGCAGGAGCTAATAAGCGGGCACCTCTCGGGCCACGTGCTCTGCGTTACGTGTAGTGATTGGCTCCTTGCGTGCGCGGAGCCGAGGGGCAGTAAAGAAGGCGCGAAATGCGAAGCTGGAGAGGGATCCTCAGGCGGGTGAGCGGCTCCGCGCCGGGCGGGTGCGCGGCCCTGGGCCGGGCCGCCGCCACTCAGCTGCGCCTCTGCCGCGGTAGCGTCCCGCTGGGCCGTACTGAGGGTGTTCGGCTCTTCCAGCGGCGGTGGGACAGCTGGGGCCGGGCAGCCGGAGCGCTGCGAGTCGAGCGCTTGGATGCTTCGGGCTGACCTGCTGAGAGGCCTCGCGGTAGGGCCCGGGCCAGCTCCCCAGCTGCGGCCGCAGGAAAGCCAAGTGGTTTCTCTTTGATTTCAGGATTTGCGCTATTTGCTGTAGAGTCTTGCCTGTGCTGGTTGGTGTAGGCAGTTCCCAGGGACCTTTGTATGTCTGCTGTCGCCCTGGCATCCTTTTCCACCTGGAAAGCTCTGATTTTCTTCCCCTAGTGTTGTGCTTGTGTGTGCCCTTCCTGGGCTTCTGCTGAATGCTACCTCTGCAGAGCATTTCTTTTGCCCGTTTGGCTGCAAGAAACTTGACAAGTTTTAAATGCAAACGGTCAGTGTAAGAGCTATAAATTCTGTAAAGCCTCACATAAGAAATTGTGGTTAAGTGTTTGATGCTGTTCAGCATGTTGTGGAAAAGTCACCCAGGAGAAAACGTGGTTAGGGGCTGCAGCAGATCAGAGACAAAGCTGATCGCTGTTTTGTTTTTTTTTCCTGTAGAGTTTTTGGATGTGAAGGATGGACTTCTCAGTAATTGCTGTTGGAGATGTACGAAATGTGCTTTCAGCTATGCAGAAGAACTTGGAGTGCCCAATATGGTATGCCAGGAGAATAATATGAGCTCTTTATTAGAATAGTTGATGAGTCTTTTGGTTTTACTCCTGAACTCAACAGAACTCTGCTATCCTTTACTCTTGTCATGGGAGATCAGGATTGAAAAAGAAGACATTAGTGTTCTAACACCAAGTTTCCTGCCTTGCTGAGCTGGCATTTCCAGAAAACACTTTTTGCCAGAGGAAGACAAAGATTGCGAAAAGCTAGTAGATATGTATATATCACATAATGTCAACATTTGTAACTACCTCGTTCTCGACTGAAAAGTTGTCAGATGCGTTCCACTCCTCTTCACCACAAAGGTTTTGTGGTGTGGGTTGGATGTTTGTATTTTTTAAGTTTGTGAATCTTATTTCATTGTTTTGATTTTATCTGTAACTTCTGTGTTCTTGTTTTCCTTCATTTTTCTTTTTGTAGTTTGGATGTGGTAGAAGAGCCAGTTTCAACAAAATGTGATCACATATTCTGCAGGTGGGTCTGAAAACTTGTAAATGCAGTGCTTAGTCAATCTGTTCTTATTGTCCACGTACACTTCTTTAGTGTTTTGATAACTTAATATGTAGTTATTTTAAGGGAAAAATAAATTACGAATAAGAAATAACTGCAGTTTCAAAGATGTGTTGAAGGGGATGGATTAATTCATTGTAAGATCAGAACAGGAATACAGAAATTCAACTCAGTAACAAAAGATTTCTGAAAGTGGTGCGTGCCTGCGCTCAGTTTTAGAGAAAATAAAGTCTTCCCTTTGTTACCATTGTAACGATTCTTTCTTCCTAGGTTCTGCATGTTCAAACTCCTCAGCAAAAAGAAAAAAGGTGTGACACAGTGTCCTCTGTGTAAGAGTGAAGTTACCAAGAGGTAATGCATCTTTGCAAGTGGGCTTGAGGATGAGAAATCTGAACTCTAAGTTAATCATTGTCTTTAAAATGTCTTAGCAGAAGACTGAAGTAAACAAGAAAAGGTGGTTAAGTAAACTCAGTTTGTAAAAGAATATCTCTTTAGTGCCTTACCTCAGTATAAACTTTTCAAGTGATTGCAGGTGAAGACACCGTTCTTAACAAATGTTTATGCTATCAAGTATAGACTGTTTTATTGTTCAGTCAGTACAACTGCTTTCTTTGTGCTAAATCTATGTGAGGAAAACCATGAAATTTTCACTTTGCGATAGCTTTAAATGCTGTAGTAATATTTGGTTTGGGGAATTGCGCTGTTATTCCTTGTCAGTAACTTCTCATTGTCTCATCTTCCACTTGTAAGTTTTGCTCGTTTTGTTCAGCCTAAATTCTAGGAGAACTATTGGTAATTCACTCATACGTTTGTCTTAAAACAACTCACGTGGTGATGTTATTTCAGAAGTCTGAAAGAAAATTCCAGATTTAAGCAACTAATTGAGGGATTGTTGGAAACTATCCATGCGTTTGAGCTTGACACTGGAATAAAGTGTAAGTGTTGTGAATGTATACCCCCACTTTTAAATGAGATTTTGACATTTGTGTCATAATTATTTGTAGAGTATCTCATTTACTATGCAGTATTCAATATCAGAAGGATTGTTAGAAGGTTTTTCTTGTATGTAGAAGCAAAAATTCCATTAAGTTTTTAAGGTTCCCACAATAGCCGCTTGAGCAGTCTTAAGGATTTATACTGTGCATTTGATGATTTCAAACAATTTTGTTTTCAGTTCCTGAAATGGCTGAATGTGTATCAAATAACCTTTCATCTGCAACTGTGTGGTGAAGCCTTGCTCTTGATTGTGGTGAATTCTTGCTCTTGGTTATGCCCAGCGCTGCAACTTTAACTTCTTAGACAGTTTTAGAGCCTGAATTAGCAAGTGTTACAACAGCGTATCTTAACTTGTCCCATTCAGATATATCCCTCTGGAATCCAATTTTATCCTTTCCAATTCTCAATGCCTTTAAAGGGTATTGTCAAGTCAAGCACCTGTTTGCTTATATTTTGGGAAACAAGATGTTGTTGGGGCAGGTGGTGGTTTGTGGGTTTTGATTTGTTGGGGTTTTTTTTTATATATTGTGTTAGAAAAACTAGACTTTCTTCTCAAATTCTTTTCAACTTGTTCAGTCATTAGATCTTGTTTTTGCTAGATTATTCATATCAGCAAAATTGGTTGGGAAAATTACTTGGCAAGATCAAGACTTTACTTAATAAAGAACAATCAGACTAATAGTTCATATATAATAATAGTCAGATTTCTTTCTTTGATAATTGTATTTTAGCTGTATATATACTAGCTACATAGAATTTATGCAAGGCTACTTTATTTATATATAATACCTGTCATCATGCAGTGTAAGGAAATATTTTTGCTTTTTTTTTCCCTATTGACATTTTTCAGTTTTAAACAGTCATCACTTTCCTAAAACACCCGCAGAAGTCACTGCTGCTGAGTTCCTGTGCGAAGAAAGTTCTGTCATCCAGAGTAAGGGCTTCAGAAACAGGAAAAAAAGCGCTAAAGGAAAAGGACAGGAAAACTGCACCTTGGTATTTTTTCCCCAATTTACTTTTAATGGATTTTTAGTGTTTTATTTGGAATGTGTATACATGCTTATACATAAAGGAATGGAATAGGAAATTTTGGGTTGCTTTCACATCATTGACTTGAATATTTCAGACACAGGCATCACAATATTTTTGTCTTTCTAACCTAGTTTAAAAAGTTGTTTGCATAAAATGACCTGAGCTTAAAGATAATAGTGTCGTAATAGATTCTGTTCATGAAACTAAGATTGAAGACTTTTTTTTTGTACTGCTTTTTTAATGAGATTGTCTAATTATTGGTAGACTTTTTACTTGTTCAGTGGTAAGATCGTGAATATCTTATAAGACATTGCCCAACTTAGGGTGATTGCTGGGTGTACATGTTTGTTCGTGATATGCTGCTTCTTGTCTCATCTGCTCCATGCAGAATAGAATGTTAATTAAGATTTGAGCTGTTGAATTCATAATAATTGTTTCTGTTAACACATTCCATTACTGATATCAGTATAATAAATCGCATGTGCTGGATTTTGGTATAGAGGTTGCCAATTTAAGTACTTAGTTCACATGTTTCAGTCCCCCCCCTGCTGTAGTTTAAATAATTATTACTAATTTTCTGGTAGTAGCCTACTGTCATAAATAACCACTCTTTTCTGTTCTCCTGTCGGCAGGAACCTAATCTGGACACACAGCTTACAGATAGTAGAGTCAAAAGATGTCCCCTAAGAAACAAAATCCAGAAGTGTGACTCTGAAAAAGGGATTTATATAGAGTTTGGTAAGATCTGTTGTAGATCCATGCTAGTTGAGCTTATGTATAATGCTTCAAAGTAATGAAAAGTGATGATGAAGTTCAAAGTCTTTATATTCTCCTTAACTTCCACAATAAGAACACAGGGACAAACGATGGACAATTCCAAGACGGTAAATCAAAGGGGGTTTTTACATAGTTATAATATCATAGGAAATAGTGCTGCTACGGTAAACCTTTAAGGCTCAGTGTACGAGATCCAGAGACAGGATGTTTACAGATGTGGAAAAAAGTTATCATTGTTATAACTAATGATAACTGCTATTTTCTAACAAATATTAAGCCTTGTTACCAGTGCTTGAGGCTCTACTTAATAATCAGAGAGAAGCACGAAATCTAATTGAGAAAAGAATATTTAATTTCTGTCTATCCTAGCTTTTTAGAACTTCCTTTTTATCTAGTGCTGACTCCTGTGAGAAGCAAGATAGATTCAAACTTTATTTTCTCCCTATTCCTTCAAGGAAGGTATTGCTCTTTTTTAACAGATATTGTTCATTGCCTCTCTCTTTTTCTTACTGCTTCTGCCAAGATCAATCAAAGGATCCAAGACAGATACTTGAATATAGTGCTCTGCTTCCAGTACAAAATTCTGAATACTAGCACCTGTTTCATGTATAAATTTAGACACTGAATCTGGCAAACCAGAGTAACAGCCAATTTGTTTTTAGGCTCTGATTCATCTGAAGAGCTTTTTAAACAGAGAGGCAATACTGGGTAAGTAAAGGCAATTAAGAATTCATATTTTCTAAAGACAATAGTTCAGTATTCTCATTCATGTTTTAGTTTCTTAGCATAGGACTGATATTCAAACTGACTTTGAGGGGGTCACAGTAGAGTGGGCAGCTGACTCCCATCAAAGCATATATTTGTCATATAATATTCTTTAAAGGTATTTCCTAAGTGTTTTGTTTCTTACACAAGCATTAGATCTTCAAGAGAAAAGCATGTACTATGCTTTAGAAAAGTAACTTAAACTAAGGAATATGGGAGGAGGTCTTTAAAAGGAAATGTCCTGAAGCTCTGAAGGGATCTAGTTGTGGTGTCGATTATGCAGTCTCACTTCTCCAAAAATTATTTCAGAGAGCAGAAAGGGAAAATCAGGTATCATCTTCTGTTATGTCTGTTGTGATCTTCTCTGTAATGAAAGTAGGTTTCTTTTCCCAACAGGTTAGAAGACAAGGAAGTGCTTCAGATTTCAGCTCAAGAAAAGTTAGAAGAACTTCAAAGTGCTGAGAAGGGGAAAGAATATTCTTGCAATACGCAGCCTGACGCACTGGGTGCTAAAGAAATTATTCTACCAAATGTAGTAGGTATGTTTGTTGGTTTGGTGACAAAAATTATCGAGCTTGAAAGAAAGACCACAAGTTAACATTTTGATTTCACACAATTAAATATATATATAATAGCTTTCTCCACAGGGAGATCTGTGCACTAATAGTCAGTCTGGGGAGGAAATAACAGGGTTTTTTTAAAACGAAGTAGCCATTAAGATTGTCATTGTTCTTGTGTGTGTAAAACAGGGCTTAATAATTTATAATACCTATAAATCTTCAGGTGAAAGTGATTCCTTGAAGGAAGGCTTGAGCAAGAAAAGCACTTGGAGCAGCACTGAATGTGGCAAACCTGGCCAAGTGAATCTGACTGAATGCCAGAGTTCTCCTTTAAATGTTCTTCCTGAAGACCTACTCGCAGAGCAGTGTGACACAACAGATAATGCCAGTCCTGTAAGGAATGAGGACACATCTCTTTTTAAGAACACAGCAGAAGCGGATGCAGAGCAAACTCCATGCAATAATGAAAGCAAAGAACTTGACTTAAAAGATAGCTTGGAGAGCAGGTTGAATAAAAGCAAGGAAATAGATACTGTTGTACAAAGTGTGGAAACGTGTGAACCTGAGAATGGTTCTTGCCATGAAAAAGAACTTCCTCTGGAGAAGTTAATTCAGCCAGAAACACTTGACTGTGCTACCTTGAATCAAGTCTCTAGAAAGAGACTGAAGCGAAGCATCCAGAAAGTCAATGAGTGGTTTTCAAAAAGCAACAAAATTTTGTCTTCAAATTCTTCCCAGGATGGTTCTGCTGGAGCAAGTGATGTTTCAGGTGCGGATGTGTGTGTATCAGATGAAGATTCCTGTATTTCAGAAAAGACTGACCCTCTGGTAGATTCCATGGAAATTGCAGTGATTGAAGGAAATAAGAGGTGGTCAAAACAAACAGCAGATAGCATCAAAGACAAAATATTTGGGAAAACATATACAAGAGAGAGGAAGTCAAATCCCCCTATTATCTTGAAAGACATTTTACCTACTACAGAAAAGGAAGATGTTGCTGCCAAGTGCTTGAATAATTCCAGCAAGGACGGACTAAAACGAAAAAGGAAGACTGCCTGTGTTCTACAACCTGAGGATTTCATCAAGAAAAAAGATACAGAAGAGGCAGATGGGTGCCCTCAGAGTGCTGATTGGTGCCTTGGAGATGCTGAAAATAAAAGAGATGATTGTAATGAGAATCACCTCTCTGATAATAGAGAGGGTCATACACTAGCAGAACTTAAGGAAGATGGAGAATCCATATGGAAGAAAGCAGCTGAAAAGATGACTGGCAAGCACTGTGATGGGGAACTAGAACTGAATAACTGTGATCATAAAAGCACTGAAAAAAGTTCTGCAGCAAAAAGATGCAAGCGTTCTACTAGAGCCATGTGTGCTCTACAGCTCATAGTGGATAGAAACTCTGTTTCCCCTGATCCAGCTGAGCCACAGATTGATAGCTATCCAAGCAGCGAAGAGCCAAGGAAGGCTGATTCTGAGCAAAGACAAGTCAGACGCAGCAGGAGGCTTCAGTTACTTTCTGAAGAAATGACAAAAGAAACAGGAAAAGAAGTAGTACATAAGGGAGCAAGAACATACGACAGTGATCATGAAGGATCTTTCTCTGGAGTCCGAAGGAATGTGTTAGTTCACACTTCCGGATGCAAAGACCTGTGTGAACACCAGGGTACGCTGAGTTACAAGCCGCTCACTGATCTGAAGGGTAATGATTTGGAAGCTGAAAAAGTACAGATTAGACTAAAGAAATCACCTGGCACTGCAGAAGCTGGAAAAAGTCTCTTCAATCCTACATCTTCATGTCAGCATTCAGATTGTGGTTCCTTTGCAGCTGATGCAAATTCTCAAGAAGGTGAAACACTAGGCAGCCCTTTGCTCCTACAGTCTCCTTCAAGGGCTGTTGTGCAGACTGTTTCTCACCTGACTGAAGAGATGACTGCATCATGTACTACTTTTCCCCACGATAGTGCACGTGACACACAAAATGCACCAGGGGACCTGACAACTGAAAAGTTATTAATGGCTAAAAATGTTTCGGATTTGACCAAGGAAGCTGAAGATAGTGAGTCAGACACACAGTATCTGCGAAATATATTTAGGCATTCAAAACGCCTATCGTTCAGTCTTTATCCTGCTCCCATGAAGGCATGTACAGTAGAAGATTCTGTTTCTGAAACTTTAAAGGTAATAGGTACTGATCAAGTAGAAAATAAGTATAGCAAATATTTAAAACCAGAAAACTTGCAAGGAGAGAAAACAACTGCTGAAAGCTTGAGTAGGGTTTGTGAGAAAGAGATGCTTAAGAACTATCAATCTCCTTGTGTTAGTCCTGTGACTTGCTTTGTCGGCAACGCTGTCTGTACGCACGGAGGGGAACATACTGAAGGTGTTTCAGAGGTTGCAAATCAAGGGAACGTGACACCAGTAAGTATGGTTACTGCTGGGACTGAAGACCAAAAGAGGTCACAAAAAGGAGAGCAGGGAAATGGAAAGACAGTGTCAACTGACATAGGGATAGAAAGTGAGTTGGGACAGAATCCAATCAAAAGTAATAGAAGCCAAAGTGAACTGAGTAATACAGAAGAGTGCATTTTCAAAAGAAACAATGAAATATGCTTCAGTTCACGAAGCAATCAAGCAAGAAAGGCTAAAGTTATTGATGGCAAAGAAGCGATGCTACATTATCTGTCCAGATCGATGATCTGTCCTGCAACTTGTCAGCAAAGGCCTGCTGAATCCAGCTGTGAAGTCATTGGGAAAAAAATTAGCAAAAGAGAAAGAAAACAGTTAAAGGGGAATGAAGAACAAGCAACCCAAACTGCTAGCACGGGGATGCCAGAACGTTTAGTTAGAGAGGCTCCAGAAGAACCTCTCAGAGGGAATAGTGATTTTACAGGTTTGTCTGAAACCCCTGATGGCTTACTGTACTCTGATGATGATATTGAAGAGAACACCAGCCTTTCTGAAACCGACAGGAGAGAGAGATCTGCTGTGTTTATAAAAAGAAGTGACAATGCCCTGGTAGAAGAACTAAACAATAGAAACATTAGTTCCCAGCTAAGATCTCAAGGTATTCGAAGATCTCGAAGAAGAGTGCAGAAGCTGCAATCTTCAGATGAAGAATCTAGTGAGGATGAAGATTTACCATGTTTTCAGACATTAATATTTGGCAAATCGGTAAACACACCTTTGCAGATCAATAAACAAGTGACTTCTGTGGTAGAGTCTTCACTAAGTCCCATCAGGTCTCACAATGGAAGTCATAATGATGGTAAAATGCAGAAAATTCCTGAAGCTGAGCTAAAAGACGGATGTGTTTCACCTAGCCAAGAGTCAGAATGCTCTGTCAACTTATTTTCTTCCCAGTCTGTGTCGGAAGAATCGGTCGATGGAGCACAAGAGCTGAAGAAACCTATAATGCAAGTTCATACATCTGAACAAGTGAGCAATGTGAATGACAGTAAAGAAACTTTTCAGAGTTGGAATGGAGGGCTGACAAGAAGCAAAACTAACTTCAAGGATGAATGCCAAGAAGACTCAAATATGGACGCAAACCTAGGTACAAACCAAAATTGTTTATCTCTGCAGCTGTGTTTGTAAAGTCATTGGTGGTTGCATGGGGACTTTGTTCTCTATTTATGTGGTGCTTGCTCTTTTAAGGGAATGTATCAACCCTAAACAATCAAATAAAAAACCCTCAGTGGTTTATTTCCTGAAAATTAAGTTCCTCCATTATTCTTTGTTCAGAGCAAAACTAAATAGACTGGGCACTAGAGGCCAGAATAAGTCTGTCTGATGGGAATTAATTTTTGAGTGAAATGCTATCTTTCTTATTGCAATGCAATACCTGCCTCTATCAGCAAAATTTCTTAAAGCCTACCTAAGCTGTTTTCCCAGATGAAATGTTTGTTGAAAGTGGCTGTAGAATTCTGTAAAGACTATTTTGATATTTTTTATGGCTTTCATAAATATTTAGAACTCTTGCTATCAAAGCACATTAAGTTCTATTTACTTTGCCATGTGTGACATGGTATATTTCAAAATGTTCACTTAGAGTAGATCTGTACTTCCAACTTAAGTGTTTTCAAAACTCGTCACTTTGTCACAGTTAACAGCTGACTAAAAGGTCTGTGTGGTAAGAGATAATGGGATGTTTGTTGGACTTCTTTTGTTGTTTGGACTTTTTTCTTCACGTTCCTGTGTAGCATAATCTAGGCATTCCTGCTCTGGCAGGGGGATTGGACTTGATGATCTTTTGAGGTCCCTTCCAATCCCTAACATTCTATGATTCTATGATTCTGTGATTCAACTAACCCAGATTTTCTTCCACCTTCTTCCAGGTGAAGGATATGACAGTGAAACAAGTAATATAGAAGATTCATGTGGACAATTCTCTCAGGGTGAAATCCTTACTACACAGGTAAGGAAGTTTATACACTAAATTCTAAAAGTAGTTTGCATTCCAGAATGTAAGAAACCACATGAAAGCTGTGAAGTCAGTGTAGTGAGTAACTGTTTTCATCGTTACTCTTTGTGTCACTACTTCCAAGAGCGTAATTAATGCAGAATAGTAGAACTGCTTCTACGACATTATTTGTCAAACTTTGCCTTCCACGATAGCATTACATTCTAGTGGCTATAACTTATTACGTGGCATTGATTACAGCACTTCCTTGTGGGAGATGCTAGTTAATGAATCTCCACACTTGACCAATGCTGGAAACCCTAGCTTCCTGTATTTAAAAGCTTAATTGATAGGAATTTGTAATGGTTGGTGATAAGGGTTAGATTTATGGCATTATAGTATTTAGAAGCATGGAGGCTTGCCTTCTAAGGGTGAAGGTTAATTCAAATAATTCCATATTAGAATATTATAAGATCCAACAGGCAGTGTCCGATGAAAATTGGGCCTAGCCGTGAAAGATGGGTCTAGCACAGTATGTTTTCTCTACTATTACTTTCTCAATTACTACTTAATGGCTTGATTTTGTGTATTGAGTGACAGGTGTGGCAGGTTTTCAGTTGTTTGTTTTCTTGGGTTTTTTTGTGGTCTGTTTTTGCTTTTGGGTTTTGTTTTGTTTGGTGGAGTCTTTTTTGGTTTATTTTATCCTCTGTAACTTCAGGCTAGGTCTTCTGCCTAATTTCCTTCTTGACCATCAAAAGACATATGAGTTTTTATGTATATCATAACAATTTCATTTTTGTGCTTTGAGTGTGCTTTATGTGCTTTATCCTGTATGGGGAAAGTTTTACATTTTTTAAAGGACGATTTGAAACTCTGAGCTCCTTGTGCATTTTTAAGATAGGGTGCTGTAACTGTTGAGAGAGAAAGTAAGGAAGAGTAGGATGAGATATTTTATTCCTTTTAAAGAGTCTTTGGAGTTTTCAGTAATGGTTGAAAGTGCAGAGGAAGTGGCTAATGCAAACTAAGGCAGTCGGGACAAAATCACTTTTAAGGAAATCTATGCAGAAGTTCTTTCTTTCTGGACTGATTAAACTCAGTTGTCTAAACTGAAACAATTTTAACAGCAAAAAGACTGAGCGGTTGTTTGGGTTTTCCACTTTTGATATAGCGTGTGTGCATTATTTGTTACAGTAAAAGCACCGCAGTCACCTTTTGAATAGATGGTAATAAATAATTCAAACTAATTTTGCTCTTTCTAGTTTTTAAGCATTTGTTAAATAAATTAATCTTACTGGTTAAAACAGATTGCTTATGTTGGCACAATTGCGTATCCTTTGCAGCAGAAGAATGCTATGCAAAATAACCTAAAAAAACTCCAGCAAGAAATGGCGGTGCTTGAAGCAGTGCTGAAGCAGCAAGGAAGCCAAAACTGTGAATTTTTACCTACGTGTAGGAAACTGCCACATTCCAGTAGCGAGGAAATGCTTGGAATGGAAAATATGAGACAAGAAAGAGGTAAATAGCAATGAAAACCTTTCCCAGCTTCCTTACAAACAGTTGTGTGACTATTACTAGTTCTTTTTCCTCCTACTACAAATTATAGTGCTAATTTAAAATTGATACATCTGCAGAATTTTACCTAAATTCAGCTGTTCAGTGAGACACGTATGTTTTGTTTGTAACTTAGGTACTACGCTTCATCTCGCACAGATCTGTAACAGGGTGGGGTCGGACAACATTTTGACAATGGTGAGAGTGATCTGTCTCTCATGTGAGTTGGTACTTCTTGACAGACACACTACTAAAAGCTTCACAGGTATTCTAGTGTCTCAGCTACAGACCAGGAAAAAGTAATGATGGGGAAAAGGTGAGGTAATAAACAAATAAGGAGAGGAAGTGATGGCAGCATTTAAATTTAAAAGGTAGAGCAACAGTCTTCAACCGTGACTACAAGAAGGATAAAATTGCTTCAAGGGGTAATTTCTCTTTTTCTTCAGAAAATGCAGACGAGCAGAAATCTGGGACCAGGCTAAATAGTGCATGTGTTGTATCAAATCTCTCTGGAAATGTGAATAGGAGTCCAAATAACTCTTCATCATCTGTAAGGCTGCTTAACCCTCGAACTGCAGAAGCAACAAATAGTTCTATTGTGGCTCAGGATGCTGGTAAAAGCTCTCCTCAAGAATGCAAATCAGAGAGAAGTGTGTGTTTTCCTATATCTGCTCTGCACAATGCAGCTGGGAAAGAAAATGCTGCAAGTCCAGTTGTGACTAACAGGAAAAAAATGTCAATTGTGGCATCAGGTCTGAATCAAAGTGAACATGTAAGTATATTTTAGAAGTTTTAGAGATCACTTGTTAATTGTTCCTGATTACCACTATAATCCCCAAAACGTAGAGAGATCTAAGTATAACAGAAACTGATTTTACAGAATTTCAGATTAGTAATACAGCAACTAAAGTAAAACTTTTTCACTCCTAAAAATATGAAGAATGTTACCTGTAAACAGCGCATTAGTGGAATTTTAACTTTTTTAATGACTGCCTACTGTCTAGGGGAAAAACATGTTATTCCAAAGCAAGAGGATTTTATTTCTAGAAACCCTTGAGGATTTTTGGTGGGTTGGTTACCTTGATGTTCTCAGATGATGCTGCTTCACCCAAAATCTGATCCATAGTGAGGATTTCTGCAATTCATCAATTTTGTTTTGCTAATAAATCTGTTTCGATAATCCTTTTCCAGGATATGGTTTTTGGTTTATGAAGTACTGACTGAGAGCTTTATTTTAGCCTGTTGAATGGTGCCAAAATTACTGACTTTTAAGGAAATGTACATTCTGTGTGCCAACACAAATAAGCCAATTACTTTGAAGAAACTATCTTATTATATTATATTCTTATAAACTGGCGTTTTTGCATTTTTTTAATCTACTTTGCTAGCTATTAATTTTCTTAACTACTTTTCAGTTGGTGGTTCAGAAGTTTGCGAGAAAGACTCAGAGCACTTTGTCTAATCACGTTACTGAAGAAACAACTCATGTCATAATGAAAACAGGTTTGTTGGGAGTTTGTGAACAAATCCTATATTTACACACCACATAGAATTTTAACTCTAGATTAAAAGCTGAATAACCAAGAAAAGGTTCAAATTGTACATGTGATTAGTTTCTGCTCATTTCCTTCAGTTTAGTAGAATCAGGACACCAGAATTGCAGAACCTTTCTATAGTATTGATATTTTGCTGCTGCACTTCATAAAAAAACTTCTGCTTCTAGGAACAAAAAATTTGAGCCTTTTTTCACTAATGGCAAAACTGAAAGAGATCTTATTCTTGTTTGCTCTACAGATAAGGAACTGGTGTGTGAACGGACACTGAAGTACTTTCTGGGTATTGCAGGAAGAAAATGGGTAGTTAGTTACCAGTGTAAGTATAACTTGGTTTTTCTATTTTCAGATAACTACATTGGATTGCTCTTGACTGACAAAAGTCTTTCCTCCTTCTTAGTTTAAATCTTTCAGATGCATGGAATCAGTTAGTGCAAAACTAAGTATTTGTTTTACATTTTATAAATAATATTAAACCTTTTAGGCATCATACCATATTCAGTTTCCCTTAGTACAAATACTTCCAATTTAATATAGAAATGTAGTCAAGACTATTGACAGTGGAAGAACAATTTTGATGGATAAAATTACTTGTCCTGTTCTGATATTTTCCTTTAGGGGTAATTCAGTGTTTTAAAGAAGGAAGGATACTAGATGAGGTAAGTCTTTAATTTTAAGAGTGAAGTGTCAAATGTGTAAGCAGTACTGTTACATTGATAAGACCTATTAGTAACCTCAGATATTGTCTAAACATTTAATATATGGAAACGTGGCTCTGAAAACTGGGATTCTAGTTTTACTAAATGCTAGGACCAAAAGCCAAACCTAGGCTATATGTATTCATTGTCATTGAAGTCCTAATGGGTCCCTTTTATTTTTTGAAACATGGTTTCAAAAAATAAGTTTTTTACAGTGCATAGTGTTTGATAAGTGTTCCTGTTGATACTGATGGATTATAACATAGAGGAAAAGACCGATTGTTTGAATTAGGAAATACTATTGGAACATAGCTATATACATGGTATTGGTTTTATACTTTAGAATAGCCAACTACTGAAAGCTTGTTCTGGCATTTACTACCTTTCCTAGTAGAAAATGACCCTGGTTTGGGTGAATTTTTGTATTCCTGGGGAGCATTAGGATTATCATCCTCTAATACAGATGGATGCTGCAGCAGTTTCATTACTACTCTCCATCATTTTTTAGAAAAGCCTTTTAATTCATTTTCTGCACACACTTAATTGTAAGGTTTCCAGTTCTGAAATTCTCAGAATTCTGTTCTGAAATTCTCAGTTTCCAGTTTCTGATTGCTTGTTTATATTATGTTCCAGGAGAACTTTGAAGTTAGAGGAGATGTAATCAATGGGAGAGACCACCAAGGTCCTAAGAGAGCTAGACAGTCTCTGACTGAAAAGGTATGAGCACATCAGGGATGAAAATCCTGTCCTGCAGTGACTGTGTCAGATACGTGGCTAAGGCAGCTGAATATCTGGAACTTCTTCCACTTTCTCTACTGTTTCATATATACAGAGTTGTACAAATTAAGCATTTTTATAACATGAAAGGTGAGCTCTGTCAACAGTAGACCGGGTATGCTCAAGTGACTTCACAATGCTTAGAGTGAACACTATCTTTGTAACATCAGTATAGAATAGCACAGATTTGGGGGGTTTTGATGTCATTATCTTGTACGTTACAAAGAGCTTCAGATATACTTTCGGAAGCGGTGATAGCTTGATAAATGGTCTCAGAAGTGTAATGAAAACAGCATGTGAAGGATGTCTTCTAAAGATACCATATGTGCTATGTTAATGTGTGCCTTGTTTTTCAGATCTTTAAAGACTTTGAGATCTGTTGCTATGGACCTTTCACTGATATGACTACAGGTGTGTCATTTTAGTGGAATCAAATGAGCTCTTAGCATAAAAAAAATTTGGAGAGGGACCGAGTGGATTCACCAGAGTTTGACCTCTTCTTGGATATGCTTGTACCTCTTTTGCTCTGAAACTTTCATAATAGCTACATGACATATAGTGTAGGTCAAGAACTTTATCCAGTTCTGTCTTTCATCTGAATATTTCAGAGAACTGCTCTGTCAATTTTGCTGCATTTCAGAACAGAGTTTTTATCTAGTTTATCTCTGATTCACTAGCAATAACGGAAAAGCATTAATATCATGCTGTCTAGTAATTGCTTTAGATGCTGTTGAACACTTGTTTTTGAGCATTTTTTTCTTCTATCTTAGTAAACGGTTCCAAAGTACCATTTTTCTGCTGTCAACATACCCTCAGTGTAATCTTCTCTCTCTAGCAGTAGGTGTTAAAAGTGAAAGGTACAACAAAGCCAGAAGCTTATCTACAAAGAGAAAGCTGGGCAGGATATTTTTTTTTGTTGGTTTAAAATTGAATAAAGTATATTAGATGTTTTGAAAAATTAAGGTAGAATTTTTCTATTTAATATATTTGTAACTCTCTTCCTGTTTTTGTGGATTATATGACAGGTACTTTCCAATTTGTCCAATATAACTTTATTTTTGACTAGGGTAAATATCCTTACATCTCTTGACATTTACTGTAATTGCTACAGAGGATGCAGTGCTTTCACCTGCTGCAGTGATCATCAGTTATGACTCTCTTATACTTGAGAGACTTGTTTAGCTTCTTTACTACTAATTCAATAAATGGGTGAAAATTAAACACTTTGTTCATGAAATAATCACAGTTCTAACTTCTCATTTTTAGTATGAATTTCATGTCTTACATCCTTATAATAAGAGGAAATAAGTTGTTAGTGACTTTGTTTGGGGCATGTGGTGTTTTGCCTTTTCAGGTTTGTTTTTTTTTGTTTTGTTTAGTCCTGACTAGAGAGTGGGGGAAGAGAAGTGAATTGATGTTCCTCAGCAGGCTAGAAAATGAAAGTATTTACTCTGTACTAAGGCTTAGGTTTCTTTCAAATCATGATTGCTTGTATTTTGGAACAAATGCATGAGGGCTTAGGGAATAGTGTTAGTTTCAATGTGATATAAAACATTGAAGTAATAGACTGTTTATCTGATTATTTTTTTTTCAGAACATCTAGAATGGATGGTGGAGCTTTGTGGTGCCTCTGTAGTGAAGCAACTTCATCTGTTCACACATGCAACAGTAAGTGTTAACGAATGTTACACTTGATGTAGTGAACAGTGTACAGTTACCTAATACACGTGTTGAAAGATTACATGGGCTTCATGGGCTTGTCAAAGAGTGATGACTACAGGTATGTTAGAGACAACTGTCTGCGCAGGAATGATACCAAACTACACAGCAACCGTTCTGCGTTCTGGCCACGCTGTATTAGGAGGCAGGCTAGCTTGTAGGGGAAAAGTACTCTGCGTAGGTCAGATAGCTAACCTCTCCTGAAATCAGCACCGAGCCTCACTGCTCAGTGCAACAAGGTTTTAGTGCTTTAACTTCATCACAGTATTCCTGCAGAAAAATCACAGAAAAATCTCATCTGCTGCTGGTAGGTCTGAGGGTGATTTAATGAGAGCCAGTTAACTAGCATTTTTATTTTCTTGAAATCCTAGAATTCTACTGCTGTCGTGGTTGTGCAGCCAGATGCTTGGATGGAAAACACGGATTATAGAGGTAAACCAGCACACTGTCCTGGACTGTTTCATGGTATACATTGAGTGTCTTTATCATCTCAGTCCTTTCAATTGCTAAATATCAGAGAGGTTTGTAGAGAAAACAAAATAAAATCCTACTGTATCTGCAGATGGAGATATGTCTGCTAAGAAAAATCTGGAAGGACCAGATATTTTATCTGAAGAATCAGCAACAGTCTTAAAAGGTAGTCTGGAAAAGAAATCCTATTCTTGGCTTGGTTTTCCTGCATATCATCAGCTTTACAGAAACTTTTCTGATTGGAGTTAGATTCTAAAAGAGGAGGAAATGTGCCCTTGGAGGACTAGTAAGATCTAGGAGAAGGCCTCAGATGTGACAAGATTGTCTTGGTCTGGAAAGGATATCTGGCTACAAAGAATATCTTGCTACAGCTTTGCTTTCTCTTTTTTGCATTTATTTTTTTCTCCTTTATTTTCTTGCACACTTCTTTCTTGCGTGTTTTTCTTTTCTGTAGTAGTAGGGCCATGTTCCTGTTCTTAGGCTTTTGTTTTTTAACAAGGCCTTTAAAATTTCAAAGATAAAGCAAATAGTTTAACCTGAAAGACATCCTTAAAATCACTTAAGCTTGTTTTGACTCGTCGATAATGGTTTTATCATTTGTGTCTTTGTCTTACAGCAATGCAGCAAAAGAATAATGTTGCCGTGGTGACTCGAGAGTGGGTATTAGACAGTGTTGCTTGCTATGAGTGCCAGGAGTTCGATGCTTACCTTGTGTCCTAAGGGTGATCTGCAGTTCTTTTTCCATTGCTCAGAAATTCTCATTAGTACTGATAGTTTGGTAAATATTTTAAGGAGTGAGAATTTTTAAGTCACTTTGCAGAGATTATGTGCATGTAGTGTTTTTGTTCAGAGTAAAATAACTACATTTTTATTAACAATAAAGTTACTTAACATTACCGTATAAATATGGAATTACGCACTGTTCTTTAAAGAGTGTGATTTCTAATTTTAAAATAGTCCTTTAAATGAATGTAAAGTACACTTTAAAATATGTTAGAAAATGTTGAACATGGCCTCTTCAGAGCAATGGTAAGGTATTGTTTAGCATTGCAGCAATTCCTGTTTATATACTTGAGGAGATTTTGGAGAGTTATTTAAAAGAGTAACATTGGGCTCAAGGCTTGAATTGAAATGTACTTGCACTTCTGAGTAACCTCCCTATTTTCATTTTGCATAAAGACATAACCTGAATAAGGGTGTATACCAATGGAATATTATTTTGTGATTACTAATGTGTCAGCCTAGTTAATCTTAGGCCATGGATTATAGTTGTGTTGCAAACGATATAAACATCTCTCCTGTTGTATATACAGGTGCCAACTTGCCCTAACCAGGAAAATTGCCCACACGTACATCCCCTGAAAAGGCAATGCTTGATTCTCAATGTAAACCAATCCTTAAAAACCACAAGCCTATAATAGTGTTGTGTCAATCCTTTATTTCTGAGAAGTGTGTGGCACCTATGAAGAGATAATATATGTGCACTTTAGGATCTTACTTAGGGTTCTTATGCGGTAAGGGTCACTATTAGAATGTTTCTAATAGTTCCTGCCTGCTAAATGAGATTGCAAAGGAAATAAATTGCTTTTTATGCAAGAAAATGTTGCTTGTTTCTGTTGACAAGTAATTGAACTTCATAAATAATTTCGTACTTTCAGAGCAGAAGGAGAACCTATTTTCATAAAGTTGTGTTAAAAAAAAATTTGTAGGCAAGTTCAAAGAATTGTTTGACTTAATAGCACCTTTTCTCAATGCACCTGCATCAGGGTCAGCTTTCAAGAAACCCAAGCTCTGCTCCTGCTTAGTGTATGTGGCCCCCTGCCCCGCCCCTGCCATGGTCCCAGCTGCAGTAGGAGTCTATTGGACACACAGCTTTGACCCAGCCTGTCTGGTCAGTACTTGATGAGGTGTTTGGGCCGTGCTTTCTCTGAATCAGTAGGAGCTGGTGCATCAGAGGTACTGCTTTACTGTGTGGAAGTTTTCAAAACTACGTGAGTAGGTGGGGCAGTTGAATTCTTTCCCTCCCCTTTTCTCTAGGCTAACTTTCGAACTCAAAGGAGAGGAATTTACTACTTGTGGGGAGTAAAGTCCTGCATTAATGAGAGCTAACCTTGCCCTGGGGCGGCAACAGGTTGGCTTTGTCTCCCAGTGGCTGCACTTGCATTGTTGCAGCTGGTCCCTTTTTCCCCTTAGCGTATTGAGAATCCTTAGCATCTGATTCTGGGTAATACATTTTGCCTGATTCCTGGTTATGCCATGCATCGTTCCTATTCTTTATTTCACCCTTCAGAGCTTTCAGCTATGTCAAGTAGGAATCACAGCTGTAGCACCAGGTAGGCTCATCAAAAACATTTAGCCTGGATCTCATCTGCTACAGCATCTGAAATCAGGCACAGCCAAAAGCCTCAGGCTCCACAGAGGTGTTCTGGAGCTCTGTACCTGCCCTTTCACCAGGACAAATGAGTCAAAGTATTTCTGTGACACTGCCTTATCTTATTAGGGAAACTGCTAACAAGTCATGGTGGGGCAGAAGCTGTCCAGGGCTTATTTTCTATATGTGGGAACGGATTCATGGTTAAAATTCATGTATGTTAATTAAGTATAGCTTTGTCTTGCATCCTTATCAGCCCTGCTGATGTGGAAGCCAGCAGATAATAAGCAGCCTCTTACCAATTCAGACTGTCCTTTACATTTTGCTGCTAGGCAGCATGCAGTTATGCGTTGGCAGAGCCCACTCAGGTTACAGGACTGTTGGAATAAATGTGTGAACACTGATGCTTCATAGCTATTGTGGAGGCTGCAGACAAGCAACAGGGAGAGGTTTGTGGACTGTAGGGGGTAATTAAGCATCAAAGTAAAAATATTACTCAATAATTAAAAGCCCTTTGTGCTTGGCAATATTGGATTTTGATGCAGGATTTTGCTGCTTCTCAGAGGAAGTTTCTGGTTCTTAAGAGAACAAAACAGCAGACTCTTCTAGAACATGGTGCAGCACATCTTTTTGTAAAATGTTTTTGCGGTGCCTCTGATGCCTTTCTCCTGGCTATACCAGACTTTTCCTGCATACGACTCAACCATATTGTCACATCTCTTCCCTCCCTGGTCCAGTTCCTTGCTCAGAACTCTTCAACATGCAACCACAGCTGCTGCTGCTGATACTGGAAACACCTGCATGGCATGCATGTTGAAGGCTGATATGCTGAAAGAGTCCACCTGCTAGAAATTCCAGCTGGGTTTGTTTAGCCTGAAGAAGGCTAAAGCAGTAGGGGGTGGGGTGTAACAGAGAATCTTCTTTAATACAGCTGTGGAATTATGTCAGGTTTTTCTACAACCTGCACATGCAGGATGATGCCAGTACACTGCTTTTTTCACCTCTGGCTCTGCATCCTGACTTGCAGTCTCCTCAGGAGACAGGGTAATTGGTGGTGGTGGCAGCCCTTTCCATTCTTGGTAGGCTACGGATGGCAGCTTTTGCTCAAAGAGGTGAAGGAGAGCTTACTCTCCATGCCATAACAGAGATTTTAAATGCAACTACTAGCAGAGCCTGGCAGTCATTATGCATCGTAAATGAGCTGCTTTGAGACTTGCTCTGAAAGAATATTAAAGTGACAAATCTATTTAACATATGTAGGAGGCGAAGGAGAAGAAAGCACCTGGGATTCCCACAGCAGGCTTTGTTCTAATTGGGCTGTACTGAGATCTCCCTCCTTTTCTGCTTGGGGTTTGGGAGGAATTCGGAAGCTCTTCAGTCTGCACTCTCTGACTTGCCACCTCGCTTTTGTTACTGTTTGGAAAGGAACTTTATTGCAAAAGTGCATCTTAAATTTATTTGAACTCCAACTTGCCTGCCTCCTTCCCTCAAAGGAGCAGTAGCTCCCTGCTTATATGACTGATGGCAGAATTTGGGGGGGATATATGTTGGTTTGGCACAGGGATTCCAGAAGGGAAAGTTGGACTCAAGCGGGGCTGCAACATTGTCTGGCTAGGGCCTTTCTCAACACAGCCCCACAGCAGAGCCAAGATTCATGAGGGTTCACTGATACATAGAGAGTGCTGGAGCCTTTTCTGCACTGAGGCTGGTGCAAGCTGACCAGAGGATCATGAGCTCTGTCAAGCACGTGCTGGCACTGCCAAGATTACAACAGTCAGTCATAGAGCAGTCAGGTGAAATGATGGGTCTCGAAACACCTGATGGATATTTTTGATTGTTCTCTCCTGCTCCCCTTCTGCTTGAGGCTAGGTGTTACTGCCTCTACTTTTATGAGTTGTTTCTGGTCCTAGGTAGATTCAGAGCATTTTTTATACAGGCTGGAGGCATCCCAGCCTTAGGCAGTGTCTGTTTGCCAGACCAACTGTTCCTTCCCTGTTAAAGGAGGCTGACAAGGGCTTGACTGTGGCTTGGGATGATAGGGATTTGTTCAACAAAGGTGTCTTTTGCAACAACTTTATTTTGCTGCCTTAGAATGGTTCTTCTGTGGGTACCTTAAATTTGAAATAGTGTTCATTTTTAATTCCGTGAAGTTGTATGTATTTCCGTACCTGGCCTGCCAATACTGCTGATTAGCAGCAATGACTACATGTATAGCTTTTTGCTGAAGTAGTTTTTAAATCCTCCCTTTGCATTTGGATCCATACACAAAGAGTTATTTTCTTGCAGATCTGAAGCCATTTATAAGAGAGCAGCTTATTCATGGATGCAATTAGAACACTTGTCTGACTCATTACTAGAGTTAATGGCAAATCAAAGAAATATTCAGTATGTTCCTATAATTATTCTTGGTGATTTGCTAGATTGTTTTAATCTTGGGTTTGGTGTCAGTTTTATTTTGCTGATGTTATGAATAAAAACCTTGTGCATAAACTATAAATGATCCATCTTTCTAGAGAATGCCCATGAATTCACCTGCTTTCTGTGAAAGGCAGCCTTTGGTCTGGCCGAGTTGGTTTTTTTTCTCCTTCTCTGATCAGCACCCAAGTCCTGGGTGAAAAACACAAAAAGAAAGGCTGTGCTCAGTGCTACTGTTCATCAAAAAATTTGTCCAGGTGCACAGTTAATTCTTCTGACCCTCAGGAGTACTGGCTCATTGTGCCTACATGCAAGGGTTCATGCTTCCATCAGATGGATGGACACGTAGTCAGCACACTCATGCTTGTTGCAGTCCTTTCTGTTTCTGCCTAGTTACAACCCATGCAGCAAACAGATTCTGGGATCAGATGAGGGTGGGAAGATGCACACTTTCCATGCATCTGTAAGGCAGCATGCACTGAGGTTGGGTCTGTGTGTTTCTTATGGCTGCAGAATCTGAGAACTGGAACCCACACCGTGGGATCTGACTGCTCCATGCAGCTGGTGCACCAGGCCCTCATCACTTACTGAGTTACCTGGTGATTTTTGACAGAAACGCAGTGCCTGGCTCTCTGACCGCTAGGTAGTGACGGCCACTGTTACATCCTGCACACAGATGTGTCGTTGCTTTTTCTTTATTCCAAAATTACCTGGCATTAACTTCAGCAGCTTCCTTGAATCTGTTCCCATGCTGAAACGGCCCAAAAACCAAACCGCTTTGTCTGCTTTTCCATATACACAGATATGTAAAAAAAATCTCCCAAACAGCTCCCAGTCAGGCTGCTGGCTTTGTCTGGAGGAGCAGAGACTTAAAAAAATTATTTTATCTGGTCTGGTTTGTGGCTGCTGTTCAGGGTGGGTTTTTTTTTTCGATTTGGTTTGGTTTTGCCTTTTCTCTACTTCTTTTGATTTTGCTTCCTGTTTTATCTTGTTTATTCCTCTGTAGAGAAGGAGAGCAAGATAGGAGAGGGACTCCTTTGAAAAGTCTGGTTAAATGAACCACTGTGGGAGTCCAAATACTCTTTATAGTCAAGCAAGCTGGTGGAGAAGTGAGTGCCAGAACAGAAAGCTGCATGCTGAATGGCAATTGCAAAAAGCAGCCCTTACAGCCCCTCTCAGGAAGGGGAGAGAAGGAGACGGGGACACTCATTTGCCCAGAATTCAATCCCCCTCTCAAGTCACAAGCTCAAGCCTTCTACGAAGGCTTCAGACAGTTGATGTCTGGGTTGTATATGAGTGTGGCAGATGTACGGTTGGGGTTCAGTTCAGCTGTAGCAGCATTTATGTTTTGGTTTTCACTAGCTTCTAGTGAGCTGTACATTTCTGTTTGTAGGTCCACTCCAGCAAGATCAGCAGCTGAGTTCTGGTCCTGCTCACTCTGGTGGAATGCACACATTTTTGGCTGCTACATGTTTTTTCATTTGTCTTTTTTTCTTTTTTTTTTTTGGGGGGGGGGACACGACACCTGTCCTAGAAGCAGCTGGGCACAAATAACTTTCATTGCAATATCATTTTCATCCCACAAGCTTCCAGCTAATTAGGCCTATGCTGAGGAGAGTGAGGGGGATAGCAATGACATTTCCCTCCAGTACAGAAAAGAAAACAAAATCACAAAGCCAGAACTAGAAGCTTTCAAGAAAGATCTTATTACTTTTGTGTAACCCCAACCACCAACTGCTTTTCTGGCACTGCAGCTTCATCTGCAGTGCTGCTGAATAGGCCAGGGGGCAACAGCAGGACTGAGGGAGTTAAGGGGCTCCCAGATAAATTCCCTGTAAATGCTCTCTTGCCTGATTGCCCTTCTCTAGGGCCACACGTTCCTCCTCCCTGATCCCTCCCACTTAGAGGGTAAATAGGCACTGCTTGCCGTTAGGTGAGAAGGACCATCAGCATCCTTCATTCTCTGCATTTCTCAGTGGCTGTGAAGAGACAGACTGCAGCGAGAAAGCTGTGATTACTGTCAGCTCCCTCTGCCCTCCCAGCCCCATCGCTGACTCATAGAGGTCAGGCTGTTTCCTGCCTCGTGCTTTTGATCTATAAAGCTTTGCTTGTCAGCAGCGACCCCACCACGTCCCTGCACGTTTCCAGTACGCTGCAGGCACCCTTCATGAATGTCAGTTTGTGTTTGGTCCTGGGCCTATTAACCTTGACCCCTGGCCCCAGCATGGGCTATGGCCCATTAAACTTTTCTCTCCGGGCTTTTGTCACCATGTAGATTGTTTCCACAGTGCTCTGATGCTTGTGGCTTTCTGCTGGCAGGGATGGCTAGGGGCATGCATATCTGCACAGCAGCCGTGCGTGGGCTGGACAGGCCTGCTGGCATCTCAGACTGCCATGGAATTAATGGAGTCAAGTACTATGCACTTTCCAACGATGTTTATTTGTTTTCTGTAGCCCACTGACACAGCTGGATCTGGCAATGGCACCAATTCTTCTTTCCTTAAAGTGTCTGTGTGACATCAAGTCAAGACTAACGCTGTAGTCAAAGGCATTTAGAGGGCAGCAGCAGAAGCAATGAGAGGTGTTGGGAGGAGGCTGTATAGCAGGGCAAGAGGGGCAGGGGGCATCTTCCCTCCCACTGCCACAATAAAGACAGGGTGCAGATATGCATATAATCTTTTTGGTTATCTGTACCAGGCAAACACAGCAGCATGCAACATAACCTGCAGCTGGAAATGGGTGGAGAGCAAGATATGGATAGTTATTGCAGTCTGCTTTTTCGGAAGCTATGTGCCTTAGAAGCACAGCTGCCCATGGCAGGGAGCAGTCCAATGAGTAACGGGGCTGTCAGCAGCTAGGACACAAGCTTCCAAGTGACATTTGCTTGCTGAAGGGAACCACAATTCTCAGGATGCATCTACTGGAATAGACGTCTCCCTTGGAGCCAGATCCACTCTGCTGCATTTCAAATGGAGCTGAAGTACCTAAAATAATGTGTAAAGAGCAACCTCTCTCTTTTCTTCTGCACAAGATGGACTACTGTGGTGTCTTGTCAGGTTAAGGTTCCTTCCCAGGGTGCCCTCCCTCCCAACTCTGGCCCAGACCTGCATCTTCCATGGTGACCTGCTGTCCAGCCTAGCTGAAGGCAGCACCACCTCAAACATCATTTCTCTTGTAAAGGAAGATCAGAGGAACGCCTTTTCCTGATCGCACTCTGCTGCTAGCAATTCCACCACCTTCCAGCCCGCTGCCCCAAGCTGTGTGTGCTGTACAGCTGCACACAGGTGCACAGGCTGGGCCACGGGTAGGGGAAAGCAGCACACGCACAGAGGGGATCGCTCCCTTTTACTTAGATTTGCCCAGCCACAGACCTTCCAGCACCTCCTCTGCCAAGCAGTTCTTTCACCCCAAGCAATCCACACAGCAGCAGCCAATCCAGAAGCCTCCACTGTTAGAGGCACGACACGTGCAGCCCGGTTTGCAGGTGGGACCTTGCTCCGCCCTAGAGACTGAGAGAAAGGCTTTGGAAAGGCGGCCTGGCTCCTGCAGCCAGCACCACGCCCTTGTCTCAGCCAGTTACTGTACAAAATGGACAACACACACACATTATTTACAGCCTGTTTTTCACATGATGGAGCAGCTCTTGGCTCGGTCTTTCCGAATCTCTGTGTCATTCAGTAAGTCTGTCCTGCCAGGCATCTGTGATGCCCGCTTCAGTCCGCGTTTGGAGTTGCTGCGCTTCAAGTTCTTGTGCATCCTGTTGACCGAGGCAAGTGTGGTCACATGAAATACATCCCGGACACTGTTCTCTGAGACCTTGGAGGAGCACTCCGCATAGGCCACTGCCCCAATCTGCCGTGCCAGCGCACTGCCCTGCGGTCCAGAGAGTGGGAAGAAGAGGGAAGAAGGTTAAGACACCAGCGTTCTGCAAGGAGCATCCTTTCACATCACCGGCAGCCCTGTCTGAGCTGGCAGCCCTTTCAGAGAACTGTGGCACAGCTGAGAGTGGCTCACGCACCATGTTTACTCATAACCTCTGTAAATACAGTGCAAGCATGTAGGAGAGCATCAGACATGAGGGTGGCCTCCCAAGCAGACAGCACTACCAGTGCTGGACCCTGAATCACTTGCACTTTCTCACTGATGTGGTGCCACTCCTGCAGCTGGGGACCTGGACAACCCCTCTCACCAGGACAGTCATCTGGTTAGCAGCAGAAAAGTCTGTCCTCAAAGATGGTGGAGATGTCTGATTTGACAAGTTGGACTGGCTAAAGGGGAGTGTTGTGCTTCTGCATTTCCTAGTTCAGTGCAGCTCTGCAGAAGCACAACACTCCCCTTTAGCCAGTCCAACTTGTCAAATCAGACATCTCCACCATCTTTGAGGACAGACTTTTCTGCTGCTAACCATGAGGCTGTTCTGTAGAACATCAGGAATAAGAGTGCCAGAGCTGCATAAAAGAGTGCTGTAAGCACAAGCAGCTCAGGGTCCCTGAGCCAAGATAAAACCAGCTTCAGACCAAGACACGGGCACAGAGGGTCATTTGCTGATGTGCTTTGTTGTACTGGCAGGTCCTGCAGAAAAGTTCCTGCCTCGCCTCCCTGAGCCCTATGGGGACAGCTGCTGAAACACACCTGTTCATGCGTCACAGGGATGAGGCGCTGCTTGGAAAGCTCCCGGAGCGTGTTTAAGTCTGTCCGCATATCCAGCTTGCAGCCGACCAGCACAATCTTTGCATTGGGGCAGAACTCCTGAGTTTCCCCTTGCCACTGCAGAGGAGACAAGAGGGAGAAGGCGTTCAGGGCTTTCTGGTGTATGAGACACTTCCAGAGGCCCAGCAGCATCTCCACATCAAGTTAATTTCAGCAGCAGGCCTGCAAAAGGGTCAAGGTTGGAACAACAAAGGCAATCACAGGGTCTCGGCTTGTCACTCCCAGCCCCTTTCCAAGCAGGCCAAGAGCCCTGTCCAAGATCTGCCAGCTCTGGAGAAAAGGACAGGCCAGGAGAGTCGTGTTATCAGTTCCTATGGGACAGCATCATCCAGCTAAACATCTCCACACCTGACTGCTACAGCAGAGCCCGTGAGTCTGGTTCATACCTTCTCCTGCTCCCAGCAGCAAACAGCACTTCCCTTTCCTATAGAGGAACAAAAACTGCGGCAGTCCAGTGAATTCAAGCACCCTAACTTATCTGAAGGATGAAAATTCTCAAAGGGATCAAGCTATAGGGTTTGCCCTTACCAGGCAGCAGTCATGGCTGTCTGTAATGACATAGGCCTTCCCAGTCTATGGAGAGAGATGTGACCCTCTTCTCAAATGACTGACACCTTAGAGAGCCCAAGATGATTTCTTGCACTATCAAGACGTCAGAATGAAGGCACCACTCCAAGAAAATCCACTTCGTATGAAATGAAGAGCTGCTTGTTTGTGTCCTCTCAGATGGCTCCTTCCCTTCAGCTGTACATGCAGTACAGGCAGCTCAGGCATCAGAAGGGCCCGAAAAATAAAGATTTCCTCTGCTGAATTAGCATTTTTGCCTGAGGCTTGAATAGGGAGTGTTATTTTCCTTATTCACCTGATATCAAAAGCTAAACCTATTTCAACTTAATGGCGTCTTAGGAATTTTCCTCACCTCCACAGGCTGCAAGCCTGTACCAAAGGAAACAGGGCATCTATGTAGAGGCACTTAAGAAATCCCCTGTGATTTGGGGTTTATTTTAAGTTACTGTATCAAAAAGACGTTGCCTAATGGTACTCAAAGCATCTGTGAGGCTGCACAGAGTAGGCTGTGCACTTAGCAGTGCAGACTCATATGAGAGTGTGCAGAGACACATAAATAAATCCTAACCCCAGCTAATTACTGATGGGTTTGCATCTCATTAAGGTGTGATTTGGTTGTGTTATCAGTCTGCTGACTCCCAAGCTGAGGAGTGAATTCTTTCAGTCCACATGAAACACGCCTCCTTCCAGCACATTTGGTACCCAGGACCTGCTTTGGAAATAAACACTAAGCAATTGACCGAGCTATCTGAAGGGTCTTTGTCCTCTCACTAGGACACTTCTCAGACACAGACCCACTTCTTGGCCCTCCCAGCAGCTGGGTAAGAGGCACTTGCTTCAGCACAACATTTGGCAAAATGTGGAGAGGCCAAGAGGGCAGTCAGTACAATGTGACTTGTTCAGGCAGTGGCCAGTCCAACCTCAGCATCCTGGGGCTCACTGGGGAGAACAGCCACAGGAATCACTATTCTGCAGAGCTTCTCACACCTTGGTGTCTCAGAGAGCCAGCCAAGACTCACCTTTGGGACAGGCTGCAGCCAGCAATGAGCTCTCTGCAGCTTTGCTGTGGAGCGGCGAGAGCCCTGATGACAGCCTCAGGGAGCAGGGACCCCAGGGCAGCTCCACGTACTGCTGCAGTGGACCTGTCTTGCCGGCCCGAAGGCACGCCAGGCACTCACCTTCTTGAGCACACTGTCCAGGGTCTCCGGGCGACTGATGTCAAAGCAGATGAGCACAGCATCCGAGTCCGGGTAGGCCAAAGGACGGACATTATCATAATATGCTGAGCCTGCAGAGAGGACAGGAGAGGAAAGAGAAGAGTGGTGAGCAGAAAGTCTCATCCCACTGAGGGCTCACGACCTGAATGGGCAGGCTATGACCCCCAGCCCTGCCAAGCAAAGAGATCTTTAATTCCAGTAAGAACTGGAGATGCTGCCACATGACACAAGCTGCTCTGTCAGAGGTAAAGGATGTTGAGCCAAATTTTTGACTGATGACCAGACACCATTAGGTTCAGCAGAGTTTGGTTTGCAGAGGATTTAGTCCTTGCGTTTAGGTGTGGAAGTCAGAGGTTTTGTCCTCATGCTCTCACATTTATCTCTTTGCAGAGTGGAAAATGCAAGTTTTTCATCCCTCTCCCTGTCTAGTAAGCATCTGGCAAGTAAGAGGTGGTGGAACTGTGGTGCCAGGGTGTGCTGGCTCACTGCAGAAAGGGAGCCTGGAAGAGCTGTGATACTGGAGAGCAGCATATGCCTCTCTGCCACTTTGTACGTACCCTAGTACTTGTCATGCAGTGGCTGTACCACTAACAGTGGAAAGGTGTGGCTGAGAGAAGACAGGGAATGCTTCTATTATTTTTTATCCTCTCTTGCTACCTTTACACAGGAGAGCTTGCTCACACACATTGCGAGAATTTAAGACAGGTGCCTTTTGCTCTGGCTTTGTGCTAGAAAAAAAGTCTTTTTGTTAGACAGAAGATGTGACATGATTGGTGAATAAGCTATAAACTGGAGGGGATGATTCTACAGGATTTCTCAGACAGCAGCCAGAGAGCCCAGGGTGAATCCTGCACAGCTTCAGCTGCACACATGAGCGCAGGCACACATCTTCGGTGTAAAGTTCAGGCATTAAGGTCATTGTACCACATTTTTATTTGAAGTGCATTCTGTTTGCAATTGTAGATGCCTCCGTAAACAGTAATGAAGCAATCAGCCCTTTGCTACTTAAAAACACTGTTTAGGTTTTATATTTGGCTTTACAATGGCTTAAACTTCCTGGAGGGATGAGAAACAGATGTTTATTTACGAAAAGGGGAAGCAGAGACACCAGAGTCCTTGTTAAATCTGCCTCCTCCGAAAGAAGGATCACCCACCCTGAGGCCGAGGAAACCGGACATGCTTCCTGCCATGGCCCCTCGGGATGCCCAGATCAGGCACTTTCCCACCCTGGGAGGAGGGTGGAGCACCCAGCCGGGTGGCTCCTTGATGAAGTTCAGCACCTCATAAATTATGGATGACGGTGCCTTATGTTTCCGGGAGGACAGGAAGCTGCCTGGGGTAAGCGTGAGAGGAGAATAGGCTGACTCTCCACAGAGGCTCTGACCCTGGCTATTATTTGCAAGACTCAGCCAGGAGAGCAAACCTGGCCATGACCACTCCTTCCTCTGCCCAGAGCCCACAGGAGGCAGGCTGAGGGCTGAGATATGTTGTCTTCCTAAACCCTGCCGAGCTCCAGACACCGGCCACCCACCCTCCCCTTGACCTTCGCTCACTTCAAGATATGAATGGCAGCCACCGCTGGGACCTTCACAGCACGAAGCTCAGGGTACGCTCCAAGTAGAGCAGCCCCAGCTGTGCCCACGCAGCGCCCACTACTCTCATTGAGCCTGGGGCAGGTACACTGGGATTTGATGCATATTTGGATTCCTAGCAGAACTGGCTACAGACATCTCCAGCTCTTACAGACAGACACGCTGCTGCCAGCCCACAGGAGCAAAGGCACCTGCAGCCCCTGGCCCCATCAGTGAGAGACACCACAGCCTGGGTCTCTGCCCATGCAAAGTCCCTGGGAAGAGAAGCAGCTGAGATCCAGCACAGAAGAAACAGACCCTGCTCTCTGCAGAGCCGGCCCTTTTCCTAGAGGGAAAGTCATCTTCCTTGAATGGAAAGGAGCCAGTCTCTGTGACATCTTCACCAGCTCGGGACCAGGGATGCAGGCTGGTGCACAAGGAGGCAGTGAGCCAGGGCAACCATGCATCCAAGGCGTGGAGATTTCTGACCTCACTTCAGGCTCAAGCTGCTTTAGTCCATGACTGGCAGAGCTGGCAGCAGTGAACTGCTCCCTCCCATGCTCCTGCAGCAGAGCAAGGTGATCCAGTTCCCACCAAGGATGAGTCCACTTTCAAAGGCAGCACCAAGCTTAGTAGCACTGAGCTCCCCTTTGAACAGAGTTTGCAGCCTCCTGCCCAGTCTGGGTTTACCAGATGGGATGCAAGATCCAGCACTGATCTGCATGCCTGGATTTGCTGGGTCCTTTATCCAAGCTGTGCCCTCTCTCCCATGCACATAAGGGTATCTGCCTCCAGACACGGTCCCCCAGCACTGCCAGAGGAAAGCATTCCCACACACATCCTCTCCCTGCAGGTCCTCAGCTTTACATAAACATTGCAGATAAATCTGCCCCCTCCCCGTCCAGGAATGCTCCTTTTGTAGAGGTGGTTTTGGCTCCATTCAGCACAGACACTGCCACAGCAAACTGTATCATAGCAACCTGCTGCTCCCCTCAGCAGCCAGCCAGCTCCTCGGCAGAGAGCCTGCAGTGCCGGAGCCTGCCTGGCCTGGAGCACAGCCTTTCGGGGATCCCACAGAACGACCATTGTCCCCACCCAAGTGCGAGAATTCTGCTCTCACCACCTGGGACCACAGGAGGAAAGACCCCTGTGCTGGCCGGAGGCACTGAGGGAAGGGACACACTAGGTCAAGGATCTCATTTTCTTAAGGAGATCAAAATTGCCTTCGTATTCATTAACTTTCTGCTCCATCTCCAAAGCATGGGAGCCATTCCTGGCGCCAGCTGCTCTGGCAGTAGGTATCAGCCAGCACACATGGCCATGGCTGCAGAGGCCACTGCCCCACACCAGGAGACTGATGGAGACCAATTGTCAGTGCTGCCCCACCAAGCAGGAGAGCTGCTGTGCTCCAGACTTGGGTCATCTACAGCTTTCTTTGAAGATGCTTCTACTGAATCAGGAAATTCTTCTGGTTTTTGCACCTATTACTTTTTCACTGAGTACAGCAATTTAAAAACAAACCTCACAAGACATAAATCTCAGTTCCCTCAGCTCTAGGTCTTCCGTTTTATTGATTCTGAGCAGTGGGCACCTTTCGGATACTCCAGCAAGGCCCACAGTCTGGCACTTCTGAACACAAGGCTTGTGTGTATGCACATCCAGCCTTCCTTTATTGCATGAGTCATTCTCCCACTTGGCACCAAGGTTTGCAAGAAACAAGACCTATGCATTTGTGATTAAAGACAGAAAATTGGAGCAAGTCAAAAACCAGCTCAAAAAAAAATATCCACATGGTTGTTGTCTGAAATTCAGAGATGGATACAGCCATAAGTAGCTCCTCTTTCTTATCAGCTGGCAGCCTGGCACTGTTACTCAGATGCTGCTCTCAGGCAGGGGACTGAAATGTGCCATTTCATCTATACCAACAGAGAGTTAACGCTTATTTGATCCTTATTAGCTGTTCTGAGAGCTGATCAGCCTCCTCACATGGGCACCCTCCATCCAACAATAGCACATTACAAACCAGGAGGGCAAATATGCATGCAGAGCCATGATCTGCTCTGCAAGGGGCTCCCACAACCCCAGCCAGCTCTGGCTTGAAACAGAGATGAGCACTGCCAAGACCTGCATTTTTCAGTATTGCACTTGTCTCAGAGGACTCACTGTAAACTCTCCCCATAGAGCCAACAGCACTGCGGTGCGTGCTGCTTTCTGCAGGGACAGCCAAAAAACATCCTTCACAGAATGAAGCAGAAATTCATCCCAGCTTTCTGGAGTGGTGCATCCATAAGCCCAAAGAGCTTTGGGTTACCTCCTCGCACAGCAGCGCGAGACAAGCAGCAGCCTTTGGAGACTATAGAGGATGTTGTCTTTGCTAGACAAATCCTACCACCAGTTCAGCCAAGCCTTTGTCCAGAGGACAAAGCTGTCAAAGCAGGTCCAAGGTGCAGCTGTCTGAGCATCCTCTCCCCATGCATGGCAAGAAGCCTGTACCGTCTCTCAGCCAGAATCATAGAATCATAGAATGGCCTAGGTTGGAAGGAACCTTAGAGATCATCTAATCCAACCTCCCTGTCATGGGCAGGGACGCCTCTTAACTAGATCAGGCTACTCAAGGCTCTGCCCAATCTGGCCTTGAACACCTCCAGGGAGGGGGCAGCCACAACATCTCTGGGTAATTTATTCCAAAGTCTTGCCACCCTCATACTGAAGAATTTCTTCCTAAGATCTAATCTAAATCTATTCTCCTTCAACTTAAACCCATTTCCCCTTGTCCTATCAGCCCACACTCTTGTAAAAAGTCCCTCCCTGTAGGATCCCTTCAGGTACTGGAAGGCAGCTCTTAGGTCCCCTCAAAGTCTTCTCTTTTCAGGACTGAACAATCCCAGCTCCCTCAGCCTGTCCTCGTAGCAGAGGTGCTCTAGTCCCTGGCTGATCTTTGTGGCCTCCTCTGAACACGCTCCAACAGATCCATGTCTCTCTTATGGTGGGGACACCAGAACTGGACACAGTATTCGAGGTGGGGTCTCACAAGAGCAGAGTAAAGGGGGAGAATCCCCTCTCTTGACCTGCTGGCTACGCTTCTCCTGATACATCCCAGGATGCGGTTGGCCTTCTGGGCTGCATGAGTGCACTGCCGGCTCATGTTGAGCTTCTCATCTATCAAAACCCCCAAATCCTTCTCTCTAGGGCGACTCTCAACCCACTCTGTGCCCAGTTTGTATTTGTGACTAGGACTGGCCCAACCCAGGTGAAGGACCTTGCATTTTGACTTGTTGAAGCTCATGCAGTTTGCACTGGCCCATTTCTCAAGCCTATCAAGGTCCCTCTGGATGGCATCTCTTCCCTCAAGTGAGTCCACAGCACCACATCAGATATGAGAATACTACCCCCTCCACTGCCACGGGTCCAAATCACTCTTTACTGAGCTTCAGCAGCCACGTGGCCCTCCAGTGCTTCCCAAGAGAGGGGCTCGAACCCTTCGCAGCTGCTGTGTATCAGCACATGTGCTCAGCATTTCCTGAGGTTAAGCAGTCCTTGCTGGAGCTGAATTCACAGTTCCAAGTGGCCTTTTGCATTAGAGAAACTTATCTGACTGGCTGCTTACTAGAGGCAAAGGCCTTGCATGCAGAGGCACGGCTCTGAGACCCCTTGCCACCCCGCCAGGCCAGGCAGCGATTCCTCTGCACAGCTGCAGCCGAGGCCTGGTGTGGGAGCAGGACGCTCACGTTCAATCACCATGTGCGTTTCCCCCGTGAGTGCTCCAGACCTCGTTAATACTACATGAGGTGCCAGAGAATGCAACAGCTTTCATGATCAGTCGTTTCTCTGCCAGGGCAGAGGGTGGTGAAGGTGTTAATAAAAATAATCTATTTTATTTATATCACACCTTTAAGACTGAAAAGGAAACCTCTGCACAATTCAGACGTGCTGGGCAGGGAACCCACCCAGCTGCTCCTGGAGAGAGTGCAGCAGCGCAGAAACTTGCTGCTGGGGCACAGCCGCAGCCCGGCCAGCTGGGTGCCCCCCAATCCTGCCCTCGCCCACCCCGCCGGGAGGCTGAGCTGGGGGAAGGCTTGGAGCGGCGCTCCCGGCGCAGGGACATTTGCATGAGAAAGGCACACATCCCCGCAACAGCCCGGCTATTGTCTCCTCCCAGGGCCCGTCAAGGGGGAAGCATAAAGATGCTGAATTGAAAACCTGGCCGTGAATGAAAGGCCAGAAGTGGCAGCTGTCCCAGACACCCCGGCACAGAGTGGCGAGGCCAGTCCCCATGGTGAGCCCACAAAAATCTCGGCTGGTCTTCTGAGACGTCCAGGATACTCCAAAGCTGCCATTTCCTCTGCAGATGCAATAAGAGGGCTCAGAGTCACCCTAAAATATTTCCCACTGTTAGAAAACGGGAAATCAGCCCAGAGAAAGAACAGCAGCATTTAGTGTGGAGGGTGACGAGGAATTCAGCCTTATGGAACACTCGAAAGCAGTAGTTAAACAGCCCCAAAGGTCATGCCCAGTCCCTTTATCCTACTTGGGACAGAATAGGAAGGAAGTTTTTATTCAGTGGTCCTTTTACTCAACTTAGCTTGACCCTAAAACAGCCTGGCCAGCACCTGTGGGAATGGGCAGGTCACAGACCCGGCGCAGGAGCTCCTTGACTGAGCACACGACCGGCTTGGATCTCCACAAGGACGAACAACACGTCCCCAGAGGCTGTCTCCCTGCAGGTGCATCCTGCTTGCGAGATGCCCCAAGCCATCTCCTCCTGCAAGGCCCTCGAGCTGAGTCTCCCAGAGCCCAGGAACAGGCATCTCCACAACAAAGGGCTTCTCAGAGACCACCTCTCACTTAGGAGGAACCACGAGTATGGTAAACTCTGCAGACATGGGTTCCTGCCTCAAAGATTTTAGTTCCCGTTACAAAGGCAGAAGGAGATGTTTGAAGAGCAATAGCTCAGTGTGCCTGGCATACGACAGACCAAAAGATTCAAATGACCTCCTCATTCCCTGTATTGTAAATGCTTATAGGCATTATAAACAGGAGACCAGGAAATTAGCCACTGCAGCCTACCAGACTGCAGTAGCTGCACATCAGGAAGACAATGATCTGAATCATCACGAGTTCAGAGACGGACTTCATCCTCCCAGTGTGAAATCAGACCCTCTCTCCTGAAGGAAAATCAGAGGACTTTTTTGTTTGAAGATTGACAAACTGCAGCAACATCCCTGCATCCCCTTCAGGTGCCCACTCAGCCAGGGCTCTGACACAGGTTAAGAATCCCTGACCCTGCCTGGCTGATTGTCTGGAAGGGAGGGATAATGCAGATCCCAGCAATACAAAAAACATGTTTCTGACACTAATACAGTGCTCATTAGAGTCCAGCCCAGAAGAATGACAAGTGCCAGAGACAAGAATTAATGCACTGGTAGGCAGACTCAGAGACACTGGTACTGATGGGCTCTGGCAGTACCAGGGTCCAAAGTCCAGACAGCTCTGAGGTCACAATTACAAAAGAAGCAGCAATTAGTGGCATTAGAGACTAAAGTGAGTAGCACTAAAGCAGAGCTGGCAAAATGAGTCAAACAGAGCTGCCATCATGCCAAGATCCACTCCACCATGAAAGGCTGCCTGTATGCGAAAAGCCAGGCTGATAAACACGTACCACTAGCCCTGCCAGCACCAAGGCGCCCTGAGCTGCTCAACGTTCCAGGACTCTGCTCACTGCAACAGCACAGCCAAAGCCAGCTGCAGTTCCTCTCTGAGAGGACATTGCCACCACAGCCCAAGGGACAGAGATTTTACCAGCACATTTCCTGCATCTTCTTACAAACCCCCCTCTGACAGCAGGCTTTGCCACAGAAGGAGAACCCACCATTCATCCAGGCAAGGCCTCAGAAAGGTTTTACCCAAATGAAGGTCACGGTTTGTTCTTCAGAAGTTAGGGTATGACTCACAGCGGGGAGGGCCCCAGCTCTCTGACACTGATGGGCAGCAAGGTCAGGGTCAGAGAGCTGTCTTGAAATGACAGGAAGCCCTGCCGGCCAGAGAGAAAGTGGGCAAAACAAGGAGAGAGGAGGCATCCCAGCAAAGCTGGAGTGATATAGGAAGCAGCAGAGGGAACTGCCAGCCACTGCTGCAAGTACCCCTAGCCCAGCCCTCCAAGGGACACTGAACATGGCATGGCTATTGTCGCCAAGACTTTTACAAGCTTCTCTCATGGCTGGACCATAACATTTTTCTTGCTTCTGCAGCATCGCTCCAAACCCCTGAAGTGTAGGAAAGGAGGAAACTGTTCCATGACATGCAACTAGCAATTGTCTAGGAAGTGTGTGACAGAAACAGCAGATAATCAGCTTGGCCAATTAGCCTCTGCTCCTAATTCTCCTGATGCGCATACAAAAATCAGTAAATTACTAAACAACTCAGCTGGCATACCTTCAGGACAGACATGATCAGGATGCAGGGAGGTGGTATTTGCATGGGCTGAGGTGGCATTTCTGGGCCCCTCTCCAGATCTTATTCCTGAAAACCCAACACTCAGGAGGAGGCTGTTCTGCCGGATTTCCCAACAGGAACCCCCAGCTCTGGCAGGCACAGGGTGCTTCTGCCTTATCCAGATCCTGTGCCCTGTTTCATACATGCTGCTCACAGAGGCTGCTCAGACAAAAACCTCTATGGCAATTGGAAAGCAGCTCTGGAAGCTCCTTGTAAAAGCCCCTGCTGGCATCTGGGGTGGGAGGGCTGGGGCTGCAGAGGCAGCCTGAGTAGCTCGTCCAGGCTTCTCACAATCATGACTGTGGCAGCTGACAAGAGAGACAAATGGAAGCCACAAGTCCCTTCCTGGCACTCTTGCCACGTCACAAGGGCAGTTGGCATTGCCACAAGCTGCCTGTCACCCGTTCTATGGAGTACAACAAGGACTACGAGTGACAACAGACTCCCATAGCACAGTCAGCGCACACTCCAGCTTTGGGGAATACGTCCAAGGGTTGAACATGATTATCTTTATGCAATGTTGCGCATTTCAGGTTTGCTCCGCATAAGCAGCAGATCCCTCCCTGATTGTTCTCCTGCCAGATAAGGTTTCTCCCCACAGGGAAGGCTGGGCCTATATGCTTGTGAGGTTTAATCACGGGGAGATTTTATCTTCAGAATCTGGGGCAAAAGGAAAGCTGCATCCATGTCCTCACTGCATGCACTGGGCCCAGGGCACGCACCAGCCAGCTCCCTCAGAGCTCTCCCTCCCACAAACCCTCCTGCCAACCCCATCGGCTGTTCCAAAATACACTCATATTCTCTGGCGGGGCAAAAAGGGCATCCTCGGCACCACGCTGGGTGAGGGCCATCAGAAAAGTGAGCCATCACAAGCAGAGGATGAGGCGTGACTGCCCTGCTCCAGGGAGTTTCTGCAGGTCTGGTTATGCGACCATCTCGTAAAGAGCTTCCGCTTGCCCTAAACATGCATTAAATCAGCACTAAAGTGGTGTTGGGAGGTTCTGTGGGTGCCACTGAGCAGCCAGACAGACAGAAGTGGGGAGGACAGATCAATGCTGTCCCTGCCAACAGGAGAGAGACGACCCTTCCTGTGCTGTGGGAAAGGGGTCTGCATCAGGGATGGGAACAAACCTACCCACAGAAAGCCGTTCCTTCCCTACGAGGTTGCAGGTGCCAGCAAGGTTGGCGGAATGTCATTAATGGCACTGTTGCTATTCAGCACCCCCTGTGACTCCCAGACACCCCACAGACCCTGCAGAGGCTGAGTCGCCCGCCTCCATAGGGGAGAAAAGATAGATGCTGCCACAGGGCATGCTGCCCTTGCTGCAGGGAGGTACAGGAGAAGCAACCTTTGTCCCACAACACAGCATCGCAGCACCCCCACACCATGCCCAGGCCAGCAAGACAATCCTCACAGGCACTGTCATGTCATGTCATTTCATGTCCATCCTCCACCCACCCCAGTATAAGCATTTCTGCTGCTGTTTCTACTGCAACTCTTTAAACTTCTGTCCAACTGGTTATTGACCTGCCTGAGAATGTGACCCAGCTGCACATATTTTTAGGCTTAACTATGTATTTGTGCTGAGGCAGAACACAAGTATGCTGGTTTCAGGCTCCCAGCCTCAACAGGGAGCATGGGAGGAGCTATTTTGGTACAGAAAGGGCAGCTCCACATTTTTTCTCTGCCTCAGAGTGCAAGTGCATTGAACTCTTCCCAAGACAGAACTTGCTCTTTCACTTTCAAAAAGGCAGCCATAGCAATCCTGGAGTGCACCCTGGGAATCCAGGCACAGCCAGCCTCAGCATCCATGGAGATGCCATCGCTAAACTTGGCCCCTTTCAGCTCTCTAATCTCATCAACATTCCTCAGTAGTTCCCCTAAAGAAGGATCTGTTATCACAGCCTGTAGGTTCCCACACAGGCCATACCAAGGCAGACTGTTTGCTGAGTACAAGCAAAGAGGGAGGCGGAGGGGGATTTGCAACTCACAGTGTTATTCTTGTCTGGAAAGCACATCTGCTTAAGAGACAGAAGCCCCAGCAAAGGACTGGCAGCTGTGCAACTCCCTTGTTGTAAGCTGCAGCACAGGGAGGAGTAAAGTGGTCCCACTGAACCTGTGAGCACTGATCTTTGCAATGTCACGGGTTGTGAGAGACATGGCAGCTCTCAACAGCAGTGCATCCTGCTGGTCCACAAAGGACAGAAAAGTCCTCCCCAGCAGCTTTCCAAGATGGCAACAATCATGTGCAAGGCCTGGGCCTCCGCCTGAGCCACTGGCACAGATATTCCTACCAGAAACAGGCAGCTCTACTCTGCACCAGGATCTGCGTCAGCAGAAGATGCACCAAGCAGATAAATGGCCTCAGGTCGCACCACTGTTCTGCCTGCCTGCTCTGAGAGGCCACAAACACAGAAGGCAGGCAGAGCCTCTCTGCACGAAGGGGCTGTGAACCAAAAGCAAAGAAGTGAGCGCAGGTTGCTGTGCGCAGAGCAGCTCCCGCCCCATTATTACTGGAAACAAACCAAAAAACCCCTAGGTACAGGGTGAAGCCTCAGACCTGCCAGCCCTAATGCTGCAGCACCCCAGCCTTGTCTAGGCCTCAGGCAGCAGCGTTGCCTGAACCCGTCTCTTCCCCTGCGTGTCCCAGTGCCAGAGACAGGGCTCGGCAGCTGCTCAGTGGGGTGGTGGGGCTCGGCAGGAGTTTGACAAGGGGTGGCCAGTGGGGACGTTGAGCCAGTCCAGCAGTGTGGGCAGCAGGTCTGCCGGCAACGCCTGAGTCACTGCGGGACTGCACCGAGAGCTGGTCCCTGGGCAGGAGGTTGGCCAGTGCCAAACGCTCTCGCCAGCAGAGCCCTGCTGAGCCCTGCAGGGGCTGCGCTCCAGGCACAAGAGATCCCAGAGTAGGGCAGACCCATAGACACTCCCCCGATCCCACAGGGAACACAGCTGTCATATCACCAAGGGGAACCTCTCTGCCCAGCACACACCTAGTGTAACTGCCCTCCCTTTCACACCTCTGAAGGAGGGAAATGAAACTCGCCCACTCTTTGCAAAGCATTGCTAGTGATTGCAAAACCATCCACCCTCCACCTGGCCTGGAGGAAGAAAGCTCCTCCTGATGGGTCTTGGGGCACTGACACTGCAGTCTGGGAGGCACCCAGCCCTTTGGGAAGAGCCCGCCCCAGCTGTCAGGCATCCCGTCGAACAGGAGTTTGCCTCCACCACAAGACACCGCATCATGCAGAGGAGTTGCTTCTGTGCTGAGTGCACTGGGCTAACAGGCAGCAAAAAAAAAAAAAAAATTGGTCAGAATGGGAACACGAAGAGCTGCAAAGCACCATGTCCTCTGCAAGGGACATGAGCAGAGGTGCCAGGGAATGGCAGCATCCAAGAGCCAGAGCCCTGACCACCCTGTACGGCAGACAGGCTCCACACCCCTTTGCTCACATACTAAGATGTCAAACAGCTTTTTAATGGAGGTTTTAGAAAAGAGCATGTAGCACAGGCCTTCTTGGGGACAGGAGGGGTGGAACATCCCTGCTGTGCTGTAAAATGGCACCTGAAGCAATTTCATTCTCAGACTGTGCCTAGAGCTGGGACTAACTTAAACAAACATGAAATGCAACAAGCTGATGATGGACATGGGGTCGAGTGCAAATTTTGGCCTCAGAAAAACTGATCAACAGACAAAGGGTTAAAAGACATTTAAAAGAAATCAGAGTTTCCAATACAATCTGGGAGCCATTCATTTCTCCATCACTTCTGTGCACCCTATAGCGATATTTCTCTAACTAGATTTACTGCCTGCCAGCTGCTAATGTTATAGCCTTCATTTGCCACTTAGCAGGAACGGCAAATTCAGCCTGAAAGGATGCGTTTTCCAATGCACTTATATCAGCCAGTACTACAAGCCCCAGGGAGCAGACAACATCCCAGTTGGAAGAGACATTATCAACAGAACTGAGCGGACAGGTAGGCTGTGCCCACGCTTGGTTGCAATAAAGGGAGTGTTCCAGGCACACTGCTCCTGGCCCAACATCCATTGCTGATGATGCTCAGCTCACCCTGTGCAGCTTCTAGAGTCTCTGACCACTTTCACAACTAACTACAGGGAGGGAGGGAATTAAAAAAAAATAAAATAAAAAAATAAAATACAATCAATAGTCAGCTCCTCTCTCCAGGTCTGTCTTCCAATTTGAAGGAGACTTTCAGTTCTAATTACTTATCTAACAGATGGCAAGTGTTTAAAACATAAAGGGTGATCTTGACAGAAGGAGGGGAGCATTTTCCCAGCACCTCCCTTCCTGCTCTTGCTGGGATGGAATTTATCATGAACAATAAGCCCCTGCATATGAAGCTGCTTAGAAGAGACAGGGGTTAGTGCAGAGACAAGGAAAAGGGCATCCCAGTGCCTGTCATTCTGCATGAGGAGGGCAATTAGCCACTCTCAATCCCCTCAGCTCAGCTGGTTCAATTCTCTATTGTGCAAAACTTACGTTACCAAAGCTCGTGGTTACAAGTGTCTCCACAGGATAGTGGAAATTCAACAGTAGCTTGCAGTCTACAGCTAGAAATATCAGTTTTATTACTAGGGAAAATTTGCTGTGCATTGCTTTGCAGGACTATTTACCGAAGAATCAGCTCCTCTGTGTTTCAAACCAAAGCTTCGACAGAAGGTAATTTATCTGGAAAACTATCTAGCAAACTCTGTCTGCAACAAAGAGGTTAAAAAGGTCTTACATTTTTCATAAGAAAGAGGGAGAAAAAAACCACATTCCATTTCCTCTTGGCCATAGAGATAAGCATTAGACAAACATATCTTTTGTTGAAATGGTAAAAACAAATGCATGACAGCATCAGACGAAGGTATCAGATACATATACACAGCTTTAGAGACTTTTTATCATATTCTTTTTCTTTTAACACTTTTAAGATCAAAGCCAATCCAGAGAATTCCTAAACATCAGACAGTATATCAAGTGTGCTTCCACACCCTCAAAGGGTGAAGTTTTTCAGGTCAAATACAGACACTCCAAGTAAAGCCATTCAGTGCCTAACAAAGATACCCCACTCAACCCCTTTCTGCAGGCTACGGAAGTCCACGGTTTGGAAACCCCCATGGGCACAGGATGATCGACCTGTGGGTGCATGCACAAGCGCACCCCAGTGACATGTGAGGTTGGCCACTCCTCACTCCCAGCACACCCCAGTCTAGACTCACCCCGTCCGAGCAGCTCCAGAGAACCCTCCGCAGGGAAGGCCCCTGGGTCAACCCGGGTGGCTTCACTGTCACCACGTCTGAGGGACTTCCCACAGACATGTCAGCCCAGCACCATCCACCATGCAATGGCTTCCACGTTGCAGCCACCATTCTGTGCCTTAAGCACAGTTCCCAGTCAAACACTGAGAACAATGCTTCATCCACTGCTACAGCACCAAGAGCTGCCCTGAGAACCAGCATCCTTGTGGCTCACATCACAGCACACATCATACAGGCAAAGAAAAGGACCCCATTTTATCTCAAGGAATAAAAAGCAGCAAAAGTGAGGTCTCTTGGTTCAGCAAGCTCCAGAGCAGGCTCAACAAACACATTTTACACGTTACACCTAGTCCAGGACTCAGTAAAGCCCCCACTCTAGATAGAGATGTGCCGATGTTACATCTGTAATTTGGCGGATGTAAAATTACAGCAAGGAATTTGAGCATACAAGAGCAAAAAAAGTCCTAGGTCACCTTCCAATTTACTATTGCTATTGAACACTGAGAGGACTTCATCTGTTATAAGGACTCTAGAAATTATGGGGAAAGGACACCAGCAAGCTTTTGATGTATGTACACCGACAGAGCACAGCATTCATGTGTACCACATACACACAGCAGTCCAAAAACGTAAATTAAAAGGTGGATATAAACTTTGCTGGATGCCAATATTCTTATTAGCCCTGCATCAAGCACTTCACCTGCAACCCGTGCCTCCACAGAAAGACAGCATGAAGTCTGTGAAGGGTCTTGGTGGGTTGAGACAGCCCAGCCTGCGGCTTAATGCGTGGGCACAACTGAGGGCACAAAGAGGGGAAACCACACCAAACCGGAAAAAAAACCCCACAAAACAAAATAACAAAACCAAAACAACCAACAAACAGCCAAACAAACAAAACAATCAAGAACCCCAGACGCTGTGTCGCAGAGTGATGAAAGGACAGCGCAAAACCACAGCGCATTCCTCTCCAAGGTGAGGTCCCCCTCCTCCAGCTCTGCCTCTTCCCCGTTCCTCCCCAGCCTCGCCTCCCACCCAGCGCTGCTTTTGTCGTTCCCCGGCTGGTCCCTCACGGCCGGAGCCGCTCGAACGCGAATGCAGCACCCAGAGGCTGCGCGGAGCCGCACCCGGGGGGCTGCACCACGCAGGCTGCGGGAGAAGGGACCGGAACGCCCGGCAACGGCCCCGGCGCAGCGGCGGAGCTGCCCGGCGGCCGCCCGGGACGCGACCGGCGCAGGAGCTGCTGCTCCCGCCCAGCCCCAGCCCGCGCCGGGCGCTCCGGGGAGGGAGAGACCCTCGGCCGGAGGGACGAGCTCGGCCCCGCCGCCGCCGCCGAGCAGCCCCTGGCCCACCTGAGGTGTCCCACATGTTGAGCTCGGTGCGCTGCTTGTCGATCTCGAAGCTGGCCGTGTAGTTCTCGAAGACGGTGGGCACGTAGCTCTGGGGGGACGGAGGGGAGAGCAGAGGTGAGCCCAGCCCGGCCCAACCCCGCCTGGCCCGGCCCAGCCCAGCCCCGCCGCGCCCGCCGCACCTCGGGGTAGCAGTCCTTGGCGAAGACGTGCAGCAGCGCCGTCTTGCCGCACTGCGTGTCCCCCACCACCACGATCTTGCAGCGCGCCAGGTGTCCCTCCATGGTGCGGCGCCGCGCCGACCGCGCCGCCGCTTTACCGGGACGGCCCCGGCCTGGCCGCGCCCCCGGCCCCGACGGCACCAACCAGGCGCGGAGCGGAGCCGGCGCTGGGCAGGGCCGCGCCGCCACGGCCGCCCCCGGCCGCCTCCCGCCGACCACGGCCCCGGGAGCCGCCCCTCGCCGATCCCGCCGCCCCCTCGGGGCGTCCGCCCCGGCGGCAGCCGCGGCTCCTCGCGAACACGCGGGATGCGGCGCGGGCGCCGGAGCGCGGCTTTCTCCGCCCCCGCCCGGCTCCCGCCCCGCAGCGCCGCGGCCCCGGCCCCGCGCCTCCCACGGCACCGCGGCGAGGGGGCTCGGTCCGGAGGCCCGGGGCGGCCGCCGCCCCCGCCCAGCCGGCGCCCACCGGCTCCCGCCCTCCGCCAACGGCCCGCGAGGGGACACGGCCCGCGCCCCGCGGAGAGACGGCAGCCCCGGCGGCCGCTCCAGGCGCGGGACGAGCCCTACTTCCCACCGGGGTCTTCCAGCCCCGGGACTGCAGAAGGAACGGTGCGTCTGTAAATTGCAGGCAATGATTTGAATTAGAAGAATTACTGAAAGGGGAAAGGCTACTCTACTGCTAATATTTTGCTGGCCGCACTGCAGAAAGATTTACCGTAATGGCACACTTTCATTTGTCAGAGTCTATCCGTCTGTCACAAAATGCAGCAAAAATAGAGACAATGAAGGCAAAGCAAGTCTGAAGAAGTGGAAATTAAAATGTTTTGCCAGCAAAAGAGAATTTATTAATGGACTGAGGAGGCAGTTTGTTTTTGCTGAAATCACAGTCATTTTTCATATATAGACATTGGCACTGTGCATGGAGTTGAGACAAGTAAAGAACAGAGACACAGTGCTGGGAATGGTGCCATGCAGGTACCCAGTGGTTATAACTGCTGCTTTGCTTTCTGCTAGGCTTGCCAGCCAATCACGGGCTGCTCGCTGCCTGTAGTCCTCTGCATGGTCATGGGCCACACGGGTCCTGAGTCTTGCTATGCAGCCCTGGGGCAGGGGCCAAGTGCAAGTGAGGGTGAACATGTGTTCTTAGCGTAAGGACACACCTTCAGCTGGTCAAATGAGAATTGAAGTCCCACCTCATCATCACATACCAGTCAAAACCTCAGAGCCCAGGGGACGAGGCTGTCCTGAGGTCAGGGTAGTCATGTCCTCACCTGATCTGACTCTTGCGTTATGTGGAAGCTGTTGTCAGTCAATTCCTCACTCTGTAGCTTTGCAATTCGTATTGCTGCAACATCTTCGTGGTGCCTCCCAGTCTTGCCTTAAGCAATGTGATGAGTTAACTGTCACAAGCTTGTTTCCTTCCACCCTCCCCAGGGAAAGGAGCTTGTGCAGCATTGTGTCATGTTTTGTAAGCCCTGTAGGGTTTTTTGACCTTCTTATACGTGTGCATATCGCTCAGCTTTTATGTGGAGGAATGGAAAGGTTTGTTGTGCTTGCAACTGCAGGTAAAGGAGCGCTGGATGGCCATAGGTGTCACCCAGAGCAAGCTGTTCACTTGGCTAATACCCTTTCTTCTGAAAGCTTTTAACCGTGTTTCCCAGTAGGAGTTATTTTTCTTGCTTCCAACCAACAGGTTAATGTGACTGTGCAGGAAACTTTCTGCAGTGAATACTCAAGACTGGCATTGAAATTCCCTGGGGACAAAAGGCAGCTGAGAGAACCTTTTGCTCAGAGCCACTCGGGGCACTGTCCCTGACAAGCCTTGTGTCCCATTTGGTGCAATGCACCTTTTGGCGGGCAATGCTTGCAAAATATGTTAGGCAAACTACAGCCACGGTGTAAATTTTCTGAACAGGATGCAGAGACATGCTGTGAGGCGACAAATGGCTCTCACACATTTGGTCCTGAAAATGCTTCTCCAGTGGCAAAAGATCCTTCCTTGCTGACCTATGTTCTCAGGGATTTTTAATTGCTATTACAAACTAAATTTATTTTGTTATAGTTGTCTTATTTGCTGTACAAAGAAACTAGATGACTTCTTCGGGACCTGTACTAGGGAAATGTACTGGGACAAACCGAAACCTTTACTGAAGGTCCCACAGCCTGAAACCTGGAGCCTGTGATGTGTTCTTGTGCCAGCACAAAGCCTCAAATCTGGTCCTCTACAGCCAGTCACAGGCTCTGGACCCAATTTTAGATGTTCTGAAGAAGGTGAATGCAACAAGTGAGGACTCTCGTGTACTATGTCATATGGCTGTGACCCCTGCAAGATGCACACATGTACCTAATGAAAGTGCATGAGTGTCACCCCTGAGGACACAGACAGAGCTCATGCCCATCACATCATGCAGTGACACTTCCTCTGAATTTCTACAGTGCATACATTGTTAACTTCATACCTATCTTTTCTGTGCCATTTATCTCAGTCTGCAGTGCACTGTTGGACCTCTAAACTGGGACAGAAATAAGTGACATGCTTCTCATCAAATCTTGTCTTAAGTATCTTTTTGGACTTGTCAAATATGTGAAAGAGCTAGAAACCTGCCAGGCAAAACTGCAGAGTATTGCTGTCAACAGTCAGCAGTTAAGTCACACAGTACTGAATAATGGCTTATATAATGGTTTCCCCCAAAAGATGAAGAGGTGGAGAAGCAGTTTGAACACATGCAGCAAAAAGATACAAATTAAGAGCAATTAGGAAGGCTAAAAGAAAGAAAAAGAAGTACCAGCCAAATCCTCTTTCATGTGTCCAGCCTGTTTACATTCTGTGCTAGAATAACACTGATCTGACTCACTGCTAGCAGTAATGAAGTTTGCACCTCTGGATGAGCAATTTAATTTATCTCAGTAAGCCAAAGCTCATTCTAACAGTCCATAAATGCTATCAGATGAAAGCAGCATCCTTCAGCAATCTCGGGGATTAAAGCAAGGAGGCATTCAACTGACAAGGCTCCTGCTGGAAAGACTGCAGTCGGAGCATGTGTGTTAAGCTGAGGATGCACAATACCTCAATTACTGCTGCGGATTTCTCTGTGTTGGGAAAGTGATCTGGAGCCTCTGCAACACTCCTATGGAGGTGAGCGGCTCCCTTTCTTCCCCTCTCACTCTCAGGACACCTCTCCTTAGGATTCATCAGGCCCAGCACCAGCTGGAGGGAGAGGTGGGGGCCTGGGGGACTCCGCAGGTTGGCTGCAGACTGACCGCTCTCCTGCCTGGAGCGAAGGGCTCCTTGGAGGGCAGGGGCTTGTGGCACCAAAGGCACACAAAGAGGGTCAGGGTGAGAGGAGGAGGAAAACAGCTAATTCTCTCATTCTGTCCCCTTGGATATATAAACCTCCTTGCCACACATCCCCTCCCACACCAGATCCAGCTACTTGATATGCAGCTTCCACTGCTGCACTGGCCTTCCCCTTGCCTCGCTCTGGGTGGAGGCTGTGCGCTGTTGTTCCCATCACGTCCCTTCTGCCAGGGCTGCCAGCGCAGCTGCAGCTGTTGAGGTGACACAGCGAGCCCAGCTGGATGCTCCCTGGCAGGGGTGCTCGGTGGAAATGGTTTATCCAGCAGTAGGAATGATCTCCATCACCTTCGTGTTTGAAATCACTCGTCACAATGAAATATTTTCAGTTTTGCAATTCTTTTTCATGTGGAGAGCAGGGAAGGAATGAGCAGAAACGAACCCTCAAAACTTCAGTGTCTTTTCCATTTAACTTCTAATGTGAATTGCATATCCTGAACACAAACTTTCTTTAAGCAGTCCCAACAGGCAGCATCCTTCGGGCTGTGTATGCAAGGACTGGGTCAGGTTCCCGCCTCAGAGCCGGGGTGCTGTGGGAAGGGTCTTTTGTGGGGCTGCTCCAGCCAGGCTGGCTGCAGGGAGGGTCTCCAGCTCCGCTGCCCCGCCGCCCTGCCACCATGCCCTGCTGTGTTTCAGCATGACACCTGCTCTTCCTCGGGAAGCAGCTTCCCCTCCTGGGCTGAGCCAGGGGGACAAGAAGCAGCACAGCGACTTGCTGGGGCCTTGGATGGCAGCAGCTTTCAGTGGTGCAAAGAGAAGCATCTCCCACTGCAATGCACACACCGCGCTATCTGGTCCTGCATGTCAGATGGTTGCCTGGTCCCTTGAGAGCCACGATGAGCACACTGAGGGGGATGTTTGTGTGTGTGTTTTCAGCGAGGTGAGACATGCTGACCAAATAATCAGCTTCTAATGGGTACACAGCATGTGGAAGTGCTAAGCCTGTAATTTCGGGACTATAATTGTCAGTAAATTATTGATGCTGTGGTGGAAGGCTGAAGTTAAGGAAAAGGATTCTCATTTCACAGAATTTCTCCAAGGACCACAGTGGAGAAGGTGCCTGCCTCCAGAGGAGGACACAGGGGGATGCTGTCCTGTGCACACCTGGAAACCGACCTCGCACCCACTGTGCCGCTTGGCTTGCTTGTGCTGTGCTTCCTCAGGCTCCGCTCTTTGGGCTTGTGCAGGGGAAGGTGCTGGAGCAGCCTCAGCTAAGGCAGCATTCTTTGTGGGAATGATGCTCTGTGCTGGGAGGATCTCTTCAGTCTGCTGTCACCATGAGGAGTGAACTAATATTCACTGAGCATCAGTTACCACTTGACAGTTGCCTCCATTGTCTCTGTGATCAAAACAGCAGCGCAGGGAACTGAGGCTGTGAGTGGCGGCTACGTCTGAGGGGTTGTGTCAGATCTCTTCCACTCGCTGCTCTACCTGTCACATCTAAATGTAATTTACTGTGATACAGGCACGGTGTCATCCAGGAGACACAGCATTCCTGGTATGCATGATGCAACTAGGAGATCTCGTCTACCCCTGTGTGCATCCCAACACTCTGCAGACACTCTGCAGACACAGGTGAGGAAAAGGCAGAAAGAGGCAGAAGGAATCTTTCTCTTCAGTTCCCAACAAACCTAGGCAGATGGATCAAGGTCAACACTTGTTGTAGATCCAGAGTGCCAAAATATACAGCCCTGACAACACCACTGTGGGCCCTGTGGGGTCTGACCACAGCCCCTCAGCCCCTTCCAGATCCAACTGCCTGTTCTGGTCTGCAGCTGGGGTGGCCGAGGAGTGGGGGGTCTTGGGGAGCATGAGCAGCACCAGCAGAGCAGAAGCACCAGGCCAGGGCCTGAGCAGGAATTGTCAGCTGAAAGTGCTGAGTGGATGGCCCATGTTGGGCACCCAGCCCCACATGGGGTCTTAGAATGCCTCACCGGGTGAGGGAGTCTTTTGTGGGCTTGCCCCTCCCGTCCTGAATGAGCTCTGAGGCCAAGGCCAAGCTCCCACAGGCAGCCAACTGCTGCCTGGCAAACGGCTGCCTGGTTTTCTTATCTTCTGCCTGCTCCTTGTTCCCATGTCCTTGAGAGCAGAGGAGGAGGTGGAACACAGAGCTGGGCAAGGTGGGGCTGGCACTGCTGGGCTGTGGACACATGCTCCTTGCTGCCCTGCCAGCGGCTCGGGGGAGCCATGGGAGGCTACAGAAAAGAGGCAGAGAGCTCAGAGTGAGGCGCAGGGCCATTGGACAGCTGAGCTTCTGGGAGAGAGATCATGAGAACAGTGTCCTCTGTGGCCTGTGCCTACCTCTGGCTGTAAATCACAAGTCAGCACCATTCGGAAAGCCCCAGCGCCTTGGCTGCTTTCTCCTGTGCAGCAAAAGCCCACATTTGGAGAGCCTGCTGAAAAATGGGCTGGAGGAGCGAGAACAAATCCTACTGGGAAAACTTGTTAATTTTTCTGGCTAAGGCTTTCACTTGCTAGCCCACACCAGTGTCCCACCCCAGTGAGCAGCAGCCAGCCGCCGTGCTGTGCTGGCGATGGCAGATCTGCAAGCTCAGAGCGTGCCAGCTGTGAGCATACAGCCTGAGCACACACACTGGCACCTCCCCGGCAGCTCCCCACGAACAGCAGCACTTCACCTGCACCCACACTCTGGCAGTGCAGTGACTAAGCAGAATTGTCCCTCTTAAATCTGAAGCTTAAACACAGTGCAAAAACTACCACAGCAGAACACAAACTGAAATGTGTAAAGTAAGATTTACAGGGAAGATGTGACTAAACTGAGCTGATAAGGAAAGATTGACTCAGGAATGCAAAAGAGATAAAGGCAGCAAGAGCAGGCTGCCCAATCAAACAGACCTGTCACTATACAAAAATACCCATCTAATCTGCTTTAGAGCTGCACACAGCTGGAGCAGTGTAGCAGAAGAGCAGTCTGAGTCCCAAACCCCATTGTCTTCATTTGTCACTCCCTGAGCCTTTGGGAGTCATGCTCTTATCTCAGGTGTTTATCGGGGCTCCCTCCTGGCCAGCATGTTTCATCCACCACAAGAGCCCTGACAACCATGAAAATAAATCACTGAAAGGACAAATGCCAGGAAAGCTCCTAGGAAGAGCAGTAGGAGACAGAATGCCTTGACTCCTTTGTCCTAATTTTGGGTATGGAAGATGCCCAGACATCAGGAAGACACATCTGTATTTCTCAGAGCTGAGGAACAGCAAACAAAGGTGTAAATTAACTGCCCAAGCTGGACCGCAGTCCTGTTGTGTGACTGCACAGGAGCCTCCTCCTTATTCCCACTGCAGCCATCCAAGCACCGGTAAATATGCCACGCGGCCGAGTCAGATGATGTGCAGCCTGCCCCAGGCCTCTGCCCTCCTGGCTGCTTTCCTGCCTTTGTGCTCCGCTTCCTGAGCAGCCCCAGCCCACCCGGCTCGCACAGCTGCCGGGCCAGCCCAGCCAGGAGCGTGGACCTGCAGGACAAGGCCACAGTCACGCAAAACTCCGACTGGCCTCCGTCAGCAGACTGCGTGCGCGTAACGAGTGGGACTGCTGTCGCAGACAAAGCCGCTGGGAACACTGGGATTTGCTAATCTGTGCGCTGGCCAGAGCCTTACATCAAATGCTGTCAGCGGTGCCGGGAGCGCCCTGCCCAAGGCAGGCATTATGTCACACTTTGCTTGGCTTGGGAATTCTGGAGGCCTGGAGCAACACCAAAACTTCCCCAGTGCATGTTCTGATTATGCTTTGGGTGGTCTTTGCTCTCTTTTTGGAGAGTCTTTCCTTTCCAGGGGCTATTTGACTTGTATGCCTGAGCAGTCACCCAGCAGTGGCTGTGGGTTATCAGAGACGTTCACCAAGCAGCAGACAAGTGAGGCGTGAATCCAGCTGTGCTCTTCACACACAGAACTGCACCGAATCAGCAGCCTTGATGACAAGCGTGATACACAGGAGCTGGACAAGGACCCAAATAGCAAATTCAGAGAGAGCTGCTGTCTCCTGGCAGATACTTCATGAGCAGGGAGAGCAGCTTGATCCATCGATCTGTCTACGCACTCTGCTTTATTTATTTGTCTTTAGTTACAGGACTGAAGCTGCACTCCTCCCTCTTGTCTGTGAGCCAGCCCATGCCTCATCTCTGCTAGATGCAGCCATTTCAGGGCTGCGAGCAGACAGATGTTTATTAAACCTCCCCACAAGTGACATCGGCTACTCATAATAAATTGTAGAAGTAGCTCAGCAAAGCAGCCATTTCAAACGTGTCTCCAGAAAAGATGCGAGCGGTTTGTCTGCTTGAAAGGAATCATTTAGGGGAAAAAAAACACAAACAAGGTGGTGCGGCGGAAGCGAGACACTGGGAGCGGGACAGGCCGGCCGCGCCCCGCGGAGCTGCACCCGCGCCGGGGGCCCGAGCGAATCCCGCCCCGCTCCTTCCGCCCCTGGCAGCGCCTGCAGAGCCGCCGGCGGCAGCGGCAGCCCGGGGCCACCTGGCTGCGGAGCACGGAGCACGGGGCGCAGGGGCGGGGGGCGGGCCGGGGACAGCCCCGCCCGCCGCGGCGCCTCTGCCACTGCCCCCGCCCCCGCCCCGCCCCCCGGCCGCGCCCCGGCTCTTCCCCGCCCGCCGCCGCCCCGCGCCCGCAGCCGCCGCCGCTCCGCTCCGCATCGCCATGTCCGCCGAGCCGGCCCCGGCCGCCGCCGCCCCCGAGCAGGCCCCCGGCCCCGACCCGCCGGCGGGCGGCGCGGATCCGCCCGAGCACCGGGCTCTGGTGCTGACGGGCTTCGGCGGCTACGAGAAGATTAAGGTGCAGACGCGGCGCGGCGGCGGCCCGCGGCCCGGGGAGCTCTCGGTGCGCGTCCGCGCTTGCGGCCTCAACTTCGCCGACCTGATGGGGCGGCAGGGGCTGTACGACCGGCTGCCGCCGCCGCCCGTCTGTCCCGGCATGGAGTGCGCCGGCACCGTCTGCGCGCTCGGCGACGGCGTCCGCGACCGACAGGTGAGGGGCGGCCCCGCCGCACTGCGGGGGCACCGCCCGGCTCCAAGCCCCGGCAGCCGCGGCCCCGCCGCGCCGCCGGCGCCGGGGCTCCCAGTCGGGGCGGCCCCGGCAGAGCCGCTCCCTGCCCGCGCCCGCCGTGACCCCGCCCGGGAGGACAAAGGCGCTCGACAGAGGCCGCCCCCGGCTCGGCCCCGGGGCGGCGAGAGCATCACCGCCCGCCCGCCGGGGCCGCGGCCGTGGGGCCCGACGGGGGCGGCGGCGGTCGGTTTCGCGGGGACGGACGGGGGCGTTTGCGCGCACAAAACGTCGTTAGCGGCGGAGGCTGGTGAGATGTTGCGCCAAGGCGTGACCGTGCTGCTTCTGGGCACGTTCGTTGCCCGCCTTTTAAACTACCCGGCCGTGGAAGGCAGCGGGTCCAGGCGCCCGAAGCCGCCCGAGGGCAGCGAGGTGTGGGCACGAGCAGGTTGGTTGCTCTTGGTGCTGGGTTTGTGATGCGTGAGCCTGTGGCTGCTGGATTTGCACAGCTCAGGGGACAGAGGTTTTGGCTCTGCTTGCCCCAGACATTTGGGTCTTAGGGCCCTTGCAATTCTGCTGCTTTAAGGTGATTCTTTGGTGCACACTTACCGAAAGTGTCACAAAAAACCAAGCGTTTCAGAGATGATTTGCTTCCCTCCGGGAAAACATCTTGGTTTATTCAGATGTAAATGCCAAACCCACACACCAAGGAGCCTTTCTGCTTGTTGCCTGGACTCTACCTCTTGTCTCTTTGCTGATATGACTGCTTGGTGTTTTGCCTTCTTCCTGCTGCACAGTGGCAGATGTTTCTTGCCCGGTGGGATAAGAACAGATTTTGGGGGATGCTTCAGACTTCAGGCCTGAGGCTTAGGCCTGGGCTTTTGAGGCTTGATCCTGTTAAGCATTGCCCCAAGTCTCCTGCCTGTTGGCAGAATGATTCTTATAAGGGGCATCAGAAATATTTTGTGGTGTTTGGACTCCTGGTCCCAGCTTGCGCAAGGGGGCCAGGACATGGCCCCCAGCCCTCTTACCCTGCTGGGAGGCGGTTGGTTTGGGCAGCTAGCAGACGGGCAGCACACTGGGTGCGAGCCAGAGCCTGGGGCGCCTGCAGTCCCTCTGGGGCTCCTGGCGTGTGCCTGTGGCAAGAGGTGCTGCGGTGAGGTTTGCCCAGCAGTGCTGCACAGGCAACAGGCTCCTGCCCAAGTCCGGCGTGCTGCGGTACCTGCAGGACTCTGCGTGGAGAACAACACGCGAGTACCTGGCTCTGGCATCTGGAGGGCAAGGGTGTGCTAACTTCTGCTAGCCTGGAGCTTGTTTCAGACCACCTTGTCCTCTGATTTTAGGTTGGCGATAAGGTGATGGTCCTGGCTAGGTCAGGGCTCTGGCAAGAAGTTGTGAATGTGCCAGCCGGTCAGACTTTCCTGATGCCTGAGGGGATGAGCTTTGAGGAAGCGGCTGCTCTTCTTGTCAACTACATCACTGCCTACATGATCCTGTTTGATTTTGGAAACTTGAGACCCAACCAGAGTGTCCTTATCCATATGGCTGCAGGTAAGTACTTCTCAGCTGCCTGTGCTGAGACTCTTGGCCTCATCGTGCAGCTTCTGAACAGGTGACATGGGTGAGGAAGCAATCGGAACGGGGCTGGGCTGACAAAACATCGGCTGCCAGAGATGCAGGCTTCCTACCGACCCGGGCACTGGCAAATGCTGAACCCGTTTCCCAGCAGCCAGGGTTGGTTTTCCTGAGCGTGTCACAGGCATCAGCCTGCCCCAGGCAAAGCCTTTATTCCATAACCTCCCCGTGCTATGTGATTAGTGGAAGCAGGCATAGTTTACCTCTCCAAAGGCTTTCCTGACTGCCCGTTTGCTTCTAAGTCTCACTGTTGGTTTTCAGGTGGTGTGGGAACTGCTGCCATCCAGCTGTGCAAGACTGTAGAAAATGTTGCCATTTTTGGGACAGCATCTGCCTCCAAGCATGATTCACTCAGGGAGAGTGGAGTCGCTCACCCCATTGACTACAGAACGATGGATTATGCAGAAGAGGTCCGGAAAATCTCTCCCAAAGGTATGGTGTGGTAGAGGACTTCTGCAACTGTCCTGCCTGTCTTTCAAATGAAAAAAAAAAAACCCTTGTATTTACTTTCAATTCTCTTTAGGTGTTGACATTGTCCTGGACCCTCTGGGAGGATCCGATACAACCAAAGGATTTAACCTGTTGAAGCCGATGGGCAAACTCATCACTTATGGTAAGTGTGAGCAGCCTGAGCAGCGTGCCCAAAGCCCATCTCCTGCGTAGGAGGGACCATGTGATAGCGGGCTGGGCGTGGATCTGTGAGGGAAAGCTCTGCACTGCTCTGTGCCAGGATGCCCAGCCATGAGGGAGCGTTGCTGTTGTGTTGTAGTTCTGTTATTTCCCAAAGGTCTTTAGGATGCTTTGCCTGGGTGGGGTACTCAGGGGAATGAGATTTGTTCCTTGTCCCAAGAGCTCTGGTTGCAGACTCAGAAGCCCTTCAAGCACCAGCCGGTGCCTGCAGGGGAAGCTGGAATGTCCTCACTGAGGAATGCTGGCAGAGCTGCTTTGTCCAGGCTGACTTAATGCACAGCCCTAATAGAGCCTTGCTTTTCTTCTAGAGGATGTGTGGGTGATGAGGTTTGAGGCTACTGAATACTTATCTCTCCATTCCCCAGCCCTGAAACACTGTGGTTTTGTCCAATAGACAAAGCCCTCACACAACCCCCAGTGGGATTCCAGACACTTGCACCAGTGTGCTGCTTCTGTTGTCCCAGCCGTTGCAGCATGTGGCTCCCCTGAAGAAGCCTGGCTGCAGGAGGAGAGTGCTGTTCTACCAGCCTGGCTGGGTGTGGCATGTAACCCTCTCTTGCCTTTGCCAGTGCTCCAAGCTAGCTGCACTGCTGCTGCCCTCCTAAGAGACAAATTGTTTTTTGCAATATGTGGGTGCCAATAATCCATGTTCTGCGTATCTTGAGGCAGAGGCAGGTACCTGTTTCCACTGAAGGTTAACTAGGTAGATCCTGATGTGATCCAGTGCTCATCTCTGCCCTCCACCGCTGTGTGTGTTGCTGTTGCTCTGGGTGTCACTGCCTCTGGTGGTGTGTTGATTCCAGTTTATCTGTGGCTTGCCTTCTTAGGTGTAGCAAACCTGCTCACTGGCCAGAAGAAGAACCTCATGGCTATGGCTAAAACCTGGTGGAACCAGTTCAGCATCAATGCCTTGCAGCTCCTACACCATAACAAGGCCGTGTGTGGCTACGACCTTGGATACCTGGATGAGGAATTCGAGCTTGTCGGAGGTGTTGTAGCCAAACTGGTTAACCTGTACAGTCAAGGCAAAATCAAGCCCAAAATAGACTCTGTATGGCCCTTTGATCAGGTGAGTCTGAGCTAACATACAGGCTGACAGCACCCAGAGATTACTGGGCAGTTGTTTTCTGCACAGTGAGTTCAGGTTCAATGTGAGTGCTTTGTTCATGGGGACTAAACTGTTGCAAATGTTTAATAAGCATCTGTTCTCAGACTTTCAGTGCCTTCTTCCTTTGAAGATACTAAGGAGCAGTAAAGTGTCTGGGCTCTTCTGCTCCAGTGCACAGAGCTGGGCAGTGCCAGACAGAGTCCCTGTGGAACAGGGCAGGTGCTCAGCTGTGCTCGGTGGGCAGCAGCCACCCATGGAGGGGCTGGATTACCCCTGGTGCTGGAGATTGCCCTGCGTCTGCACCCTGTAATTAAGCAGATGGCTGGGAAGGTTGCTGCTGCCCTTCTGTGAGTGAAAGAGAGCCCAGGCAATGAAGCAGAATGAGGATGTTGGACTGGCAGGCTTTTCAGCACCTTTGCTATGCTCGATGTTGCTGCATTGATGTATCCAGGCAGACTCAGGTTCTTCCTTTGGAAATCATTTGCTGGGGTAGGACTTACTGCAGGGGAGTAATGGACTTGGTAATGGTCAGTTGGTGTTAGTACCTGAGAACTAGTCTGATGCAAATGCTTAAGGAAAACTCTGTTGAGTCGAGGCTGTTTTGCTTAGAAATATTAAATACGTGCTGTGGTTGTGAAGATGGTAGAAGCATCCTTCTGGCTGTTGGCTGGGTTTCTGCCATGCTCTCCCGTCTGGAAAGGAAGCTGTGGCGACACGTGCTTCATTCTTCCATGGTTTGCGCAGCAGAGCATCCTTGTGAATGTTACAGTTGGTCTGTGTGAATTCTTGAGGAGTTTTCCTGTGGGCCGGCTGGGGTAGCTGCCCAACTCTGTCCAAAGCACCTCTGTGCAGGGGCACCCGAATGCTAGGCTCTTGCTTGGACTTCTGAGAGAGCTGCCTCCTGGGTGGACCTCAGACTAGTCTGAGTGGACCAAGAGGCCCAGGGAGGGCGTGACACTGTGTAGTGGGTGTGGTTCTCACTCGATTCCCGTTGCTTCCAGGTGGGAGATGCCATGAGACATATGCAGGAGAAGAAAAACGTTGGAAAGGTCATCCTGGTTCCTGAAGCACCCAAGGAAGAATCCAAAAAAGAAGAAAACTAAGAACAGATGTGTGCAGATCGTGAAATCGTGATTTAACTCCCTGATCAATTTGGGACTTGGAAATGGACAGATCAGTAGCTTCCATCTTCACCAATACAAAAACATCGTGGTTAAAGTTCAGATGAGGTTTGCATGCTTTTGTTGTGCCAGACATGCCTCCTGCCCTAGCTCTCTGTTTTGAAGAATCACTTGTTCTTCTTCTGAATTTCCAAACTAACCCTTATTTTTCCTCTGGCAGTGCAGCTGAAGTTTCCAGGCAGTTGGTGATTAACAACTATATAGCCTGTCACGGTAAAGCAAAGATGTAACATCCTCTAGCAGCTGCCAAGTAGCTCCACAGGAACTGAGCCCTGCTGACAGCGTTTGTGCTGTCGCCTTTGAGAAGCTCGTTCAGCAGCAGAAGGGGTCAAACTTAGGCTGTTTCCTCAAGAGCCAGAGGAAAAGCATGACTAGCCTAGTTTGATTATAGCACAGACTACTCTTCTGTTTCCACTAACCGCGCTCTTTCCCCTCCATTTTCGTAGGCTTCTAACACCAGTCAAATAGTCTTTGCCTTGTAAATAACCATTCTGGCATTTTGGAGTTCATGGCATTATTGCACTTAATTTGTGGTCACTTCTCTGTGCAGTCAGCAAATAACCTGACAGGTTGGACTGGTCTGAGTCTGAGTACAGAAGGAAAGTTTCAATTCAGTAACTTGATCTTGTCCATCTTCTGTTTCCAAACTGTATAGGGAGATCCTAAACTGTGTTTGATTTTTAGAGACCATAAGGACTCAACTGTGTCTCAAATGACTGGAACAATTGATGCTGGCTCTGCTTTATTGTAGTTGGGCTCCAACTTGGTATTGTTAAGACTAAACCTCACCCTCGTGTTTGTATTTCCAAGGGCTGCAGTGTTGAATTGGAGTTCAGCAAGACGGGAACAAAATAAGCCCCTGTTAATTCTTGCTTTGTGCTGTGCCCTGTGTTCTGGGGAGGTGCTACGGTTTGGGAAGTAACTTGCAAGAACTAGTCCTGTAAGTCTGCTTCCCAGGAGCCTGGGCTGGCTCTTTCTGTAGCATGCCACTCAGTAAAGCTGTTGCCAAGTTACCTGTGTGAATGTCAAGCCTCTTGGCCTGGGCATCTTCAGCAGTTTAAATTGTGCTTTCCATCTCTTCTAGCTAGTTACTTAGACATCTGTTCAATCCAGCTCTCACCTCGTGGTTTGGTGCTGCAGTGGGGCTTGGCTCTTCTTCCCCGGAAACTGCAAGTCTTGGGACCCCTGGGCTCTCTTCCAGCACCAAGGGTTTAGGAGCTGCCTGGTGTGCTCCTCCCAGACCAGAAGTCAGTTTCTCTTCCTCTTTTTTTTTTTTTTTTCTTACATGCATTTGGAATCATAGCTGTGCAGAGACCCAAGCCCAATTCTGTGAGCCCTTAATGTCCTGGGCAATACCTCCCCTTCCTGCTGAACCCTGTTTTCAGCCCTGAGTGACTGCAGTGCTGTTTGTGCTTGCTTTGAGGCTTCATCATGGATTTTTAAGTGCTGTGGGCTTCATTTTGGATTTGAAAAGGTAAACCCGAGGGTGCCAAGAAGAGCTGCTCATCATGGAAGGGCTCAGACTGCAGGAGCAAAACCTTGCTCCTAGGAGTTATGCTTAACCAAACCCCAAGGAGGGAAGGTGCCTGCCTGGGCAAAAAGCCCTGTTTGTGAAGCCCCTCTGCTACTCGAGAGCAGCCAGGCACTGCTGGGGGATGCTGTGGAGGTGGAGAGTGTCGCTTCTTCCCGGCCAGCTCCATCCTCAAGCAGGGCTCCTGTCTGTCAATGCAGCTTGTGTTTCAGGGGCTTGGGCTCAGTCCCTAGTTCTTTAGAAACACATTAGCACAGCCTCTTAGAGACTTGTCCTGGCTAACTTCTAAGTATTAAAACAATCCCATTCCCTATGACCTCAGAGGAGGGCTGGAGCTCTGTCATGGATCCCTGTCAGTCCATCTCTTGCACCTGATACATGAACTTCATAAACATGGTCTGATGAGACTCACAAGCACAACTTGCAGCCTTTCTGAATCCAAAATCTTGCTGCTTCTCTCTTCAACCTGCCCTGTCATGCTAATCTAGATTAAATCCAACAGTATCTAATGCTGCTTTACCAGGTCTGACAACAGAAGAACTATCTAAATTGCTGAAATGGGAAGTCTGGAGCTGTTCCTCCAAGAAACTGGACTTCACCTTGATGAAAAAGCAGCGTTTGAACAGCACACAAGCCTGCACATCTTCAGGTTCTGCACACTTGTAAAGGGGAAAACTACTATATTGTATTTCACAGTAACATCCTCTCCTTGCTTTACTCTCGGCTAAGCACGTGCTCAGTGCCTTACTTGGATGGCCTTGGATCAGGCAGCATAGCCAGGTTCTCACAGTCTGTCCTTCCCAGTGCAGAGTGGAGGAGGAAAGCGTGAGTCTTCAACTTCCCATAAGACATTTCTGCTATGCTGCCTTGTGGTACGCCACAAAAACAGTATCTCGGTGCCTTCTTCTACGTGCCTATAAGGACTAGGAAGTCACTGGAGCCTTTTCCATTCTGGCCTTTCAAAGTATTGCCAAAAACCCATTACGACTCTTGCTAGCTCTGTGTTGTGAACACTGGTGATGTAGTCTGACTTGCTGTGGATAAGATGTTCCCCTTCCGTGTATTGCAGCCTCTCCAGAGCCACTGTGGCGGTTCTGTGCCCCAACCCGGATGAGCTGTGCTAGAGCCTGTGTCTGCCTCAGGGCCGCTCTTTGGCTCCAGTCGGTCCTCGAGTGAGGCTTTATCTGCTGCTCCAGCCTTGGCTCTTGGGAAGCAATCCTGGCTCCCTCTCTATCTTCTATCGACAAATTCCTGAAGTCCTTATCGGGGCACAAATGCTAAGCAGTTGCTCTGTGTTAGAGTTTAGCACTGACTGTTTTATGTCCCTTGGCAGCAACAGTGGTTTCTACAGAAAGACCAACATCAGGTGTAACCTTGCTCTTTCCACTGCCTCGCTCATCAATGCTCTGCTCCCCATGTTTGTGGTTAGGTGTTTTTTTGGTTTTTGTTTTCTTAATTTTTTTTATGGGCAAGCATTTTATGGGCCAATAAGTATAGAATCTTTGTAAAACAACTTCAAGTGTCTTAACTCAAAAAAAATAACCAGCAGGTTTGTATACTGAGGACCAAAGCAAAACCAAACAAAAACCATAGGACAAAAGTCATTCCACTCAATGTTGCTTAAGTACTTGGGGCTAAGTCCTGCTCCTGAGGAAGTGGGATATTCCTGTGCTTAAGTCACATGTGCCATTCCCGCTATCGGAAGCGCAATCTTGTTTATTTTGCGGATTGTCTGACCCAAAGGTTGTGCCATGAGGAGTCCAGGTGGAAAGCGTCAGTGAGGAGTTCACGGGCAGCGGGGAGGCGGGCCCGGCCCGGCCTGCGGCCGTGGGTGCTGTTCCATGTGGCCTAGGACAAAACACAACTCCTTTGCCATCACCAGGCAGCTTGTGTGGCTTTTTCGACTCTGGTTTCTCGCGCTCACTCGTGCTGCACACTGACTGTGGCAGGGGAAGGGAGCGGAGGCAGCCTGGGCTGGTGCGGAGGAACATGGCCCCTTACCACATACTTCAAGACGAGGGAGGGAGTTTAGCTGTACATCTCATTTCATATGCCCGTATTAAACTAGAATTGATTGACCAGGGAGAAGAAAGAAGCATCATGGGCCTCAGGCTTTAATTGGTGCAGAATCCTGGCCCACTTACAGCTGCTATCATAGGTGTAAAACCACTCTCGCTGCCTAATGAAGTCTCGAGTGCGAAGCCCTGGTGACGGCAAAGTGTGACTGGCAAGTAGTACATGAGCGTGATGTGAAATGCGTTAGATTCTGAGCCTCTTGCAACCTATAGTCTGGTCTGTGCTGTGTGAGTCGTGTTGATTTGCAGATATGTGATATGAGTGATACTCGTCCTCCAGACACATGGAAAATCTTTGTTTTAAAAATATATTCTGCTTTGCGCGTGTAACCAAGTTGGACAGAAAGCAAGTGTGCCAATGCTGTTTACTTGACTACAGTGTGTAATGCTTCTCTGTCTAATGTTACCATATGCCTTATGTGTTTCAAATGTCAATTAAAAGTGTAACAAAACGCTTGGTGGTATACTGCTCAGTCGTTTGTTGGAATGAAGCCTCTGCTTCCAGCTCAGCCCCTGGGGCACCTTTATTCCTCTCCAGGCGGTCAGGGGTTAGCCATGTCGCTTATAAATTCTAACTCCTCCAGAGTGAGAAGATGCCTCTGCTCTCAGGGACAACTGTTAATTGTTGCCATGAGTGTCCTATTGATCCTCTAACCCCTGTTCTGGAGGGTAGCTAGGGTGATTTTTTTTGTTTGCAAAGCCCTCTAGCTGCCCTCTGCGCTTCACTCTTCTGTCTGGCTGCCTCTGCAGCCAACTGAGATTGAAATGGGTGCCTGGTGAGATGGTCAGACAAAGTGTGAACAACCACTACTAAAACCATAGGAATAAAGCTTGTTTATTTGTGTTTCTCCACTTAGAGACTGTCCATGCTTGTATGTTCTCTTGGGAGGCAGCTGCCCTGGCGCTGAAAGCTGATAACGCTCTTCCCCAAGGGAGCGCGAGGTTGCCAGCTGGCCCCAGAGTAGGTGCTGCACAGGGGCTGTCTCGAGGACCGTGATGTCTGAGTGAGCAGCAAAGATTAATGACAGCTCAGCTCTGGCGCAGGTGGTGCCTGAGCTGGAACCCGCCTGTAGTGGCCAGAAGCAGAAGAGACGTCGAGAAGATGGGGCTGGACTACACATAGGCTCCTGCCCAGGTTTGGGTTATGCTGCTGAAAGCTGTGTTGGGGATCAGCTGGTGTTGAAACAAGCTGCAGAGCTGACTGGTGAGGACACACATCCATGGGAAGCTGGGCTTTCAGGGAAGCTCAGAGCCACGCTGAGGCTTGCCCGGCCCTGGGGGTGGCAGTGCTGTCACTAACGTGCAAATTTCAGGCTACTGCTGGGAACATAGGAGCTCCTTGGACAAACATCTGCTGTGTTAAGCTGCAGTTTTGTCAGCTGGAAAGGAAGGTGAAGCAGAGGCACGGGCTGTGGCCAGTCAGGCAGGGTGTCTCATGCGACACCCAGTTTCTTCAGTACTGTGCAAACCTCACGGAGATACTGGGCATCTGGATAGCCATTCCTGTGGGACAGAAGGGGAAGTGGTGTAAATCCTGCTGATGGTGCTAAAACCACTGAAGGGAAGAGCAGTTTATTTTTGCACCGTGCCTTCAGCAGCGGCTGAGGGTGGAAGGCCTGCTCCCACAGGCACAGCTTGCACCCAGAGCTGGCTGCAGCACGCTGTCACAGGAAGCGCCAGGAAACCTATAAGTGAACAGGGCCCAGAATTCCTGTCCATGGGGAATGTACAGGAGTGGGACAGGCATGGGCTTTAGGTCCATCAGGATGGTGCCAGGGCTGGTCTGCTACACCTCAGCATGGCTGCAAGGTGAGGCAAAGGGAGGCACCAACTTTGCCATTGTGGGAACCTGGAAAAGCTACTCATGCCAGGATTTGTTAAGGTGGAGCCCATGGTTCTCCTCCAATGACTAAAAGAGTCCTCACACCTGGAAGCCTGGGAAGAGCTGGGCCATACCTGGCTTTGCCTCCGTCCCAGGAGGTTTTGTGTGGGATAAGGCCCCATGTCACTCTTTTCTCTCCATTGCAGGACTTGATCTGGAATGTCAGCCCACGCTCAAATGCTTTCTTCAGTAGCATCGCTGTCTTCTGCCCTTCCCTGTTGTCAGGCAGGAAGGCATAGAAATTTCCCCCTTTGTAAGGCTGTCCTGGGCAGGGGTCACCAACCTTAGAACAGAGCAAAAGCACTTTAAACAACCTGAGTGCTGTGCCTCGGTGCTGGCTTCTGAGATTCTGTCCAGCTTCAAAAATACACCGATGATTGCAGCCCCCATAGGCTGCTAGTCACTTTGAACTAAAACCAAAGGTCACAGCACCTCCAAAAGCAGCAAGCTGCTCCCAAACCTGGTGTGGCGCTTTTTGCTTTCCACATGTCAATACCTCTGCTGCTTCCCATGTGCAGCATGTAGCTGCTTTCTTGCCCCTTGTCACACACCTCCCCCCGCCTCCCTCCACCCCCGGCCACACTGACAGAAACCACTGCATGTCCCACAGCGGGATGGGGAACCCCCCGTGGTGGGTACCTACCCCTTGCACACCATCAGGGATGTTGTAGGCAACCTGGAGCGTTGGGTCTCGATAGTAGCCAGGCAGACTCTGAGACAGGGAGGAGATCCTGAATGTCCCCAAGATCTTGTGCTTCGGGGCAACTGAGGAGGAACTGCAGCACGCTGGCTGCATACCGTCCACTGCAAAACACGCCCTGCACAAGGCGTGACCGCAGGGGGCCTGGCAGGTCACACCCGAGCCCTGGCAGGCATCACACCAGCCCAGAGGGGTCTTGCTGCTCTCCTGTCCAAGGCTGGGGTCTCTTGTCTGGCGTAAGGAGAGCTCAGGCTCCTCCTGCACATTGCTCCTGCCCCTGGGCTCTGCTGCAGGTGACTGCTGGGCCGCAGGCTCTGGTGGCTCAGCAGCCGTGGGTCTGTACAGCCAGCTGGGCAGGGAGTGAGGAGCACCGTCTGCTCCGGGAACTGGTGAGCGCAACTGTCCCACCGCTTCATTGTGGCCTCCTCTGCTCTTGTCTCTTGCAAACTGGAATCTGTCTGGCAAAACTTGCTTTAGCCGGGCAATGTCAGCCTCCCCCACTGATAGTTTTCTCTTTGGCTGTTCCTGGGACTCCCTCAGGCCAGCAGGACTTGGCTTATCCACTACACCAGGGCTCAGAAGGCTGCTTCGTCCTTGCACAGGGCCAGAATCAACATGCTCATTGGCCTCCTCCTGTCCCAGTGCCTGCTGGAACCTCCAAGGACTGGGCAACCTCTTTTCCTCAGCTGCTGGCAGCAGGGAAGTCCCAAGCACATTTGTGTCGTCTGCTTTATCGCTGATGTTCAGGTGCTGCAGACCCATCTGCAGGGACTTCAGGCTGCTGGGAAGGGCTGCACCCAGCACTGTGTCCTGGCTTCTGCTCGGCTGGATGACACTTGAGTGCCTTGTACTCTCTGAGCCTGGAGACGAGGATGAGGACTTCAGGGCATGGAGCCTCCTGGAAACAAATATGTGGAAGGCCTCAGTCACTCCTGGCAGCACCTCCTTGGGACAGGCAAGATACAGCTTGTACTTGTCTTTGCTGAGTCCAAGCTGGCGGACGTTTCTTCGCAAGAGGCTGCACAGTTCACTTAGGGCATTGTCATCTGGACCATCTACAGCAAGCTCCGAGTAGCTCACGGTCTGACACACAAGGTCAGGGCACTTTTGCACAAGAGCCTCCACCTTCCATTTAGCCTGGAAAAGCTTGCTCCTGTCCGCTGCCTGCAGCGTCAGCACAGTGCAGTCCCCAGCACGATGCTCTGAGATCTGCACGCCTCCATCCCTGCACAGTCCATCAACAGCTGCACGGCAAACATCTTTCAGGTAAGACCACTGCAGAGAGTCCAGGCTCATTTCTTCACTCACGCTAGGGCTTCCACTACCCACCCTGCCAGCATCACGGGGCTTGTCGCCGTCCTTTGACCTTGGCAGAGAGAAGCTGTTGGAACGTCGCAGCAGAGGCCTGGATTCAGAGAGTTTAGAGTCTAAAGTAGAAGAGGTCCTTGTTGTGTCAAAGGTACTAGATGTGCGGGACTGGTGTGTGATGAGACCCGATCCTTTAGAGTCCCTGGGATACTGCGAAGTGCCGTTTTCTTTGGCCCCAAAGGGAGACAGAGACTTGTGTCTTGTAAGCCCGGCACCTCCTTTCACATGGTCCCCCTCTTTGGGGACCTTCTGCTGAGATTCTGCTGCTGATCCCGAAACCACATCTGTTGTAGAGACAGGAGGCTGGTACTGCTGCCTCAGTGCTGTTGGGTCACTTGGACCTAGAGCATCTGTCTCTGGTGGGTGTCTTCCAGAAAGCTGAGCCTGTTCCTCTGGTGGAGAGTCCTGGTTCAGCAGGAGGCCCCAGCTGGTCTGAGACCTGTCAGCTTTCAGAGTGTCGAAGCTGTCAGCTCGCTTAAGCTCACTTTTCAGTTCCAGTCTGCCGGGGCTGGGCCCTGAGGCTGCAGTGTCCACGGGCGCTTTGGGCTTGTGCAGTGCAGCCTCTGTCGGCATGCCAACCGTCTGTGCAGCACCTCGTTGAGTGCTGAAACCCTGAAGGTACTGTCTGGCCTGGGACACATCAACAAGGTTTCCAATAAGATAAAGCTGCTTCTCATCCTCATGGCAGAGCAACTGGGGATACAGCTTCTGCAGCTCATGCGTCAGAGCCCTAAGTGCCTGTCTGTCCATGTCCAGTTCTCCCTTGGTGATCTTCTCCTTGCGCAAGCTCACCTCCAGCTGTTGGTAAAGCTGCTGCAGGGCCAAGCGGGCCTGCCGCAAGGCACCCGTGTCCCCAGTAACACCTGCAGGGGGCTGGAGGTACAGCATGGTGATGCCATCACTGCCAATATCCACCACATCCACACGATGCTGTTGTAGCACACCTTGGTACTCAGCAGCACAGAACCTCTGCATGTACAAGTAAACGTCTGAGTCCATCACGAGGGAAAAGTCCTCCAGCTGTTCCACAGCTCCTCTATCCACTGGGCCCCGAGGCGGTGGGACTTCAGCTGCCTTTTCACACACCTTGTCCCAGTTTGGCAGCTTTTCTGCCTCTCGTGCTGACTCAGTGGAGTCAGGCCCTTGCTGGTGATCATGTATCCTAGTCTCTTTGGTTACATGGCTGGAACCAGGCAGGATGATCTCTTCAACAGCTTGGCTCTTGAGCTTCAGGCTGCCCAGCAGGTCCCTGCTAAAGGCCTGCAGCTCAGTGAATGGTCCCTTGACTACGCAGTGTGTGTTCCTGGAGTCAAAGTCTAATTGCACATTGCTGTAGCCTTCATGCAAATTCCTCAGGAGGATTTTGCCAGTAGGAAGTTTGCCATAGTCGACTATCACGTAAGCACATACGAAGATCTGCAAATAGATAGCACGAGAATGAGAGAGCAAGGACCAAAAATAACCCCACTCCAAGGCAAAGGGGAAGCAAATGCACCTGATGCTTGTCACAGCCCCTGCATTCTTACAACAGAAGAGATTACATGATCCCCCCACCCCGCCCCAGCATCCCACTTTCAAATGAAACGAGAGCGTAACACAGGCAGGACTGAAAGACCCAAAAAGTCCAAGGAACTCTTGCACCTTGTATGCATTGTCAAAAGTTTTCTGCAAACAAGGAACACAGGAGGTGAATTGCATAGAGATGCTGTCCACTTAAACACACTGAGAGCTCTGCAACCAGCCCAGACCCAAGAAATCCACTATTCCTTCTGCATCTGAAATGCAGTTGCCCTCTTGTGCTCCCAGAGCTTCGGCTGCAGACCTTCAAGCAGTTGAGCACCACAGGTTTGCAAGAAAGATCTGCAATGCCAGGCTGCCTTTGCTTTCAGCAGTCAAACATGAAAACATGAAATGGGGCTTCTGCCATAGTGCTTTGAAACTGCAGGAAGAGGCAAGAACTCTCCAGTGGCTCCTAGACAGCAGCACGTCTGTCTCCTAAGCTCTCCTGATAAGAGAGGAAAAATGCAGCTAATGACATGGCAGAGGCATTAACAGGATCCCCTGTGTGCCACCAGATGGGCTGGTGCCCCCTCCCTCCAGCCTGCCTATTTCTTCCTTGCTTTGACAGGCACAAATCCCAAATGGCTGAGCACACAGCCTGTCCTATTAGCCTAGAAAAACCCTAATTCCTCATTTGGACATGAACAGAAATGGATTTCCTTTAAGCCTAACTCAGGTTTAGGGAGCCAGCGCGGTCTCCCCCCCCGGGTCCTCACCTCGTCGGGGCTCAGCTCGGCCTCGTGCGGTGTCACCTCCAGCGGGTACCTGCTCCCGCCCACCGACAGGACGTGGCTCCTCGCCCTCAGCACCCTCCGGGCCACTGCAGGGAAACGGCACCGGCACGCGTCAGCCCGGCCCGAGGGGCGGCCCCGGGGCGGGGGGGGGCGGGAGCGGGGCTGGGGAGCGGCCGAGCCCCGGGCGGGTCCCGGCGGCCGTTACCTTCGGGCGCCTCGAAGGTGATGAGTGCGCAGGCCCGGGGTCCGGGCAGCACCTGCACGTCCGCGATCTCGCCGCCGCCGTTGCGGGACCGCAGGAAGTGGATGGTCAGCTTGTCGGCCACTCTGTCGGGGGGCAGGTCGGGGGGGCAGCCCCGCCACCCGCACCGTGCGGCCCGCCATGCCTGCGCAGAGAGCTTGCGGGCAGCGGCGGCGCCCCCCGACGGGACGGGGCGCCCGGGAGCCCCCGCAGCGGCTCCCCCGCCCCGCGGGGCCGGGCCCCGACCCCGGCCGCCTCTCGCCGCGCCGGGCCTTCACTCGCCCCGGCCGCCTCCCCGGCCGAGGTCCCGGGCCCGGTCCCCGCCCGCCGAGCCCCGGCCTCAGCGCCGCGCAGCCCCCGGCCCCGCTACCTGCGCCCCGCTCCCGCTCCGCCGCCGCCACGAGGAAACGAAAGCGAAACCGTGGCCGCTTCGCCTCGGCCGGCACCGCCCCGGGCCCTGCCCGCTCCCGACCCCGCTCAGCGCCGCGGGCCTGGCCCGGCCCCGGTGCCCCCAGAGCCCGGCCCGAGCGCCCGCCCCGCCGGCCCCGCACCCAGGACGGCCCCGGCCTCGCCCCCGGCTCCCGCACTCAAAGCCCGCCCCGGTCCCATCCCCGTCCCCAGCACAACAGACACAGTGGTGCCTGCAGATGCTTTAATTCCCTCCGCGCCAGGGGCCCGCGGGCGCCGCGGGCACCCCGAGCTCCGCCGCATCGGGCCGGCGGGGCTACCCCGAGTCCTCCGTGAAAACGGCCACCCCCAGCCGTCCTGCCGGAACGTAGGCGAGGGCGTCCACCTCTCCCCCGCCGCGGCTGCTCTTCTGGAAGTGGATCTCCAGGGCGTCCCGCATGGGCTCCTCGCCTAACACGTCCGGGATCCCTGACAGCAGGACGGTCCTGGGGCAGCGGGAGGGCTGGAGCTGGGCAGAGCCAGGCCGTGAGCTCCGTGCCATGGAGGAAGGGAAGGAGTCCCCCTCGGGCACTTGCTGAGCAGGGTGAAGGGGTGCTCGGCTCGGCAGGGGGCTGCAGGAACCGTGCCTCGGCTGCACAGCAGTGTGGGGAGGGGGCCTGCAGGAGCCTCCACCCGTGCAGCCTTACCCTGGGCTGGCAGGTGCTGCCTGGCACCAGCATTCCAGCACTCACCTGCAGGTTAGTGATGTCTCCATTCACATGTGGTGATATTTTGAGCTTGTATTTTCCTTTCCCAATAGGCACCTCAACATGTCCTCTTGCAATTAGCTGCTCCACCACTGCAGATGAGAGGGAAGCCCTGAGCGGCCCCAGCCCCTGCTGAGGCGACATCCGTGGCACAGACACCACCAACGCTGGCACTGCCCAGCCCCAGCTCACCTGCACCACCACAGTCTCAGGGGAGACAGGACAGCCTGGGCTCACTCTGTCTTCCCTGTTCCCCACACACAGCTCCATCTGCACTGCCCCACCTTTGCTAGCAGCTTGAGCTCAGCACACCCCACACACCTCCATCCTGCACGAAGGTCAGCACCACCTGTCCAGAGTCATCCAGGAACTCCCTGCTTTCCACCTCACCACCCCCATTCTTTGTCTTGCTGAAGAAGAGCTCCAGCTTGTCCAGCAGTCCCTCATCAGGGATGCCCAGGCTGGGCAGGTCAGACACAAGGATGCTCCTGCAGCTCCGAATCAGCCCCATCTGCGGGAGCCACAGGCTGGTCAGTGCCAGGGCAGGGCCAGCCCCAGAGCTCGGGGGAGCAGCAACGCAGAGACGCAGCACTAATGTGCCGAGCTTGGCAGTGACCTGGGCAGCGCTCGTGCAGGGTACAGCAGAACTGGCTCATAGAGAGGGCAGCTCTGTGTTTCTCCGCGGTGCAGGGAGCAAGGGGCCCTTGGGACCTACCTCCAGGGCAGATGGCACCAGTATCTCCACCGGCCCCGCCTGCACTTGCATTCTGCACCGCTCGACCTCCTCCAGCTCCTCTCCGTAGCTCAGCTCCACCATGTGCTCCTTAACCTCTATGATCCTCTGGGCCACTGCAGGCAGGGAAAGCCCCCAGCACAGAGGATCAGCTGTCTTCTCCAAGCGCACCACAGGACAGGACACAGGGCAGCTAATGCTTTGAGGAGTGGGCATAATCCAGCACAACATTGGCAGAAGGGGCAGAGCTCCAAGCCCTGGTCCAGGACAGACACAGGGCAGGCCTCAAAGCTGACTGACCAGGAAACCTTGCTGTGGCAGTGCTCTTCTCGCTCTTACCCTCTGTCTTCTCAAAGGTGATGAGAGCTGAGCCCCCCAGCACAGGGTAGTGGATCAGTGGGGTGAGCATCAGCTTGTCCATATCCTCCTTGTTTGTCACAAGTCCCTTAAACACCATCTTCTTCTCTGGCAAGGCAGGCAGCATCTAAGTTTGAGGACACAGATAGCACCTGGAGAAGACTGGACTCTTCACAGGGCCTGTCCCTGACAATCCATAGACTAGAAACAACCCATAGCTCAAAATAAACACCTGGACAGTCTCACCAATCTCTCCTAGGATCTGGCTGTGCCTAGGGTCCCAAAGTCATGACTGGAGCTTCTGCCCCTGGCAGAGGAGCGACCCACTAACAGGGGCTGTGCTCGTCACCACGCAGTGCCCAGCTGCATTCACCTGCAGCCTCTCCAGCCAGACCCTCACCCCTTGCTAGCAGACCCACGTGCCCACACACACACTGTTACCGTCGCTGGATCCTCACAGAGGACCCTCTTCTTCACTTCTTCCAATTTCGTTTTCAGCACCTGCTTCTCCTGCCTCAGTCTGTTCTCCTTATCCTTTGCTAAAAAAATGTCCATCTGGAAGGAAAGAAAGAGGAGGCAATAAGGGAAACACCAGGACGCGAGGGGCAGCAGTGTGTTCTCCATCTTAGACACAATGCTGTTCTTGGACAGGGCTCCACCCACAACATTTTTCTGCTCTTGACTGCCTGCAGCCCTGCCCCTGCTCCTCATGTTTGACTACAGCCCTTCCTCTATCGCCCAGCATGAGCTCCCTTCTCGGCACAGGCCTGACATGACATCCTGTGAAACCTTTGCGGGGTCCAGAGCAAAGTGATCTCAGCCATGAACCAACTGATGCAGCCCCACAGCCCACTGCCACCTTTCCAACCCCAAGATGAGTCCACTGACCACTAACCTGCCAGGTCATCTCTTCCTCTTTGTTTAAAGGTATTTGTTGCTCAAAATTTTTAAGAAGAAGTTCTCCCTCCTTTCTCAGCTCTCGTGTCCTTTGCTCCGCAGCTTCCTTGGCCATCTGTAGCTTCGCATGTTCTTGCTCCAGAGCACTGCAAAGTTCCTGTAGGAGGCACCATCAGACAGCAGGACCCTGCAGACATTGTGCCACGCTCTCCGGCTGTCCCGCCCCAGCACACACTGCTCGTTTAGGCAGGGGAGCCACTGCCCGTGCAGAGCCCCAGACCCCAGGACGGGCTCTCTGAACCACGGGATACCTCTCTCCGCCGCTCCTGGCTCGCAGCCCAAGGTAAAACAAGAAACTCGAGCCCACAGCCTAGGCCGGCTGGGATCCCACCCCGTCCACCTCCTGCAGCCGCGGCGGGACGCACCTTGCAGCGCTCGATCTCCTGCCGCGCTTGTGCGGGCGTCTCCTCCGCGTCGACGTCCTCCAGGTCCCCGGGCCGGGGCAGCCGGATGAAGTCCTAAAGGCAGGAGGAGTCCTCAGCTGCGCCCCCTGCCCCCGCCTCGTCCCGCGGGCCCCGGGCTCAGCCCCTCCCTCACCTCCTCCGAGTCCATCCCCGCGGCGGCGGGTCAGAACGGCGGCCCCGCAGAGGATCGCTGCCCGGCCGAGCACCGGGGACACCCTACCCGCCCGCCTTGGACCCCGGTGACGGTGCAGCCCTTCGCTTCCTCCCACCCTTCGCTTTCGCTTTCGTTTCCGCGGCCCCGCCCCGGCCCCTGGTGCAGCAGCCCGGGGGCCGCGACCAGAGCCCCGGCCCGAGCAGCCGCAGCCCGGACACCCCGCGGGCGGCGCTGACTGGAAACCCCGGTCTTTCCACCCTTTCCTCGCTGTGCGCGGCCCTGTAGGGACCCCCCGCCCGTCCACCCCCTCTTCCCGGTGGAACTCGTTTCCCCAGAGCGAGCCGACTCTCTTCAGTCCCCACCAGTAAATCACCTTTTCCCATCCTGCCCCACGCAGCACCCCCTCTCCCCGGGCCGTCACCAGAATCACAAGGATAAAGGACACTCGTAACCCAAACCTCACCACGCCAAGTCACCCCACACCGAGCAGCAGACACCTGGAATGAGCTACACACCTTCCCTCTCCTCTCACCAGGATCACCTGTTTGGGAGGGCAGTGGCAGCAGCAGCATCCATCACCCTCCGGCCGCAGGAGGGGAAGCACTGCCTCTGCCTCGCGGCTGAGTGGCAGTGCCCGAGGCCAGTCCGGAGCGGTGACAACTCTCCCAGACTTGCTGCAGCTCACCCAAGCTGCGCCAGCTCTTACAGACACAGGGAGCAACAGCAGCCACAACACAGGGAAAAAGTCCTAGCATGGATTTTTGGGTTTGTTTTTCATACAGCAAAACAAAGTGGTTCTTAATATACATTTATTGATGCAACCTTGTTACACCTTTAGAATCGCAGCTTCTGGAAAAACCACTTATTCTTGCCTGTCTTGTACCTGAAAGAGGAGGAACACGGCGGTTAGAGACTGGTCATCAGCAGCTGGTAACAGCAGCAGACCCGCACCTGAGGCATCAAGATCCCCCGGCACAGGCAGGGTGCAGCGCCTGGCTCACCCAGAGCGATTCCCCCGCGCTCTGCAGCCTGGGCTGCAACTAAACCCACTCTACCCATGAGACCCCCGCGTCCCGTCGAGGCTGCACAGCAGCTTCTGAACGGAAAAGACGAGCTTCCAACTCACCTCTCCTCAAACTTCACCTTGGCTTCACGTCTCGCTTTCCGTTTCAGCGCGGGGTCCCTGAACACGTCCTTATTGACGACGGTTTTATCCAGAGGAATGTCAACAGAATACCTGGGCAAGAGAGCAGTGATGGTCATAAGAGCTGTAGTACCTGCACATGGGTGAAATTGCAGCGAGTAGCCCAGACTGGTCAAACGCACAGAGAGCGCCAGCTTAATGGTCTGCGGCACCTGAAGCCTTCTCACCCCAGAAAATCCCCAAACCACTGCAGCACCCAGAGACGTTTAACTTGGCCTACAGAGAAAACAGCCATATGCTTCACAAGGGCGAAGCCGCTCCACCCATCATGCCGCCTCTGTGGCAGCCTGCACCAGCAGGAGCAACAAGGGGAAGGGAAGAAATGTCACCAGGCTGCAACAGCTCTGCCAGCATCCCCAGCCCCTCACAACTGCCACACGGGCTCACCCGCTGACACCCCATGACCAAAAGCGGGTGCAGCTGAACCCAGAGGCAGCTGCCTCATTCTCGACAGTCCCTGGTATTTCTCCTCAGCCTCGCCTCCTCAAGTCCCTCTTTCTGCAGGGCTTACGCCCCGCAATCGTTCAGTCAAGCAGCTCAGCGGCCCCCGGCACTCACCAGAGCCAGCACGCGAGCACCATGACCGCCAGGCGCACACGGGAGCAATGAGGCCGTGGCGGCCCCACAGGCAGCACTCACCGGGTGGGCATCAGGTGGTTGTAGTTGTAAACCTTCACGAAGGACTTGATCTTGGACCTCTTGGCGATCTTCTTCTTGCCCATCGCGGCTGTCACCTTCCGTGGGTACCGGTCGATGCCGGCCACCAGAGCGTGGCTGTACGGCCGGTCCGAGGTGCCGTCGTCGATGTTCTGCAACGCACCAACCGGTGACGGCCCCGCGGAACCCCGCCCTGCGGCCGCCCCCGGCACCGCCCCGCGCCCTCACCCGCCGCGGCGGCCCCGCGCTCACCTTCACGATGACGGCCTTGCGGCCCGAGTAGCGCCCGGCCAGCACCAGCACCACCTTCCCCGGCTTCATGAACTTCCCCATCCCTGCGGAGACAGCGCGCAGCGGTCACGCCTGCGCTCCCGGCCCGCCTCCCTGCGGATGGCGGCGGATGGCGACAGATCCCGCGGCCCCGCCGGCACTCACCGAAGCTCCGCCGCGATCGCTCCCACACCGGAAAAGGAAGTGGCCACCGCCCCTCCGACCTTTCACCCCGTGTCCCGTGCGTCACTTCCGCTTTGGCTGGCAGGACCAGACCGCCCCCTCCCCGTTCCACGCAGCGGGCGGTGCCGCCGAGCGCCCGCCTCCCCCTCCCCGGGACACCGGCACCAGCCGCGGGCAGGCTCCGCTCCCGCCGTCAATATCCCGAGCTCCAAGCGGAGCCAGCTGGAGCGCTCGCCGCGCCAGGGCCGGCCCCCGACCCCGCTACAGCCCGGTCCCCGGGCCGGGCCTCGCACGGACACACGGACACGCTCTGGCTGAAGCGGTTTAATGCGCCCCCCCCCCACCAACGCCGGCCGCCGACGGAGCGCTCCCGACAAGGAGCTCGGGGACCGCCGCTCCAACCGCCGGTGCCGGCTGCCGCGGCCCGCCCCATCGCCGGTGCAGCCCGGCCCCCACGCCCCAGCCGCGCTCCCAGCGCCCGGGCAGCGCCCGCCGGTCTGCCTCGCTCTTCCCCGGCTCGGAGCGGCATCATTTAGCGCACGTCGTGTCCGAAGAGGATCTGGTGGCTACGCCTCTCCCCCAGGCCCAGCGCCTGCCATCCTCTGCCCGCCAGAGCCGCATAAAAGGGGCCGGGCGAGAGGCTGTCCAGGGTGCGACCTCCAGCAGCTTTGCAGTAGCAGCCTTGTGAAACACAGAATTCCAGCATCAAGACACCATAAGACTTCCCTAAAAGCAAATATGAATTTCAAAGAGCCGACCTTGGTCTTAAAAAAGCCAGGCTTCCTGAGCCCAACAGCTGCCTGCTTGTGGAAAACTGATGATCTACAATAAAAACGCATCAAAAAGCGTCTTTGATGTTTTTCAGCTGCCGGACAGCCAGGTCAACCGGGAGGTTGAATTTCAAGTTGCTCAGGCGACTGAGAACATTGAGCGCGCTCTCAAAGCCCGTGTTTGCCATGTAGCTCCACGGCTGGTAGTGGGACTGCACCAGAGCTCCAGACTTGCAGATCAGATTGACCCAGGAGACGAGGCGCTGCTCGTTCAGCGCCATGCACACCAGAGCTTTCAGTTCAGAGTCTGCGCTGCGCTTGAAGGGGTCGTGCTCCGTGAGCACTGTGTGAATCGCTGTCAGCAGGCTCTGCTTGGGGGTGACAGCCACTCCTCCCGTCACTGGCAGGGCGAAGGACTGGGAGAGCTTGCGAGCCGGGGATTCCACGAAGGCTTGTCCGTTCTTGGCGTTGTAATACTTCACAAAGAGTTCCCAGGGGTGCATCGTCTGCGGCGACGAGGTGAATGCAGGGATCAAGCACGCGATGGGTGCCAGGACCAGGCTCATTCCTTGAGATGGGGCGTAGAGCCCGTGAGCCATCAGGTCTCTCAAAGCAACGGTCAGCTCCTTCCGCACAGCCAGGGTCAGCTCATCTCTGCCTCCTAAGGGAATGTCCTGCAGATCTGAGGAGCTGATGATGTGGTCTTCCTGCTGGTGTTTCACAGCAAGCTGCCTCACCCGCTCTACTGACAACTCCAGCTTCTTAATTAAAGGGGAATAGTCCTTGCTGGCTTGGTCCTTCTGCCAGAGGGTGCGAGGAATCTGCCCGGTAGCACAACCAAACTGACTGACAGCAAATATCTGTAGCACAGCGAGCATGCGACGCATGAGCTGCAGGCCCGTTTCTCGCATCTTTCTCGCATCTTCTGGGTTCACTGGTCAGGTCAGAAAAGAGAAAAAAAAATACTCTCATTAAGTAAGCAACAGCGTTGCTCTTTTGTACCCACAAGGGGAGCGCATGTCTGCTCCTCTGCCATGGATTCTCCTCCTCCGGAGCTTTCATCACTATGACTGATGCTGCTTTTTCTAGTTTCAAAGCACTGAAACCAACCAGAAAAGCAAACATTTGTGTGGCTTGTTCTTGACATTCAGGTCACCTTACAGAGAAGCAATTCTACAGCCAGCTCTCCTAGCTGGTAGATGCTTCAGATTACAAAAGGTAAAGGTATTGTAGTAGTTCCTCTAGTATACTATTCTAGCTCCAGTAAGTCTCAAGTTGTAATGAATGCTGGATCCATCCAGCTCACTGTATCTGCTCTCAGAGCTAAGTACCCAAAGAGCATTAGTTACAGCACAGCACAACAGCGCGTATGAGAAAGGCTGCTCAGTCTCTCTGCGTTTTGCACTAAGTCCCTTCTATTCCTGACCTTCACTGAGGGCCAATCCCACCCTCTGTGCCACACACTCAGGTTCTGTGACTACTCTAATGATCCCTTGAAGCAAGGATGGAGGAACCAGGCTCGGGCCTTCTGTCAGTGGGAGTAGGAAGCACAGAAACCAACCGCCACGGAAAAACCCAAGCAGCTTAGTGTGCCTGGATGCTGGTTCATGCTTGCTGAACCTCAGGTGAGTGACAGCAGGAGCAGAACCCACCTCTGTTTCCAGATGTCCGTGTATTTGATCTGTAGGAGCCACCACCATCTTTTCTGCCTGCACATTCACAGTGTCCATCTTCCGCCTTACCAGAGCTTCCAACTTCATCTAGAATGAGAATTTCACACTATTATTTCACACTCGTGAATTTCAGCTGTGTATCCCAAGTATTAAGGTCAATATTCCTTAGACCTCTCTGCACCTTTTTTCTCAGTCTCCTGTTCTCCCCACCACCAGTTCAAAGAGACCTGTACTCCCCCGTGACCCAGAAATCCTTCCTGCATCCCGACATCTGGGACCTCCCTTCTTGTGACTCTGTCAGGGAATTACAAAGCAATTCAATCTAGCCATCTGAAAACTGAACACTGACCCTGAATGAAGTTGATGAACATTTCAAGGTCTCTTATCTGTGTCTTCAGTTGTTCCACCAGCTGCTCCTTTACCCGGGCTGGATTGACAATCTGTGCGATGGCAGCATCCACACGCTCTCGCAGTTCCTCTGGAGAGAGCGTTGCGATATCTTCGCTCAAGTCCATGTCCAGTTTCTTTATCAACTCATTTATAATCATCTGCAAAACAGACATTAGTAGCACGATCTCGTCGTGTGGCACTGCCCCCCCACAAGCCCACCTCAGAAACAGGCCATCCTTACTGCACTTGGAAAACTGCAAGACACGGGACAGGTTTACACATGCAGCCAGACAACTGATACTCTAATACAGCTGCTGGCCAGAAATAAGGACTGATCAATTCCCATAGCCTCTTAAAAGAGGTTTACAAATGCTAAGAAATACAGGCAGAAGGCCTTTGTGAGCCTCACCCGTTGTCTTTCCATAACCACAGACTGCGGCAGCGAGTCATAGCTGCCCTCCTGATAAGCGAACGTCTCCAGGTCATCCAGCTGCGTCTTGAGCTGCAGGATCAGCTCTCTCTGCTTCTCCTTCTGAACCTCAGTTTGCTCTTGCTTCTCTTGCTCACTCTGAAAAAAAGTGACCGGTAAATAAAATCGAAGATTTACTGTCATAGCAACAAGACTGTGGTGCGAGTGCTTCCTTCAGCTCATGCCCTTCACCACGTCACCTGCCCCGCCAAAGGAGGAGCCTCTCCAGACCTCCTGCACTCAGGCCACCTGTCTCTCCGGGCTGGGACCCGGGGAGCCCTTGTACACAAGGTGCCCGGTGATGCGAGCGTATCGGCCATCTCTGAGTCGCAGCAGTCCCTCGGAGCGGAGCAGCAGACAGGAGGCAGTGGCCCTGCCAGCCAGTTCCGAGGCGTTGAGCACCTGTGCGCTGCTCTAACCCAGCTCCGTGCGCGCTCGCCGGCCCGCGGCGGCACCGCCACGGCCACGGAGCTCCCCCGACATGTTCCGGCGGTGCGTGGGGTCACAGTCGCCGCTAACGGGCGACAGCTCACACCGGCCCCGGGGCAGGCAGCGAGGACCGGCGGTACCCGGGAGGAGACGGTACGCCCCGTACCGCGGCGAAAACCTTCTCCCCGCCGGCACCGGGGCCCGCGGAGTCGGTCTCCCGCGGCACTCCCCGGGCCCTCCCCGACCCCCGACACTCTCCGGGCCCTTCCCCCCCGCCCCGCACTCACCGGGAACCCCCCGCGGGGCGCGGGCCCGGGGCAGCCGCGGAAGGCGAACTCCTCCAGCTCCCGGAGCAGCCGCTGCTGCTCGCCGGGCCCGGCGCGCGCCACCTGCCGCAGCCGGAACTGCACCTGCGCGAAGTGCGAGGCCAGCGCCAGCAGCGCCCCGTGCAGCCGCCGCCGCTCCGCCCGCAGCCGCGGCACCGACCGCGGCGACCCGCCCGCCTCCGCCGCCGCCGCCTCCTCCTCCTCGTCCTCCTCCTCCGCCGCCACCGCCTCCGCCTCCTCCTCGGCGGCCGACACGGCGCCCACTGGCGCCCAGCGCTCCCCCGGGCCCAGCGGGCCGCCCTCCGCCTCCATGGCCAGCGCTACCGGCGCCGCCACTCCGCCGCCATCTTGCCGGCGCGACTCGGGGCGGGGCCCGGCGGGGGCGGGGTCTGCGCGGCGCCAGCGCGCCCCCCCCCGCGGCCCGGGAGGACGGCTGCGGTGGGATCGGGGGTCCGTGAGGTCCTCGGGGTGCCCGGGGGTCTTGGGGGTCCCGGTGCGTGTGTCCCGGCGCGGGTTGCGCCCACCGCGGGCAATGCGGGGGCCGGCGACCGCGATGCGAGGTGGCCGCGCCGTGCCCAGCCCGGCCGGTCCTCGCTGCCGGTCCCCGCTGCCGGCCCCCGCTGTCCGCCGCGCCCCCGGCCCGAAATAGCGCGGGGCGGGGCCGGCACCACCATGGCGAGGTGAGCGCGGCCGCACGGGACGGGACGGGCCCGCCCGGCACCCCCGTGTGCCTGCCGGTCCCCGGGGCAGGGTCCGGTTGGGGTGTCGGGCAGGTGACCGGAGCCTGAGGCAGCATCGGGCAGGACCCTCCAGGCCGGGGCAGTGGGGCACCGGCCCCGGGAATGGCGGGGCAGAGGGAGGGCGGGCCGGCCTGCCGGGCCCCACCAGCCGCCGAGGCGAGGGGCCGCGTGGGGCGTGAGAGCGGAGCGCTGCGTGCCCACCGCCCACCGCCCACCGCCCCGGCTTTGCTCCCGCTGGCCCCACAGCTCAGCCGAGACGAGTCTGGGGCACGTTCCTTGCCCCAGCCGGTGCCCGCTGCGGTCCCTCAGCTCTGCGGACGTACCCACTGCTCTGCTCCCTCCCAGGCAACCAGCCAAGACGCTGTGGTACGACCGGCCGCGGTACGTCTTCCTGGAGTTCTGTGTTGAGTACAGCAGGGATGTGAAGGTCGTCATTGAAGACCAGCGGCTGGTGTTTAGGTGAGCTGTCGCTGACCAGGGATGGCGGCTCTGAACTGGAGGTGGCTCCAGGGACAGGGCACGTGTGGCCTCAGCCGTGTCCAAAGCCAGGCTGTTTCCGTGTTTTGGCAGTTGCAAAAATGCAGATGGTGTGGAGTTCTACAATGAGATCAACCTGTATGCCAGGGTCAATTCCAAGGTGAGGCTTCCACTCCAGCAAACTTCTCTGACAGCCCGCATCAGGCTCAGAGTTAAATCCAACCTTTGCGGTCTTGAGCAGCGCTGCTTAGTGTTGAATCCTGCCCATTTCCAAAGAGCCTGAGAGGGGTGGGCACAAGGCAGGGAGCCCTGACCCTGGCTTGGCACTGACAGTGCTGCCTTGGGCCAGAAACAACCTGTCTCTGTTGGTTCTGTGTCCTTCAGAGCCTGAACGTGGCTGAGTTTTAATCCTGTGCATGTCTGCCATGGATTACAGAGGAGTCCAGCAGACACTGAGGAGAAGCACTCCTGATCTCTTGACAGGATTCACAGGAGAAGCGCTCTGACCGCTCCATCACATGTTTTATGAGGAAGTGGAAGGAGAAAGTAGCCTGGCCTCGCATCACCAAAGAGAACATCAAGGTGTGTGTGGCACCTGGCAGCCAGGACCAGCCCCACCACGTGCTGTCCCCGCAGAGCACCTCGCGGCTCCCAGGGACTGACACCGAGGGCCCCACATGGGCACCTCAACACAGAGCTCCCAAAGAGCCCAACCTCTGTCACCCTCAGTCCATGAGCCTCTGCAGGATGCAGCACCCCTTTCCTTTGACACAGGCAGGCTCGGGACCAGCAAAATGAAGGGACACATGCCTCTTCCCTTCCTCAGCCCGCCCAGGCCCCTTGCCTGCACGGGAGCAGCCTGTGCTTGCCCCACAGAGCAATTCTGCTGCTGCCCTGTGCCGTGCTTCCCCTCCCTCAGGGGTCGCTCTCTCTGCCCACAGCCTGCCTGGCTCTTCGTGGACTTCGACAACTGGCGAGACTGGGAAGGGGATGAGGAGGTGGAGAGGGCCATGGTGGAGCAGTATGCAGAGGTGAGCCGGGCGGCGGGCCTGGGATGGGTGCAGCGCTGGTGCTGGAGACAGCAGGGGCCGGCCAGGTGGAGTTCCCCAGCCCTTTGTTTACATCCAGCTCCTGGAGAAGGTGACGGACAAGGGGCCCCCTCCAGCCATGGACGACCTGGACGTAAGTACTGCCCGGGAGCTGCTTCCCGGGCGCTGCCGGCCGAGCCGCGCTCCGGGCCGTCTGCTCGTTCCGGGGTGCCGGCGGTGGCTCCAGCTGCCCGGGAACCCCTCCTCTCGCCCGCAGGACGACCTCTGAAGCCCGGCCCCGGGGACGCCGCGGCCGGAGGAGCGCTCCCGGCGCGCCAACAGCTCGCACCCACGAGCAGCGCGGGCAGGGCTCTGCGAGGGAGCGGAGCCGGTTCCCCGGCCAGTGCAGCGGAGCCCGACCCCGGGTGGCGGGAGGCGCCCGGTCTCCCTGTGCCGGGTACCCGCGCGGGCCAATAAACGTGAGCTGCTGCCGCCGCCGTCTCCTGTCCGCTCGCGCCGCCGCCGCGCCACGCGCCGAGCACCCGCCGGCACCAGGAGCGCGCGCACCACGGCACCGGGCAGGCCCCGCCCATCTGCGGCGAGGCGGCCGCGACCGCCAGCCCCGCGTCCCTCGGCGGCCGCCGTCCCCGCCAGCCCCGCGTCCCTCGGCGGCCGCCGTCCCCGCCAGCCCCGCGTCCGTCGCCGCGGCCATGGTGTTCCAGTGCCAGCGGGACAGCTGGGCCCGGCAGGTAGCGGCGGGGCGGGCGGGCGGCGGGGCAGGGGGCGCGGGCCGGGCCTCAAGCGCCGCCGTCTCCGTTGCAGTTCGCCACCCGGGTGGTGTCGTGCCGGGAGGCCGAGCTGCGGCCCGAGGGCGGCGGCGAGCCGGTGCGCGGGTTCCAGGTGGTGCTGGAGGACACCATCCTCTTCCCCGAGGGCGGCGGGCAGGTACGGGCTGGGCGGGGCCGGGCGGGGCGCCGGGGCCGGGGCCGGGCCGGCGGCACTGACGGCCCGTGTCCGCAGCCGGACGACCGCGGCCTCATCGGCGCCGTGCCGGTGCTGCGCGTGACCCGGCGGGGCAGCGAGGCCGTCCACTTCGTGCGGGCGGCGCTGGAGCCGGGCGCCGCGGTGCTGCTGTCGCTGGACTGGGAGCGCCGCTTCGACCACATGCAGCAGCACTCAGGTGCGGCGGTGACGCCTGGCCTCACCCCGCCCCGGGCCGGGGGGCGGTCAGCGCCCGCCTTGTCGCCCCGGGCGGGCGGGAGGGTGCCCCCACGGCTCGGCGTGCACGGGCGTCTCGGGGGAGGCAGGCGTCTCCTTGCGGGCTCTGCTGTGAACGAGCGCCCTGCCAAGGGCTTCGAGCGGAGAAGTGCCACCTGCTCCGAAGCCTTCAGCACACGCCCTGTCACCCTCGGGGTCCCGGGGCCCAGGGGACGAAGGCTGCCTCCTCCCTCTGCTCCCAGGCAGCAGCATGAGCCCCCCAGCACCGAGCGTACGCCTGGCACCTGCAGATGTCAGGGGGACATCGGCAGAAAAGCTACAGTCTGGCTAAAACTCTCTCCTTCAGTGTCCAGTGGCACTGAAAGCTGTTGCTTGCAAATCTCTTCCAGGACAGCATCTTATCACTGCCATCGCAGACCAGATGTTTGGATTCAAGACAACTTCCTGGTGAGCAGGGAAAGGCTCCTTGTGACCCCAGCCGTACCTTGTCTGGCGTGTGCCACCGTGCTGGGCCACAAGGAGCTGAACGCTGATAAATCCAAAGCAGTTTGCCCTTTCCCTGGAGCTCAGAGGGCCCAGGAGAGGTGACTGAACTGGAGAGGAGCTGTGCAGAGTATTTACTCTGTCTTGCCCTCCTCCAAGCATTTGATTTGCACCTTGTGCCCTGTAGGTAACAGGGGGAGAAGGGAAGTATGTTTTCTTCCAGTCACCACATTCCCAGCAGCGGGCTGGCTCTTAGTGCTGCACGGAGGGACCTCCCTGCTGGCCTGAGCTGCAACAGCGAATGTTCCTCATCGCTGCAGGGAGCTGGGCCGTCAGCGAAGCGTCATTGAGCTGGACACCCCCTCCGTGACAGCAGAGCAAATAGAGGCCCTGGAGAGGAGCGTGAATGAGAAAATCCGGGAGAGGGTACCCGTGAGGGTGAGGGAACTGGCTGCAGATGACCCCGAAATTGAAACAGTGAGTGGTGAGGAGAGAACTGATAAATATCCATGGGACCAGAATAACTGCCACGTGGGTGTCGCCTTCTTTGCCATTGTCCTCCTTTTAGGTGAGAAGCCGTGGTCTGCCAGATGACCACGCGGGGCCAGTGCGAGTTGTTGACATTGAGGGCATAGACTCCAACATGTGTTGCGGGACTCACGTCTCTAACCTGAGCGACTTGCAGGTGGGGGGCTCAGCTGAGCTACTTTCAAGAAGTAGTCTGGTAGGAACTGACCACCTGCATGAGCGTAAGCAAAGAACTATCCTTTTCTGACCAGGGTGATTTTCTTTTTAAGGTTATTAAACTCCTTGGCACAGAAAAAGGGAAAAAGAACAAAACCAATTTGGTTTTCCTGGCAGGAAACAGAGTGCTGAAGTCAATTGAACAAAGTCACAGTACAGAGAAGGCTCTAACCTCACTGCTCAAGTAATACCCTTTCCACTTTGGTTATTTCATCTTTACTATTCTTTCTGACAAATACCACAGAGTACATCTGTGTGCTGCTTTTTCTGATGTTACCTGCTTTTGCTCCTTTAAGAAATCCTTTCTCTGTCCTTCAGAGTGGTGATCTAAATTCTCCTTGTTCTTTCAGAAATGGACCAGGTGAGCATGTGGAGGCTGTGAAAAGACTGCAGAGTTCTGTGAAACTGCTTCAGAAGGTATGAGAATGGCTGAGAATCTTTATCATAGACGTCTCTTTTTTTGGTGGATGTTATGAAAAATGCTCCCATCTCTGGGAACACAACTCAGAGTTCACACTAACTCCTCCATCTGCAGTTTATTTGCTTTTATTTCAGAATAACCTGAACCTACTCAGAGACATTGCTGTTTTGATAGCCCGGGACTTCAAGAGCAAACCTGTTCAGAGTCAGCTGTTTGTATTACACAGGTATGAGCGAGTTCAGGGAAAAGGATAAAATGGTATCTTACATGGTTTATGGCAGTTGTGTCTCTCTGACACCTATTCATACTTGTTTCTCGAGGAAGAATATAAATAAGGTGAACAGAGTATTAAATTGCCTCAGCCTGCTGGAAGGTTGTGTAGTTAAAGGAATGTGTTAGTAATTCAGTCACTGAATTCTTCCAGTTTTATAGCTAAGAAATGACTGTGCCTATCTCATTTCTCTTTGCCCTTGAAATTTTCAAATACAGTTGAAGAGCTCTATTTCTTAAAGATAACAGATTTCCTAATATGTGCACAGGAATACAGTGAGGATTTAGGTGTGTAGAAATAGCCTATTCTTTTAGGCCACAACTGCCAGCCTGGTCAGGCCTTTGGTGTCTGTTTGATACTTTGGACTCAAGAGAGGATTTTTGCTTCTTTCTGAAGTGGTTTCTTTTTTTTTTAATCCATCCATACAGGAAAGAGGGTGACTCTGAATTTATGAATATCATCGCTAATGAGATTGGGACAGAGGTGAGTCACTGGTGAAGGCTAACCTGACACCCCTGGGTTTTTTTGTTCAAGCTGTAGCACAGGCAGGGCCAGGCTTCTGTTTGTACCCTAATCCCAAGGTACAGGTCTGTTTCCTTTCAAAAATGGCAAGAGATTATTGACCCCAGCAGCCTCAGTCTGCAGGGGAGTCCTCAACAGTCAGGAAACAGAGCAGTGAAAATTCAGAGCACTGTGGAAGAACCTGTGCCCAAAAGAGCTGGACAGACCCACATGGCTGGAATGGAATGGAATGGAATGGAATAGCACTAGGCTGTTTCAGTTGCAGGGGACCTACAACAATCATCCAGTCCAGCTGCTGAACGTATCCTTTTAACTTAGGACAGCTCAGTACCCGTCTGTCCCCTGCGACGTATGATTCAGCGTAAAATTTTCAAAAGCACCCCTCCCTTTTACTTTCTTCAACTTGAGTCTTTGTCTCAGTAACGCACAGAAACTTCTGAACCGTTTGTGTGCTTGGGTGGTCCCGTGGCCCCTGTCTCTGTCCTCCTCTCAGGCATGAGGGCACTGGTTACTCTTGAGCAAGGTCCATCTCTCTGTCCACAGGAAACGCTGCTGTTCCTGACTGTGGGAGATGAACATGAAGCAGGACTCTTTCTTCTGGCTGGACCTGTTGAGGCAGTTGAGAATTTAGGTCCCAGGTAACATGTTCTATGTTTTCTGTAAAATTAGTAAGAATGCAATGTTGCAGACTAGGCAGCTGAGCAGTATAATTAGGGCATGGAGGACCCAGAGGGAGCAGCTTGGGCCGGTACACCCTCTTCTCTGCGAGTGCATGGCCTTGAGCCTGTACCGTTGTCACTGCAGGGTGGCAGAGCTGCTGGAGGGCAAAGGAGCTGGGAAGAGAGGCCGCTTTCAGGGCAAGGCAACCAAGATGAGTCGGCGAGGAGAAGTGCAAGCTCTGCTCCAGGAATTCATCAGCCCTCGATGCCCTGAAGTGTAAGAAACAATTCTCAAAGTAGGGCTGTCTTCCCTGCTTTACGTAAGCTCCATCAACTTCTATCCCAGAAAATAAAGAGATAAAACCAACAGCTGGTGTGCGTATGCGCTGTGAGAGCTGATCTCGTGCTCATAGAGAATTGTGGGAGGGAATTTGCCATCCACGCTTTGCTGCAAGGGTTCTTTTATTTCTTTATTTCTTTTATGGTACACATTCTTAAGTGTTTAAAAGTAGTCATTTAACCGTTTTGCAGACTTCCTAAAACCAAGAGGCCCGCTGCTCTTTGCACTATGTTGTGGCATTTTACTTTATATCGGTTGCTGAGGAGTAATAGCTTTGTGAGCATATTTATTTATAATAAGTGGGATGGGTTTGCATATGATATTTACCAACAAGGGCAGAGAAAATGAATCAAGCTTTTGCTGCTGAAATTTTGTAGAGAGAAGAAGGAATGAAATGTGGGAGAGCAGGCGCCCCCCAGCAGAAAATCACCTTCGCATATCAGTCCTTTCCCTTGTCGGGGTGCAGTTATTCCTGGTGCATTTTTAACATCAGGAGTTTCTCTGGCTAGTGCAGATGTGAACTCGCTTGGGATCAGGCAGAGCTACTCCCCCGCGTTTCTTCAGCTTCACCTTGCTGCCGGGGAGGGTCCTGGAGCTGGTGCAATCTCAGCTGCAGAAACTAAAGGGCGCTGTGGAGCCACAGTGTGGAAGAGCAGGTAATTTGGGAGTTCTTCCCCTTTTTGCTAGAAAGGACTTGACAGCTTGGGTCCAGATGTTGGTAATCAACAGAGAAATAGAAGAAAAGAAACCTCACTGCTAAGGAGGTTCCCTCCCATGAACACAGGACAGCAGCAGCCCCAGCACACAGGGTTTCCACACGGATGCAGGTGATGTTCAGCCAGAGGCCTCTGGCAGCAGCTGCAGGGTGACGGCTGTGCCACCCCTCAGCACCCGCGGGGACTCACTGCGGGGTCCAGCAGCCCTTGTCCCCACCGCACAAGGGGGGCTCCCAGAGAGGGGCCTCTGCGGCCACCTGCACTGGATCCAGCTGCCCCATTGTGGTCCCACCTAGTCAGGATAACCGCAGGGACAAGCCCGCCCACCCGGCAGCTGGAGGGAACTGGCAGAGTCTGTGTGACCGAGGTGAGCTTCCTGCAGAGAATTAGGTCCACAGCTGAGCTCTGTACCTGTGGGATTTACAGCAAGCTGCTGTAAATCTGCTGTAAACTGCGGGTTCTGCTGATGTGCAGTTTGGAGAGGAGGGAGGTGCTCTCTCTCTCTCTCTCCCCGATGGCTCTTGGTGTTCTGGCACTGGGAGGGCTCCTGCCAGGGGGCTGCGAAGGGCTGCGAAGGCTGCACGCTCCACTGTCGCACATGGTGAAGGCCCACCCAACTGCAGCAAGAGCATGGACAGTACCATGGCTTTGCTGGGTACCATCTCCCAAAGACATTGCAAGATGTGGGCAGGGGAGGTGGCATTTGAGAGTGCCACAGCAGAGAACGCTGCCGATACAGCTGGGGATGGGGTAGTTGCCGCAGGAACTGGTGCGCTCTGTGTGCACACGTACAGTCTGGCAGGAAGATAGTATCTGTACCTTCGTATCTATTTTAAACTATCTCAGACTGAACGTTGATGTTAATTGGCTGGCTGTGCAGCCTGTAGAGCTCTGAACCACAGCTGGGTTCCTGCTAGGGAGGGCGGTGCTGAGGCAGGAGGGCTGGGACGTATCTGCCGAGCCAGCAGCCGTGAAGCGGCTTGATCCCCAGTTGGTACAACCACGTCCCGTGACCCGGCAGAGTCCGTGCTCGAGCGAGCGGTGCCAGGAGGCTGAGCTGACGCAGACACCAGGCCTGATCCCGCAAGGCAGCCGGACGGCAGTTCCGTCCTCCCAGCCTGAGGGCTCAGCACAGCCTCAGCTGAGGGGTCGGGCCCAAAGCCATGCTTGTCATAAGCAGTGAGGTGACATGAGTGTGTCCCTGTTCCTGGCACAAGGTGTTCCCAGGAACACTGGATAAACAGCACAGACAAGCAGCTCATCCCTGCCACTATGCTGGCTGCATCTGACTGCACCTGAGGGTGAAGGGTAAGGAGGACTTGGGAGCCTGGCGCTGCCCTTCCCGGTGATTCACCCATGCCGCCTGTGCCTCGGAGCACCCCAGGAGGCGTCCTTCCTCCAATACCACCAGCAGTCCCTGTGCCCCAGGGCTGATCCTCCATCTCAACTCACCGGTCAGCGAGATGTCCAAGCTCACCAGCTAAACACCTTCAGCTTTAATAAAATACCTCTTGTTTACAGACACACCCATATGTATATGTGTATATAGACACACCTTAGATTTGTATACACACATGCATATATGTACCCGTTGCTGCTTCACACAGCAGTGAACACTGAACACCTCAGGGAGGGGGGCTCCCACAAGCCAGCGCTTTGTGTCCAAATCACAGAGTCTGCCTGTTCCTGCGACAGAGCTGCCTTGCCAGCAGACCCTGAGCACCTGCGGGTGATCTCCCTGCTCCTGGAGGTGCCATCCCCAGCCCTGCGGTGCACATCCCCATAACATGAAGGGCAGCACAGGGTCTTCCCCCACTGCCGCCAGGTCCAGGTCGATGACCCCACCCACAGGCATGGGAAGGGCAGCAGGAAAGCCCTGGGAGCATGGGGCCCACTGTGCCATCCACTGGCAGCAGACTGCTCGAGCCTATGGCACAAATGGCATCATGGGTCCCTGTTGTGGGAGCCGTCCGGCAGTGTCGCCAGCCCAGCCTTCACAACCCCTCCCCAGCGTGGAGTCAGTCTGTGCAGATAGAGTGGGGAGCAAACAGTGGCCGGGGTACACCTGTGGTCCAGCAACTGCCCCCAAGACCAGAGTTGGGGCGACTGCCCGCCTAGGTGCACCATCACCTGCAGGGATGCCCCTAGGCAGCCTTCTTGTCCTGTGTGACCAGGAGCTGGGAGATGCAGTAGGGGATGAGGCCAACGGTGGCCAGTGGCACGGCTGCGCTCTTGCAGAAGGAGAGGATGTAGAAGAGCAGCTGCATGTGGGAGGGTGGCTTGAACGCGTCAAAGAGGTGTAGGATGAGGAGGGAGGCGGTGACACAGCCCAAGCGGAAGGGCAGCTGCTGGCCCTGCTTCCACCGGCAGCTCTCCTGGTACATGTGAGAGTTGAGGGCCAGCCCCAGCCCAAAGAGGATGCCCAGGTTACGGAGAAGGCTAGCAAAAGGGGTGGTGTCGATGTGGACCCACTCAGGGTGGGCACACCACCTCTGTGCCCTATCCAGTGTCCAGAGCAGGTCCACGCCGAGCACCCGCAGCAGCAGGTAGAAGCCCATGGCGAAGCTGAAGAGGAAGAAGGTGATGCCCAGGTACTGGCGGAGGCTGGCATGGTAGATGTAGCGGACATGCTGGAAAGTCTTGGCCACAGCCATCCCTGCCGGTAACAAAGCGAGAGAGGAGGTGGTGCCAATCAGCGAACGATCGCCTGTCTCAGAGCAGTGGAGCCGAGGTGCTCCTGCATGGTGCTGATGGCCCTCATGGCCACTGCTGCGCCCCATTGCTCACAGACGGCCGATTCTGTTCCCTCAACCAGAGATGACCCCTTCACATCCCAAGCCCATCCTGCCTGTGCCTTCGGGCCATGCTGACTGTCCCTCAGAGCCCAGCAGCAGCTCCTGCCCACCAGACTGGAACTCTTGGTTCAAATGGGATGGGGGGAAAGGCACATCCTGGCCGTAATGATGAGGGCAGTAACTGCAGAGCTATAGACACAGCTTTGTGTCTGTACACCCTTCCTGGCTGGTGCTGCGGGTGCTGCAGTTCACCACAGTGGAGCTGCGGGGAAGGGGGTCCCATGTACTCACCTGAGATGACCCCCGCGATGACCTGATGGGGGAAGTGGGCAGCAATGAAGACTCGGGACAGGCAGACACAGACCTGAACTGCCCAGAACCCTGTCCAAAGCACCATCCACAGCACCCTGCAAGGGGCAGGCAGTCACATCGGTGCTGGGGCCAGCTGGTGCTGCCTGGGGTGCTGCTGTGGCGTACCCCAAGCAATGCCCGGCCACCCGTCCTCATGCACACCCCACCAGGGTGCCCCAGCCCAGCTGTCTGCACACAGCCTTGTGCCTCGATGGGCTCGGCTGTGTGCCCACCGGCACTGGAAGCAGCCTCTGCCCAGCACAGGGGGTTTTGGCACAGAGCTTACCAGTATTTGAGTGTCCTCGATTGTTTCTTTCCCATGGCAGCTGAGAGGAGGGCTGTCACCATGACATAATACACGCCTGCTGCACCCATGGCATGGCCGGAAGGGCTCCCTGGGTGAGAAGAGAGTTGCAGGTCAGACCCTGTTTGAAGCCCCTCATGCCCAGAGGGCTCCCAGGCAAAGGCCTCGGGGGCTGTGGCACTGGGCAGCACAGCACCAGCACCTGTGCCCCAGCAGCCGTGGTGCCACCTCCACAACAGGCACCCAGCTCTGTCTCTGGGTGCCCACAAGGCTGGAGCAGGGGCAGTGTGGGAGCATGGCTCCAGCTCTGGGGCCTGTCTGCCAGGCAGGACTGGACAGAGGGCACGGACCATCCCCGAGGGCTTGCACTGAGCATGCCAGGGACACCAACAGCCTTTCCCCGGCTCCCGTGGAAAGCCACCGGTAAAGTACAGACAGAGCTGCTCTGGAACTGGGCAAGGCCCTTCCCCAGGGAACGGTTGCTCGCTTTCAGGGCCGGAGGGCAGAGCACGGCCCTAGCACGGGCCAAGGCTGCAGCTGAGCATGGGCAGGGGTTTGTGCTGAATTGCCACGTCTGCGACAAGGGTCAAGGTCTGCTCGGAGCACGGGGTGCCTTGCCTCCGCCCGCTGCAGGCACAGCTGGTGACCCGGGAGCCATGCAGGGGCCAGCACTGTGGCTCAGTGATAACAGCCGTCTCTCCAGCGCTAGCTGGGGACGGGTGCCGCAGGCAGGCTGCCAGCTGCAGCCCCAGCCTTGTCAGCACCTCCGCTTCTGCGGGGACCGAGACATGGAGTGGGGAGCTGCATGTGCACGTTCCCCCAGGCAAGTGCCTGCTACCCTGTCGGAGCTGGGGGACCCTACCAGGACCGGTCTCACAGGTCAGCGGGAATTGCTGGATCTCTGGGGCAGAGGTGTTGCTGTAATAATCTGTCTCATGGACCCACCAGTACGGTCTCTCACCAAAGAGGATCCTGAAAAGAAAGAACAGGGTCTGTAGGTATCTTGGGCACCAGAGGAGGTGGGTACAGCTGTGGTTTCAGCTCTGGCCTGGGAGCTAGAAGAGGCAAAGGACCCAGAGGCAGCCCAGGGCATCCTGTCAGACACAGAATCCAGCAGGTCACATTGTCCCAATGACCAGCACTGCCTGCTCATGTCCCCATCCCTGGCTCCTGAAGGGGAAGAGCAAAACTTCTTGGGACCAAATCAATGTGCTAAGGAAGAAGAGTGGTGTCCACTCCCTCTAAGTCTTTTTCAGGTCAGGAGCAACTGTCCCATGGTAGCATCAGAGGCAAGGCCACCCATCCCTGTCACACAGGCAGGCAGCGCGGGTATCCCACTCACCACTTGAAGACGAGGTTGAGCCAGTCACCAATCACGGCCACCCAGATGAGCCTGATGCCCACCAACTCGCTGAAGTGGAACCAGATAGGGAAAAAGACAAAGAAAGTGTTCCTGAGGTCAGCGGCGGAGGAGATGAAGAGGAACCAGTCCTGGGAGCCCTGGAAGTTCTCCTGCAGCCAATGTGTCGCCTGGATGCCCGCGTCGTGCAGGAGGTTCATGCCGGCCTCCATCCTCCTCTGCAGCTGCAGCCCCTCGGCGTGGCTCAGCCACCGAGGTTTTATACTCTGCAGGCTCGTGTTTGCCGCAGTCAGGTCGCTTGTCCCAGCACTGATCTTTGGACCTAAAACCACTTTTGCCAAAGGTGCATCGCCGGGGGGGGTTGTTACAAACATGTTTGGAACAACTTACGTAAAAGGGAAAAACAGGCTCCGAGGGCACGTGGCGCGTGGGGTTCTCTGGCACCAGCACCCTAACCCTCCCCCCACCATTACCCTCCTCTGCCCCCACCTTTGCCCATGGCATCCTGCAGCTCCTGCTCCTCCCGATGCCCAACGCAACCACGCAGCTGCTCCTGCCGAGCCCCAGCATTTGGGGTGTTGTCAGGGAGGAGACTCAAGTCCCCGTGCCCCGTGTGACCAGCACTGCAGAGCTGCCGCAGCCCCACGCTGTGACAGTTCTCCTGTCACTCTGCCATCATCCCGCACGGCACCGGAGCATCCCAGTGATGCCTGGGAGAGTGGACTGGGTAGTGCATGGTGTGAGGGGCAGGCTGCCCACCACTCCCACGTCAGTGGAAACCACAAGCTGATGAAAAAACACCTTGCTGCCATGGCCCTCGCCAGGCTGATTTAACCAGGACCCGATGGGAAACATTTCAAGCTGTCCCTGGAGCTCCGCGCAGGCTCAGATAGGGAGGCCTGGGGAGCTCCTGGCTGCCAGCAAAGTTTTTCTGATCTCTGGTGGAGATCAGACAAAAAGGACCTTTGCAAATGAGGTCCCCCGGGAGAGCAGGCACTCCTCCCACCACAGCTCCCCGGGGTTAACCCCCTTCCTGCACAGAACTGCCCCATCAGACCCTGGCTGCGGGGACAGAGCTGCACACAGCACGCGTCACGCTCGTGCCAGGTCCCTGCCTGTGGCCTCTCCTTGCCCAGCTACGCTGCGCGGCCGCACCGCAGCTTTATCGTCCTGTTCCTGCCCCGGAGGTAACGGTGAATGAGTAACATGGAGAGCTAGTTCCAGGAGCCTGAGGACACAAGGTCAGCCCGGCAGGAGGAACCTCCTGCCCCAGCTCCAACGACGGCTGCTTGTGCACAGCCATGCAGCTCGGGGTGCCCAGCCAGAGCCCTCCTCAGCAAAACAGGCAGCTGCCCACCGAGGAGTTAATAATTAGCAGCCAGTGAAAATACATCACTTATCTCCCTCCTCCAGAAAGCTCAGGTCAAGATCCTTGAACCGCTACCCGTGTGCGGTTTGCCACGCGCAGAGCAGCAGAGGTGGTGCCCGTGAACAGTGGGCTCAGCACGCAGGGGGCTGCGGGCAGCCTCCTGCCCCCCTGCCTGCACGCGTCCCAGGGAGCCACGGGCCCTAACAAGCAAAAACACGGCAAATCTTCCTCCCAGGAAGAGGGACCCTGGGAGGACCCAGCTCGCAACCTACAAAAAAAAAAACAAACCAACAAAGCAGAAGTTTGCACAGAAATGGAATTACTCTTGCAAAACAAATTCCCCAATGGCTCATTCCCAGGGTCTTCAAGCGAGAGTGGCTTTGGCCAGCACTAAGGAATGCAACAGGCTTGGCTTCAACGTCAAAAATATTTTGAAACAGTCAGCAATAAATTCTCCCCGAGAGATTTCACAGCAGAAAAAGGGGGCAAAAGGTGTTGGGGGATGGGGACTAGCATGCTCCAGTCCCCTTGGAAAGAGTCACTGCAGGAAAAACGGGGCCACCGCGGGGAGAGGCTGGGAAACAGGATGGGAGCAGCCACCTCCTCCCCACCAGCGTGGCGGAAACAAGCACGCCACAGAAACGCGCACGAAGCGCTGCTGATGAGCTGAGCTGCCGGCATGGTTTGCATCCCCCGTGCTGGGGCCAGGCTGCACATGCTGTGGTGCAGGTCTGTGCCAGAGCGACCAGGTCCGCAGAGCGCCCATTTCCCGGCTCCGTGCCCTGAGTGCCGGGTCTGTGCCCTGGGGAGCCGGGCAGGCCAGGGCAGCGGAGGCTGCTGACCTCCTGGGCACCATGAACAGGCATTCTGCATCCTGCCTGGTTTGGCCACCGGCTCTGGGAGCACCATGCTAGGATCCAGCCCATCCTTTGCACCGGGCAAACTGTTCAGGGTGGCTTTCCCAACAGAAGAAGGAGGCCAGGCTGGGGGTGCGTTAGTTCTGCACTGGGGCCTGTGTGCAGCTGGGAGCTGCTCTGGGACATTGTGTCCCCGCAGCTCCCAGGGCACTGGATGCAGCTACAGGAGGTGCAGCACACGCGGGTGCTGTAATATAACGTCGCGCACGTTCCCAACGCTTCATCCAGAAAATTCCCAATGCAATGTCCGGCAGTGAGACGGACCGCGTCTGGTCTCACCTGCGTCAGTACGCGGGCAGAGTCCAGGCAGCGCTTGCCAAGGGCCGGGCACACAGCAGCAGGCAGGGAGCCAGCCGGCTGCTCCCCCCACGCCCTGGGACGTGCCTCTGGGACACGGCCCCCGCTCTCACCCCAGGGCACCCAAGAGCCACCGCAGGCTCACACTGAGCCGTGCCCCCAAACTTCCAGGAGCCAAGGTGGCTCCTGCATGGATGCACCACTGCTGTTAGGGCTGCTTGAGCCCATCGCAGGGTGGCCCTGGGCAGACCCAGCTCCCACAGCAAGGGGTCAGAGGGTGTAGATGCTCACCATACCCCCAGGGACATGCTGGTCAGTGTTTTGGCATCTGCAGCTGTATTTTGGCATCACAGCCGGGGCCGGGCTGTGAGGCTGGAGCTGAACTGGCCTCATCAAGACTCCCAGCATCCCCAGCCCAGCCTGGGGATCCCCAGTCCCCTCAGAGCACAGACAGGCTTTGGAAGCTGTGGGATCCCACAGGGCTGTGCACACAGCTGGGGGTGCAGGAGCAAGGGACCCCATGTCAAGCAGCCACCAAGGCCAGAACCAATTAACACACCTCAGAACAGCTGTTACACATTAACTCCCTTGTTTGTCCCACATTGCCCATCATGAGCCTGCCAGCACCTGTGGTCCAAGAGCACGGCTGGTGCACGCTCACCAGGTGCTGCACCGGCTCCTTGGCCCTTAGACCCCCCCGAGCGCTACAGAGCTGAGCCAGGAACATCATTACAGGGCACCAGTGCCTGCAGCGTCAACAGCACCGGCCGCAGGAGCTGCTGCAGCGGCGCCCATGAACTACAGAACACTTTGGTCAGAAAAAGCACCTCAGTGCCTGTTTATTGGGGAAGATGAACACGGGGCAGCTCAGCACAGGGAGTGCCCATCCCACCAGTGCCCACAGTGTGGGCACTGTCCCTGCACACTGTCCCTGTCCCCAAAGCTTGGCACTGCTGCAGCAGCCTCACCTGGGTCCCAGCAGACCCGAAGCTGCAGCAGCTGGGCCCCAGTAGCCACCACACTGCCTGCTCCCACCACCCTGGACAAAACCTTGGTGTGGACCATGGTTCTAAAGGAAGCTGCAGCTTTGTGCACTGCCCAACCCCTGCCGGCACCGTCATCCTGCGTGCCCCAACCTACCTTGGGAGGTGGTGGGAGCCCTGGTCTCAGAGGAGAGAAGCCGTGGGCACCCCAGCACACTTCGGGGGGCATCCTGGATGGACTGCCCACAAATCACTCTGAGGCGAATTTTATCAGAGGCTCCAAGTTTGCTTTCACCAGCTTTGCAGTGCTGAAATGAGAGTTGAGCTCCTCCAAAAACCTGACCATGTGCACACAACATGCCCACTGCAGGGCGAGCAGGGCCCAGTGTGGCCACAGAGCCCCCCCCCAAGGATGCACCTGACAGCTGGGCACGGACCGGTGGCACGGCAGGGATGGGGGCGGTGGTGACCCCACTCCCGTCAGAGCCCACCAGGCGCTGCCATGCTGAGGTTGAGGAAGCCCCCGTAGCGGAAGGGGGGCAGGTGAGGGGCACAGGTAGCAGTGGGAGGCAGGCAGGCGAGGGGGTTGGTCCCGCACGCCCCGGTGTCCTGCTCGCTGCTGAAGTAGACACCGTCGGGCGAGTCAGCGGAGGGGTCCTTGTCAAAGTAGTTGTAGGGCCTCAGGAAAAAGCCAACGCCGTTCCCCACCGTCACTGTATTTGGGACATCTTCGGCATGGGGGACGTGCAGGAACCCCACAGAGATCCAGGCCACCAGGTCCTGGGCAGGAGGGGAGATGGGCGCCCTGTCAGGCTGAGCAGGACCCCTCCAGCCCGGCAGCAGGGGGGGTGAATCCTCTGGCCGAGGCAGGAGCTAGGGCAGTGCCGGGCTCCCCTCCACCCAGGGCACCCCAGCCCACCTCGTTGGTGATGGTCTCATTGTCGATGAAGTCAGCAAAGGCGACGGTGGGCGTCCAGGGGTCGTTCTGGTTGTAGATGCTGGTGCTGGTGGGCTCCTCCTCCTTCCGCCGGGTGACAGCCAGCTGGTACCTGCCCACATGGGGAGCAGAGGGGCTCGTCCATGCTGGCATGGGGCAGGGTGGCCACGGCATCTCTGCAGGAGATGCACTGGCCAGGGGGCTGCTGCTCACTGCCCAGCACGCTCAGTTCAGCCATAGCCACTCCTAACTCCCCCAGAATCCCCCAGAATGTGAGCCCTTAAATTCCAGCTTGGCAGTGAGCCAGTTTTGTGTTTATGCCAAGCATTCTCCAAAAGACATTCTGTCCTCACACAGTGTCAGGACGTGGGGCTCCCAGTGCTTGCTTTGGGAGCTCGTCCTACAGCCTGGTGCCCTCCTGGGGAAAAACACGTGATCACTCTACATCAATCTTAACTAGGGTCAGATTCCTGCCTGTGAACTATTATGAACAGATGTCATCAAGCAAATTTTCAAGGGATTTTTCAGAGCCAAAAAGCATGCATGTTTGCTGTTTAACCCTTCCCCGCAGGCTGGCTCAGGCTTGCTGGGGGGCAGGAGCAGCTGGGGAGGCAGAGGCAGGGTGGGAGGAACGGGTGGGCCACACATATCCCCCCCCGGCCCAGCACTCACCGGCCCCAGCTGATGGACCTCTCCATGGGGCTGCTAGTGGGCAGGTGCTCCCCAGCAAAGCTGGTGATCTGGACCCGGTAGCTGCGCGGGTGCTCCCACTTGTTGGGATTGGGGCCGGCAAAGGAGAGGTAGCGGGGCAGGGGGGCGTTAAGCGGGAACGCCGCCTCGTTCTCCCTCTCTAGCCTTTCCCTGTGGAGGTATGGCCGCTCGATGGTGTTCTGTGCACTCCAGGGATCTTTCACGAGCTCATACTTCATGTCCTGGGTCTCCAGGGAGTTCCGCTGCCCTGTGAAGCAGAAGGGAAAACCTCCTGGAGCTCCACGCCTTGGGCAGAGCCTCAGCCCAGCGTGAACTGCAGCCAAGCACGAAGGTGCCCTGACCTACCGTCAACATCCAGGTCCACCTTGTAGTGGATGTGGTGGAGGTGCATCGTCCCCAATGTGTGCGGCCCAACCCTGTTGCCATAGTTGGTGCCTTGGCCGTGGAGGAAGGAGGAGCTGATGTAGCCGGTGGCGTGCACCCGGACCTCCATGGCCCCGCTGCTGTGGAACATAAAGTCCCAGATGTAGTCGTAGTTGATGAGAGTGGAGACAGCACGAATGACTAGCACGGTTTTCCTCAGCCCACCGTAATAAAAGGAATACGAGTCGGAGAAGTGGCGCCGCAAGGGGAGAGCAGCATCATGCTCAAAAATGCAGAGCGAGTTTTGGTTGGTTTTGGGGGTCTCTGACTCAGCCAGGTAGTGCCGGTCCACATAAGTCGCCGTGTAGGGGCAGTCGAGGCCCCGGACAAGCTCGTAGGCAAACCTGCCGATGCCAAAGCTCCCATCGAGGTAGCGGGTCGACATGCCCCCAGGGCAGTTGGAGCCGTACAGGGCTAAGGCTTCCTGGAGACTGAGCTCGTAGACAATCCGCTCCCCACGGTACCTGATGTCAAAGAGGCGTGGGCCAGAGTTGGGGTTCATGCCAAAGGCGATGCTCCAGCCCTGGAAGGTGACACGGTTGAGCCGGACGCTGTAGCGGGGACCCTGGGGCTCATACTGCAGTGGACCTGGGGCACCAGGAGGGCTCTGGAGTCTCATCGAGCCCAGCACTGCTTCAGCCTGGGGCTTCTCAATCCTGATGACCTCGACCAAGTTGTCTTCAAATGCATGTTCCAGGTCCTGTGTGCTGGCAAAGTACTGGCCATTGTAGAAGACTTGGCGCAGCTGCCATCGGGAGACACGGAGGTCCGCGTGATCCACCAGGACCTCCAGCCCCACTGGCAAGAGATAGTAGCCGGTGCCGGCCACACTGTGGAAGAGGACAAACCAGGTCGAGCGGTCGCCAGACTTGAACCCTCGTGGGGCTGTTGTGAGGATGGCCAGGTCGGTCCCATTGGACTCACAGCACACAGCGAGGAAGCGCGGTGCCTTCCTCAGCTCCCGCTGGATGAGGGCGTTGATATCCGTGTACTCCTTGCCGGTAACGGGTCTGCGGTGGTACGGCACCTTCCCCCCATACTTCTGCACCGTGACGTCCCGGTGATACGCCGGCGTTGGCAGCGGACCCACCACGTACTCGGTGACGTTGGGGTCTGGCTGGTTCCCAAAGTAGAGCACAGCCAGCGCCTCCCGCGGGGGGCGAGCCCCCCCACCATCCAGGAACTGCAGCACCTCTGCCTTGGCGGGCACCTGCAGGTCCACGGAGGCAATGCAGTTGTCCGAGGGTTTTGCACGCGAGGCGTCGACCAGCTGCACCCCGAGGTTTCCCTGCAGGTACCGCACCACTTGCACCATCTCTTCAGGTGTCAGGTCGGCAAAGACCAGGCTCTGGCCGTCATCGGTGTCCTCCTGCTCCGGGGGCTGGTGCTGGCAGGTGCTCGGGGCCCTTCCTCTGGTCAGCAACACACAGACTAAAGCCAATATCGTGGCTAAAGCCAGAACGAGGAGGACGAGCACAGTTTTCACATTCATGTCTGCTGAGGAACTGAGAGCTCCCACAGTCTGGCAGGCTGGGTTTCCAGCTGCAGAATCCTCCCAGCGACCCACTGTCAGAAGGGGCTGGGTTTGCTCTGGTTTTTTTTCCTCACCAGGGAACAGCCCAGAGGAGCCTGAGGGGAGGGTGCAGCGTGATGTTCTCAGATGTGGCCGGGATTTGCTGGAAACCATAAAAGGCAACTTTGCTCTGCTTCCCCTAGCAGGTCATAATTTTAAGTAAACTTGATGCTTCCACATCTGTCCTTCCCCTCTTGTCCCACACGCTACACTGCAGATCCTGGAGAGTACGGATCCGGTCACTCGGGGTAAATAAATGCATTTCCTTGCAGCTCCTTCTCTTAGCCTCATAGACGCAAACAACCAGCTTGGCAGCAGGAATGAGGATCCTCATGTAGAGCAGCGCCAAGCACAGCACCGTGGCCCCATCCTGCTGCGGCCACACTGTCACCAGCAGCTCCTCTGCAACCTGTGTAGAGACAGGGCAGCATTGCCCGCTGCTGCTGCCAGCCGTGCGTGGGAGGGCACCGGTCCTGCAGCCAGGAGGGAGGGAGGGGACAGCCCTGACACACCCCTCCAGAGGTGCCTCCTGATCTGGGCTGTGTCCTGGCATGGACGGGGCTGTAAGAAGGTGGACAAAGGTTCCAGAGCCCATGCAGCCTCCCGGCACATGGGCAGTGGCACCGGCCGTGCTGCACCTCGAGCAGTCTGGCTCCCGTGCCCGGGCTCGAGCCCAGCATCGGGCTGCAAGGAGCTGAGCTGGCCCACGCACAGCCAGTGGGGCTCAGCTTGGGCCTGTTTGTGCAGAGGCACCCGCAGGGACGGGGCTGGCGCAGGAACAGGGACATCCATCCCTGCCGTCGTCCCCTCCGCTCCCCTCAGCTGCACCCAGCAGTGAGTGCCCAGGAGCTGCAGCCCACGTGGGTCCTGGCTCTGTCCCTGGCCTCAGCCTGAGCACCTGCAGAGCTCAGTGCCAGTGCCTGCCTTGGTGCTCCCCAGCTCGTCCCTTCTGCCCCCTCCCTGTGCCTGGGCGGGCACCCAAAGCCTCGCTGCTGGGATGGTTTGGGGATGCAGAAACACAGTGGAGACCCAGCAGCATCTCCTCAGCAAACGGAGCTCTAAGTCATAAGAACAAGACACTTGAGTACACACGGGACCAGAACCATTTTCATTTTTTTATATCCTGAGAATAGGCACTACACAGCAATTACTTCTACAGCAGAGGAACAAGATTTCCTCCTCACTTGCCTCCTGTAACAGACTCAAATTCCACAATTAACAGAGATAATGTAGACTCCTGTCTGGCATCATGCCAGGAAGATTATGCTTCCCTTTTAAAGAGCACTATTTTAAAAGCAATAGTAAAAAGTGAAGTCATTGCACCACTGGAAAATGAGACAACTTCACTAAAAAACTGAAAATCTGAGACAGAACACTCAACCTGGTGTCTGTGACCGTTTCCTAACACAGTCCCATAGCATATTAAAGCCTGCTCATATTTTGGAAACCATCATAGGTGAACGGGGGGAAGTTTGGCAAACAAGAGGCAGTTTTGGGCAGGCATGCAATAGGGTTAATTTCACATGCAGTGAAGTCCTGCTCGCTGGTGAAGAACACGCCATCGTGCGAATATATGGAGGGGTCCAGGTCATAGTAGTTGTAGGGTCTCAGGAGAAAGCCGACAGCGTTTCCCACTGTCGCAGTGTTGGGAATATCCTCAGAGTGTGGGATGTGAAGGAAACCAGTGGTTATCCAGGCAACCAGATCCTAAGCAGGGAAGAGCCACACAACTGTGGTTACTTTGGAAGCCTGCAGTGGCAGCGACTGAAATCTGTGCAGGGGCCATGGAAAGTTACAGCAGAAGAGGGGGGACATCCACAGGCCCCAGCCTGGCTACGTTCCCACATGCTCAGCTCTCCCCTCCTGGGAAAGATCCTCCCCCTTTCCCAAAAACCTGCCTGCAGCCACGGCCACAGATGTCAAACCAGCAGAAGGGTCCCTGCCCTGAGCCCTGCGGCCAACTTCTGGCCTTGCAGAGATTTTCCTGACAGATTGCCAGCACTTCTCCACAGGGAGAAATGAGCTCCTGCTCTGCATTCTGGCCAAAGCACCAAGCAAATGCACAGAAGAGAGGATGCTCAAACCCCTCCTTCCCCAGGGCTGCTGCCCTCCCAGCTGAGCGATGCCGGGGCCGCTTGGCCACTGGGGCAGCCCGGGGCGAGGTATTACCAGCCCAGGGCACCCTGGCCCACCTCGTTGGTGATGGTCTCATTGTCGATGAAGTCGGCGAAGGCGACAGTGGGTGTCCAGGGGTCGTTCTGGTTGTAGATGCTGGTGCTGGTGGGCTCCTCCTCCTTTCGCCGGGTGACAGCCAGCTGGTACCTGAGGACAAGAAAAGAGAGGGAAGCAGGCCCTTGGGGCAGGGCAGAGCTAAAAGCCAGATCCCGGAGAGCCTGCAGAGCACACGCCTGTTTGGTCAGAGTAAGCCCAGCTCAGGAGGGCGTTTGCACCATGCCTCCCCATCAAGGAACACCCCCGCGATGTCAGTGGGAGAACCAGACATCTGAGTGAGAGCTGCCTGACCTTGCCCAGCTGATGGCCCTCTCCATGGAGCTGGCTTCAGGAACATGGTCCCCTGCAAAACTGGTGATCTGGATCCTGTAACCACGCTGGTGGCCCCACTTGTTTTTGCTGTTGGCCGCAAAGTAGATGTATCTGGGCATCTTCGACTGGAGCCGGAAGGCAGCCTGGTCCTCCGTGTCCAGGACTTTCTTGGTGAGCCGCGGCCGCTCTATCTGCTGCTCTGGGCTCCAGGGAGCCCGTGTCATCTCAAAAGCCATGTCGTGGGCCACCAGTGAGTTTTTCACTCCTGTGAAGCAAAAGCAAAGTCACTGAGGAGCTTCACAGAGTCCCCTGCTCCCCACAGACATCACTGCAGCCAGAGCTCCCTCTCCCCATCCTCCCTGCGCCGGTTTCTGCCCACGAGAGCAGTTACTGCTCCACTGCACCACACCGGTACGTCCCGTGCGTGCACGATGTCTGTACGACCGCACGTCTGTCTGACTCAGCCAATACCACACTGCGGCAGACACCATGTCCACAGGGACTCTGACCCTCTGCGAGGGACAAGAGAGGAGGGAGCCTCGTTGCAGGGCAGAAGAACGGGTTTGCTTCCCAGCCAAGCACAGTCTAATTAACTCAAGCACCTGACAGCCCAGGTTGTGTGCTCATCAGCAGGCTCCTGTGAGCCAGAGAGCACAAGAGACCCCAGGCTCCGAGCACATTTGCACATCACAGAACTGGAGCTGTGCTGCGCAGTCCAAATTTTTCAATCCCTCATTTTTACCCAAGTACTCAAAACTCATCTTAAACCCACATGGAACAGTTTTTAAATTTGTGTTTTCCAATTAAAGGAAAATAGTGACCTTTTTAATAGATGTCAGGACTATGCAGTGGAGGCCATTTCAGCAGGAGTGTGGCATACTTGGTAGAGGAAGACCAAGAAAACTGCAGCTGACTATCCAGTAGCTGCTGTCAGCAAAGGATCCCTCACACCTCTGAACGCGCAGTAGAGCCGCCTGCTGAGCTGGCTCCCTCCCGCCTCGCCTGCTGTGTCCGTGGCCCCACCAAGAGAGCGGTTGCTCTCCCACCCGGACATGAGCGGCAGGAACAGCTCGACAAAGCTGTACGAAGCAGGAATGCGAGCTGGAAACCACATCCCAACAAATCAGCTCGACTGACTCTATCGTTTGGGGCTCAGGATAGGGGCAGGGAGCCAGAGGGAAAATCCTGACTTCTGCAGAGCCCCGAAGGGCAGAGGGGGCAGGGGCAGGGCTGGGTCTGTCTGCCCAGGCAGGAGGGGAAGGACCCTTCAGCGTTACCCAGCCTGGGGACCCACAGCTCTGCGCGGCACTTGGAAGTGACCGCAGGGGATGGAGTGGAACCTGCCCCTGCAAAACAAAGGCTTTCTCTGCTCTAAAAACAGAAAAGAGACAGATCTGTGAGCACACACCATCCTACCCCTGACATGGAGAGAAAATTCAGTATAAGAATCACAAAATGTCAAGTTTTGGGAGTCTGAGAGTCCTCAGGAAGGCCACAAAGGAGAGAAAAGACCTACACCTACCTCCGACATCCAAGTCCACTTTGTAGTTGATGGAATGGGTGCGTATTGTTCCCAGTGTGTGCTCCCAAACCCGATTGCCATATCTCAGACCATCCCCATGGAGAAAAGACGAGCTGGCGTACCCCGTGGCCTGGACCTTGCCTTCCATGGCCCCGTTCTGGTAGAAGATGAAGTCCCACACGTAGTCATGGTTGCCCACGGTTGCAATGGACCGAACGACCAGCGCAGAGTTGACCAGCCCCCCGTAGTAGAGTGACTGCAAGTTGGAGTAGTGGCGCCTGAGAGGGGAGCCCAGGTTCTGCTCAAAGATGCAGAGAGAAGCCTTTCTCTTGATGGGCCTCAGGGTCGCTGAGAGAGAGTGAGCGTCGACATATGTGGCTGAGTACGGGCAGTCAACCCCTCGCACCAGGGGGGAGGCGTAGCGCCCGATGCCAAAGCTCCCGTCCATGTACCTCGTGGACATCCCGCCGGGGCAGTTGGAGCCGTACACAGACAGCGCCTCTTGGACACTGACTTCATAGGCAACCCTCTCCCCCTTGTGTCGGATGTCGAACAGGCGCAGGCCCGTGTTCACGCTCATCCCAAAGGCAAAGCTCCAGGCCTGGAAGAGGACGTGGTTGTTCCTGATGCTGTAGCGGGGACCCTGGGGCTCGTACTGCAAAGGGAACGGTGCGGCCCAAGGCGCCCGGGGCTTCATGGACGAGAAGTCCCCATCCCGTGGCGCTTTCCTCACCTTCTCCACGCTGATGCGACCCTGCACATAGGCGCTCTCCAGCTGAACCATGTCCCTGTAGTACTGGCCGTTGTAGAAGACCCTGCTCACCATCCACCGGGAGGTGTCCAGGCTGCTGTGGTCCACCAGCACCTCCAGCCCCACCGGGTGCACAAAGAACCCGCTCACATTCTGAAACACGATGAACCAGGACTTACGGTCTCCTGACTGGAACCCGTGAGGGGCTGCGGTCTGAAATGCCATATTGCTGCCGTTGTACTCAAAGACTTCTTTCAGGAAGGTTGGGGCTGCAGCAAACACCACCATCTTTAAGAATTCTCCCACCTGCTCATACTCACTGCCCAGCATCGGTCTGCGGTGGTACGGCACCTTCGCCCCGTACTTCTGCACCGTGACGTCCCGGTGATACGCCGGCGTTGGCAGCGGACCCACCACGTACTCGGTGACGTTGGGGTCTGGCTGGTTCCCAAAGTAGAGCACAGCCAGCGCCTCCCGCGGGGGGCGAGCCCCCCCACCATCCAGGAACTGCAGCACCTCTGCCTTGGCGGGCACCTGCAGGTCCACGGAGGCGATGCAGTTGTCCGAGGGTTTTGCACGCGAGGCGTCGACCAGCTGCACCCCGAGGTTTCCCTGCAGGTACCGCACCACTTGCACCATCTCTTCAGGTGTCAGGTCAGCAAAGACCAGGCTCTGGCTCCTGGATCCCGTCTTCTCCGTGACGAGGGGCTGAGATTCACAACTTGGTGATTGCCTCCCCCGGCTCAGCAGCATGCAGGAGAGAATGAAGATTATCACCGCAGCCCCAACCAGAAGAATGTAGGGGAATTTGGGGTTCATCCCTCCAAGTGCAAACACGGTACGCAGGGTTTGGCTGCAGCATCCAGAATATGTCCCTCACCTGCAGACAGGGCTTTTAATTCATTTGCTGGCTGTGGGCGTAAAGGCGTCACTTGAGAGGTAGGGACGGAGCCTGGGGCTTGCACAGGTCTCCAGGAGGAGATCAAAGGTCTCAGCCAGTTCAGCCTGTTTCCTCTCCACCCCAGACACACCGAGGAGCCAGCTAGAAAGCTAGTGCCTGACTCACTCCCGAAGCTACTGAAGGGTTTCTCGGCCGCAGGGGGACACCACAAAGAGCCGCAGTGTCGGTCTGCCCAGGGAGCCTTGGCTTCTCCCAGGACAGCCTGTCCTATCTCGCACAGGAGGGTAGCGATGCTGTGGGGGCTGGACCCGCTCCCCTGAGGGGCCAGTCTTGGTTGGCACTCCAGGAAAGCCCAAGACTCAGCTCCCCAGCACCTCCACATGCCAGTTCTCCCTGTCACCATGCTCGGTTTCCTCCAAGTCCCTCCCAACCCTGAGGGAAGGGACCTGGCAGCTCCAGCCTGGCTCCAGCTCTGGGCAGACTAGCTGGGATGGGAGGAAGCTCCCGGGAGAGAGCCGGCAACTCTCGCTGAACCCCGGCAGCGATGCCAGCGACAGGCAGCCCCCAGAGTGGCTGCACCAGGAGCAAAGGCTGCAGGATGGCCTACAGGATACTTCTGTACCCATTCAGTGATTCTGCCCCGCGCCAGTGAACACAGTGCTTGGACAAGAGCTGTCACGGACAGGAATGGCCACTGCCAGGGAGCCCTTGCATACTCCTGACCGCACGAGGAGAGCAGCCAGCAGGGGACCGGGGCCAGCCCACCACAGAACGAGGCGGCTGCTCCTGCACGGTCCTCAGCTTCTGCAAGGTCACTCCACTGCACGCAGCTTTTCCCCTAGCTTTTACAGGAGCAGGTTTCAATACAGACACCTGACACTGCTAGTCTGCGCCCCAGCACCACTCCTGCCCTTGCACCTTCGCGGACTGCAGTTACTGGAGCAGCTGCTGCGGGGAAGCAAAGCTGTCCTGGTGCCTACCAGGGTGGAGGCCAGTGCTTCACCGCCTGGCTCGCCAGACAGTGCAGCAAGGGGCAGCTCCTGGACTCAGCCCTCTCTGCAGGGATCTGCTGCCAAAAACCGTGACTGTGCAGGAGCAGAGGAATTCACTGGCTGGCTGCAGTGGCTTTGCAGCCTGAGACTCAGGATCCAACTTCCAAGGGTTTCCTCAAAAGAGAAGCAGGGATAGAGCAGCACAAGCTCAGACCAGCAAAGCACCAGTCCGGCCGCCTGCTTTACTCTGCACAGTTGAGATACAAAAAGGGACTTTCTGAAGCTACAAGGAATGCCAAGGCCAGCATCAGGGGCAGCAGGAGCAGGCTCAGCCCATCAGTCCTGCAGACAGGGCTGTGTCTCCCTGTCTGCCTGGTCATGCCTATGGCAACACACATCGCTGCCAGACCTGAGGCCTCAAGGAAACACAAACATTTTTCACATGCTACCTTTCATACTTTCCCTGGGTTAAACGCAGAACTCCCAGACAATTCTCACTGTCTTCATCAACACCATGATGTACACAGACTATTTTATACACAGAAAAATAATTTTGCAGTGAAAGAAGTTAGGAGATCAAAAAAGCAGAGCTCTGATGTTAGTTATTAGGGGCTCTGCAGATTAGGAGGCAATCCGCCCAAGCTCTGCATGTTACCAGTTTAGTGACTGACAATTAAGGAAGACCCAGACCTACCTCCAACATCCAAGTCCACTTTATAGTTGATGGAATGGGTGTGTATGGTCCCCAGCGTGTGCTCCCAAACCCGATTGCCATATCTCAGACCATCCCCATGGAGAAAAGACGAGCTGGCGTACCCCGTGGCCTGGACCTTGCCTTCCATGGCCCCGTTCTGGTAGAAGATGAAGTCCCACACGTAGTCGTAGTTGCCCACGGTTGCAATGGACCGAACGACCAGCGCAGAGTTGACCAGCCCCCCGTAGTAGAGTGACTGCAAGTTGGAGTAGTGGCGCCTGAGAGGGGAGCCCAGGTTCTGCTCAAAGATGCAGAGGGCACTTCTAGTAGTTCTAGAGAACTGAGAATGAGCAAGGTAGTGCACATCCAGGTACGTTGCCAAATAGGGGCAGTCGACCCCTCGCACCAGGGGGGAGGCGTAGCGCCCGATGCCAAAGCTCCCGTCCATGTACCTCGTGGACATCCCGCCGGGGCAGTTGGAGCCGTACACAGACAGCGCCTCTTGGACACTGACTTCATAGGCAACCCTCTCCCCCTTGTGTCGGATGTCGAACAGGCGCAGGCCCGTGTTCACGCTCATCCCAAAGGCAAAGCTCCAGGCCTGGAAGAGGACGTGGTTGTTCCTGATGCTGTAGCGGGGACCCTGGGGCTCGTACTGCAAAGGGAACGGTGCGGCCCAAGGCGCCCGGGGCTTCATGGACGAGAAGTCCCCATCCCGCGGCGCTTTCCTCACCTTCTCCACGCTGATGCGACCCTGCACATAGGCGCTCTCCAGCTGAACCATGTCCCTGTAGTACTGGCCGTTGTAGAAGACCCTGCTCACCGTCCACCGGGAGGTGTCCAGGCTGCTGTGGTCCACCAGCACCTCCAGCCCCACTGGGTGCACAAAGAACCCGCTCACGTTCTGAAACAAAGCGAACCAGGTGATCCGATCTCCAGACTGGAATCCACGAGGAGCAGCTGTCAGGGCTGCCAGACTGGCTCCATCATACTCCATGACTTGATGCATGAAAGATGGAGCTGTGGGAAACACTTGGCTTTTCAAAAACACTGCGACCTGTTTGTATTCAACAGGCACAGTTGGTCTGCGGTGGTACGGCACCTTCGCCCCGTACTTCTGCACCGTGACGTCCCGGTGATACGCCGGCGTTGGCAGCGGACCCACCACGTACTCGGTGACGTTGGGGTCTGGCTGGTTCCCAAAGTAGAGCACAGCCAGCGCCTCCCGCGGGGGGCGAGCCCCCCCACCATCCAGGAACTGCAGCACCTCTGCCTTGGCGGGCACCTGCAGGTCCACGGAGGCAATGCAGTTGTCCGAGGGTTTTGCACGCGAGGCGTCGACCAGCTGCACCCCGAGGTTTCCCTGCAGGTACCGCACCACTTGCACCATCTCTTCAGGTGTCAGGTCGGCAAAGACCAGGCTCTGGCCGTCATCGGTGTCCTCCTGCTCCGGGGGCTGGTGCTGGCAGGTGCTCGGGGCCCTTCCTCTTGTCAGCAACACACAGACTAAAGCCAATATCGTGGCTAAAGCCAGAACGAGGAGGATGAGCACGGTTTTTAGGTGCATGCCTGCTGCTGGTCCTGAGGCTTTCACAGCAGCTTTCGGAGTAGAGTTTCTAGCTGCTGCCTCTGTCAGTTTACGCTGCACTGGATGGATTAGCAAGGAAAGTACAAAAGACTGGGAGAGGCTAGGGGAGGAGATCTGAAATTCGTGGTGACCAGAAAGGGCAGATCTCCTCTCTCAGCTGCAGTCTTCTTTGTCCTCCTTCACAAGCAGTGCCCTGAAAGAACTAGTGGAGATGTAGGGTCAGTGACTCAGACAAGTTTCACATAATTCTGTTACTTTTTCGGTCCAACCTAGCTTCCTGAGGCTGCCTGTAAAAACGAAGCTCCTGTAGTCAGCCTGAGGTGGCTGGGAGCACTGAGAGGCTCTGACAAGCTGGGAATTGTTGCCACACTGCAGAATTTCACCTCTTTGCAACTCTCCAAATTTCCTTGTTTATCAGGCTGCTTCCTTGTAAACATTCTCCCTGGCACCGTGATTCCAAGCTTGGAGTTACTTTTTATTTCATGTTTTTAAATATTCCACGTGGAAGCCTTTGCTGAAAACACATCCATCTGTGTAGTAGTAGCAAAACTTTGGCAGGCATGGAGAGATGTAGTTCAGGACGAGATTCGGGCTCCAATGTGCTGTGAACAACCAGCTCTCAGTTTGCACCTCTGAACATCCACAAACCAATTAACCCCTGAGCATTCCACTGAAACACGATCATGCAGCTTTTGTCTCTGCCTCAAATTCAAAGATAAACTGAGGTGAAGCTTCTGAGAAGTTCCCTCAAGGACCATGCACCCCAAGCTGGCAGGCGATGGCAGCCTGCCTCCGCGCAGCCCCACCTTAGGTCTCTCTGCTGGTCTCACCGTACTGTGGAAAGGCCTTGGCACAAGGAGGCGACCAGACAACAGGACTCAGAGCTCCATCCTGCCACGTAGTGGGTGCTTGGGGTGGACAAGAAGCCTTAGCTACAATCCCTGTCTGTGTCTGAGCTGGTGCTGAGAAGCACAAGGCATTCAAGAGAACCAGAGCTGGAGATTCAACCCAACATTTCCACTCCCAGTGCCAGTTTCACCTCACCTCACCCTGGCCTTCTCTTCCTCCTCCCATCAGAGTTTCCTGGTGGGAGAGAGCTCCCCCAGCCTCAACACTGCCCCCAGAGGTTCCTCCTCTGCCCTGGACTCAGCCCCTCTATGGTCCTCTGGCTGTGCTCACCAGGCACCACAGCGGTGCACAGAAGGCCACGTTGCTGTAGGACACACTCCATTATCCTCACCACCACGGGCAGTCTCAGCCTTCTTTACTCCAGTCGAGGTTCAGAGTCGAGCCAGGACAGGCGTCCTGCCCCCCAGGAACTTAACAAGTGCTCTGCTGCAGCACGCACCCACACCGCCGAGCCGGCTGCACGGACTCCTGAGCCTGCACACACAATGTTCACGCAGACATTTCCTCAGAGAGGTACAAAAAGAGCAAATCATTCAGTTCTGACTTTGCCTCTTGGTTTGGCATCCCAAGTCCCTCAGAGTTGAGGCACAGGCTGCAATCACAGACGGTCATTTTCTAAGCAGCACAGCAGTAGTTTAAGAGAACTGGCTGAGCTCCACAGGCCTGACTGCCCCACAAATCACAACTCAACGCTGCAGCTTGCCTGCAAGATGCCTGAAAATAAAGTGTGGGAACACTCTCGGTTCCGTGCATGTCGAGTGTTTGGGAAAAAAGAGAAACCCCAACATGTAATGACATCCCCAGGACAAACCAAGCCGCGGCACACGCCCCACATCTGCAGGACACCGATGACGCACACGAAGGTTTCTGCGCTGCCTCGGCCCCGCCACAGGACATGTGCCATGGACGCCATGTCTAGCGCCATGTTATTTAATGCTGCCCGTTTCTGCTGAACTTTTTGAGCCGAGGACTTTTAAAGCCTATTACAAGCAACACAAGGATCAGTCTGTACTTTCTGGGACCTCTGTTTCAGAATAAAAAAGCAGCCCTAAATGCATTTCCATCTTACAGTAGCAATTTCCAAAGCAGAGTAACTAACTGAGCCTGCAGAGCCGGGAAGCCTGTGTCAGTACCTCACTGATGAAAAGCAATCAGGGGGCTTTAAGGGCCACACATACCACTGAACCGCTTATGCACCTTCTCCAGAAGTCTGAAGCAGCTTAAAGCTAACCTAGAATTAAAAAAAATTACATGTCTCATGACCTATGTGGTGCACATACCTCTCCCCACAACTTGGCTCCCCCCTCTGATTAGCCCACGACTCTGTCCCACACCTAATATGGAGAATTCACATCTTGCCAATGTTTATTTTGGCTACACGGTTACTTTTAGGTACTGGCCACCAGCACATCTTATATCTGCTAAATTGCCCAAATTCCAAAACAAAGCAAGGAAGAGAGGAGTTTACTGTTTTTCACTCCCACAGAAAGGTAGAAGTGGCAAAACAACAGTCTGTGAAATTTATAGAAACCAAACACAGAGACAGTTTTTGGCTCAGGGAAACTCTGCGTCAGAGACTGCCAGACAGCTGGGTAAAGAGTATGGTACAGAAAAGGCCCTGCCAGCCCTCCTGACACAGGCAGCTCTTGAGCACACCCCAAGCTGGATCTCAGACTTTGGGAAAACTCCCACTCCCACTCTGTCCTCTCACACTGTCAGCTGGTGTAAAACACAACGGTGGAAACTGCTTGACCCTTACCCAGGCTGGCTGTGTTTCTGGCAGCGTTTGCGTCTGCACACGACTGCTGTGCCTTTATTCTCCGCTCAGAGCTTTAACGGTCACTGCGTATAAGCTGGGATGTCTCGAGAACCCGTGAATTAGAGCCCCGGTGGCACGCTGCCACCTCTCCCAGCGAGCAAAGCAGAAACCGCCGCACTGAGGGTCAGGGCAGCGAACCCTCCCCTGCGGATGAACCTGCCCAGGACACCCGTCCCTGCCCGGGGCTGCCGGCACAGCCCGCCCGAGCTCGGCTTCCTCCGGCCGGGGTGCGGGGACGCCCTCGCGCTGCCCCGCACCGAGCTCCGGCGGCGACGACCCCTCTTCCAGCTCCGGCTCGGCCGCCTCGGCGCCGCCGCCCGGTGGCAGCTCGGCTCCCACGGGGCCGGGGGCTCGGGCGGCCCCGACGGCCCCACGTGTCGCCCCGAGCCCGACGGTGCCCGCCCGGAGCCCGCCGCAGCCGCCACCGGGGCTGGGCACGGGCCCCACCTAGCGGCACCGGGCCGGGATCACGGCGGGGCCAGCGGAGAGGCCGCTGGGCGGCCCCGGGAGGGAGCGGCACGAACGAGGAGTCCCGGGACAGCCCCCCGGGGGGCGAGCGGGCAGCCGGTAACGGACCGTGCCCCCACGCACCGGCGGCTTGGCGGAGGCGCGGGAGCAGCCGCGGACCCCGAGAGAAACGCCGCGCCCGCCAGGACCGAAACGGCCTGCGCCGCGGCAAACCCGGGACCCCGGGCCCGGCGTGGAAGCAGCAGAAAGGACCCGAGAAGCTCCAGCAGCCACGGGAGGAACGAGGAGAAGGCAGGGAAGGAGCAGGCGGACGCGAGGAAGGCAGGACCGGAACAGACACGAGCGGCGCGCGGCCCAAGAGCTCAGCACCACACACGAGGGGCTACCTTAAAGAATTTCAAGTACCTTATTTTAATTTCTTGACATGGTAAAAGTTCACATACTTTCATCAGGCAAAGAGAGCCGAACAAATTAAAAGGGATCAATACAAAGGAACACAAGGGGAAGTGCTGCTCCCAGACAGCAGCTAGAACGCGGTTGGTTTGTTACTGAATATTTATTAGCGGGAAGACTAAGAGTTGACTTACTACAAACAACAACAGAAGAGTCTATAGCAAGGGCCAGCGGCCCTCCACACTCTGGGCAAATCCCTGGGAAACCAGCAAGAGACAACATAGCTCTTAGATGTGAAGCAGAAGAAACAAATTTTAAAAAAAAAAGGGCAGGAGGTTCATTCCATTTGTCACTGTTGTTACGATGAAGTTAACACTACTATTAAGGCTACTGCACAATAAGAATATACAAGTGCAACAGCGAGACCTGGGAAACAGCGAGGTTCCTGAAACAAATGATTTAACGTTCCCTGAATAGGGCACTTGAGTAGAAATACTATAAATAATAAAATTTTGGAGCCTGCAGCATCACAGGCCCACTTGCCACACAAAAAAACTGACGCAACACAACCAGTCATTTCCAAAGGGGTTTGTAATGGACCATGAAACGTTCCGGCAGCTTAGAGGAATCGCCAGGCACAGAGCATGCCCTCTGCAGGGGAAAGACCACAAGGTCTGCAGCGGTACCGGGCAGACATCGGCCACTCTCACCCCAGGCACCAGCCATGGCAGCCAGCCTGCTCTGTCTGGGCAGCACGAGCTCTGCCCAGGGACAGCGGGTCTGTCGCACCGCGTGCGGCAACTGTCGGGGCTTTCGAATGGGGCCTCTGTCCCCTTCCTCCCCTCAGCCGGGGCAAAAGCATCGCGTGCTGAACGGGCACTGGGACATACGTGGAGCAACGTTGGGTTTAGCCGAGAAAGCAGCTCTGGTCAAATCACAGAGAGGAGCAGAAGCCACCTGAGCTCTCGAGCAGCCAGGACGGCAACTGGGCCGAGCTCCGAGCCCCGCCACGCGCTCTGCGCCAGTCTAGACACAACTGACGAGGCAGAGAGAGTCAGGCAGGCTCTGCCGAGCCAGAGGAGTGCAGATCGCTCAGCGGCACTGGAGTGTGGGTGCTGCCACCAGTCCAGGAGGTGCAGGTTTCCCCGACCTTGTAACGGGGCAGCAGAGGGGCCCAGCTGCGGCCAGTGGTGAGCACGAGCGAGCTCCTCCACCGCTGCCACCACCTGAGCTGGCTCTCGTGCTGAACACTGTCTGCCCCATCCCAGAGACCCTGCCGAAGCCTCCAGCCACGAGACAAGGCAAGACAAGGGCTTGGTCTCTACTGTCATTCCTACTCGGGTAGGAAGAAAGGCATGAAGGAATGTTCCTGCCCGGCTGGTGCTCTCACTCTGCAGTAGCCTCTAGGGCACCCCAAAGCAGCACAGCCTTCTCATGACCAGTTACTAGAGGGAGGGAGAGCTCCTGAGACCTGAACAAAACCAATCACAAAACTAGGCGAGAATTTCTTTAGAGTTTAACTAAGAGTGCGATACTATTTCCAGCCAGTTTCCCATCTCAATAGTCACGTAACAAACCAAGGCAATGACGGTCTTTAGTTGACTGAACAGTTCTCAAGTTCAAACGTTGACACTTAATAGAGGGTCTCAGCATTGCTGCTCCGAGGCCTCTTGATCTTCTCAATGTTTTTAAGAATCATGTCATGCAAAGTGACCTACAAAAAGGGAGAACAGGACTCAGGCAAGAAGGGTGAAGCCACCACTTGGTGTACTCGCAGGGAAAGGGGAGAGCAGCAGCAGGACCAAAAGGGCCCTCTCCACTGCTGCACAGTGAGCCCGCACAAGCTCTGGTTTTCCACTTACATATTGATTCCTCAGCTCTGAAATGATCAGACGCAGACTAATGTACTCCTTCTCATCGATCTCCGTCACCGTGCGGCGGTAGTCCTCCTACAGAGAGGAGACCCACGGCTGAGTTGCTCGAACTCAGTGATGCCTCCCATGCACCACGTGAAGCTCCTACCTTTTACAAGGGAATTCCCCCTTCAGCTTGTTCTCCTCTAACACAGGTGTCCTGCATCCTTTTGTGACCACCCCTTTTTCCCCCAGCTCGCAAAAGACATGGATGAAGTGGCCCAAATAGTCCCAAAAAGCAGCAGCATGTAATGTGCAACATCCACTTCCCCGTTTACTCACCACGTGAGGGTACTTAGCTATTTTGGAAACCAACTTGGCTCTTGTGATATAGTATCTAGTAAGAAAAGGGAAAGATTAAAGGTCAGATAAATAGCACTGAGCTTTCTGTCAAGCCCAAGCTGCCCTAGAAAAGCTGGGGCACCTTTCGCAAGCACTTTATTATTCCCAAGGGGATCCCAGAAAAGGTCTGTCCCCGTATGCCCACCTAGAAATCTGGTCCAGGTAGGATGCTGCCTCGCTCTCCACAGTTCGAAGCTCAGCAACTGTTTCCTCCTGCATGGAAGACAGGGAAGCCGTTAGCCTCACGAGGCCGCAGCTGCCCTTCAGGGCTCTGAAAGCAACACCTCAGCTGTGCCACGTCAAGCTCAGGTCTAGGTTTTAAAATCTAAACGAACCCCATAACTGCAGTGGCTCGACACCATCACATGAAAGATTCAGAAGAACCCAAGACATCCTGCAGCACAGCCCTCTCCTACAGCAGGGCACAGAGCCAGTGGTGCCTTACCTGAATAGAAACACCAAAGTTGTTTCCATCTTCTATCCTGGGGATGAGAAGCTGCACCCACATTTTGACCTGCGGCAGAGAGACCACAGCGCTGAGCAATGCCAACATCCTCCCAGAGACCTCTCAAAACTTTTACCACAAGACCTGGGGACCCTGCCTTTGCCACACAGCTCATGATAAACTTCTGCAGGTCTCTCCCGTTCACACAATGCTTCCGAGATCATTTCCCACACGGCAGGGAGCCACACAAGCCTGCGCAAGCACGGCTTCTCGTGTGAAGCAATCCCGACTGTGCCAGGGGAGCTCTCGGCAGGTGTCTGCGACTGCGTGAAAGGAGGGTAAGAAAAGCCTGAAGGAGCCTGCGTAACAGACATCATCCTCCAACAAGGGTGAACTACAGAGCTCCCTGTAGGCTGAGGAACACGGTATTTCCCCACGCCTGCCTCCTAGCCTCGTTTGGGCGCTGCAGTAAGAATCTGGCCCTTCCTCACCTCCAGAGCCTGGAGGGGCCTGCTCCTCCCACTCAGAGCAGCTTTGCCTCTCCAGGAGCAAAAGCATCCTGCTGCCTCGCCCGCTCCGGCGCTCAGACCCACCGTATTACACTTCTCAATAAGCAGCCTGATCTCCGGTTTCACTTTCTCAATGATGTCCACCAACTGCTGGTTGCTCTTCAGCATCCCGTTGGGCATCACGAACACTTTGGTACCTAGCAGCAGAGGAGAAAGGCGCCTCGCGTCAGCCACGTGCAGAAACAGCCGTGCCGGGGATCAGACCGAAGGTCTAGCCGTGAACACTGAGCCCGGCTACAGCTAACCTGTGGGGAAGGGGAAACCCGACACGGGGTGACAGCAGTCACCGCAAAGGAAGGAAAAGAGAGAACATGGAGTGGAGGCGAGAACCGAAGCGCTCGAGGCTGCGGAGGCTGAGCACAAAGGATTTTCCCGATGCACACGTACGAGATGTTTCTGCCTCAGCTTAATCCAAAGCCTGGTATCTTCCCCCAGACAAAGACTACTTGCATCTATCAGAAAAGTCCTAATTATGCTTCTTAGAGCCAGAATCTGACTCCTCCACAACAGAAGGTCCGCAGGTCAGGCTCTGAGAGGGGACAGGCCTGCATAAGCAGCAGCTGCTGTCAGGACACAGCAAGTGGGGTTCCCGTGACTTCACATCCCTAAGGCGTGGTGCACCGGTTCACAGGGAAGGCAGGAACACAAGAGACTTGGGGACTCTTACCCTGAAAGGTCTCTTCACGGTCTTCCAGCTTCCTCTTTTTCATATTTGGCTAAAATACAAAATGTTTTACTCACAAACTAGTCATAAGCTAAAACAGCTTTGCAAAGGAAAAAAGAAAAACTTTAGAGCCTCTGCTACACTCCTGGTTTCTAAACATCCTTCTTTAAAAACAAAGGAGGACTGGAGAGCACAGCGTTACCTCCAGCAGACTTCCCAGGCTTGAGAGACCAATTCCTAAAAGCCTTTGGGAGAGCCAGAGCCTGTTATTAAATAAGAATATCCCACTCCAGCAGAGAGCAAGCCATGCAGTTTTAATTAACAGAAGTAGGGCTCATGGCCAAGACAGTAACCTTACCCCGTCCAGTCCATCATGGCTGTTGGTGAGAAGAATTGGGTCAGGCACTGGGAGGTTCATATCTGAGTGGATCTGAGTGAGATCATGAATATTCAGGATCGGCTCCTGGAAAATAAAGCAGATTTGTTACTTAATTATGGACTAACAAATTCTGTCACACAAGACACAATGCGAACACAAAAGATTCAGACCTCCCTCTTATCCAGCTATAAAATAAGGATGAGTTAGAAAAAAGTCTAACAATAGGCCTGAGACTAGACCGCCCTCCACGCAAGAGCCGCGTGCCAGCTCCGGGCTGTGATCAAAGCTATCAACTGTCTGCAGTCCCCGGGAGACCACAGCATCGCGAGGGACAGCCCCAGGTTGCCAAATACACAAGGAAGATAAATGCGGTGATCACACAAAGAGAACCGAAAAGGGAAGCACCCCCTCTAGAGCTAACAGCACTCAATGCACCGAGCACCGGAGCCGCGTCTTCCCAACGAGATGAAACACACAAAAAACCCCACAGGACAAGACCTGCCATGTTGCTTTCAACATGCAGCTTGAAAACAAAAAAGGGTGCAGAGGACAACATATACCTCACCTTAAGGAACCCATCGAGTTCCAGCAGCTTCTTTGGGAAAAAGTTTGCCACCAGATCTTCAGCCTGAGAGGGAAGGAACTCATGAGGAGCACAAAAACCAGGGAAATCAACTGCCCCCAGGCAGGAAACAAGAGAGAACCCAAGTTCTGCATGCCGCCACCCTGCATGCCAAGCTAAGGTGGCAGCGGCCGGGGTGCCGTGAGGCCACGTAACCGCGCTCCAGGGGTGACTGGCGCTCCGAGCTCTGCAGAACTGCCAGGAGAGGCTCAAATCCCCACCGAGTCTGTCGGAACGATGCGGCCCCGCGGCCAGAGAGAACTCACCTCGCTCGTGATCCGCTCCCTGAACGAGTCGACCTGCAGAGGGGAGAAAGACACAGCTCGGGGCCGCTCTCACGGGGCCGGGCTCGGGACAGGCCCGGCCCCGCTCCTGCAGCTGCGGCCCGAGCGCGGGGCCTGTCCCTGCACGGCCCCGGCCCCGAGAGACGCCCGGGGGCCGGAGGAGCCCGGGGCCATGCGGCGGCTGCCGCCCGCCTCGCTACGCGGGCCGCGCTCCGGAGGCTCGTCCATAGCGCGGGGAGCAACGGGGGCACCGGCAGCCGAGCGGCTCCCGGCCCGGCGGGCGGCGGGAGGAGGCCTCCGCGCCGCGCTTCGCCAGGGCACGGCCCGGGGGCGGCCGCGGCGCGGACCCCGTGCCCGCCCTCCCGGGGCTCCCACCGGAGGCAGGGCCCCGCCGGCGGGACCGGACGGGCCGCGCGACCAACGGCCGCAGGGGAAGGGCCGGGCGGCGGCCCCGAGCGCGGCCCGCCCCGCCCGGAGGCCCGGCCCGGGGGGGGGGGGGGGCGCGGCGGGGAGCGGCGGCGGAGGCGCACCTTCAGCTTCACCTCCGGGTCCACCTTGAGCAGCGAGGCCATGGCGGGCGGCGGGCGGGTCCGGGTCTCGCAGTGCCGCGGGGCCGCGCTGCCCCCTGCACCGGCGTCGCCGCCACCGGAACTGACCTCACAGCGGCGCGCCCGCCACTGCCGCGCGCGCCCGCCGCCCGCGTGACAACACCCCCCCCCCCCCCCCCCCGCCCCAATCCAGAGCCGCGCGCACGCGCCGCCGGGTCCTGGCCCGGCTCACAGGCGCGGCTGCGGGGGGGGGGGGGGGGAGGGGGAGGGGGGGGGCGGGGCGAGGGGGAAATGGCCGCCGCGGCCGCCGCTCCCCTGCCAGGACTGGGCCTCGCCGCGCGCGTCACTTCCGCCGCGCGGCGATGGCGGGGCGGGCGCGGGGCTGAGCGGCGGCATGGAGGGCGCGCGGCCGCCCGCCTGCACCACGCAGGTGAGCTTCGTGTGCCAGCGCTGCAGCCAGCCGCTCAAGCTCGACACCTCCTTCAAGATCCTCGACCGCCTCACCATCCAGGAGCTCACCGGTACCGGCGGGGGGGGCGGGGGGGGGCGGGGGGGGGGGGGGCCGCGGCCGCGCGCGAGTGACGCCTCCTCTCCCGCAGCCCCGCTGCTGAGCGCCGCCCCGGCGCGGCCCGCGGACGCGCACGACGAGGAGAGCGCCCCGGCGGAGGTACGGCGGGGGCCGGGCGCGGGGAGGGGGCCCGGGCCGGGCGGCGGGCCCCGGTGACGGCGCTGCCTCGCCCCGCAGGAGGCCTTCGCGGAGAACCGGCAGGATGGCGTGTCCAGGAGGTTCATCCCGCCGGCCAGGTACGGCCGCCGCCGGCGCCGCCCCGGCCGCTGCCCCGCGGGCGGGGAGAGGCGGCCCGGGGAGGGCCCACCGGGGGGGTCCCCGGTGCCGGGGCGGTGAGCGGCCCTGCCCGTGCGGCCCCTCAGAGCTTCCCCCGAGGGGTCCCCGCAGGGCAGCGGCACGACCCGCTGGGGATTCGGGGCCACGCGGTGTTTGTGACACTGCTTGGAGCTCTGGGCCGAGGCCGCCCCTGATCCCGACACGCAGACCCACCCACCCCCCCCCCCCCCCCGGTCCCGGGATCTGCCCTCCTGACCCTTGAGCCAGCCCCAGCACTAGACCCGGCGCTCCTACCCCCTCGCCACTCAACCCTCCGTAACGTTCTTTCCAAGAATGATGTCGACAGAAAGCGCCAACAGTTTCACGCTGATCGGAGAGGCGTCCGACGGCGGCACGATGGAAAACCTCAGCCGCAGACTGAAGGCAAGTTGGGCGTGAGCTGGTGAGCTCGGGCACTTTTGAGCAGAGCATCGTTTTTTCTAGGCACTCTTCCAGATGAAACTGCAAAGTTTCCCCTAGCACTGGCCTTCCAGTACTTTTGCTGGCAAGTAGTTCAGTAATGCCGGCTTATTTTAAATCGAGATTTGACCTGCAGAAAATACTTTGCTAATTGAAGACCCACGAGCCCATCGGTTGAGAACCAGCCAGCAGCTGCCGGTGGCCGCACTTGAGCTAACGGCGAGCTCTTCCCGCAGGTCACCGGCGACCTCTTTGACATCATGTCTGGGCAGACAGATGTGGATCACCCCCTGTGCGAGGAATGCACAGACACTCTGCTCGACCAGCTGGACACACAGCTCAACATCACGGAGAACGAGTGCCAGAACTACAAGTGAGTGACCTGGGGGTGGCCCGAGACTGAGCTGCTTTAGCTTGAAGCCTTGGGGATGAGCACGGCCCTGGTCCGGCTGCCCGTGGTCAGTAAGAGACATCCCTGACTTCAGCACTTGGGGTTTTTTTTTGTCTGGATGAGATGAAAGATTTATTTTTGAGAATCCTGTAGTACAGCTTCTCAAGCTGGAGTCTGTGAGCCCATCGGAACGACTGGCGGCACCTGCCCGTGGTGTCGGTGTGGCAGCAGCCCCGTGCGACCGAGGGCCTCAGAGATGTCTCCTGATGGGCAGCAACAGATCCTGGGTCACCCTCTCGCTCCCCTGCTCTCCTGTGCACATTCCTGGCTCCCAGTGCAGGATCAGTGCGGAGAGCTCGGGATTAACGAGAGCTGCACGTGAGATCAGAGTCCCTGTTTGCACCAACGCTCGCGTGCGCAGGCTCTCATGGAACCGGGCGCTGTTGGCGGGGGGCTTCCCAGGATCCCTGGTGTGGTAATCCTGTCACTCCTTTAGGAGATGTCTGGAGATACTGGAACAAATGAACGAGGATGATAAGGAGAAACTGCAAACAGAACTCAAAGAACTTGCACTGGAAGAAGAGCAACTGATTCAGGAGCTGGAGGACGTTGAGAAGAACCGCAAGACTGTGGCTGAAGACTTTGAGAGAGTCAGGGCAGAGGCAGAGCGGCTGGAGCAGGAAGAAGCTCAGTGAGTGAATTACAACTGCAGTTTGCGGTGGGGATTTTAGGTAACAGATAAATGAGATTATAATGTGGAGAAACCTGTGAATAATGCCCAGATGCAAGTGGCTTGTTCTTTGCAAAACTGAAGTTGGCTAGACCAAAAAACCCTCATACATCATGTGAGCAGATGCTTTGCTGTAAAAGCCAGCACTTAACATTTCTTTTCCTGCTTCTATTAAAAGGTATCAGAAAGAATACTGCGAATTCAAGAGGCAACAGCTGGAGCTAGATGATGAGCTGAAAAGTGTGGACAACCAAATGCGCTATGCCCAGATGCAACTGGATAAATTAAAGAAAACCAACGTGTTCAATGCAACCTTTCACATCTGGTAATGCTGACGCTGGAACACGGCGCCACTTTGCTCAGAATCCACAACGCTGGGCTGTTTGGGGAGCGCTCCATTTGGCTGGAAAGGTGCCAGTCGTGCCACCCTTCCCCACAGCACCTCGCAGCTCCCACCAGGGTCAGCTGAACCGTTTGTGACACTGTGCCATGTCCCAGTTGGCTCTGACGTGGCTTGTTCGCTAACCCTGCTCGACAGCGATAACGCTCTAGTGTCAGGCTTTACAGAGCGGGTAGCTCAGGGTTTTGGGTGTTTAGTTGGGTTGGGTTTGGCTTTTCTTTATCGGGTCTGTCATAATAAGAGAACAAGTGGTTGGTATTTAAATACAGTTTTTAACCAGAGCCCGTCTGCACATGGCCCTTGCTTGGTTGGTGTGTGCTTGAAGCTGTTCCTGCCCCTGTGCGCTGATTTGCAATTCCTCTTACCGCAGGCACAGCGGTCAGTTTGGCACAATAAATAACTTCAGACTTGGCCGACTCCCCAGCGTTCCTGTAGAATGGAATGAGATCAACGCTGCCTGGGGGCAGACGGTGCTGCTGCTGCACGCCCTCGCTAACAAAATGGGCCTTAAGTTTCAGAGGTACACGCGGTACAACACACGTTTCACTTGCGTCCTGGATAAAGACAGACTCATCTGCCTGTGAATCTCGTCTCCTTTCAGATACCGTCTTGTGCCGTATGGCAACCACTCGTATTTAGAGTCCCTCACGGACAAATCAAAGGTAAGAGATCCTGCACAAATCGAAGGAGATTGACCCTGGTCACACTGGGGGACGCAGAAGACAAACTCTGCTATTTATGAATCTATGGTACAGGAGAGCTAGCTGTCCCAACTTCACTCACATCTCACTCCGTACCCTGTATCAAGCCACTAGTTCTGCCACGCAGTAGCATTAGAAACAACAGGACCCGTGAACGATACGCCGCGGCCGGCCAGAGGAAGACAGCAGGATTTGGGAAGGTTGTTGGCAATTAGGAACCCACACCTGCAGGCAGCAGGCACTAGCCACAAAACAAGTCACACTCACGCCCTACAAACCATTTCCGAGCACTCTGTCGCAAATCGAAGCCTCGCACAAGACTACAGAGCTGCGACACCCACATCCGAAGTGGAGCGCTGGGGTGCCTGAAGTGACTCTCTTTTCCAGGAGCTGCCCTTGTACTGTTCCGGAGGCCTGAGGTTCTTCTGGGACAATAAGTTCGATCACGCCATGGTGGCTTTCCTGGACTGTGTGCAGCAGTTCAAAGAGGAAGTGGAAAAAGGCGAAACTCGGTTCTGTTTGCCGTACAGGTGAGTGTTGCTATGTAACACCTCAGATTTACACCCCGTGTGCTTCCCGCGCTGGACCAGTCTGCAGCACTGGTTGCTGTTCCAGTCCTACCCTTCTAGACTCATCCCATGTTCTTTATAACGTGCAGAACTGCCACATTTACTCTTAGTTTAACTGCAAATGTAAAGCTAGTTCCTCAGGTGAAGACCTGACGCTTGCTACATTTCCTTTAAAAACAAAGTAATCTTACACAGAATAACATGAGCGTCGGATTCAGATTATAGCACGTTGAGATGAAACGCTTGCAACAGTAATGCACTAATAAAACTTTGTGTGTGATACAGGATGGACGTGGAGAAAGGCAAGATTGAAGATACAGGCGGCAGCGGTGGATCTTACTCTATTAAAACGCAATTTAACTCTGAGGAGCAATGGACAAAAGCACTAAAATTCATGTTAACTAACCTGAAGTGGGGTCTTGCCTGGGTCTCATCCCAATTCTATAACAAGTAACCACGTAAAGATCTTGTCCTGGCAGCTGTAGAGTGTCTGCGTTTCGTTGGAAAAAAGTCAAATTTAGATGTCTCTTGGTATTAACCAGTACAAAATGTTTACAATACCAAAAATCCACAAGACACTTTATTTAAAATACCATTATTACAAGTAGTATATAGAAAAGCAATATGTAAAGTTATATCATTTTGCTGAACAGAATAAAAACCAGCTACTAAATAAATGCCAAACTGGTACTTCTGGGGTCTACAGATGTGTGTATAAATTGCTGGTGAACTTCAACCCACCACCGAGTCTGATACTGCTCTGTTACAGCTTAACACACGGGTTAGTAAAGCAAAGTGTTACAAACACAGGGAGTACGGTGGAGGAACTGGCGGAAGCTGTTTGGTTGTTAAAGGGTAACTACAGTTTGGAATAAAACATTCAAGTCGTATCAACACTTCTTTGTGGCGCTGAACTGAACAAGGCCTGATACTGTTTAAGGTACTGTTAGCTGTGATGATGTGGACTCTTTGTACTGCTGCCTGCAGCCTGTTCTGGCACAGAGGTGCACCCAGGGAATAATAAAACGCTGTTCCACGCCCAGAGTGCTTTCATCTGGCCCGAACCAGGCACAGCACAAACAGCCCCCGGCACTCCCGGGGACCTGCTGTCCTGTCCACAACACCGGTCAAACAGCTGCCTGTCTCAGGGTAACAGCAGACGGGCTCAGGGCACTGGCAAAGAGTAACCAGCAGGCTGCCTGAGACAGTAACTCAATTTTTAAAAAGCAGCAGGCGGAGAAAGAAAGCACAGCCCTGGTGGGAACGCCTGGGCGAGTGAGCTGCTGCTGGCAATACAGGTCACCGAGCGGAGCGATTTGCAGAACACGACTCTTTGAGTTTTGTCTTTATGCAAAGAAAACATATTTATAACTTAGAAGATGCAGCCCTTAAAACTTCTGGTGCTGAAAGAGGTATTTCTAGAAGCTACTCTGCTCCTTGTGCCTGCCTTCACAGCACTGGTGCATCGCCTGAAGGGATGAACGTTTCTAACATGTAAGATACGAAATGTTACCGAACACGTGGTGTTCAAAACCAAAAGTAAAACCAAACTGCCCTGGGTGCCCTGTGCAGCACCAGTTCACTGCCAATACACCAGCAACTGCCCACAGAAGACAGCTCTACTTAAGAGGAATAATTCTCTGGCACTTCTGTTCCACAGTTCCCGTAGCGCTGCGCTGGAGTAGTGCTGCCGAGGATCTGGTCCAATACTGCGTAAGAGAATTCTAAGATACTTTGTGAAGTAATGCCAGTGATACAGTTTAAATGTTCCACAACCTTAAAACAACAACAAAAAGTGAGGATACTTCCTTGCCATGCTTGAGAGACATCAGTTTACAGTTACACCTCTTAATTCTCCAACTCTAACGAGAACAATAGCACTCAACAAGAGCTAAAGCCTCTTAGTACTAGAAGTTTTTTATTTGGTTGGAGTTTTGGCTTTTTGGTTTTCGGCTTTTTTTTAAAATTTACTTGCTTCTGCTAAAGAAGTAAAATGAAAAAGCTACTCCCTGTAACAGGCTGTTAGTTAAGAGTATTTCTGCTTGGGCAGGAAGTTGTCCCACAGGATTGCTTCTCCCATTGTCAACAAGAGAGCTTGGTGAGCACAAGCCTTCCTGCAGAGCTCCCCACGCACCCTCGCGACACTCCTGCAGGAGCACACGCGTGTCCTGCTAAGAAACCTGACAGATGTCTCCTCCCTCGCGCTGCTCCCAGCAGAGCCTACCTGGCCTCTCGCTGTGCTTCAACATCAACAACCAGCACATTTTTTCCGTGTAGAGCTAATGCGTTTCCAAGTGACTGTACCTGCTTCCAGTGCCCAGGGTTTAGTATGAACACGCTTGTGCTGATGATTCCAACAGCCAAGAGCATGAAGTCTTCCTTTACTGTCAAGAACTTTGCTCTGCAGAAGTAAAAGTGTCTTCTGGTGTGAGATGATGCTAGATTTACAGCTCAGAAGCACCTACTTCTGTAACCACTGCGCAGCTACAGACATGTTAAGATTATTCAGTCCAAGTGAAGCCTCAGACTGTTTAGAAGACAGAGCTAAAGCTGGATTTTTGCAGTCAGGCTAAACACTTTCCTATTTTCTTCCTAAAGCAAACACGCTGAAGCACATTGCTTTGAATTACTACGTTAAGATCAATAAACGACGCTGAAAGCCTCCGAAATTATTTTTTTAAAACGCGCCCCTCAAAATGACATAATTGGAATTATGCTGCTATTTCTTAGCTTTCTTTACTGTTTTAATTTCAGATAGTTACTTTAAGTAATGGTTACGCAAGCTACTTACACCTGCAGGCTGCTTGGTGTTGAATTGTCGATGGCAATCTTCAGCAAAGTGTCGTAGATGGTGTCTCTTGTGAGATAGAAGAAGTCCAGTAGTTGCATACACATCTGGTGTAGCGGCTTTGCAGGAAGCAGACAGCCGTTATGTCCTAGCACGGAGACCACACGTGACCAGCTGTCCCTTTGGAGCCACTACACCGAACTAGAACCAAGCCGTGCTAACTGCGAGCGAGGGACGGAGGCACCTGGTGAGAGCCGCCCCCTGCTTCCCAGGGCCCCAGCCCTTCTCGTGCCACCGGCTCTCCCGCTCTCGCTACAATTTCATTCTGAAATTCAGGTTCTCACACTTGGTACATTGCTGTAAAAATGTGGCCTTATGCTAAGTTTTGGGGCTCTTAACCAATCTGTTGCTGAAAGAGTCACGACTGGGCGTCCAACAACATTCATCAGATTCTACTACAGACAAAGCTCTCATCTGAAAAGCAAAGCCCTGGAAAGTCCAACAAGTTTCACGTGCCTTCAGAGAATGCAAAAATCTGTAGTATGAGATCTCTAGTATGCCTTTTAAGTATTTTTTTTCATTCTCTCCTATTAATACTCTTACCTAAAACCTCTATAAGCAATTCCACGTAAGCCAAGGGAGTCGACACGTTGATCTGGAAGTGCAGAGTTTTTAAAACAGCAAGCTCAGACTCAAGCAATTCCTGTTTCGTGTATGAGTATTTTAAGGACTGCAGAAATTTTAAAGCTGTGTCACTGTTAACTATCTGAAGAGGAAAAAGACAAGTTTTCTTCTAGGCAATAAGGCACTTGCTAAGAACAAAGTTCTTTTTTGCTTTAGTCCTCCCAGAGTTTACATAGGAGCCCCTGCAGTGGCAACACTGCCCACACCTTATCTGCCCAACTCGGCTTCTGAACCCAGCTCAGACCTCCTCTCCCACAGGTTTCCTCTCCTCCACAAACAAAGGTCAGCTGTGACCCCTCTGCAGCTGTGTCATTTTCAACAACCACGGGCCAGTTTTCCTGCTGCCTGTAGTTTTTTTCCCCAGCGCTGGGAACATTTCCTGACAAATTGTTACCTGATGAGTGACAATTAACCTGCCCTAAACAGAAGAGATTTAGGTCTCCACATCAATATCCTTTGCATTATTGCCTTTCAAAGAGGAAATCTATATTTTAAGGGAGATTAACATACTACATAATTTACTACACTGCTAAAAAATGTTGTAAGAAAAGGTTTAGCTGGCTTACATTGTAGTGTAAGGACAGTTTGCTCGCAAGCTGAACGCACGACACGAGTCGCAGGACAAATGTGTCATAGATCTGATCTTTCAGAGAGCTCCGGCTGCTCCCTTGTCCTTGTCCGTGACTTACAGCGTTCTCTCCGGAGCACTTAGAGATTTGTTCTACTTGCTTGATCATAAACCTACAAAACCCACAATTGCTCAGGAAACAGCTCTCTTCTGCTGAGAGGAAAGGAAGCACAGCAGTTCTGCACGCAGTCAGAACACACAGAAGGCGTCAACGGGGATGAAACGAGCACCGAGACAAAGCTCTGGAAGCACCGGCAGGGCGACGCGCCGTGCGGAGGAGCGGTGGGCGCACGCGGCGCGACCGCGGCAGAGCGGGGAGAAACGCGCCGAGCGCTCGGGGCACTCGTTACCTTTCCAGCAGCTCCACGGCCTGGTACCTCGCCAGCTGGTCCAGGTGCCACTTTTCCGACAGAAGGAACACGAACTCTGCAAAAACAGCGCGGCAGCCGTCCACCTCGGGCCGCCGAGCGAGCCGCGGCGCCGGCGGGGCCGGCCGGGGGACGCCCTCACCCACGATCCGCGCCGCCCGGAAGCTCCCGGCCTGGGCCGGCAGCGCGCCCAGGTTCCGCTCGTTCTCGGCGGCCAGGCGGATCAGCGTCTGCTCCACCACCTCGGGGCTCACGCTGCCGAACGCGGGGCCGGGGTCGCGCCGCCGGGACAACGCCCGCGCGCGGGAGCCCATCGCGGGGCCGGGCCCGGAGCCTCGCGGCGCCGCCGGGGCGCGCGGCCCCACCCCAGCACCTCTCGGTCACGTGGGGCAGCCCCGCCAATCGGAGCGCGCCTCGGCCCCGCGCCGGGCCTCCGCCAATCACACGCCGCTCTGCCCGCGCCCTTCCCATTGGCTGAGCCTGCCCGCCGGACGTGACGGCGCCCCGCGGCGCGGAAGTCGGCGGCGGGGAAGATGGCGGCGCCGGGCGAGGCGGGAGGGGCGGCGCCGGTGGCGCGGCGGATCGACCCCGCGCGGGAGCCGGGGCTCAGCCCCGAGCAGCGCCGCCTCATGGCGCAGGTGGAGCGCGTCCAGCGGCAGCGCGCGCTGCAGCGCCGGCTCCGTGGCCGCAACGTGCTGCTGGCGCTCGGCATCGGCGCGGTGGCCGCCGGCATCTGTATCCTCCGCGGCGGGGCGCGGGGGGGGAGCGCGGCGCGGCGCGGCGCGGCGGGGGGAGCGCCGGTGCTGCGGCCGCTGTTTTCCTTGACACCCCCGCAGACGGTTACACCTTCTACTCGGTGTCGCAGGAGCGGTTCCTGGACGATCTGGAGCAGGAGGCGGAGGCGGCGCGGGCGCGGGCCCGGGCGCGGGCCGACAGCGCGGCGAGCTGAGCGGGAACGGCTCGGCCCGGGCCCGGTCAACCCCGAGAGAGAGCGGCGGCCCCCGCGGGGCGGGGCGGGACGGGCCTCGAGCACGGGGCAGCGGCTCTGGCGGGGCTGCACGGCGCCAGGGAGCTCCCCCGCAGGCAGCGCGGAGCCGGCAGCGGCGGGGCCGGGGACTTGCCCAGGAAGAGCGAGGGTGCCCGGGGGCCACGTCCCACAATAAAACCTTCTCCGGAACCTGCCTCGGCGGTGCTGTGAAACTGCTGGGGGCCAGCACCCACCTCAGCATCCAGGCACTCACTCGGGTGTCTGCCGAGACGGGGCCAGTCCCTGTTTTTATCTTGCTCGCTTTGCGCTCTTGTCACGAGACAACAGCCAGGATCGTGCCCACAAGTCCCACCCGATGGACACAGGCTCTCCCCATTCGTATTTATTTCGTATTTATGAAAACGTTTTCCAGACATGAGTTCGTAACAAAGCATGCCCGCAGCCGTTCCCGCGCGCCAGCTCCGTCGCCTCACGGGGCCAAAGGGAGCTGCTTCCCGCTCCTCTGCCGGGTGGGGCTCGGCTGCGTGAGACGAGGAGGGCAGCAGGGAGCGGAGCGCGGGCTGGGGAGCAGGGCTGGAGCTGGGGACAGGACGGGAGCAGGACTGGGGACTTCGCAAGACTGGGGTTGCAGTGGGGGTGATCCTGCTCGGGGCAGGGCCCGGTTCTGCCGGTGCGGGTTCAGCTCCAATAAAGCCACGAAGGGCGGCAACGCCGCAGCTGGGGCCGGGCTTGAGCAGAGAGGCCAGGAGGGGTGGGGATGGGAGGACAAGCATGGGACAGGCCTAGCTCCCTCTGATACAGAGGCAGTGGGTACCCTGGGGCGGGAGCAGGGCCAAGGGGGGTGGATGGATGCAAGGGGCCGGGCTCCCCCGGGGGCCACCCCGCTGGCTGCCCCCGGGGATGGGCTGTCCTCCGGGAGGCGCAGGGGCGCTCGCCTGCCCCCGGGGCAGCAGGCACTTGGTTGAGGTAGTTCACGAGGTCACTCCTGGCCAGCCACCTACTGAGGAGAGAAGCAGCAGTGAGCAGTGAGCCAGGGAGTGCCGCAGGGCCGCCGGCAGCAGGACCAGCCCCTGCCCCTCACCATCCGGCCGAGGTCATCGGCAAAGGTCACCCCCTTGCTCAGCCGCTGCTCCTGCGAGCCGGTGCTGCTGCCGCTCAGCGAGTTTCGGCGCATGATGCCTGTTGGGACAGACCAGTGCGCATCAACGGGGACCCCGGCAGGCCTGACCCCCCGCTCCAGCCCCAGGTGTCCCCGACCCGCAATTCCCACCCAGCCCACAGGGGCCCGGGGCAGTGGGGGCTGGCACCTGGGGGCTGCGCCAGCTCCAGGCGCTGCAGGCTGTTGCGGCGGGAGGGGTTGAAGCTGCCCTTGGAGAGGCGCCGCTGGCGGCTGGAGAGCATGGCGGCAGGGGAGACAATGCCCAGCGGCGGCTGCTTCCCCATGCGCAGGTACAGCTCCTCAATTTCCTTCTTCTGGGTGCTCTGCAGCAGCTGCACCTCAGCCAGGTGCCTGGGGAGGACACGGGGGCTGGCAGCTGAGCCGTGTGCGGCCAAGCCGGGGCTGCCAGGGAGGGGGCATCATCCTCCTGCCTGGGGTGGGCAGGAAGCCCAGTCCCTCCCTGCAGCCCCTGTGCTGCCCCCCGGACACAGCCCACCACCCTGCTCCCCGTGTGCCGTGGGGCTGCTCACTTCTGGCGCAGGTTCTGCAGCTCCTCCCAGATCTCCTCGTCCTCGCTCTCGGTGTCATCGCTGCTCAGGTAGGACAAGCTGCGGGAGTAGTTCAGCCACACCTGGCTTATCACCGCCTGTGGCGCGCTCTCTGCGCCCTCCCGGTCACTCTCTGCTGGCGCCACTGTGCCCTCCTCGGCCAGCGCCGCCTCAGCCTCGGGGTCCTGCTCGGCCGCCTCCAGCACCAAGTCCGAGTCGCTGCTTGAGCTGTCCCCACTGTCAGGAGCCACAGGTAGCGGGGAGCCGCTCGCTGCCGGCCCTGGGCCACGCTGCTCACCCTCGCTGGTGCCCTCGCTGCCACCTGGCACCGGGGAGGTCGCAGCCAGGTCCTTGGCTGGCATCACCTGGAACCGGCCCAGGATCTGGGGCTTGGCTTCTGCCGGGGACAGGGGCAGTCGGTGGGGTTCAGGGCACATGGGCTAGCGGGGACATCCCGTGGGGTGCAGCCTCAGCCCTTCCCCACCTCACCTTCGTTAATGGGTGAGAGCTGAGCCTTGGGCACACCGGAGGCTGGTGACTCCGAGACAATGAGTGAGTGGCTGGGCTTTGGGGAGCCAGGCAGCACCTGCAGGCACCTGAGAACCGTCAGCCACCCCACCCCAGGCCCCCCCATATCTCCTACCCTCCCCCCTTGCTGCTCCCGTGCCTCATGACCACTGCATGCTCAGCCTCCCCCCCATCCCATGGGGTCCCCACATCACAGGGCTTCCCAACCCATTCCAGGGCAACACCTGCAGCAATGACCTGGGCCCCTCCCCAGCACTGAGCCCCACCCTGAGTGGCCCTGGGGAGCCCCTGCCAACCCCACACTCACCACAGTGCCCTCTGGGCTCCCTGGTGTGGACGTGTATGTGCTCAGCCATGGCAGGGGATTCCCCACGGCCTCGCTGCCTGCAGGGTGCAGTAGGGCTGGCGCCGGCGGAGGGAGTGGCGTGGGCCCCCCAGCAGTGGGGACATTGGCTCCTGCTGACTCCAGCGTCCCGCCAGAGGCTGAGGCTGGCTTGGCCATGCTGGTGGGCTCAGGGTAGGCAAAGCGCGGGGGCCCCAGGACGAGGGTCTGTGGCCGTGGCAGCACCGGCGGGTAGAGGTGCCCGCCTGAGCTGGCGATGGAGGAGACAGCAGGCAGCAACGTGTGAGCCACGCTCATCACTGCCAAGGAGAAGACATTGGCCAGTGACAGGAGGGGGGCAGTGGGAGACCACGGTGTGCTGGTCACTGGGGGGCTCAGGGGGCTGCTGGGTCCGCTGGGGATGGGAGACGTGGGAAGCGGCAGCGGGGAGAGGAGGGCTTGCTGCAGGACCGGTGGGACAGCCTGCCCTGGGGTGCTGGGGGGGGTCTGTGGGAACGCCGGTATCGCTGTCTGCCAGGAGGGAGCTGTCGAGACAAGAGGCCAGGTCTGCATGGAGCCTGCAGAGAGAGGAGCATCAGGATCGCCCCTGGCCCCCATGAGGCCCCTCCACCCCTCACCCAAGCAGCGCTGAGCCCTGTGCCAGTGAGGGACTGGCCAAGGTACGGCGGCTGCAGGGGCTGCGGCTCACAGCCCCAGTGGGATGGATGTGCCTGGTGCTGCCAGGGCTGGTAGCTGCAGGGGAGCTCAGCAGTGTCGGCTGCATCTCACCAGCTGGGGCTCGTGGCGGCTCCGCAGGGCTGGGGAGGTCGCTCTCTGACAGGGAGCCGCTCAGTGAAGGCAGGACCGGGGACTGGACCGAGAGGCTGGGACTGGTGCAGCCCAAGTCTGCGGCACAGGGGCGACAGCCGATGCTCAGTTGAGGCAGGACGTGCCCCACAGCACCCCCGGGGCTCGGCCGGGGACATCATCCACCCTGCAAGGGGCTGGGGGGAGATGGGAAGGGGCACACAGGGGCAGTGACGTACCACTGAGCGAGGATGAGGAGGAGATGGAGTGCGAGAGCTCCCGCAGGTGCAGGTCCGCCTGTCGAGGGGGATGTAGTTGAGCCCAGCGCTGGGGCTTGGGTGACCCAAGCCCCTACCCTGGCCAGCCCCACCACGTGTGGGGAGAGGAGCCAGTGGCTCAGCTGGGCAGGGGGACACCACGACCCATCACAGGCCGAGGCCAGGCTGGGCACTCACGGGGCTGCCCATGCCACACTCAGCCTCGAGGCTCTCAGGCAGCTCAGCGGCACTGCGCCCGTCCTTGCGGAGCAGGGTCTCTACGCGGTGGATGATGTCCCGGATGCGGTGGATGAAGCCGTCCCGTTCTGACTTGAGGATGAACTCGTTGTGGACCTGGGATTGGAGGGGCTGGTAAGTGCCCGGCAACGCTGGGCAGACCCCTGCCCTCCACCCACCCCAGACTCACCATGACGGCTGCGATTTCCTCTGGGTTGTCCCCATCCAGGTCAAACTTGAAGGTCACCATCTTGTTGTTGTAGGTCTGCAGCTGGCACTCCACCACCCGGTCATTCTTGTCAGATATCTGTGGGCCGCAGGGACAGCTCAGTCTGGGAGCTCCCACCTGCCCGCCCGGCACCCCCAGCACTCACGTTTGTGATACGCAGCCTGGACCGGGCTCGGCGCCGCAGCAGCTTCCCCGAGGCTCGCTTGGGCGGCAGCTTGGAGTTCCGCTCGCTGGCCGAGAGCCCCTCGCAGCCGTCGCTCATGCCAGATGCCACATCTGAAGCGTAGCTGCGGGAAGCCCCAGTGCTGGAGCATCAGCATGGCCATTTCCAGCCACTGTGCTCCCTGTCCAACCCCTGCTGGCCTCCAAGGATTCACCTGTCCACCGGGGAGGAGAAGCCACTGGTGGGGGGCAGGTGCTCAGTGGGCAGCTGCACTGCGATGCTCTGCAGGTAGAGGATGGTGTGAGCCAGTGGTGCACCCACCCTGACCCCCAGCCCCGTGGGGCTCTGCTCACCGTGGGAAAGCAGCGCACAGGGCGGGTGGGCGGTGGGCTGGCAGGGTCTCCCACCGCAAAGCTGCCATGGGCTGGGTCCGGGGACTCCAGGAAGCCAGAGGAGCTCAGGTAGCCATCAGTCTCGCAGTCGGCTGCGAAGGAGCGCTCGTGTGAGCACAGCCAGAACCTTCCCTGGCTTGTGCTCCTGGGGCATGGCTGTCAGAGTGGGTGCATGGCGCAACTGGAGGTGGGGAGGGAGCCCCCCACCCACCTCTGGCTGCCCTGCTATCCCCCCCATCCCGATTCCCCCTGCTGTCTCCCCACCCGGCGCCTACGCACAGGTGGCTGAGGAGTAGCTGGTGTGCCGGTAGGCGAAGTGCTGGTGCTGGTGCTGGTCGGCCTCAGGTTCCTCCGGCTCCAGAGGGAAGGTGCTGCTGAAGACAGAGTCCCCGGAGCCAGGGGTCACCAGGGCAGGCACTGGGGTGCCAGGCGGCAGTGGGGACTTGAGCTCCTCCAGCAGCCCCAGGACACCCGGTGGCTGCTCTGGCTCTGCAGGTGACGGTGCATCCTTGGCACGCTTCAGCTTCTCCCGCTTGCGCTTGATGGCGACCACGCGGTCCCGAACTGCCTTGGCCACCAGCTTGTAGTCAGCCTCGCAGATGAAGCCCAGGACCACCTGCATGGGAAGGGGCTCATCACATGGGGCTGCAGGGACCCCGTGGCGCCAAGGGTCCTTCCATCTTTGTACTCACCATCTCCTGAGCTACCTCCTCCGCCACGTCCTTGTAGAGCTCAAAGAGGAACTCGATGGCGTTGTTGTCTTTGTACTTGCCATGCAGCTTCTTCGTGTCATCCATGCGCAGCCAGAGCTTGAGTCCAGACTTGACACCATCATCCTCCTCGGCCAGCTCCACATGCACCCCTGTGTCCTCCTGGAAGAAGGAGTGCTCCAGCAGGTCCTGGATGGTGTACCTGCGGGGAGTACAGCTCAGCGTGGGGCCAGGGGGTCTCTGCCACCCAGGCCCCCGCTCCCCCCCTACCTCTCGTTCTTGTCCATGCGGATGCAGCCCTCGATGATCTCCTTCAGCTCCGGCACCTTCACCTTGTAGAAGCTACTGGGCTTCAGGCCCTGGGGGTGACGGGCATGAGCGGCTCCTGTGCCAAACCCTGCCACAGCGCTGGGTTTCCCAGGCTCCACTGGGCCACGGTGCTGCCGGGACTCTCCCCAGGCAGCCGCAGCTCCCAGCACTGCCCGGCACAGCCTCATCAGCAATGGGGGATACATGGAGACAACACCCAGCCTGGGGCCCCACCGGCCTGGCCGCAGCTCCCGTGGCTGGGCCACGTGTGGCTGCACAAGCAACCGGGGCCAGGACGCCCCAGGGCGCCATGTTTCCACCCCAGCAGGCAGGAGGCAGCTACAGCGCCCTGGGCAGGGGGTGGCCAAGCAGACCTGCTTCGTTCCACCCCATTAATGCGCTGGCAGCGCCTGGCGCAGGGCAAGGGACGTGAGGTCTGGCCAAGCTGCATTTCCCCTGCATCCAGGGGCCCTGCAGCCCAGCACGGCACCTTCTCACCGCCTGGATTTTAGCTGCCTGCATGGGGACATGTCAGGGAGCAGCGAGATGCAACAGCTCGCGCCAACCGCCTCCCAACCCCCTCACCCCCACCTTGTACCCCCACCAGTAGCGTCACCCCCAGCCTGGGCCAGGGCTGCTCACCGAGGTGACCTTGCGGTAGATCTGGGCGGCGTTCTGGCACTCAGAGTAGGGGTACTCCGAGGTGGCCATCTCCAGCATGCACATCCCGAAGGCATAGACGTCCACCGCCTCGTCATACTTCTCCTCGTACATCTCTGGCGCCATGAACTCAGGGGTGCCTGGGGGTGGCAGCGGGCTCAGCATCCCCAGGCGCCCACCCACCAGCAGCCCCCACTGACAGCCCCAGCCCCGGCGGCCCCCACCTATGACACTCTTGGCAAAGGAGGCTCGCTTGAGCGTGGCCAGACCCAAGTCCCCGATCTTGACTGAGCCGGTGGGGCCCGTGATGAAGATGTTGTCACACTTGAGGTCACGGTGAATGATGGGGGGGTGAGCGGGTGTGCAGGAAATGCAGCCCCTTGAGTATCTGCCGGCTCCAGCGCTGCAGCACCTTCAGCTTCATCTCCTTGAACCGCTTCAGATAGCTGCCGTGGGACCCACGGGACTCAGACCCATGGGGCTCAGCCCGCAGCCTCAGCCCACCCTCCTCCTGTTACCATGCCAAGCCCATGCTGACACAGGTACCCACACAGTCCCTCACTTCCCTGCCACCCCAGGGACCCTGTCCCCTCCCCTGTGCATTCTGACCTGACAGCCCCTGCTCACGTTTTCAGGGTGCCGGATGTCATGAGCTCTGTGACCAGCACAATGCAGACCTGGCCTTTGATGGATGACTTCCAGGAGTCATAGAAGCGGACGATGTTGGGATGCTGCAGCCCCTTCAGCATCTCCACCTCCTCGCTGAACCGCTGCCGCTCTGTCTTTGACAGCTTCCGCGTCTGCGGGAGCCGGTGGGATTGTGAGGGGAGCATGTGGGGTCCCCAGCAAGCACAGGGGGATGCCCCGGCTTACAAGAGACCCTCATGTCCTCGTCCCCGCTCACCATAGGCAAGGCAGTGGGGGCTGTTGTGGCCCCGGTGCAGAGCCAGGGCCAGACCCACTGTCTCCCAGCACAGGGGTTCACGTGAGGCTGGGGCCACCCCAGATGATGGTCTCACCCCACCCCAGCCCTCTGTGGCTTTGCTCTGGATGGAGCCGCTCTGTCCTGCTTTGGGGAGGGGTGGCCAAAGTTTCCTGTGGCAGCAGATGCACCGAGAAGCCCAGGTGTGTCCCTGCCAGGAAAGCTGCCCTGTGCCAGGCCCACTCGCTCCTGCTCCTGTTGCTCCAAAGCCCCCAGCTCGTGCCCACCACCCCACCCCAGGATGGTGATGCCCAGTCTTCAGCCACCTGGCCAAGAGGACACGCGAGGGCTCTGCGATGGCCACGACCCGCCGATGTGCCCCGGGCAGATCCAGCTGCAGCCCCTCTGCCCCCAAGACAATCCTGCCCCACCCCGGGCACCGCTGGCTCCCAGCACCAGGCACCGGCATGGCAGGGTGCCGGGCCAGCCTCAATGAGGCCTTTGTTGGGGAAAGCAGGCAGGGGAGGCTCCAGCCCAGGTTTTTCCATGTTCCTACTGCTCAAGTTAATTAAAGTGGAAACTGAAGCCGAGCGCTGACACGGGCCCTGAGCAGAGCTGGGGCCAGGGCCAGCGGGGAACACATGGACCCTCGACATGGAGGGACATGGTGCCACAGGGCAGGAAGGGGGCAGCCGGCCGGCCAGACCCGGGTCCTGCCCCGAGCAGGGGCAGGACAGCGACAACTCCACCACAGCATGGCACCCTGAAGGGCCTGGCCACTGCGGACGGTGGGGGCCTCCTAGCAGGGACCCCCGTGCAGCCCACGCTCAAGGGGCTGAGGAAACCGGAGCTGCCGCAGGCGGCCACTGCGCTGCCAGAGCCCTGCTCAGCTCCTTGGCGGGTAGCCGCCATCCATCAGCCCAGGCAGCTTTCGTAATATTTTCATTGCATCACAGCCGGCCCCACGGCGGGGCTGGAGCCGCTCAATAATCCCCCCCGCTTTTAACACACGCTCAGGGACCCGGCTGAGCCCAGATGAGAACCTGAGCCCTGCTGCAGTGCGATGAATGGGACCTTTCATATCCGAGGAGGAAAACAGCAATCAAAGCCCCTGCCCTGCCCAGTAGCACACCAGCCACCCTGCCCGGCACAGCCTCCCTCAGACCCCCTGGCCCCCCAGCCCGCACCGAGGAGGCCGAGGCTTCACTGCACCCCACACACCTGCAAGGGCACGGGGAAGCCAACAGGGGCAGGGAGGGAGTCACGGGCAGCCACAGCTCTCCCAGCTCAGTGAGACAGAACTGTGCTCAGAGCACGGCCCCCGCGGTGCCACCCCCAGCCCCAGACAGGGCTCCCACCACAAGGCCATCTTTCCCAGCGTGCCGGGAGCACGGGGTGGGGGACCCAAGCTTGTCCCCTGAGCCTGTGCCAGAAATGCTGGGCTCACCTGGCACCATTCCTTCCGCATGACCAAAGCGGCAGCCTGTCCCACGGCCGCATGTCCCAACGCTCTCCCCACTGAGCAGCAGCAGTGGGGAGCAGAGCCCAGCCTGGCTGGAGGAGCCACTCAGCCTGTGACCAGGCACTGGGGCGGGCAGGGACACCGTGTCTCGGCACACGGGGACACCGTGTCCTCTCCTAGCAGCACCTCGCGCGGGGCAGAGGAGGACGCTGGGGATGGTAGCGTGGGGCCGGGTGAGGAGCTGGGTGGCAGCGGTCCAGCCCCATCCTGAGAGCCAGGAGCTGGCTGCCGGGGAGTGCAGCACGGCCAACGGTGGGAGCCGAGGCCAGAGCAGGAGGGAGGGCTGGGCACGGTGGCTGGAGATGCACTCGCCTCTGCAGCAGCAGGCTCAACCCAGCGCCAGGCAACTGCAGCCCTCGCAGGGCCCTGGCTCTGTGACATCCTGGGCAGGGGGTCGTCCTGTCCCGTGCAGGACTGAGAGCCACACCTGGAAAAGGCGTCACTCACACTCCGGAGGGACGTTCACAGGGATGCTCACACCCTCCCTGCAGACACAGTACCTCCAGCCACTGGGAGGTCCTGAGCCCCCTGGCCAAGAAGCCAGCACTATGGCAACAGCTCAGTGAGCGGTGACATTGTTCACACTTGCAGACACACGAGCGCACACACAGTCAGGTTTCCAAGCCTGCAGGACCCTGTCGAGCAAATCCCCCCACTCTGCTCTGTTCACCTCCAGACAGGCAGAGTTCCTGTCCCTGCCCCGGGGCCTCGCCAGCTCAGTCACAGCACAATTCCAACCACGGCACAGGCAGGATGGGCCGGGCATGCGATAGCGTTTTGAGAAGATACAGGAATTTGGGAAGAAAGGTGCCCTGCAGCCCCAGGTCAGCTGGCAGAGGTTACCTGCCCGACCTGGGCACAGGATCTGGGGGAGGTTCAGCAGCACTCACCACCCAGCCCGCAGGGAGCCCAAGGGGGCCCACAGGAAAACCGCTCACGGCCAGGTAGGTATTTACAGCTCGATCCCACTCCAGGCCCCTGGCTTCCTCCTTCCCCGCCACCCGCAGCACCCATCAACAGAAATAGCCCCCAGTCTAAAGCTGGAAAAGCACAAAGAGGTCACGGCAGGGCTGCAGGACGCGAGCAGGAGGCAAAGACAGACGCTGCGTTCAGGATTGGGGGCAGCGGACAGGGATGGGCAGGTCCCCAGAGGGGTCCCACAGGAAGGCAAGGGACAGGCAAAAACAGCTCTGTGTCGCCAGGCACCGAGGAGGGAAGGGAAGGGCAGGGTGAGGACGGCACAGAGAGATGGGATTTCAGATCAGGAGCCATCACGGCAGCCGGACAAGGCTCTCCGGGCCGGAACAGGTCAGGGCTGAGGTTAGGGATTCATTTAGAATTGAAAGGCAATAAAAGGAGAACTGTGAAAGAGAGAGGACAAAGCTATTTTTAAAAGGGCAGAACCACAACCGTTTTTATTTGCGGTTCCAAATCCTGTATTTGTGTCACAGTGTCTGATTCTTTGCACGATTGCTAAAAAACTCAAACTTTTAAAAGTCTGCTGTGCTCTCAGTCCCTCGTGGGACGTGGATTTAGGGACAAGAGACACTGGATAGAGAGTAGTCAGTGGGATGGAGCTGAACACCAGGTGAGGAAGGGAGAGGGATGGGGGAGGGATGGGGAGGCAGGCACCGGGGCTGTGGGATGCTCACAGGACGGTCCCTGGCAGGAGTTCGGCCTCTCCACACATGTGCCCCACCAGCGTCCCGTGGGCTGACCTGTGCCAGCCCGGGGCACGTCTGCACTATGGGGCTGCAACCCGCAGGGAGGGATGCAGAGCCGGCCAGGTGGGCAGCACCAGGCACTGCTGACTCAGCTGGGGAAGGTCCTGGGCCCACCAGGGAGAGCCCTTCGTCATCAAGGGACACAGGACTCAACTGGAGCTCAGCAGTGTCCGGGCAAGCCGTGGGGCTGCACGAGGGAGGGAGCGCCGCGCTGGCTCTCGGCAGCCAGCTAAAGCAATTGTGCAACCCACGAAGGCAGGCGGAGGCCCAAGACCTCACCTTCCCCACTGAGAGGCCAAAGTCAGCCCCTCCAGAAACCACGCGCTGTTATCTCAGGATCTTTTCTTGCACTACTGAGCTCCAGCCACCCCACAGACCCATCCTGGGCAGTTGCCTACAGCTGCACCAAGGTTTTAAGAATAAGACAGCAAACTCGCAAGACACGTTTTTCTGTGTAAACAAGGACTTGGACCTAACAGAGACAGCAGCCACCCCAGGGTCAGAAGCGCGTTGGAGACTTTGGACTTCTCTGAAGCCCCTCCCCAGGGGCTCCAAGGAGAAAAAGGAGCCCCATGGCACAGCTCTCCCTGTACAACTCAGTGGATGAGATCAGGCCCACCAAAAGCAACGAGCGGGAGAAGGCATTGCAGAGCCAACACGCTCACCACTGCCCTCAGCATTCCGCTGTCAGGATCCCGCTGCCAAACTGTGGGGCAGCAAAGGGGACAGGGGAGCATGGCAGCAGCAAGGAGATGGGAATGCTGCTCAGAGACCTGGAAAACCACAGGTCCAGGTGCTCATGGCAGCATCACAGAAACCACACGCAGGTGCCCACGGACACTGCTTTGGCCAAGGACAACAACTGGAGCGCAGCAAGGTCACGCTGTACCCTGCTCCTGATGGACGCCCAGCCCCAGGCCCGCTGCAGACACGTGCCCCAGAGCACACCGAGGGCTGCCCGAAGGAACCTCGGAGACAGCTCCAGCACTGGTACAGGTGCACGTGCGGAGGCCGGCACTGGAGAGAGCACCCCTGCCCTTGCCGCCCTCCCAGAGTGGAAGCCACGAGCTGGCGGGCACTGCAAAGGCAGCGGAGGGCTCAACCCTGGCAGCTGGTCCTGGATTCACCTGTACAGCCCCGCAGCAGGGACTGGCACCGGGAGCACGGGCATCCTGGCGTGCTCCAGAGCGCAGGCAGCGAGAAGGCGAATGGAAAACAGCACGTGATGGGCAGAAGGGCTGGGAGCAGAGGTGTGAGTAGGAGCCTGGGCTCGGGCCAAGAGCCCCGGCAGCAGCGGGAGTAGCGCAGGGCCCCGAGGGGATCGAGCGCCGCTGCAGGCGTCCTGCCCGGCCCCGCAGCCCACTGCCTGGTGGAAACGGGGGATCCGGGGTCGCTGCACGCTCCAGCCCCGGGGAGATGCCCCGCGGATCCCACGCAGCACCCCGGGGCTCAGGGCCAGGGGCTGCCCACGCGAGGGAAACCGGACAGAGGAGGGTCCAACTGCCCCCACCGCCGCCCCCTTCCCCGGGGCGAGGGTCTGCTGGAACGGGAGGGCGCGGGCGGCCGTACCTGCAGCTCGCACCAGGCCACCTCCACCGTGGTCTCCGTGTCCAGCCCCTTGTAGACGGTCTTGAAGGAGCCGCGGCCGATCTCGATGTCGAACTTCAGGAACCGGCCGTCGGGGGAGGTGGCGACCGCACGCGTCTCCACCTCCTCGCTCTCTGTCTCCTCCGGCTCCCGGTGGCCGGAGGCGACCGGCAGCGGCGGCGGCGGCGGAGACCCTCCGCGCCCCTCGTCCGGCGCCGGGTAGCCCAGCAGCTCCAGCTCGGCAGAGCTCCGCCGGTTGAAGCGGGAGGAGGCGCGGCGGGAATCGAGCCCCGAGGGCCGCCGTCCGCGGCTGCGTTGCGGGGCCCGCCCGGGGAGCCCCGGCTCCGGCTCCGGCTCCGGCGGGGAGCCGCCGCCCCCCCCGCTCCGCCTCGGGCTGGGACATGGCTCCGGCGGGCTCGGCCGCCAGCATCGGCTCAGCCCGGCCCAGGGCGGCCGCTCCCGAGCAGCTTCGCACCTGGTGCCGCCGCAGCCCCGCAGCCAGGACCGACCTCCGAGCCCCGGCCCGGCCACCGGCACCGGCCCCGCCGCGGCCCCGCCCGGCGACACCTCCCCCGCCCCGCCCGGGCCCGCCCCTGCGCGGCCACCGCCCCCCGCCTGCCCTGCGCCTCCGGCCCCGCCACCGGCCCCGCCACCGGGCACCGGCTGCCCACACGGGCAGTGGCACCGGAGCGTGCGCCCAACGCTGCGGCCGCAGACATGAGCTGCGCGCAGCGGGCGAGCTCCCCGCGCCCCGCAGCCCCGGCCCCGCGGTCCCGGAGCCACGGCCCGCGAGGACCGTGGGCAGCCCCCCGCCGCGCTCCCCCTCGGCCCTGCCCGGGGGGACACCACCCGGCTCCCCCCGGAGCTGCCCCCCGACGCTTCCGCGGCGCTGAGCACCCCCTCCCTCGGGGCAGCCCCCTCCCTGCCGCCCCCGGGGAGCTCCGGGCGTCGGGGCCGCTTGGCCGAAGCCTCGGGCGGGGCGGCGCGGCCCGAGCCGAGCTGTCGGAAGGAAAGCTCCTGGTTTAGGCATTTCCTCGGAGCTTCCAACTCGGGTTCCAGAGCAGCGTGTCCCGGAGAAGCCCCGTCCCGCTTCCCCGGCTGTGGGATCAGCCCCCACCGTCCCAGGCAGCCACTCCTCCCCGGGTTTACTGCCGACCGTAATCCTGAAATTAGGGTCATGCAAATAGGAAGATACGAACGTGTGTGTCAGCCCTGTGTGAGCCAGAAGCCTGGACAAGAGCTGCTTGTCTCTCCAGGTTAAACGAGGAGGTTGTTCTACCCAGTGAGGCTGTTTACACAAAACACAAAGCAATCGAGGCCAGCGCTAATTTCTTTTCCCTAAGGTCAGATTGTTTCTACTCAGCGATACCAGAAACGTTTAAGGAGAGGATCGACAAGGGAGCAGAGCCGTGTCCCCCTGCAGTGCTGCCCCGGCGCACACGGGGTGATGTGAGTGATCTGAAGCTGCTGCATCCGCGATGCAGCTGCACCCCACAAATCCGTGTCCAGCAGGAGAAGGGAGAAGCATTTAATGAAAACTCGTACCTACAAAAGCCCCAGCTGAGCTGACTGTCACGGTGCTGATTTCCCTTGCAGGCAGGCTCTGCTCCCCCTGCACCACCCTGCTCCTTCAGCTCACCAGAAGAGCCAGGTACCACCTCCCCAGGAGTGGTTTTACTGGTGTCTCCCTCCTAAGAGCGGCTCACTTGCAGCTCGGGACGGTGAGCAGGGAGCAGTGACCATGTCCTCGCCCAGTCCTGTGCTCCCTGGAGCATGCGGGGGGCACAGCACCAGGGGAACAACCGCGGCCAGCTAAACGATGCGTGTTCAGTGCCAGCTGCCCCGCAGGACTCTGCTGCTGCTGGCCCCTCAGCTGGAATTCTGGAACAGAGACAAAATGCCAGGAGAGACGGGCAGATGGGTGTGGTGCTCACGCTGGCCCTGGCATGGGAGACTCTCATGTTGTAAGATGCGACAAGGTTTGACTCAGCTTTGCCAAACAAGGAGCTTTGTTTAGATGAACCCTGCCCCAAACCTGCCCACTTCTTGGCAGATCCCTGGTCCCCTCACATCCCCTAATGACTGTAGCCTCCTGCAGAGCTGGAGATTTCAGTCCTTCCCAGCTCAAAATCCTCAGCCTGTCATGCATGATGGGCAGCACCACGTCTTGTTTTGCAGCTGCTGGAGTGGAGGGAAATCCAGCAGCTCAGGCAGTGGTGAAGCATCAATCTCAGCATCAGCCAGCACATGCTGACAGCTTCCTAAATTAAACAGGACAATGGATCTGTCCTCAGAGGGAAAAGCCACTGGGTGAGGTGGGTGCTCCCACCACCCTGGGACAGGCATGTGATCCAGGCACATCCAGCTTGGCTGCCTCCAGCCTGGGGAGCCCAAGGAGAGAAAATGCGTCCCAGCTCCTCGCTCACTTCACAAAACGCCAGGGCAGGGTGGCTGCGGGACAGACCCGGCACATGTGTGACGGGCCCAAGGGCAGCCAGTCCCAGGCTGGGCAGGGACAACAAACCTGCACTGCTCTGAGCGGCAGCGTGGCTCCTGGCCACGGCCACCTGAAATGCTGCCCAAGTCCCCATGGGCCAGCTCCATGCCCACGCTCCCTGGGGGTCCCTGCCAGGGCCCTTGTGCTGCCCAGGCACAAGGACATGGCTTGAGCTGGCAGCGAGCCCCAGCTCTCCAGCAAGACACAGAGCCAGGCAGGGACCTCCGCTTGGCCCCTGTTACACTTGAGTCCCCTTATCAAGTGTTTTCATCATGAAACAAGAAGCCTCAGGAGATCCCAGAGGAGCAGGGGAGCGTCCCGGCCCCGGTGAGGCCCCTGCAGACGAGAGAGGAAATTAAGGATGAAGTTTACTCTGACTGCTGCCCTCCCTCACCTCCCTAGTGAATGTCCTGAGAAGCTCCTCACCGCCCCCCCAAATGCTGTCCCACACAGCCGGCTTGGCCGGAGGAGGCAGCTCGGGCAGGGGTGCAGGTCACCCTCAGACCTGGCCTAGGACACCAAACCAGGTCCAGCTTGGCCTGCAGTCAGAAGGCTGCTGCTCGGCAATCAGTTGCCCGTCACGGCACTACCGCAGCTCCCTGGGCATTATCAGGGTGACATTTCTGGCTGCAGGTGCCAGCGTCAGCCCTTCACTTTGAGGAACCGCTGCAATCAGGCAACGTTATCCATTTCTCACTTGCATTTCGCTGCCAGGAAGAGAACAGAGGACTGTGTAATCACTCTCCTCAGGATTAGATCATGAATCAAAGCCCTGCTCAGCTCCTTGCTCCAGCAAGCCCTGCCAGGAATTGTCCGTTCTGATCCTGGAGCTCGGAGCAGGATCATGGAGGTGCCAGGACGGGTCCAAATGCCGGTGTCCCCAATAGAAGGGAGGTGCCCATCTCAGGGTGCCCATCCTGGGAAGGGTTGAAGCAGAGGAGGACTCAGCAGTGACCCAGCGCTTGTTTCATGGTTGCCCTGTCCCAGTCTCCTCCTGCCCTGACGCACACATGTTCGGGGAGGAGGAGATGTCACCCAAACCTCAGTTGTGGCTTTAACCCCAGGCAGATAACTTGGGAGGATTTCATTAGCTCAGGTGCAGATGCTACCCGCCTGCAAATTTATCCCAACATACAAATTTATCAGAGTACAACAACTCTTGCTCCCAACTAGACACATTAAATAAACCCCTTTCGGTGTTTTCCCTTCCCTGGCCAGTGGAACCCAAGTGTGCAGGGCCTGATAGCGCCTTATCTCTGCCCCAACCACCGAGCTCTGCCTCGCCCCGGCCAGCGAGCCCTAATCACTGCGGCCAGAGAGCCCTAATCACTGCGGCCAGACGTGGCAACAGGTTCCGAGCGGCCCTGGGCTGGGGGCTGTGCCAGCCCCCAAGACGTCCCCTCTGTGGTGGCAGGCTCGGTCACCTTTGGGTGCCGGATCCATGCCTGTGATGCCACACTGGGGACACAGAGAGGTTCAGGGTTGGCTTTTAAACTCTCCAGCACCAAACCCCACTGAGGAGGGGTCGGCCTCGCGAGCGCTGGGCCGGGCGGAGGCAGAGGGAGCAGGACGGGCTTCAGCCAGCTCGGACATGAAGAGGGGCCTCCTCCGCCCTTCACTTTGCTCCGGGGGCACCTGCAGTTCTCTGCTGTGTCTGAAGCAGCAGGACAAGGCGTGAGGTGTGACTGCTCCCATTCACTGGACACTGTGGCTGGAAGCTGCCGCTCTCTCTCTCTGCTCTGTCTGATTTATCTTCCATCTGTTCTCAGCACCTGAGAGCTTCTGCTCCAGAGCGGCCTCGCAACATCTCTGGGCTGGCTCTGGTGTCCCAGTCCCATGTTTACGTCATCAAACACCTTGAAGCGCTGAATAAAGATAAGGAAGCCAGTTTCAGAAGGCAATTAAAAGGCTCTGTTTTACCTGCTGACAGGAGCTTCCGTCACCGCGAGCTACAAATTGCCACCAGTGGGAAGGACCAGGGAGCATCTGCTCCCCGCACAGTAGCACCAGCTCTGCGACCTGTCCCACAGCCCCAAGCACCCTGATCCTGCAGTGCCGCCATCCTGCCCGGCACAGGGAGCCAGACCCACAGGGGCTCGCAGGTACGACTGGACGTGACCTTTCATAACCAGCCAAAAGGGCCATGAAGAAGGAATATTACACCATGTCCATTCTGAAGGGGAGGACATATTCTTCCCTACTCCTCCTCTCACAAAGTAAGCAATTACATAGGAAGCTGAAAAAAAGCCGTGAATCACTGCCAGGAGCACCTTGGAAAGAAAAAAGCTGGTTTTAGTCTTATCTAATGTCACATCAGCCATTTCCTAAGAAGGGAGCAAATTTAATTAAGAACACAGACTCACTCAAGGACAGCCAGGTTACATACAGCACATGCAGCTCGGAACACAATGCTGAGAGGTCAGCACCACACATACAGAGAGCAAGAAACACAAACACCCCAGGCCTGGCTGCTGAGGGCTCCTTATTCAGGATCAAACACAGGACAGCCAGCACAGGAACACGGCTTGTGCAGGGGTGCGAAAGCAGCAGGAGAGGAGGGCACAGCAGCCAGAGAGGGAAGGAGTCGGTGTGGGCGGCATGAAGAGGGACAGACACTGATCTCAGACACTGAAACAAGCCCAGGGCAGACTCTGGTAGCGGAATATGCCGCGTGCATCTGGTGCGGCAAGGAAACGTGGGATCTGGTATGCTGCTCTGTTTTGTTTCAGATGGAAAAATAAAGATAGACAAAAACATCCAGGCTGCTCTATAAATACATCTCATTTTAATCACTTCAAATTAGGTCCTTGGCACCCACCCCACTGCACAGCCTGCTTTGCAGCAAGCACGTATCATTCTGCCATTAGAGTCTCCTACAGCGCAGCAGCGACGATGAGTTCCTTGTGATTGCTTCCACCCCGCTTCGACACCGCAGCGGAGAATGCAGAGCCCAAGTGCACAGCTGGCAGGAGGTGCCCTTCGAGACCAGGCTCGACCAGCCAAAGAGACTGCTCCACGGCCCCCGCAGGAACGGGGATCGGCGACAGGAGCAGTCCCGTTATTCCACTTCTGGGTGGTCCCTCTCAGAACTGCCTAGAGCGGCTTTAGCATCTCAAACACAATCAACAGGGAGAAAAGACAGACAAGAGGATTTCTGAATATTCCTAAGAAGTCATGTCTCTGGAAGGCTCCACAGATTCTCCTTGCCCCAAGAAATCCCCAGTGTGCAGCTGCTTGCAGTCACGACTTGAAACCAGGCCAGGAGAGCGAACCCTCGCAGCAAGAACCACGTCAGCAGCCAGGGAAGAGAAGGGAGGAGGCTCCTTCAGAAGAACTTGACACCTCGGCCATCGTCCAGCGTGATAATTTCAGCTTTGTGCTCTTGCTGCAAGGCTTGCAGGGCACGCAGCAGCATGGTCTCGTCCAAGCCGTGGAACTCTGGGGAAGGACAGAGATCTCCATCAACAGGCTAAAAACCAAAGCAGAGGGCTCTGGAGAGCACCTTTGAGGCTCCAACGCCACAGCAAACCCAGAGTCACGACTACACTGATGGACTCATCACTGCATCGCTGCGTCAGGAACAAAGCCTGAAGGTCACAGACAGAACAAAATGAGTCACGGGAGTCTTGAAAGGAGCACAGAAGCTAGACATGAAGAACACCACCCCTCACCTCAACAGATAACGAGCAGGGCACTGGGAAGGCTTGTGGGGCAGAGGGAGGTTTAAAATGCAAACAGTGATAGCAAAGGGAGATGTTTGTGCAACACGGTGAACAAGCCGTCAGAGCAGCACTGGTAATCAGTGTGAGCTCGCATAAGCAATTTAAAAATATTTAATATACAAAACTATAATCTGACAATCAACTGCTGACATGCTCAAATCAAGCGTGCTCTGAAAACCCGCCCTGGAACATAACCCACAACATTACCTTCATTCTCTGTATCATCTCCACTGGCCAGCTCGTACAGCGTGAACACAGAGTTGGTCAATCCGTTCTTCGACACCTGGAAACATAAAAGCAATACAGCCACAAATCTTGTCTGTGTGATTTAACATCCTCAGCACAATCTCTCATACACCTCAGCGCAAGCAAAACAGATTGTTGGCAGCACTGGAAATGCTCTGGGGCACTGGCGAGTCACGAAATGACACTTAAGGGAACGACGATATTTCCCTTCCCTGCCCCTCTGCTCTTTCTGCCCATGTGTTTCGCAACAAGGACTCGGGACACACGAAGGCAACACAGCAATGCCGGTCTGTCCTCGCTATGGAGCAGTCAACTGCAGTGGGAGTGGATGACTGCATCCACTGCTCACACTGCACCTTACAGCAAACAAAAAGCTGTTAACAGCTCTACACTTCCCTGCAACAGACAGAAGCTGGAGAAGAAAGGTAAAAGCAGTGAGGAAACAAGAGAAAAATATTACAGTGGTCCTTTTCACAAATTGCAGCCAATACCACCCGTCCTCCCGGACACTGAAAGCTTGGCCTCTGGGTGATACAGCTCCTACGTTCTCACCCACTGATAGATGAGCTTTCCCCATTCTTCTGGTCTCCTCCACATGATCAGAAAACTGGTTTTGTTCTTATCTAACCATTCCAGATTCCCTAAAGCCAACAGGGGAAAAAAAAAAAAAAAGTATTTAATCAGAGCACAAGTCTACAGCAACAACCAAACCTGCAGATCTCATGACACGTGCCAGACACCCCGCCCATGGCAGTTGCAGGTACCGGCCTCAGTGACCCTTTGTGCCAACCTCGTCGCTAGCTCTGTGTGCACAGAAACGCCCCCGCTCCCTCCCACAGCTTCTCCTGCCCTGGAGCAGCCAGGGTTTGGCTCCCGCGGTGCCGCTGAGGGGCTGCGGGCAGGGACAGCCCCGGGGGAACAGACTCACCTGCAGCTGGCCTGGCCTGGGCAGCAGCACCCAGCCTGCCCAGCAGCTCCTGCCCTTCCTGCCCCGATAGCTACCGGCCCGGCACCCGCGGCGGCCAGGACAGACGGAAACACGGACAGACACATGGACGGATGGATGGACACACGGACGGGCGGACACACGGACGGAGGGACGGGCGGACACACGGACGGAGGGACGGGCGGACACACGGACGGAGGGACGGGCGGACACACGGACGGAGGGACGGGCGGACACACGGACGGAGGGACGGGCGGCCAGCACCCACCGTTCTTGCGGAGCTCCTCCAGCACCACCTGGATGGACTCCAGCGGCAGCTTCCCTGGGACGGGGGTTAAGGAGGTGCTCAGCCACCGGGGCAGGGGCGCGGGGCGGGGGGTGCCGGTGCCCAAAGGATACGCTGCAGGCGGCGGTTGGCGAAGAGCGGGCTGTCCTGCGCCTCCCGCACGGTCATGGCGGGCAGCCGGTGCTGCTGGCTGTAGGCGAGCGCCAGCGCGCACCAGGCCGACAGCTGCTTCTGCCGCGTCTCGCCGTTGGGCTGCAGCCTGCGGGGCTCCGGTCAGCGCCGCGCCAGGGCCGGCGGCTCCGCGGGGTCCCGGCCCAGCCCCCGTCCCGGCCCAGCCCCGCTCCCCCCGGCCCGGCCTGGACCCCGGCGCGGTGCCGCCCCGCCCCGCCCCGCCCTCCCGGTGCCGTCCCGCGCTCACGTGAAGAAGGGCGGGAAGCTGTACTGCCACGGCCACGCGAAGCTCATCGCCGACACCGGAACCGCCGCCGCCTCCTTCTTCCGGCCCGCACGGCCCCGCTTCCGGCCCGCCCCGCCGGGCCCCGCCCCTCCGCGAGAGGCTCCGCCCCGCCCCTCGCGCAGGGCCGCGCACGCCCCGCCCTCAGGTAGCTCCGCCCCGGTGGGTCCCGCCCCGCCCTCACGAAGCCCCGCCCCTCCGAAGCCCCTCCCCCGCTGAGCCCCGCCCGGGCGGCAGCGGCACCGCCCCACTCCCGGTCCGTGCCCGGTGCCCGGTGCGGAGCTGCCTGCGGGGCGGTGCCGGTGCTGGCGTTGGGCCCGGGGGCCGCCGCGGGCGCGAGCAGCAGAAGAAGCAGCGTCAGGCGTGAGGGAAAAGTGTTTAATCCCACCCACGGGCCGGGGAGGGGCACAGCAGGAACCGGCTGCCCCGGCAGCCTGTGCCGGTAACCCCGGGAGAGCCCCGGGAGCCGCCCGGGGCGGCCGGTGGTGCCAGCCCGGGGGGAGCCGCGGGGCTAGGGCTGGGCCTTGCCGTCCTTGCTGCGCCAGATGACGAGGGTGACAAGGAAGGGGATGAGGCAGATGGGCGCGATGATCATGGCCAGCAGCACGTCCTCGGGCGGGTCGAAGTACACGGGGTGCTCCAGGGTGCAGTTGTGGAAGTAGCGGCGGTGGCTCTGGAAGATGTACTGCTCTGCCAGCGCGTTGGGGTAGCCGTAGCGCAGGCGGTCGGCCCAGCCCTCCAGGCAGTCCTGCAGCCAGCTGTACGGCCTGCGGAGAGAGCCGCGGGGCGCTGGGAGGGGATGGGGTGTGCAGGACACGGGGTGGCAGAGCTGCGGGACACCACAGGCACAGGTGCCCCCGGGTGACCTCAAGCACCCTTGGCCCAGCAGCATCCCCGGACTGCCCGTGTGCCCCAATCGGCACCAGCCGGCCCCGCACAGGCAGGAGCTGCTGGAGGGGAAGGTGGTCCTGGGTGCCACAGGCCGGAAGCTGGGGCCCCTTGGCCCAGCCCAGGCGCCACTCATGTGGCCTTGGTGACTGTGGGGCTGTGAGCAGTGTCCCTGCCAAAGTGCAGCTGCCCCAGCCAGGGACATCCCTGGCACAGTCAGAGCACTCCGCACGCCGCCAGCGCTGCCTGAAGGGGCTCTCCAGCCGTCCCATCGGCCCACACCTGCTGATGACTTTCCACTCGCACAGCTCCGACGCTGTCACGTTCCTCATCAGATCGATGAAATGCTCCCAGCACTCCTGCGTGATGTTGGTGTACACCTCCTCTGCAGGGGAAAGACGTTGAGAGCGGGCAGCACAGCGCTGCCAGAGCCCGGCCCTGCCGTGGCTGCTGCTGGGTGACACCCAGCACTGGGCTCGTACCCAGGCTGGTGCAGGAGACACAGGCACGGTGCAGGGCCAGACCCCGCAGCAGCCCCAGGGCGATGCCCAGGAGCACAGCAGGAGGGAAGGCTGCTGCCAGCTGCCCCTGCCATGGCCAGCACCGGGGAGGCCTCCGTGGCACAGGGTGGCTATTTTGGGGATGGACAGAGGGCCCAGGGGAAGGGGTCATCACCCTACCGCACAGAGCCAGTCCACACTGAGCCCTGGCACTCACCCAGGAACTGGGCTGTCCAGTTGAATTTGACTGCGGGTGGGCTCATCCTGGCGTCCATCTGGCAGAACCCAGTTCCCAGGAGCGCTGCAGAGGGGAGGGGACACAGTCAGGGGAGACAGGCACCGGCAGGGCCCATGCATGAGAGCTGCCCTGGCAGAGGGTCTGCAGGAGCGAAATGGATTCCGCTGTCCCTCAGGGGCTGCTGGATCTGGAGGTTGGGGTAGGGAAGCTGTGCTGCCCGGATGCGCTGGGGTCAGGGCACTCAGCCCCCGTACGGGCAGGGGCTGTGGGGAGGGGGCAGCCAGGCTGCAGGCAGCTGCCCAAGGGCTCAGAGGGGCTCTCTGAGAGCTGCGGGCCCCAGGCGGTGGGTCACAGTGTGGGGGTAAGCCGTGGACTCCACCCATGGGGAGCCAGCTCTGGGGCCGCCCTATCGCCCCGGGCTACTGCCGGACAGGGCTGAGGCAGGAAGAGGAAGCACTGGCCACAGCATGGCACCGCTGCAAAGCCCCTCCACCACCATCTGCCCCACGCCCTGAGCAGCTCACCATGGGCGTGGGGCACGTGTCTCCGCCACCTGGCCCACCAGAGCCCGTCACAGCTCTGGGAAACCGCCCCATCCACCCGCCGCCCTTGGCCGAGGGTGCACGCCAGCAACGGCAGTTGTGTGACGAACCACCCCGTTGGCCCTGCCCGGGTGGCTGAAGCGAAGCCCCGGCACAGCCTGGCCCTTGGCTGGCCCGGTGCTGGGGCAGAAGGTGAGCTGGGCTGAGCCGAGACCCCAGCTACGGGCCCCCAGTATGGGAGGGCGGCCACGTGTGGGGTGGCGTGAGGTGCAGAGGCTCTGGCAGCTGTGGCCCTGGGGCTGCCCCCACGCACTTACCCCAGAGCAGCAGGAGCCCTCGGGAGAGCCGGCCGGAGCCCGTCTGCGTGCGCGGTGCCATCCTGCCAAAGCCCGCCGGCTAACGACCGGGACAAGTATTTCAATGGAAATAACAGGAAGCAACTCCTTTCCTCTGACAGGGGCAGTTTGACTACAGGAGACGTGTGAAAAATGAGATTGCCGAGCGCTGCTTTAAAGCGGCTCTCCCGGCAGGACCCTGCGGCCAGCTGCGCCGTGCCGGCCCCCGCGGGCATCGCTCCCGCGCCCAGGCAGCCCGTGCTCACCCACCGGCCCAGAGGCTCCGCTCCCCGTGCAGCACGTCCAGTTTTACGAGGCCGCTATTTGTTTACTTGTGTATTTCTCTTTAATCCTGTCTGGGCTGGGTTGTGAAATCCTTCGTCTCCTGCGTGGAGGGCAGGCAGCCCGGCAGCCGGGGGGAGTGGACAGGGAAGCGTCACGTCCCCGGACAGGCGCTGCCGCCCAGGCGTGGGGGCAGCGGGGGGACCAATGTCCCCGATGCCATGCTCCTGCCTCACCCGGGCACCAGCCCCTCGACCAGCATCTCTGGGGCAGTGGCATGACCTGCCCGGCAGTGTGAGGCTCCCCCATCTGCGGGACCCGTGTCATCCCGCAGAGCAGCACCACCAAGGACAACCCCAGCCCCTTGGATCTGCAGCGTTCCCATGTGAGGTCCAGGCTGAGGCTGGGTGAGCTCACTGCACCTCTGGCCCAGGGCAGAGTGCGAGCCCAAAGCTTCCCCTTTAACAGCAGAGAGCGTTAACCGGAGCTGATGGAGCAGCTCAGAGGGACCCTCCCCGCTGCAGAAAGATGATCTCGCCAGGCTTCATGCTACCAGCAAAAGTTCTGGCACAGTGGGACCTTTCATGGGCGAGCAGCCGCATCTGGAAGCCATCAGGCCCTGGGCCTCTGGGGGCCACAGGGTCAGAGTCCCCCGGTCCCACTCCTTGGTGGAGCCGCCGTCGAGGCAGCAGGAGCCTCTGCCAGGGAGACACCCAATGATCTCAGCACAGCCCCAGGGCCAGGGCGGCCGCCCTCCTCTCCTGGGGTGTCTGGAGGGGACGAACAGGGATGGGACGGTGGTGCCCAGGCAAGGCACAGGGCTCCCCTCCACAGCCTGGCGCCCTGGTGACCCCACCAGCCCCCGCTCCGGGGTGCCCAGGCAGGGTCGGGACCCTGGCACCCTTCGGCTGGTGCCCCCCAGGGCAGACGGAGGTATCGGGAGCCCTGAGGCCAGACGGCTTCGAGGGAAGAGCCGGGGTGGTCTGACTCAGCGAAGCTCCGAAGGCACCAGATGCAGGCCCGGGCGGGGTGCGGGCACGGCCCCGCTCGTCCCCCACGGTCACGCCGCCGGGGAGCGGCGCCCCGGAGCGCGGACCGCCCGCAGGGGCCCGAGGGAAAGGACGGGGCCCCCGCCGGGGCAGGACCCGGCACCGCCCGCTCCCCGCCGCCGGGGCCCCCGCGGCAGGAAGGGCCGCCGCCGACCGCCGCTTCCTGCCCGGCGCCGCCGCAGGAAGCCCGGGGCGCGCCCGGCCGCGGGGACCGGCCCCGCCACCGCACCCAGCGATGCGGCCCCCGGGGCGCCGGGCCCGGCCCTGGCGCTCTACCGGGGCCGCTTCGTCGGGACCGCGGCACCGCCGGCCCAGGCGACCCCCGGACCCGCGGAGAGGGCAGAGCCGGGCCGGGGCGCTGCCCCCGCCAAGCGCTTCCCGGGGGACGGGGCCGAATCCTCAGCAAGGTCGGGGCGGGGAGAGAGCCGCGGAGAGACGAGGCCGGGCGCACCCGAGCGTGGGCGGGCACCGGGGCGGGCTGGGCACCGGGCTCGTAGCCGCGGGCGAGACCCGTTCTCCGCAGCCGGTGGCGGGGTTCTCTGAACTGAAACAGGCCGGGGGCTCCGGCCGGGCCCTGCCGGTCCGAGTCCGGGCACGGAGCGCCCCGACACCCCCGCTCCCCGCCCCACCGGGGCAACCCTGCGCCCCCCCAGCCCCGCCGGTAGCGGCGGCGACGGCACGGGGGCGGGGCCTGGGGCGGGACGGCAGCGAGGGGCGGGGCCCGGGGCGGGGCCGCAGCTCGGGGGCGGGGCGGCGATGAGGGGCGGGGCCGGGACTCCGTGGGGGGCGTGGCTTGGGTGGGGCGGGGCCGTCGAGGGGCGGGGCGGGGCCGTCGAGGGGCGGGACCGTCGAGGGGCGGGGCGGGGCCGGGGGCGGCGCATGCGCGGTGGCGCAGGGGCGCGCGGCCTCCCCCTGCGCGATGGCCGAGGAGTGAGTGCGGGCGGTGGGGGCCTGAGCCGGGCGGCGGTCCCGGGGCTGCCGCGGGGCCGACCGAGTCCCGCCCGGGCCCGCTCCGCTGCGGGCTGCCGGTCAGCCGGGCCGCAGCCCCGGACCGAGCCCCTGCTCGGGGCGGCGGCCTCGCGGGCAGGGCCGGGGCCCGTCCCGCTGCCGGCCCGGAGGAGGCTTCGGCAGCCGCCGCTCCCGTGGCGGCGCGTCCCGGGGGAGGGCGCAGAGGCGGGGGCTCCGCGGGGCGGCAGCCGCCTGTCCCGTTCAGCTTCGTTCGCGCGTCCCCGGGGTCGCCGGCGGCCTCGGTGCCGCGGCGGATCCGCGCGTGGGCCCGGCCGCTGCGCCCGGTTGTGTCTCCGGGGCTCGGGGCTGTGACGCGTTTAAAATCCACAAGGGCTTTTTTATTTCCTGCTGGCCGTTGTTTACAGGGTTAAGGTCTCCGTTATTTGATACTTATTCTTTCTGCGTTTTTATAGAAAAATGGAAATGGCCACTCCTCCAACATCGAAGTGTATTATGTACTGGAAAAGAAAAGTGAAGTCTGAATACATGCGCCTGCGGCAGCTCAAGAGGTTTCAGGCGAACATGGGAGCGAAGGTAAAGCACAGAGAGCGGCTCCTGAGCGCAGCTCCAGCTCGTCCTGGGGCAGCTGTCGGACGGGAGCTGCAGCTGTAACTGATAAGCTGTGTTTTAGCTGCAAGCTGGGTAAATTGGAAGAGAAACTGCTGCCCCTCGACTCATGCAGTCAGGTCTGTTGGCCAGGCGCTTGCTTGACCGCAGGAAGAGCTTTAAAGTATCTCCCCGCTTCAGCCCTCTCAAACGGGCTTAAGATGATTTGTTCTGATGCTCCTCTGCTCGGCAGGCAGGATTTTGGGGTCGGCTAGGATCAGGAGTTAGAAGCTGCTGGCTGTTGGATAGATTTTCAGCACAGTCATGTACCGATGCTTCTAATGAGTATCGTCAGTTTGAAATGTGTCACCTTGCACACATTTGGATACTTGAAACAATATCTCAGGAGGGGTTTAGGTGTCCTCCATGTGATTTCTTAAATTTTGAGTGCTGCTTTCTCTCGTTTCAGGCTCTGTTTGTGGCCAACTTTGCAAAGGTTCATGAAAAGACTCAAATTCTGAATGAAGACTGGAAGAAGCTTCGAGTCCAGCCAGTGCAACTGATGAAGCCAGTCAGTGGTCACCCATTCCTAAAGCAGGTGTGGAGAGGAAAAGGGACATGGCAGCAGCAAGTGTGGACTAGAGCTAGTGCTCTGCAGGGGGCCGTGAGGATACAGGATGAGTTTTGGCGTATGCTGTCCCGTGTCAGCATCGGGCCGTGCCTCGCGCTCTTCTGGGCACTCCTCAGAGGTTTTTCCTGTGGAGGAGTCCCAAGGGGTGAACACGGGGCTTCACTGTATCGCTCCTGAAGCGCGATTTCTCTCTGGCTGTGGCTGCTCTGCGGCGGTTCCCTCACTGCCCTTCTCTGTGCTCCTGTTCCAGTGTACTGTCGAGAGCATTTTCCCAGGGTTCCCAAGCCAGACGCTGTACATGAGGACCCTGAACACGGTGGCGCTGGTGCCCATTATGTACTCCTGGTCCCCTCTTCAGCAGAATTTCATGGTATGTAGGAAGGCTCTGGGGCACAGGATTTTGCTGCGGTCAGCGTGTGCTCGTTACACGACTGTGGAGTGATGGTGCCTCCATCAGCCCGCTTGCTTCAAACCGCATCTGCTCGAGAGATGACGGAAGGTGTTGGTTTAGTTGCTTGTTTTGTTGAATCTCATGAAACAGCCTTATGTCCACACTGCCTTACCCAGCTAATCTTTCCTTTACACCCGACTCCTTGATAGGGTCACCGTTATTTCTCAGGGTTCAAGGAGTAAATATATTTTTGTGGGTTTTTTTCCTTCCCTTTTAAATGAAGACTCTTATTTCTTAGGTACGTCTGTTCCTTTTTTACTGGATTACCCTTCTGGTCTCGTTGTCAGGATGCTGCTGAGGATTAGCTCCTCTACCACAGCAGTGAGAGGATTGATTAAATGCAGATGTTGGTGTGACATAGCTAAGATTATTTGATAAACGAGCAGGTGGTCTGAGGCTGGACTGACTCATTGCTTGTGTGGGCTGTGGACCCCTCAGGGTCTCCGAAGGCTCCGTAGCAGAGTGGGGGAGTTGTTGGCACCGGGGTCTGAGCAGGCTGGGGATTGGCAGGCGCCAGTTTTCTGAATTGTATTGGATCTCTTCTCAGGTGGAGGATGAAACTGTTCTGTGCAATATCCCTTACATGGGAGATGAGGTGAAGGAAGAAGATGAAACTTTCATTGAAGAACTTATTAATAACTATGACGGGAAAGTTCATGGAGAGGAAGGTAACTCGGGAGCAGTAAGCGCAGTCCGTTCAGGCTCTTGCAAATGACGTATCGAAGTAGTCCAGTGGTCAAAAGGTGGCAGCAGTAACCAGCTTTTCTGTGGGAGCTCCTAGAGCAGAAAGACAGGGACGTACGTGCCTGCTCTTGTAGTTGGCAAGGACACAGTCCTTCCCTGTGGAGCTGCCTGCCCCGTCCTGAAGCTCTGCCTGGAGGAGGAAGACAGTGGAAGGCTCTGGCATGGCCTGTCCTCAGGCTGCTGAAAGAGATACAGCGCTCCCTCACTCTGTGGCATTCAAATCCCACCTGTCTCTACAAAATTGAGAGAAAGATCCTGGTGTTGTGTGGCTGGCTTGCGATTCACCACCACGAGGAGCGTGAAAGGCGATGGCACTCCCACTAACGGGCTGGTGTCTCTGTGTTACAGAAATGATGACAGGGTCAGTCCTCATCAGCGATGCTGTGTTCCTGGAGCTAGTGAACGCCCTGAATCAGTACTCGGACGAGGAAGAGGAAGGACACAATGATTCTGAGGCTAAACAGGAGGATGGGAAAGAGGAGCTGCCAGTCACAAGGAAAAGAAAGAGAATTGTAGCGGAAGGTGGGTTTGGCCACAGAAACTGGGGTTCTGCTGGTTTCCATCGTACCCTGCCTGAGTCAGCTGAGCGCTGCTCTCCTGCCATCACACCTGGTTGTTAGTGTGTTGTTAAGCGTAGGGGCCAGCTTGGCGAGTTCTTGGACAGTGGGCCGAGGCAGAAGGGAAATCGGTTGTTCTCCCTGTGCCCTGTGGACAGGGTTAGAAGTTACCAGCTTGAAGTGTCATGAGGCAGAACTTAGACGAGTCATCTGGAAAAACCATTCCATGGTGAGGTTAGCCAAGCAGTGGGATGTTATCTGAGGGGGCTGTGGAATCTCTGATCTTGGAGTTTTTAAAGTGCTGGCCTGACCAGCACCTGTGAGGGAGTTTGTAGGCAGAGCTGATGCTCCTGCAGGCCAGGGAGGTGGAGCACTTCAGATCCCTTCCAGACCCGACACGTGTTCCGTGTCTTAGTGTCCCTCTCTGTGCCACCTGGAGTTCTTGTTGCGTAGGGGAAGCTCTGGCTTGTGGGATTTTCATGTGTCCTGCTTGACCTTAGGAGTGCTGACTGGCAGTTTTGTCCTCAGCTTTAGTTTATAGTGATACGGGTAGGACAAATACCAGGAGCTTTTGTACATGTGGAAAAGCATTGTCCACAGATCCCGTCTTGATAAGAATAAACAGTAATAGTCCTTAAGAAATCGTTAGTGTTACCGTCAGTATGTTATGCTCCTCTGAAAGTGGCAGTGGGCTGCACCTGGAAATGCTTCAGTCTAGTTGCAGGACAAAAAGTTTATCTGTTGTGTGTGGGATTACATTTCTGCCTCTTAAAATACAATCGTGAACACCTGCTGGAATCGCTCTCTGCATAAGAAGGAAGCACATGTGCACATCCAACTTAACTGAGGAATTGTCTCTCTTCTTGTCAGGTAACAAGAAGTGTTCAAAGAAGCGGTTTCCAAATGACATGATATTCACTGCTATTTCTTCTATGTTTCCTGAATACGGCTTCCCAGACGACATGAAAGAGAGGTGAAGATCTCTACTTAAGTTGTCTGTTACCTTTCCTAGCAACAACTGAAATCCGTATGTCAGCAAACAGGGCTGTGCTCTGGCCAAATGCAGAGCTCAGCTGGCTGCCGGCACCGGGAGCAGAGCGGGGTGTGGGCGGTAGGAGCTTTAGTTTGGCCTCGAGGCATCTGGGCCAGAATCCCACTGGCCCAGGTAGCAATGTCCCTGTTAGGGAGGTGTGCCCATCTGTGGGTGTTTCTGTTTGTCGACAGGTACCGGGAGCTGACGGAAGTGTCAGACCCGAACGCGCTGCCGCCGCAGTGCACCCCCAACATAGACGGGCCGTGCGCGAAGTCGGTGCAGCGGGAACAGTCCCTGCACTCCTTCCACACCCTCTTCTGTCGCCGCTGCTTCAAATACGACTGTTTTCTGCATCGTAAGTGCAGTCTTGGCCGGACGCTTCCCTAGAGCCCTTTTCTCCTCATTTTTCCTCAGTGCTTCATACCTCTGCACGCCTTGCTTAGTGTCTGTGCTGCAGTCTGTAGAGGGTGGTGCCTCCCTGGAGTTGGCCGCGGAGCCTTGGGAGCCGACAGGTGCCCAGAAGCCTGTTGTAAAGACGGCTCTGCTCCTTCCCTCAAACGGATGGTAAACCGACCTGCGTGGCCATCCGCTCTTTCTCACCAGAGTTCAGCACGCTGCATTCGAGCCGCCCGGCAGTTTGTGCCGCAAATACTGCCACGACTAGACTTTGCTGTTGCTTTGCGGAAGCTCATCAGGGAAAGGCATGAGTGTTTCACTTCCAAAGTCTGGACGTGCCCCTGTGTTTTGTTGCCTCGCTGGAACTTACAGCTTCATCTTAGTCATGCTCCTGCGGTGTGTCTGCCAAAGCCTTTTGGATGCTGATGAGCTGTTGGGCCTGCTGTTTCCCAGGTCTAAGGGCTCCTTTGGAAAGTCCCAGGACTCTTTCCAGTGAATTATTTATTAAAAGATACGATATTGAGATCATGTGGTCTTTTTGTTTCAGTGTGAAAGCAGATCTTTTTCCTATGGCCTCTCCTTCCCAAGCGTTCCCCCGCTGCTGCCAAGTGCTGTCCGTGGCCAGAGCAGGGCTGGCCGGAGGTGCTGCCGCCTCGCTCCGCCCTGCCTGAGAGCTGCTCGCGCCGACGGCCCCAGGCTCCCGCTGACCTTCGCTGAGCTCCTGCTGCCCCCTGTCCCTTGCAGTATGGGGGGGAGACTCTTGGAGGATGCTAATAGTAAAGATAACTGTTATTTTTTCAGCTTTTCATGCTACTCCTAATGTGTACAAACGAAAGAATAGAGAGACCAAGATTGAGCCAGATCCTTGCGGAGCAGACTGTTTCCTCTGGCTGGTACGTTTCTGTGTTGCTGCTTTTGAAACTGTGAGAGAAGTGGCCTGGGCAGCCCTGCTCTGCAGAACTCCATGGGTCCTTGTCACAGCTTTGATGATTTTTCAGAGTTAGTTCTAATCCTCTTTGGATTCAGGTGAGCATGAATCCAAACGCAGACTTTACCAGATGCATATTTTAGCAAATGTCTGGTGCAGACTAATTTCATAGCTGGCGGATGGGAGATCGTGGTGACAAATGATTTCGCTGGACTCTGCGCAGCGTTTGAAAAATGAAGCCCAGCTTAAAAATGCTGGGGAAGGAATCTAGTGTCTGTGGGGAAGGTTTGAGCTATTATAAAAACTGCTCCTTGAGAAGAGCAGCCCAGCTGTGTTATGAGGGTGAGGGCTGCAGGTCGGGGGTGTGGCTAGAGGGAGATGGCTGCACAGGGTGGTGGGAGCTGCTTGGCTGGCTGGGACCCAGGCTGTCCCGGAGCTGTGGAGGCCAGGAGAGCTCCATCGCCAGGGCAAGAGGCAGGGCAGCGGGCCTGCCTGGGGCCAGGGAGCCTCCTCTGACCGGGGAGCTGCTGAAGGAAGCGAAGCGGGAAGGCACAAGTGGCTGGCAGGGCCCTGGCCGTTGCTGAGGTGACCTCACGTGGTGGGTGTCCCACCTTCTCGCGGTCGTGGCAGGGCAGGGCTCGTCCCAGGGCCTGTGGACAAGCCTTTTTGCATTCTGTGGTCGTCTGCCACCCGCCTTGTCTTCTGCTCTGGTTGCAGGAAGGAGCCAAGGAGTTTGCTGCGCTGCACAACCCCAGGTCCAAGTGCTCGGGCCGGCGCCGCCGGAGGCACCACGTGGTGGGAGCTTCCTGCTCCAATGCCCCGGCTTCCACCGTCACTGAGGCGAGGGAGGGCGACAGCGACCGAGACACGGGCAACGAGTGGGCCTCGAGCTCCTCGGGTACGACGCTGGCATAGGGACGCCGCAGCGCCTCAGGTCGGGGGGCGGGTGGTGCCACATGGCTGAGCCCTGGAAGGGGAAGGAGTTGTGGTGGCTGCAGTGGCCGTGGTGCGGCGAGGGGCTAGCGCTGGGCTACCGGGGTGGGGTGGGGAGCCGCGGGGATGCGTTCTGCTGTGCTGCACTTGGCCTCACGTGTGCCTCTCCTGCCAGAGGCAAACTCCCGCTGCCAGACCCCCACCAAACAGAAGCTGAGCCCAGCCTCCTCCCAGCTCTTTGCGGTGGAGACGCCGCAGGAGCCCGTCGAGTGGACGGGAGCTGAGGAGTCGCTCTTCCGCGTCTTCCACGGGACCTACTTCAACAACTTCTGTTCCATTGCCCGGCTGCTGGGCACCAAGACCTGCAAGCAGGTGGGTGCCTGGGAGGCGCAGGCGCTGGCCCCGCAGCGGCAGCGAGGCCTTGGCTGCTCCTGCTTCTCCACCACAAGTCACCTCGAGGAATGAGCTGCACCAACGCGTGGGGGAGGTCGATGGGGGTACTTTGCAGTGGCGCCGCTGTTTGCAGAGCGAGCCCTGCGTGTGCCCGGGGTGGTTTGCCTCCTCCTCGGGAGCGCTGGAGGGGCAGGCACTCATCTCCCCTAGGCGACAGAAGCAAGGGCAGCCGTGGTGGGCTTGCTTGCTTTCAGTCTGTTCGTACTTTAGAAAAAAACGACTTGAGTACACTGAGCATTTTTTGCTTCTTTTTTTGCTAGGTCTTTCAGTTTGCGGTGAAAGAATCACTTATAACAAAACTGCCAACGAACGAATTAATGAATCCATCCCAGAAGAAGAAAAGAAAGCACAGGCAAGTGTTGGACAAGCTTGTTTTGTTCTTAAAATGCAACCAGATGCACTGCTTTTTGTGCCAGCGCATTCCTGGTAATCCCCATCTGGCTCCCAGCTATGCACAGGTCCCGCCACCACCCAGGGCTGCTGGTGCTCCTGGTGGGGTGCTGCCCCCCCGGCCTGGCCCCCGTCTCATCTGGGGGCTCTGCAACCTCAAGGCTCAGCCCCGCGGGAGCTGGCCGTAGCGCTGCACTGCTGCGGGAGGGCCAGTACTGTGTCCTCACGGCAACGTTAGCCTCAGCAACTTGGCTTACCATCTCCTTTTTCTGTGCTGATCTCAGTGTGTCTGGTATTATTCTGGCTCTAGCATTTCCCCTAAATAACTTCTGCTGTAGCTGCATCGTGCTTATCTTTCTCTGTTTTTTTATGATGGCTGCTAATGGATGGAGCTGCAAGGCAGCCTCGCTGGGACAAGTCTCCTGGTGCTGCACAGCCCTGGCTTGGGCCCTCCTGACGAGGTTCGTGCGTCCTCTCAGCTCCTCTCTGCTTCTCTTCCAGGTTGTGGGCTGCGCACTGCAGGAAGATCCAGCTGAAGAAAGGTAGCGTTTCCTGTGCTGCCTCACACCAGGCTCGCGTGGCCGCTCACCCGTGGGACCGAGCTCTCCGGCTCGCATCACGGGACAGCCACGTCCTGCTCTCCAGCCCAGCGGCGGTGGGGAGGTGACTCCCGCCTCCAAGCTCTTTGGGATGCTGTGGGCTGGCTCTGCTGCTGCTGTGCTGTGGGAATCACCACCGTGCCAACACTGTGTGGCTCTATGCGTGGTGTGGCCTTGCTGCAGCCAGAGGGGGAGGCTGAGGCTCGGAGCAAAGCCCTGGGTGTGCTGCTTTGAAACGTTTCTGCAATGTGCAGCTTCTAATCTGTGTGTTTCTCCTCTTTTTCTAGATAACTCACCGACCCAGGTTTACAACTACCAGCCCTGTGACCACCCTGAGCATCCCTGTGACAGCTCCTGCCCTTGCATCATGACTCAGAATTTCTGTGAGAAGTTCTGCCAGTGCAATCCTGACTGTAAGGAGAAACCTAGGGCTGTTGGGCAGGAAAGCTGCCTGCTTTCCTGACACACACCAGGGGAGGGTGCTTGCTGGAGGCCTGCTTTATTCTTACATTCACTGTTCTGCCCTTGTGCAGCGTTTTGGTTGGCACTCTGCTAAAGTCCAAGTCTCAGCTGCCCAGAGCAATGTGGACGTAGAGCTCTTTGTTAGCACAGACACTTTCCTTATGTTAGCGGGGTGGTGAGCAGGCAGAGTGGCCCCTGGTCACAGACAGGCTTAGTTCTGTAGCTGCCCAGGGCGAGACCCGGCTGGGGAGAAGCTTTGGTTGGGGCAGTGACACCGTCTGGGCCCTCTATTCTCTGAAAAAAACCCACGGTGCAAACCTGTGGGCTGTGTTGCTGCAGGTCAGAACCGCTTCCCAGGCTGCCGCTGCAAAACCCAGTGCAACACCAAGCAGTGCCCGTGCTACCTGGCTGTGCGAGAGTGCGACCCGGACCTCTGCCTGACCTGCGGGGCCTCCGAGCACTGGGACTGCAAGGTGGTCTCCTGCAAGAACTGCAGCATCCAGCGAGGCCTCAAAAAGGTATGGGCAGCGGCAGGGCTCTGCGCTGCTGGAGGGGCTGCCTGGGGGTCGGGCTGACGAGTAGAGCTCCCGCGGCCTGTGGGAGGGGTGCGAGCCACCCGTGGCTGTGCCGGGCGGCGCAGAGCCCTGCGCTGTTGCTTTCTGGTCTGCCTGCCCCATGGGCAGTGATCTGTGTGCTGGGAGGTGGAGGCCTTCCCGACCGTAATCGTTTCCTTTTCACCTTGGCTCCAGCATTTGTTGCTGGCACCATCAGATGTCGCTGGCTGGGGGACTTTCATCAAGGAATCTGTGCAGAAAAACGAGTTCATCTCCGAGTACTGCGGTGAGGTCAGTGCTTCTGCCCATGCTGGGGCTGAGGTGCTGGGTGCCCGAGAGGCTGCATTTAGTGCAAATGTCTCCTTCTGCCGCTGCTCCAGCAGGGACAGCGTGCCTTCCCCAGCTCAGACGTGGGCTTCCTGTGACCACGTTCAGAGATCGAATCTCGTGCTGTTTTGGGACCCATCTCAGTACCTCCAGGCCCTCTACTGTGTATCTGCTGCTGCACTGGAGTGCTGGCGAGTTCATGCCCATGTGGTGGGGGGGACAGGAGGGGGTCTCCAGTGTAGGCAAGTGGCTCCTTTCTGTGCTCTCACATGCCGAGTCTTTCAAGGTGTTCTCCTTCTCCAGCTTATTTCACAGGATGAGGCTGACCGACGAGGGAAGGTCTATGACAAGTACATGTCCAGCTTCCTCTTCAACCTCAATAACGGTAACTCAGTTGCAGCTTCAAGGGGTGGAGGAGACACCCCCCTTCCTGACAGAGGCTGGTGGCTGGGTGGGCAGTCTCAGCCCACCTCTTGCCTGAGCAACGGGCCTGTCTTTACAGGGTTTGTTGTTTGACTTCTTTTCATATAGATTTTGTTGTTGATGCCACCCGCAAAGGAAATAAAATCCGCTTTGCCAATCACTCAGTGAACCCCAACTGCTACGCCAAAGGTGAGATATCTGCCCAGGCAGGCCTCAGTGCGGGATGGCTCTCGGGGTGCTGCTCAGCAGGTTCTTGGGGGTCCCAACTCACCCTGAGCTCAGCAATGTGGTGGCCCTGGCCTCACAAGGAGGGATCGCTGCTGGGAAGTGGCTGGGGCTCCCCGTCCTTGCTGGGCAGGAGCTCGAGTACCACGGCCCCAGGGACCAGCAGGTGGCCAGGCAGGGCAAATGGGCTATGAGACCTCCTGGCATGAGCTGAAGCTGCTGTCTCTGATGTCAACTCTCTGGCTGCAGTTGTGATGGTGAATGGAGACCACCGGATTGGGATCTTTGCCAAGAGAGCCATCCAGGCGGGAGAGGAACTCTTCTTTGATTACAGGTACCTTGGGGAGTGGCTGGCTGCGGTCTGAGGTGCAGGGCTGGCCCCACTTTCTTTGTGTGAGGAACTCGGGAGGTCATTACAGCAGCTGTGGCTTTACTGTCCCACAGGTACAGCCAGGCAGATGCCCTGAAGTACGTCGGCATAGAGAGGGAGACAGATATCATCTAGGCTCTGTGCAGGGTGGTCCCCAGCGCACCTTGCTGCTGCACCTTGTAAGCAATGCCATGTTTGCTTCACGCTGACATGATTGCTGCTGTTCCCGTTGCTGTGTGTGTCACAAGCGCAACTTTCCATCCAGACACCCGGAGAGAGACTCGGGGCGGGAGCAGCTGCTGTGGGGCTGGCGGCTTTGCTCTGCGGGCAGTCTCCTGGGCTGGAGGGAGCCCGTGGACACAGGCAGCTGGGGCTTGAGGAGAAGCTGTGGTCCAGGAGGAGGGACAGCTGCAAATTCCCAGTCTCTTTCCATTTTCTGCCAACTGCTGGGAGGTCAAGAGCATACTGCCTGCCCCGAGGCCCAGGGTGCAGATGGGGACAGAGAGGCTGGTGCTCCCCTCCTGCCCTGTCCCTGTGATAGGCTCTGCTCTTGGGTGCTACCTCCTGCCTCCTGTTTCGTCCTGGCGATGGGGACAATGACAGGATTGGAAGCCATGGAGAGATGGCTGCGGGGGTCGGGGAGCTCTGTTTCGCTCTGCCCCGGCTGGCTGGGGCGAGCAGCACTATGCAATGAGTCCCTTTGGGTAGGGACCTGCTGAGGGACGCTCTTACGGGGGTGCAGCTGCAAGCGCGTGGGGAGTACAGAGTCAGAGGGAACCCGTGGGCCTGAGGAAGACCCTCCAGTGCTTTCTCATGGCTCGAGTGTGGCTGGCGGCTCGTGCCCCTCCCCAGCAGCTCTGCTGCAGGGCCCTTCAGGGCTGGTGTGGGGATACCTCTGCCCAGCAGCCATGGGGCTGTGGGGGGGACTCTCTGACCCAGAGCAGAAGACAGACCTCGGCCACTCCGTGCTCCGGGCGGGTGCTGCGTGACCAGGCAATGCCGGAGCTGGTTCCTCCAGCTTCCTCTGTCAGGACAGTCCCTTTCACAGCAGCACAGGTGCTGTGGGGGGTGTTGGGGACTTCAGGAACCAGCAAAGTGGGAGCCCTCGGGCGAGAGCCTTTCGTTGCTCAGGACTGTTGAATGCTGAGTGCCGAGGTTTGAGCAGGGAGCAGCAGACTGGCTGCTGCCTGCATGACCAGAGAAGGCTCCACAGAAACCTGCCTTGGGGTTTCTGACAGCCTGGCCCCGGCCCTGGGGATAAAGGAGAAATGTTCTCTGGCAGCGTGAGTTTTGGCCTTAGCGCTCCATGCAAAAAGAAAAAGAAAAATGCACTTTAATCCTTCTCGGCTGGCAGCAGCATCCCTGTCCTGCTCTGGGGCTGGAGGGACACAGGCGGCTGTCATCCCACGGCAGCACCTCTGCAGGGACGTTGCTCTGCTCTGGGGGGGACCCGAGGGCTAGGGTCCTCCCCGGGCAGCCACACACAGTGCTGGCTGCCTGCCCAGGCTGGTGTGGGTGCTGGCAGGTGCTGCGCCAACTGTCTGGCTCTGGGGACGATGCGAGGAGCTCGGCTGAGCCCAGGCACGGCACCGAGGGGGCCGGAGCCCCTCGCCCACTCTAGGGGTGGAGGGGCATGGAAGGGGGGGAGCATTTGTCTGGGGGCACCCCACGGAGTTGAGCAGCTCTATGACCCTGGCTCAGCGCCTTGGGGCGCTCCCGAGGTGCAGCCCTGTCCCAGCCCTGTGGTCTATGAGCGCAGAGAGGTGTTGGGTCTGCCCCGGGAGCCGAGCCCTCCTCGGCGTAGCCCTGCGCAGCATCTTTCCCACCCTCCGTCTGTCCGTCCATCCTGCTGTCTGTGACATCCTCCTGGAGCTCAAAGGGGTTTGGGTCTGTCTGGAGCAGCACTTGTACCCCAGCCCCTGCCTGAGCCCCGCTTCCCGGCACCTCCGGGTCGCCCCAACCCCGCGCTCAGCTCAGCGTCCTCTGCCACTTTGGCCATATCCGCACTGCGCCAGGCTTGTGTCTGTGGTTCGTTGATGGTGAATAATAATGCACTTTAAAAATAACGTGGCTTGTAGCCTTTGTCATAATAAAGTGATAGCGAACATCCTCTCGTGGCTTGCTGGCCTCTCTTACCCCAGCACTGTCCCTGCCTGTTGGGCAGCCCGCAAGCAGCCGGTGCTGCCGAATCGGCACCAGCTCAGGGCTGGGAGGTGGCAGAGGTGTGGTGCGGGGAGACAGGGACGCGCCTCTGTGTGCATGAGGGGAGCGGTGGCCGGAGCTGCATCCAGGCCCGGCTTTGTGTGTCCTGGGTCCTGCTCTGGGAGCGGGCATCGCTGTTGTCTGTGAGGCTGAGCCAGAGCACGGGAGAGGAGCTGCTGCTCCTGCACCCAGGCTGATGGCGTGAAGGGTGGGGAGTGTCAAACGCCATCATTCTGCCTTTATTTGAGTATCTTCACATCTCAGTCAACAAAACAGGTTTTTTAAAAATAAAGTGCCCAGTGGAGCTAGGCCTTTGGGTAGATAAATGCATTTCTGTAACATAGTCTTACCACAATACAGCGAGTGAACAGGAGCTTTCCCTGGGCTGGAGGTAATCGGCAGGACCGGCACTTCGTACAGGGAAGTAGCAAACTACAGACCACGTACCACGACGCGCGGAACGTAACACCCGACAGGAGCTTCCGTTTGGTTTTTTTTTACAAACCGGTAGAATAAAAAAATCAGAGTGTAGTAGAATATCTAGCAACAAAAATGGTAGAAAGGATCTGTACCTGATCGTGTGAAAGCAGCATCTCAGCGGAGCGTGGCGGCGTCATGCGCGGCACCCGCGCGGGCGGCGCCTGGTGGGTGCCTGGGCCGTGCCGCGGGGCTGGGGGTCGCGTGGCTTCCTCCGTGGCTCTGGCTAAGCGAGCAAAGCAGCGGGTAATCTACGCGCGGGCATCGCTATCAGGGCGGTGGTGGCCGGGAAGGTGGGTGGGCTGCGCGGCCCTGGGGGTCCCTGCCGGGGCAGGGCAGGATTTGGCAGCTGGTGGGGGGGGCAGCCTCTGGCACAGGGGCCACCGGTGAGCCCCGAGCGAGCGGGGCTGGGGCTCGGTGGGTCACGGCCGGGCTCCAGGGCTGGGTGAGTGGCAGCCACAGGGCGGATCTGGCAGTCGGCACGATCCGGTCCAGAGGCAGCTGTTGGCAGTTCAGGTGTGCTCGGCCCTTTGGTCCCGCGATGCTCGTCCCCGGTGAATCCTGGGGCTGCGAGCCCGTCCCACCCCCGGCCCCGCTAGTCCCCTTTTGCCTCCTCCAGGATCTGGGGCAGGTTCTGGTCCTTGCGTGCTGATGGCGGCTTCGCAGCGCCGCCATAGTCCTGGATGGCCTTGGGCTCGTTGGTGTGGTAGGAGCCCTTGTAGCGGTGGTAGTAAAAGTACAGCAGCACCAGCAGCGCCCCGAGCAGCAGGAGCAGGAAGGTCACAACTGTGTGGAGAGGCGGCCGTGAGGGGCTGGGGAGGGGCTGGGGAGTGAGGGGCACCGGGCGGGTGCTTCACTTACACCCGATGATGATCCCGATCCAGCCGTCGTCGTGCACGTGTGGGAACTCTGTGAAGAAAGAGGGGCTGGCTGAGACTGGGCTGCAGCGGGGTCTTGTGCTGGAGCATTCTGCTGAAGCTAATGCTTGCCGGGGGCTCCCTCCCCACCGGGGTCCCACCATGGCACCCACCTGTGCCCATGTACCAGGGGTCCATCTCAGGAGGGATGAGGATGGTGGTGAGGGGGAGCATGGAGGCACAGCTCGACTCCACCAGCTCCCCCCCGGATGCTGTAGGGCCGCACGACGCTTGTGGGGCGGAAGATGGCTTTGAGGGGGACGAGGCTGTTAAACTTCACCCCCGAGAGGCAGCCCGAGAAGCCGGGTGTGTTGTAGCGCTGGATCTCGGGGTCGATCACGCCAGTCTCTGTGGGGGCACAGGAGAAGGCTCATCCCTCGCAGAGGGCAAGGACCCTGCTGGGCAGAGGAGACCCTGGAGATCCCAGCGGGGGGGTCGTGGCCAAGGGCAGGACACAGCTCACCCATCACGCGCCCCAGGTACAGGTTCTTGGGCGAGTCCAGCTTGCTGTCCACGAACAGGGAGAACTGCTGCTCCATGACGGGGAGGTAGTCCACCTGGGAGGCAGGTGTACGGCATCAGCACCCGCTGACTCTCCTCCACCTCCTCCCCCTCAGCCTGATCCCCTGCCCCGTACCTGAGTGTAGAGCGTGCGGTGCAGGCGGGTGATGTTGACGTGGTGGGGCCGCCCGTCCGTCACTGGCTTGGTGGTGAGGGCAAAGACGTAGGGGCTGGTGCCCAGCTGGTAGCGCAGCTGCAGGCTCCCTGCGGGCAGGGGCTCCCGTCAGCGCCCCAGAGCTCGCAGCGGGCGAGTCCAGCTCCTCACAGGGCTGGTGACTGCCATCGGCAGGGAGGAGGGTCCAGTGTGGCCCCAGCACCCAGGCAGGTCCCCGCAGCTCCAGGTGAGCCCCAGGGCATGGAGCCTGCCCTCACCATCATCCTTGATGAGCACCGCCATGTAGTCCTTGACAAAGGAGCTGATGTAGAGCAGCACAGCAGGCGCCGAGGTGGTGCTGAAGCTGAAGCTGACCTCCTCGCTGGTGAGGTTGTAGCCAGGCAGGGGCTGCCAGGGGCTGCTGACAATGCTGGCGAACTCACGGGCGGCATACAGTGACACGGGCAGGATGTTGTACCGTACCCACGTGCCCTCCTCAAAGTACCCGCCGATGTCTGGGAGGGGACATGCAGGGTGATGGGGCGGCTGGCTCCTCTGCCCCGCCCCAGCCCAGGGAGGGTCCCCGTCCCCAGTGCAGGGGCTGCAGCCACTCACCGTAGTTGCAGAAGGGCCCGTCGAAGGCAGAGACGCTGCAGTTGCAGCTGTAGTGGCTGTAGCGCTCGACACAGAGCCCGCTGTTCTGGCAGGGCACTGGCGGGTCCTGGCAGTGGCCAGTGCAGTTGACCCGCACGCCCTCGGTTTCATTGGCCTTGCCTTCCAGGTTGAGCGTCACCCCGTTCATCCGCAGCCCCCGCAGGCACCCCAGGAACGGGCGCATCTTGTGCTCCGCCGCGCCTGCACCCAGACTGACCCTCAGCACACTGCGGCATGCGGGGACCCAGGGATGCGGGAACCCGGACGCGGGCTCTCACCGACATAGAGGGGCCTGTCGAAGTTCAGGTGGACGAAGCTCTGCGGGGGCGCTGGCCTCACCACCCAGGGCAGCTTGTCCACCCGCAGCCGTGCCAGCTTGACGTTGAGCTCAGCCTTCACCTGGTGCCATTCGTCGTCATTCCAGGGCACCACCGACCGCACCGTCAGGTTCTCGTCCCCGTTCCCGATGTCGTAGATAAACACGACATCCCTGGTGGCTGTGGGGACACGGTGTTGGGAGGGGTGCCTGGTCCCACCACCCTCCACCCCCCGAAACCCTTGCATGCCGTACTGTTGAGCTCGATGCGGATGTAGTTTCGGGAGCCCGGGTTCTCCAGGAAGACGCCGGACTGGGCAGTGGTCTTGAAGTAGAAGGAAATGTCGAGGCTGTGGTTGGCCTGGAAGGTGGGGAAGAGCAGGGCTGTGCCCCTGTTGAAGGAGACGGTGTTCCAGGTGTTGCCTGCAGGGAGCGAGAGGGCCAGTGAGGGATGGGCACGGACTCTCCACAGGTGAGGGACCCTGTGGGCATGGGCCCCCTGCAGACAGGGGACCCCCTGCAGCTCTGGTCACTCACGGTCTCCATAGCACCGCAGGGGCCCCAGCAGGAACTGGGCTTCGGAGCCGGAGCGGTTGGTGTCCCCAACCACAACCTGGGTGACGGGCAGGTGGTCCACGAAGGTCAGCAGACCCTTGTCTGTTCTCCTGCAAAGGGCGTGTGGTTCGGAGGAGCTGTGAGGGGCTTCTGCCCCTCTGCCAGCCCACACCCCTGCCGAACCCCCCACCCGAACCCCTGGAGTCTATGCATGCAGCCCCTGTCCTGCAGCCCCCACAGCTCACCACAGCGCGTGGTCGGCATCACAGTTGCAGAAGAACTTGGGGTCGGCGCAGCTCTTGTCCAACCCGCAGGCGCAGCGCTGGATGCCCGGCTGTGAGCCCCCCCAGTAGTAGTGCCGCTCATCATGTCGACCCATCCAGAAGCTGAAGGGCAGCCCCGCTGCAGGCACAGGGGAGGGTGAGGACACGGCCCCGCGGCTCAGCCCCACAGCACGGCCCCACGGCACGGCTTCGCTCCCCCCGGCGCTCACTGGGGGTGTTGAGCAGGCGGGAGCTGTAGCAGTGGAGCTCGATGCGCTGCTCGCAGTACTCGGAAGCATTTGCCAGCGCCGAGACCTCGGCCCAGGAGGCGTTCCAGTACTCCACGGCCCCCAGGTAGGGCTGGTCCACGCTGGAGCCGGTCACCCGCGTGGCGTAGTGGCGGTTGTGCCGGATGATGGTCCACGCCCGGTCCTCTGCAGAGGTGGCTGCTCTTAGGACCAGTCCCCTGGGACGTTCCAACTCCCTTCATCCTTCTCTGGTCCCAGTGCCCAGGTGGGGGCTTATCCCTGGGGGCAGACCCCTGTGCCCTCCCGCCGCCCCCACCTCGGATGTCGCAGTACACAGTGAAGGGCTTGAGCGGCCCGCTGCCATCTGGGTCGATGGTGTAGTTCCCTGAGGTTTTCCCACTGACCCGGTAAGCATCGCAGGACTCCTTGTAGAGAGCTGGAAGAAGGGAACGGGCTGTATCAGTGCGAGGAGGGCAGCAGGAGGAGCCGTGGGTGCTGTCCTGCCCCCATTGCAAGGGCCCGGGCTCACATTTGTGGCAGGTCTCCCCCTTGTACCCAGTCAGGTCACAGATGCACATGAAGTCATCCCAAGACTGGATGCAGCGGCTGTCGTGCTCACAGAGGTTGGGGGTGCACCTGAGGGGGCAGAAGGCTCCTGTCCCAGCACCGGTGCAGCCCCCTGGCCCCTGCTCACTCCCAGCCACCATCCCTGTCCTGACCAATACCTGTCCACAATGCCGCAGACATTGAAGAGCACGTTGAAGTACTGTGCGAGCCGGTGCTGCACCAGCAGCTCCACGTCCACAGGCTGCATGTCCACGTTCAGCATCTGCAGGCAGCCGTGGAACGCCGTCTGGTTCGACCGGCAGCCGGTGACTGAGGCTGGCTTGGGGCATCCTGCAAGGCACAGCAGGGTGAGCAGCCCCCAGGCAGCCATTGCCCCCGGCGCTCTCCCCACCACCCACCTCCGAAGAAGTACTGGCTGCCGGTGCGGAGCTGGAAGGGGTGCGCCACCCGGAACTCGGCACCATCGTCATCGTCGATGGTCACCACGGCCGAGCCGTCCCTTGCCACCAGCTGCACCGAGTGCCAGAAGCCGTCATTCAGGCGATGCCCTGTGTGGGGAGAGGAGGGTACATGGGCAGCCACCACTGCCAGACCAGCCCCCGCCACCACGCCGGTTCCCCCTCCCACCTGCGGCAAACTCCAGCTTCTTCTTGCCAGGCTGAATGATGGAGACGTTGAGCTGCCCCTCACTCAACACCATCTCGAGGGAGCCCAGGCGGTCGGCGAAGCTGGTGTAGAGCAGGAGCCCGGCCATGTCCCAGGAGCGGAAACGGAAGCTGACAGCCAAGCGGTTCCGCCGCGGGATCCCTGGCACCCGCACGTAGTTGTTGATGCCGGCAAAGGTGATGGGGGTGGTCAGCTGGTCCTGGCAGTAGTGGCCCACCCTGCCCTGGGGGTGACCACAGGAGGTGATGAGGAAGGGGATGCTCCTGTGGCAGGCAGGCCTCCCCCATCCCCACAGCCCTGGCCCCAGCTGCCCCCGCTCGATCCTGTTGCCTGGCAGTGCCGAGCGGGCGCCCCGGGCCAGGGACGACCTTATGCGGTCAATGCGGCACCGCTCGGCTGAGCACGGCTGCTGCCCGGTGTCACCCCACCCCCCAGTGGGGGGAGCATGGCCCTGGGGAAGGGGTCACCCCACAGCGGGGCTGAGGACCTGGCCCTCCTCCAGGAAAGGGTTCCCTTGAGGCAGGGACAGGACCCCCAGGGAAAGATCCACCCCCAGGGCTGGACCTCGAAGCGGATGTTGGGTCTCCGGTGCCGGGCCAGGTCGGCGATGTTGACGCCATTGAAGATGATGTTCTCTACGCAGCCCCGGAAGTTTTGCCGGTAGGTGAGGTGCTGTTTGTCTTGGTCAATCACGCCCCCGAAGAAGACCTGGGGAGCAGGGGAAGGGGGTCATCCCCTCGCCAGGGGACACTGGGGGTCAGCACGCTTGTAGCTCCCTGCCTGTCGCACCCACCTCAGTGTCGAGGTCGAGCTGGTCAAACATGCCGTGGCAGCGGAAGCGCTTGACCTCCCCATCCAGCGTCAAGTTGACGTAGCGGCCAAAGCGCTCAATGTGCAGCGAGTGCCAGTGCTGGTCATCCAGGAGGCTGCCCACCACCGCTGTCGTGTGGCCCTCGCTGGCGTGCAGCGGGCTGCTGCCTGGAGAGGGGCAGCCTCAGCCCCCGGCCCCCCACCCACACCCCCCAGCCCCCGGCCCTGGCTTACCTAAGCTGATGTGCAAAAAAAAGCTGAGCCTGCTTGAGCTCCACCGTGATGTAGTCACCCTGTGCGCCCTCCCCGTGCATAAGCACCCCATCCTGCTCCAGCGTCTTGAAATTGAAGGAGATGTCATCCTCGAAGGTGCTGATCCTCTTGGCCCGGAAGCGATAGGAGATGGCATCGTCCCCGTCAAAGTACAGCACATGGGACCCTGGGAGGGGCAGAGCAGCCCCAGCATCACCGCCTGCCGCAGCAGCGCCTCAGCACGGGAAACACCCCTGTCTGCTACGGTTTGTGTCGGAGCTGAGGACTGCAGACAGACTCGGGGAATTCCCTCGGGAAAAGGGCTTCCCAGGTGTGCCCCCCCCGCCAGGGCCTGGTCCCGGCACTCACGGTAGGGGCAGCCGTAGAGGCCCAGGCGCAGCCCGATCTTCCCGCGCGGGTTCCAGGCTACCGGGATGATGCGGATGTAGCGCGCGAGGATGGGGTAGTGCAGGTCATGCCGCACCACCCCACTCTCATTCACGTTCCCGAAGAATGTCTGGGGGTGCAGGGCTGTCGTCAGCGCCTCGCTCCAGGTCAGGGAGCTCTGTCCCTCCAGGGGATCCTACTCCCCCAGGGGCCCCCGGACACCCCCGTACCCAGTTGCTGCCCTGCTGGAAGAAGGGTTTCCAGCTGGTGGGGTGGTCTCCGTAGAGCACAATGTAGCGTGTCAGCCAGTCGTAAGTGTTGAAGGTCCCCTGCGTGGCCACCGCATTGATCCGGTGCTTTTGCATCAGGTCTATCTGGAGCCAGGGCTGCTTGTCCCGAGGGTCAGGGGACCAGCCACTGGTGCCTGGGTGGGGGTGGCTTGGTTGGCCCCACAGCCCAGCACCTGGCAGCTCCCTGCCGAGCCTGCTCAGCCCCACCGCAGCACCCCACTGCGAGTGGGAGCTGGAGGGCTGCAGGGCCCCCCCCCTAATCCCAGGGGAGTAGGGCTCTGAGCCTGAGGGCTCTGCCCTGGGCACCCGAGGACCCCTCAGCCCCACGGCGAGACCTTGGTGGGGGCACCCATGGCCCCCTGCCCCATCTACACCCTGGTGCCGCAGGGTGGACTCACTGTGCAGCCGGGCAAAGCTGGCCGAGTAGAAGATGTTATATCTGGAGGAGGCACCGAGGGACCAGGAGTAGAGGGGAGCGACGAGCTCATCGTAGCAGGGTCCTGCAGGGAGAATGGAACCGGGCTCGGGGTGCTGAGCTGGGTGGCATCCCCGTGGCCCAACCCTGCAGGCTTGGGAGGCTCTGGGGACCCTGTGGACTTTGGAGACCCGGCGGACCCTGCGGGCTCTGGGAAACCCGCGAAGCCTGCGGGCTCTGGGGACCCCGCGGACCCCGCGGGTCGGCGGCGCGGCGGGTCCCTCCCGCTCTCCCCTCCCACTGCAGCGGAGCTGACACACCTCTGCGGGCCCCGGCGCCCGCAACAGCCGCCGCCGCACTGACGTGGGAGCCGGGACATCCCCCCCCTCCCCGGCCCCGCCCCGCCCCGCCCCTCGCAAGGACCCCCCGGCCAGGTCGGACGGAGCCCGAGGAGTCCAGGAGCATTTGCTGCACTCCCAGCCCTCACTGCAGGGCCGAGGGCAGGCGCGCTGCCCCCGCTTGCTGCACCGCCCCCTGCCGCCATCACCCCCTGCCCTCTTGACCCCCGTCCTGCATCGCCCCCCACCCCCATCGCCCCCCGCCTCCATCCCCCGCAGTCGGTGAGTCCCGGGGCCACTCCGGCGCTGGGGGACGGAGCCGCCGAGAGCCGTTCGGTGAGGCCAGGGCCTGGCCGGTCCCCGTTCCCGTCCCCGGACACCCGTTCCTAGCCCCTCCCGGCCCGGGACCGGCCCTGTGCTGCCCTGCGGCGGGGCCGTGCCGGCGGCGCCCGACCCAGTCTCGCAGGGCTGCCCCCGCCCGCCGGGGCGTCCGGATGCGGAGCCGGGCTGGGGGTGCCGGGGCCCGAGCCCCCTCCCCGGTGGGAACACGGGACTGGGCCGGCCGCGGGGATGCGACGCAGTGAGGTGGGTGCCCGGGGCACCTCTGGGCACCCCCGGGCATCCTGGATCCCCCGGTGCCGTCGGCGGGGGGTGCTGCGGCGGGGCGGCCCCGAGCAGGGCGCGGTGGGGGGGGTGCCCAGACGCCCGTGTCCGGCGGTGACCTTGGGGACGGCGCGGACCGGGGCGCCGGGGGGTGCCGGGGGATGCCCGGGGGAGAATGCGGGATGCCCGGGAGAACGGGGGATGCCCGGGGGAACGGGGGCGCCGCGGGCGGCTCGGGAGGCTGGGGCGGCTCGGGGGCTCGGGCCGGTGCGGCGGGCGCGGTCCCGCAGTGCGGAGCGGCCGCTCCCGGGGCTGCGGCCCCACTTACGTGCGAGACAGCCGGGGCGCAGGAGGCCGGCGCAGGCGGCGAGCAGGACCCCGAGAAGGCGGCGGGCGCTCATGCTGGAGCGCCCCGAGCGCCCTCGGCGCCGCCGCTCCCGGTGCTGCAGCCGTGCGGCGGAGCGGGGCCGACGGCTCCGCCCAGGGGCGGGGGGGGGGTGGCGGCGGGGGCGGCCCCGGCCCTGGCGTTTGGTGTGCGGGGGCCGGACTGGGCGCGGCGCGGAACCGCGCCCCCGAGGGATGCTCCCGCCGGGCCCCCGCCTCCCCCGGTCCCTCGAGCCGGCGCCGGCGCGGGCTCGGGCAGAGCAGGGACGGGCGGGACCGTGCGGGGAGCTCCCGGGGCTCCGCCGGTTCCCGCACGGTCTCTGCCCTCGCCGTGCCCCCCGCCGGGCTGGTGGCGTGACGCCCCCCCGCAGGCGTGGCCCCCCCAGCTCTGAGCCCCCGCAGGCGCGTCCCGGCGGCCGCGGCAGAGCGGCGGGGGGGGCTGGCGCGGTGCCCCCCTCGCAGCAGATGTGGCGGCAGTCTGTAATCAAGGCGCAGATTAAGGCCTGCGGGTTTCGGGGTCGCGGGTCTCTCCAGCGGTGCCTGAGACGGGATTTATCCTGCATCTGTTCCCGAACAGCCCCAGACACCCACGGAGGGCACGGGGGGGCTGGCAACCGTGTGGCCTAGATACGCTGCCCGCCCCACGGACCGCGTCGTGCCCCGCGTCCCCCAGCCCTGCGGGGAGCGCCCCCGCCCCAAGACCGAGAAGGAGTTGGGGGATGCACCGGGGACCTCTGGACCCGGGCAGGGTCCAGGGGCTGGGCCGGAGCACCTGCGTTCGGTGGGGCCGCGGGCGAAAGAGGGAACAGAAAGCTCCAGGTGCTGCGGGGCCGGCGACTGCACACCGGGACCTCTGCCGGGGCTGGAGCCGTGTGCCGGGACGAAGCCACGGGCGCTCCTGTCCCCAGACACTCGTAGCGCCTGCAGGTCCCTTCCCGGGACGGGCACAGCCCCACCGGGGCTTATCCTGACACCCCGGGAGCGCTGCTAGCTCCGACCACTGTCCCACGTCTCGTCCCTGCTCCGGGTCAGGGCTGTGACAGCCTTGGCGAGGGCACGCGGGGACCCTGCTCTGCACCCACAGCTGGCCACAGGGCCAGCATTTGCCGCAGGACCTTCCTCCCTCCTCCACCCGTCCCCAGGATATGGAGTGCAGGATGGCACCCCCAGAGCTGGCACAGGGCTGAGATCTGCAGCCAATAGCCTCGCACTGCAGAAAGCACAGGGGAGGGGGCGAGATCCTCCAGGGCTACCTCTGCCCACCAGCCAGGGTTCCGCGGCCCCACTGCACCATGGGCACCGTCAGCGACCGCCAGGGCTGGCAGGGACCCTTCCCGCTCCCACCTAGCTGGAGGCAGCAGGAGGGATGGGGGCAGAGCTGGGATAAGCCATGGCAAAGACGGCTGTAGTGAAGAGAAAGGGAGATTGAGGGATTACCACGACAAAAGGCTGAAAGCCCCTTAAACCCAGGGATCAGTTTGCTCCCCCCTGGAGAGAGGAAAGTGAGACCTCTGCCCCACAGGAACTAATCTGCTCCTTAATGAGGAGTTGGGAATTTTGTTGTCAACAACCAGCAACATTCCTGCCCAGTGCCACGGGGGTGCAAGGGCACAGAGGTATGGGAGTACAAGGGCACAGAGGTATGGGAGTACAAGGGCACAGGGGTATGGGAGTGCAAGGGTACAAGTGTGCAGGGCAGGACAGGGATACCTGGTTGATGGGGCTGCCCTGCACCGGCAATAGCCCCAGTTCCTGGAAGGACCATGTTTCCCATCACGACAAGCCTTTCCTGGACTGGACACAATTCTGTTAGACACCAGACCGGTGTCCTGCCTGCGCCCTGCTCAGCATCAGCCCACAGTGGTCCACGTTCTGCTCCTTGGCGTCTCTGCCTCTGGCTTCTCACTGGTCCCCCAGGAGCCACAAACAGCCTCGGGGTGGCTGGGGTCTCCTGCATGTGCTGGGTGCCCTTGGCCAGACCCCACTCCTCATGGCTGGGCTGGCCTGTCCCCCAGCGTTACATGACAGGGACTGAGCAGAGCTGCTACTTCTGTCCTCGGTGTGCAGATGATAGCTACAAAATAAAAGATGCAGGATAGGCTCCAGGGAAGCAGGGTCACATCTGCCTCCTCGCCTTCCTGCCCTGGGGCTGGGCTGTGCTCTGCACGGCTCTCGGTATCAGGAGAAGCACGTGGTCAAACCACAGGTTACAGAGCGCTCAGACGCCAACAGCACCAGACGCACCGGCTGGAGAAAAGGTCCTGCTACGTGATGCAGGAGGAGGTGAGGGGCTGTGGGGTGGGAGGTTCACTGGGGGCTGAGTGGGGATCGCCCTTGCTGGCTCTTGTTGCTTTCAAACAGTTCTCCTGTGAGTTGTGTGGATTTGAGCTGAAAGGCAAAGCCCCAGGGAATGCAGGGCAGCACATGGTGCTCCAGTTCCCCAAGGCCCAGAGCAGGGAACGGGCTGGAGGAGCTGCTGGGGAGTCAACCTGCCTCGGCAGGAGATGGGAGCACTCTCTGCAACCTCTGCCTGCAACCTCTGCGAGGCAGTGGGATGTTCCAGGCCTCCCCTGGCTGGGAGGAGGACCAGGGAGTGTGTGGCTGTGCTGGCACTGGGATCCCCAGGGCGATGAACGGGTGGGTGGGTGCCTTGGGCAGGTCTCGGGAATGCTGGCATGAAGTCCTGAGGCCCAGCTGCATGATCATGGGCTCGGCACTGAGCCCCAGAGGACGGCAGGAGCAGCTCCCCTGTGGCGGGTGCATAATTGATTCACGGGATGTGGGGCTGTGCTGGGAACGCTGTGGCTGGGGTCACGTCTCCCCGCCAGCTCTGTACTGTGGGCAGCTGCTCAGAAAGCGTGCGGTTGCTCTCGCAATGACTGAGCACAACAAACCTCCCACTGCCTCAGAGCAGGTGTAAGACAGAAACTGCCCTGAGAGTGGGGCTGGAGACCACAGCACACCCAAGCTCCTGGTGGCAGGGCTGAGTGGAGGAAGGCTGGCATGGGGTGCTGCATGATGCATCCAGGCCACGGCCCCCAAGCGTCCCTCACTCACCTCCCCCTGTGCAGACGACCCCCAGCCCCGCTGCAACAGATCCGACTGCCACCATCGACTTCTACCCCTGGGAGGATGGGTACTCGTGGGAGGACGCCATGCTGCCAGAGCTCTGTGAGAAGCAGGGGGTGCAGGGCTTTGCCCGCACCTACCAGCCCGCCGTCTACCTGCTGCTCTCACTCCTGGGCATGGTGGGGAACGGGCTGGTGCTGCTTACGCACACCCGCTACCGCCGGGCGCACAGCGTCACTGACGTCTGCCTCCTGCACCTCGCCTTGTCTGACCTCCTGCTGCTCCTGACACTGCCCTTCGCTGTCACTGACACACTGCAGGGCTGGTCCCCAGGCACGGCTGCCTGCAAGGTGCTGCAGGGCCTCTATGCCCTCAACTTCTACAGTGGCTTCCTCTTCCTTACCTGCATCAGCGTGGACCGCTACGTGGCTATCGTGCGGGTGCCGGCTGCCTGCCGCCTGCGCCCACGGGCTCGCCGCCACGGCTGGCTAACAGCAGGGCTGGCCTGGCTGCTGGCCACACTGCTGGCGCTGCCCCAGTTCATCTACGGCCGAACGGAGCGGCACCAGGACCTCCGGCTCTGCCGCGTCGCCTTCCCGCGGGCAGTGTCACGGGCGGCTCGGGGGGCCACCAACTTGGTGCAGGTCGTGCTGGGCTTCGCGGTGCCCTTCCTGGTGATGGCAACCTGCTACGCAGCCGTGGCACGGACGCTGCTGGCGGCCCGCGGTGCCCAGCCCCACCGGGCGCTGCGGGTGCTGCTGGCCCTCGTGCTGGTGTTCGTGGCCCTGCAGCTGCCCCACAGCCTGATGGTGCTGCTGGACGCGGCCGAGCTGCTCGCCAGCTGGGAGGTCAGCTGCGCCCAGAGCCGGCGCAAGGACCTGGCCCTGCTGGTCACTGGCGGGCTGGCCTACCTGCGCTGCTGCCTCAATCCACTGCTCTACGCCTTCTTGGGCCAGCGCTTCCGCCGCGAGCTGTGGCTGCTGGCGAGCGACGCGGGCTGTGTGGGGCCCCTGGAGCCACGCTGCCCCGGCTGCCCCAGTCCCCGCCGGCGGGCATCACTCTCCACCTGCCAGGACGTGATGTAGGGACGTGGTGCTCGCCGGGGCCGGGGGCCGGGGGCTCGGCCGCCTCCTCCCTGGGGAGATCCTTGTAGGTGAGAGGACCTGCCGCGGTTCCTGGCGGAGCGGGGGCTGCCCTGAACTGCCCGCACACGCGTGGGGACAGGGAAGAGCATCCCCGCAGCACTGCCCAGAAAACCCGGGCCGGGGGCGAAGACCGAGCGATGTCACGCGTGGTTCGGGGGACCGTGCGATGTCACGCGTGGCGGCTTCCCACGCTCACAATAAAGCCTGGAAGAACCCTGCTGGGCGAGAGCCGTCTCCGTGCGGGTCGGGGCTGCCCCAGGGCGGGGGAACGGGTCGGTGGCTGCCGTGCCCACTGGCGCCGTGCCGGGATGCCTGCAGGCGGCAGCAAAGCCCCGCGATTCCTGCCGGTCACTGCCCGTCCCCGCCCAGGAGCGGGCGGACACGGGCCGGGAACAGAGGGTCCGGGCTGGGGAGCGGGCGCTCCGAGAGGCGGCGCTCGGAGGACGACGGCCCCGTGACCGGCCTCGGCCCACCCAGCCTCGCGGTGCCTCCGGCCCGGGCAGCCGGGGAGTCCAGCTGGGGACAGGCGCGGGGTCACCGCCAGCATAGCCCAGCCCTGGCAGAGGGCAGAGCCCACGCCACCGTCCCCGCGAGCAGAGGACCAGAGGGTCTGGAAGTCCCGGGGCTGACGACAGCAGAGGCGCCCCCTCGAAAAACCTACCCTGAATCCGGCTGGAAACCCCCTCGTGGGCGGGGGCCAGAGGGACTTTCCCCTCACCTCCCCTGCCAGCGGCTTTGCTCCGCCACATCCCGGCCCAGCGGCTCCCACCTCCCGCGGGGTCAGGGTGCCGCTGCCGGGATGGGAACAGCCTGGATGCCCTCCCCGCCACGGGATGGGCGCAGGGCCACGGGCTCCGCGGTGCCGGGAGCGGGACGGGGCCTGGCTCTGCCACAGCCACCCGTGGAGTCTCTGCAGCCGAGCCGGGGGGGCAAGGAAACACCTCCCGGTCCTGCCGGGTCTGGAGGCTGCTTCCCGCTCGCTCGGGATGAGCCAAACTTCCGCTTCTCCCGGTCCCAGACCCTTCACCGACTGCAAGGCTGGAAACGCAGTCCCCGCTGACACAGCGGCCGCGGCGCCGGGGTGATGGTCACCATCCCCCCCCGGCCCTCGCCGACCCAGCTGCCGGCGGGGAGCTGCCCCCGCTCCGAGCCCAACCCGCGGCCTCGGGCAGCGCCGCTCTCGCTCTGTGCTGCCCCCATTTCCTGCGTTGCCCGGCCCCACACCTGCTGTCCCACCACGGCTCTGCCCCGATGCCCGGTGCCCATTCCTGCCCCGGCTGCCCTGACCCCAAGCTCGGCCCCCGGTGCAGGCCCGGCGCGGCTGCGTGGGAGCGGAGCTGGCAGCCGGCGCTTCCGTGCGCGCATCCCGGCTCCGCTCGGGGGCCGGCGCTGACACGAGAGCTGCCGCGGAGCCAGAGCCCCGGCCGACGCGCTTAACCCTCCCCGGGGCTCTCGGAGCGGGGCCGGTGCTGCCGCCGTGTCACGCACCCTGTGCCGCGGGCAGGGCCCAGGGCCGAGCCGCCGGGCCGGGGCACCGGTGTGACCGCGCCACCGGCCCCTCGCCAGCTGCTCCCGCGGGAAGGCACCGGAGAGGGCGACAGGACGGTGCCCCGCCGCCCGCCGGCACGCAGGGCGGCCTCACACCAGCCGAGCCGCCTACCCGGTGTTTGTCGGGACTGCGGCGCGGAGGGGCCGGGGCAGCACAAGACACCGGTGCGGCGGGCAGCTCCACGCTGCGAAACGCGGGGGCTACGGGAACCAGCGCGCTCCGCCGGCACGGGGCTGGTGCCCACGCCGGTGCACCGTGCCGGCGGTGGCTCCGGGCGCCCCGGCCCCCCGCCGCTCCCCCGGGACTCCCCCCGAGCAGCGCGCGCCCCCGCCCAACAGATGACGCAAGCGGCGTCCCCGCCGCCCCGGGCTCGCTGGCTCCGCCCCGGGCCGCGCGCGGCGATGGGCGGGGAGCGGTGACGCGCCCGGGCCGGCCCGCCCGGGGCGGCGGCAGCGGCGGGGCCGGTCCCGGCGGCGGCGGCGGCCGGTGCGCGCGGGGCGGACGGGCGGCGGGCCGGTCCCGTCTCGGTCCCCGTGCGGTGCCGGTGGGGCGATGCCGTTCCCGGGTGGGCTGTGGTGGCTGCTGTGCTGCAGACAGGGCTTCACGCTGCTGCGGCGGGACTACGGCGAGGCGGACCGGGAGGCGGACGGCGAGGCCGAGGAGGAGGAGGCGTCCTTCGAGCTCCGCGCCCAGGGAGACCAGGTGGGGCCGACACCGGCGCTGTGGCGGGCACGGACCGGAGCCGCGGCTGGGCACGGCGCGACGGGACCGGCGGTGCATGGCTCCTCCCGGCCCCGCGGCCCCGGCCCCGGTCCCGCGGCTCTGCCTCCTCCCCCTCCCGGTCCCCGCCGCCCCGGCGAGCGCGGCCGCCGCTTGCCCGGGCACGTCCCCGCCGGTCCCGCTGCCCGGGCTGCCCTTGGCGCGTCCCCGCCGCCGGCCGGGGGTCCCCGCGGGGAGCAGCGGGTGCGGAGGAGCCTCTACCCCGAGGCAGCCTCCGGGAGGGCGCTGGGGCGTCCCGGAGCCCGCGGGGCAGGGCCGAGCGGTGCGGGGGCTGCGAGGCCGCTGGTGGCCGAATCCCGGTGCTGGGGGGGGGGACCGGGTGCCGCGGCGGCGGGACGCGGGCGCCCGGCGGTGTCGGGGTGCAGCCGGAGTCGGGGCGCTGCTCGGCCCTTGCTGCCCCTCGAGGCAGGGGTGGGGGCTGGCGGGGCCGAGTCCCGCTGCCCGGTCCAAGCCGTCCGGCGGTGCGGAGGGTCGCTGCCGGACGGGTCCCGCGGGGCCGGGCGGGCTCCGCACAGACGTGCCGGGGCAGGCCGGGCCGTTCCCGGCGGCGGGTACCGGCAACACGTGCAGGGCGCGGGCCTGGAACCCCCCGCTCCGGCGGCTTCCTCCTCCCGGGGATGCGGAACGGCGGAAACAGGCGCTTCCTCCGGTCGGGCTGCTTGGGGCTCGGCTGATGGCGCGGGGGACCCCGCTCCGGGGGTCACCTCTGCCCGTGCCGGCTGCCTCCCGCCGCCGCGGGTCTGAGACGCCACCCGGAGGGGACACGGGGGTGGTGACAGCCCGGCCCCGCTTGCTGCAGCCCCTCTGCCCCTGCCCGCCGTGGGGTCCACAGCGAAGTCCTGCTGCCGCCGGGCTGGGGTCAGCCCTGAGCCGCCCACACCTGCAGCGGGTCGATTCTCAGCGGCACTGCCCTGCGGGATGTCGGGCGGCAGGGATGGTGGCGGGGCTGGAGCTGGGTCCCCTCCACACCGGTGGCAGTGCCAGGGGCACAGCCGTCGCAGGAGCCATTTTTGGGCAACCCGTGTCCCGTGGCCACGCTGGCTCTGGAGGTCTGGGCTGATGTGGGCGGCTGTGACGCCAGCTCCCCGGGGAGCCCTTCGGTGTGGCTGGGGGGTCCTTGGAAACCCACAGCGCCAGCCGCCCCTTCCTGGGAGCGTGGGAGCAGCTTCCCTGGCCCTGCCGCGGCGGCTCTCCTGTTTATTTATATCCCTGAGAAGGAGCCGGCCGCCACCACCGTGCCTCCTCCTCTCTCAGGCTGTGGGCGAGGAGCTGGGCACTGTCCCTGTGCCCACAGCCGTGCAGGAGCATGTGGGGCCCTCTGGGCCTTGGCAGCAGGATGGTCACTGGAGGAGCTGGCCCCATGCATGGGCACCGGCGCTGTGTGACAGGTGCCCTTAATGCCACGAGTCAGCAGCACCAGGCCCTGCCCCGTGGCGCAACCGTACCTGCGCCAGCTCCCCACTCCCCTCCACTATTTTTAGCAGCTGTCTTTTTTTCTCGGCATTTCGCACACTCTGGCCTGTCATGCCTCTTGCAGCCCCGCTGGGCTGCAGCTGGAAGGAGTGCCCGCGCATCTCCTGGGGCAGCATCTGCCGCTGCCGCCGTGTCCCTGTGCCCGGCCCGGTGCCTGCCTGTGCCTGGGCTCTGCCTCGTGTCCCAGCACGTGTGCCGGGGCCATCATGTGAGCGACACCGTCCACGTCAAGTTGTGCTGTGCGAGGAGGAACCAGCCCCTGTCCTGCTTGCGGGGCCAGGGACTTCCCTGCGCCCTGTCCCACCGCCACGGGCAGGAAGTCAGCGGCCCCATTACAATGGGACTTTGTGCCGTAAGCGTATTACTCAGCACTGACCTTGTGCAATTCTGCACGGTATTCAGCCCGCTGGGTCAGCCGAGGACAGGCAGCTCGCACACCCGGCGCTGCCCCCACACCCTGGGGTGCCCCAGCTGCAGCCTTGGCTCCTGCCGCAGCCAGGGGGCACTGGGGCTCCTGCCCCGTGGCAGCAGGATGTGAGTCTGCCCCTCTGGAGATGTGAGCCTGCCCTTGGCCCGGAGCTGGGCCGATGAGGAGGGGAGCAGTCATGGGGAGACATTGGGGGGTGACTGAGGCTCAGACATTTCCTTCCTCTGCAGGGGTCCCTGGAGGTGAGCCTGAGCCAGCCCACTCGCAGCAGCAGCGGCTCGGAGCGGTGAGTGACCCCCTCCCCCAGGGCATCCTGTTGCGTCCCTTGCACGGTGCTGCGGGAGCTGGGACCCAGCACACCATGGGAAGGGGCACTGGTGTTGGCGAGCGCCATGCGGCCCTGCCCACGGCACCGGCACTGGGCTGTGCTGGTTTGTTGGCAAGAGCAGAGCACGGTAGAGCCGGGACTACCGCGCTCTGTTCCCAGACCTGGTGCATCGTTGGGCACATCTCCATCTCTCTGCCATGCTGAGCGGCTTGGCTGCCACACCAACAGGGGCCGTGCACGGCTCCTCCTGTGCCGGGAGGCTCTGCTGGACCGGGAGGCTCTGCCGGGTCGTGTACACTAGTGGAGGCCATGCCCTGGGGCGGTGTGTGCCCGGGAGGTGGGGTGTCAGGGCATAGGGGCCTGCTCGCTCCCCGTCTTCCCAGTGCCGACACCGCTGCCAACATTCCTTCCTGGTTGTTCATTTTCCGAATTCCTTGGCAGGGCTGCAGCTGCAAACAGCTTATTTTTAGCCTGGGTCATCTGCACCCGATGGCTCTGCCGCGTTCCCACCGCAAGATTGTGGGGTGCTCAGAGTCCCCCCAGGCTGGATCCCCGCTTGGGAGTCGAGGAAGGCACCCGTCGGCACCCAGGCTCAGCTCCATGTCATCCCCAGGTCCCTGCTTGTCGCAGAGGAGATGCGCAGCCTTATCGTGGAGAAGGGCCCAGGGCCAGTGGAGGATGACCCCGACGCTCTTGTTAAAGGTGGGCACAGCTGGGCTGGGACACAAGGACCTCTGCCACCGGGGCACAGCCAGAGCTGGCGGGATCGTGCCCCGACTGAGACTGGATCCCGTCCCAGAGGGGCTGTCGAGGAGCAGGATGCTGTGCTCTGTATCAGTGGGGCGGGTGGTGCTGGCAGCAGGGCTGAGCCTTCCCCTTCCCAGGCTGGCTGCAGCGGGAGGTGCGGGGTGGCGTGAAGACCCCCTGGATCCGTCCCCGGAAGTACTGGTTCGTGCTGACACCCGACTCCCTGGATTACTACAGCAGCAACGAGAAGGGGGCCCGGCGACTGGGCTCCCTCGTGCTCACCAGCCTGTGCTCCGTGCTCTGGCCAGACAAGCAGACCTACAAGGAGACAGGTAGGGTGCCTATGCCCCTTTGTCTGGCTGTGCCTCCGCAGCCCCTCTTGCCCTGCATCGCCCTCCCAGCCTCCAGAGCTGCCCTTGCGCAGAGGAGGGGTTGCACCGAGCCCTGGGCCTTCGAGCTGAACCAGCTGGGTTGGGGGTCCGTGGCACAAGGGCGCTGGTGGGCAGTGGGTGAGTTGTGTGTCCACCACAGGCTACTGGAGCGTGACGGTGTTTGGCAGGAAGCATTGCTACCGCCTGTACACCGAGCACCTCAACGAGGCTGTGCACTGGGTGTGTGCCGTGCAGAAGGTCATTGACAGCAAAGCGCCCGTCCAGACGCCCACGCAGCTGCTCATGCGTGACGTCGAGGTGAGCTGGTGGCACCGCAGTTGGCAGGGGCTGGGACGGATGGTTGGGGTCACACGGCTCCTGGGGTGGCAGTGAGTGCCCACGCCGGGTGCTCACGGTGCAGCCCTGCTGCAGCTGCTGCCACCGCTTCGCCCTCGCAGGAGCACTGCAGCAACCCCGAGGTCCTGGAGCAGATCTACCGCTGCAACCCCATCCTGCGCTATACCAGCAGCCCCCTCTATGCTCCCCTACTGCCCTTCCCCTACGGCAGCCTGGACCAAAGCGGTGAGGGGCTGGGTGGGCACAAAGGCATTGGGCTGTCGGGTGCGGTGCAGGTTTGTGCCTCATCCAGCCCCAGGTGCGTGCGGTGTCTGGCTGCTGGGGGGGGCCTGGGGACGCCCAGGGGGCTATTAACCCCCATCCCATTCCACAGCCCCCAGCCCCCGCAGTTATACCACGCTGCATGACGAGGCTGTGAAGCTCTTCAACTCGCTGCAGCAGCTGGAGTCAGAGCGGGACCCGGTGCCGCTGATGCAGGGCGTCCTGCAGACCTGCCTGGACCTGCCACCACTGGTGGACGAGATTTACTGCCAGCTGGTGAAGCAGACCACGGAGCCGCCGGCACCAGGCGGGCAGGGCGACCTGCACTACTGGCAGCTGCTCACCTGCATGAGCTGCACCTTCCTGCCCTCCCCGCCCGTCCTGCGTTTCCTGCGCTTCCACCTGGACAGGTGAGTGCTGGCGGAGCCACCGGGCACCGGGACCCCGAGGGGTCAGTGCCGCCGTGACCTTCCTGCTGTCTCTTGCAGGACGGAGAGGCGGTTTCCCGGCTCGGAGATGGCCAAGTACGCCTGCTTCATCCGGGAGGCCCTGGGAAAGACGAAGGGGAGGGAGTGCGTGCCCTCCCTGGAGGAGATCCTAGTGCTGATGCGGCGGCAGGAGATGATCTGCACCGTGCACTGCCCAGGAGCACCTGCCTGCAGTGTGGCCATAAGCTCCCACACCACCGCTGAGGAGGTGAGGGGCCACAGCTGCACCGGGCAGGGGTCTCAGGGCGTTTCGGCATGCAGGGCTGGGTGGGCAGTGTGCTGCGGGAGGTGAGGGGCTCCTGTAGGTCTCTCTCAGCTGCACCGTGGTGAAGAGAGGCCGGGTGCCACCTGCCTCTGCCCACTGTGACCTGTCTGTGTGCCTTTGCAGCACTGAGCGCCATGGCTGGGGACGTGCAGTCACCGTCGGTTGCCTTTGTCTCGCCCCAGGTGGCCCAGGAGCTGGTGTCACGCCTGGGGCTGTCCCAGAGCCCCAACCTCTTTGCGCTCTACGAGCAGTCCCGGCGGCGGGAGCAGCCCGTGGGCAGCACCACGCTGCTGGCTGACGTTCTCACCAGGTTTGAAAAGTAAATGTCCCGCTCTGCTGCCTCCGGGGGAGAGGGGCCAGGGGAAGCATGGGTGGGAGGGGACGGTGTGGAGGCAGCTGCCCCTGTGCTGATGGGGCCAATCCCTTTTGCCGCAGCCTGACTGGGGAGCAGCGGGAGCAGGACCCGCCGTGCCGGCTTTGCTTCAAGCACTATGGCTTCCTGGACACGGACAACGTCCCGCGCGACAGCCTGGAGTTCGCCCTCCTCTTTGAGCAGGTGAGCACTGTGCCGGGGTGGCGGTGCCATGCCGGGGTGGTCATGCCATGCCGAGGTGGCGGTGCCATACTGGGGTGGCTGTGCCATGCTGGGGTGGTCATGCCATGCTGCAGTGGCCGTGCTGTGCCAGCTCACGCCCCGGCTCCCGCAGGCGCACGAGATGGTGCTGCGGGGCTACGTGCCCACGTCGGAGGAGACGCTGCAGACGCTGGCAGCGCTGCGCCTGCAGAGCCTCAACAGCGACTTCTCCACCCACGCCCCCTTCCCGCGCCTGGAGGAGCTCTTCCCACCCCACGTGCTGCACGCCCGCCTGCCGGCCCCCCACCACCGGCCCCCCACCAAGTGCCGGGGGGCCCGGCTGCGTGCAGGGCTGCTGGCCGGCGGGCTCTGGGGGCAGGCGCTGGCCAAGCAGCGGGCGGAGCAGGACCAGCGGCTGCGGGGCCGCCTGCGGGAGGAGGGGGCCAGCACCATGGCCGCCATCGTGGAGAAGTGGAAGCTGCTGCAGGGCATGGGCCGGCCCGAGGCCATGGCCGCCTATGTGGCGCTGGTGCGGGAGTGGCCTGGCTTCGGCTCCACGCTCTTCGACGTTGACCTGCGTGCGGTGAGTCCCTGGCGGTCGAGGGTGGGGGGGCCCTAGTGGTGGGCAGCGCTGACCCCCGTCTCCCTGCAGAGCGCGGTGGGGGCCGGGGTGCAGCGGCTGTGGCTGGGCATCGGGGCCAAGGCCGTCTCGCTCTACAAGCCTGGGGAGCCCGAGCCCTTGGACAGCTTCTGCTACGGCCGCATCTCCTCCTTTGGCGCCTCCGACAGCGGCACCTTCCGCCTCTCCGTGGAGGACCGGGACCTGCTCTTCGAGACCTCCCAGGTATGGGGCCCCCATCCCTCCGGGCCCGGGGAGCTGGCGCCTGGGGCTGACCCAGCCTGTCGCTCTGCCCCGCAGGTGGACGAGATTGCCCAGCTCCTCAACATGTACCTCGCTTCCGCAGGCGCCCAGCGCCTGACCCGGCCACAGGGGCCGGCCACCAGTCCCCCCGCCTTGGAGCCCCCAGGGCTGCCCCGGGGGCTCTGCCCCACGGCCGGGCCCTGGCAGCACCACCTGTCGGTGGGCTCCTTCCCCATCTAGCCCGGCGGCTGTGCAGTGCTCCCAGGGACGTGGGGAGGGCGGCCGGCCCCGGCATGAGTGGCGGGTCCGTGCTGGTCCCCAGCCGCTCCCGGGAGCGTGGGGCCAGGGCCTGGCACTCCACACGCCGCTGTTGCCTTTCTGGTTATTTCCTTAATTTATTTCGAGACGCCTGTGCTCCCGTCTCCCAGCACTTTCCCTGGAGGGCAGGAGGGCCGCTGTCCCGCGGACTCCCCGCTGCCCCCAGGCCTGTTCCCGTCCCCCTCACCCCGGTGCCTTCGCCTCCAGCACTCGTGCTGCCCGGCAGCTCTGCCCGCGCCCGCTCCTGCTGCCCCGGGGGCTTTGCCTGGGGTCGGGGGGCTCGGCGGCGGTGCTGTGCCGTGGTCTGTCCATCCGTCGGCTGCACCCACCCCTCCTGGAAAGCTGCGGGCGGCTTGTGGCTGAGCCGCCCTGGGGCCTGGCGGGCTCCTGCCGCCCTCGCGCTGGCCCCGTGGCGTGGGGGAGGCCGGGGTGGCAGCTGGTACAGCTGGGGCTCAGCCCCTCCGTGTTGCCTCTGTAAAGTTTGTCGGTTCTGTTTCGGGGGGTTGGGGGAGTTGTTTGTTTTTCTAAATAAATGCACAAAGGAACGGCTGGGCCTCCTATAGGCAGCTCGCCGGCGGCGGGAGGCTGGGACCGTGTGATCCCGGGGCCTGGGACAGGCGGCACAGCGTGTCCTTGGGGGCAGGGACCGCCGTCCCGCCGGCCGGCTCGCTGCGCCCGCTGGCGCTGCCCCAGCCGCAGCTCCCCGGCAGCCCCTGGCACTGGCTGCCCCGGGTGGGGGAACTGCTGCGGCAGCGGGCGCCTCGGCGGGGCCGTGCCAAGGAGGGCGTGGGAGCCCGGCGCTGCCGTGGCCGGCGGGTATTTTTAGCTGCCTGCCCGGTGCCGCAGGGTCGGAGGAAAAGGCTAATTCTCACCTTGGGCTGCCTGGGCCTGGGCTGGCGCCAGCGCTGTCCCACGCCCCGTCCCTCGCAGCCCGACTCACGGGAGGCAAGACCGGAGCTGCCACATGTCCCGTCCGCCTCTATCGACACCAGCCGGCCCCGTTCCATGTCCTTCCCAGCGGCGCCATTCGCTGCCGTGGGCACCCCTGGCCCCTCGGAGCCTCTATCCTGCACGAGGCCTGGGCCCTGTGAAACATTAACGCGGGCACCGCCTGCTCCGCGGGCAGGGCGGTGCCTGCTCCGGTCCCTGGTCAGCCCCGCCGGCAGGTCCTTCCAGTATTTCTGGCTCTGCCGCAGCGGTCGCCCAGCGCTGCCCGGGCTCCGCAGCGCAGCACGCTGCCGGCTGGCGCCCGGCTGGCCCCACGCGCCGTCGGGAAGTGCAGGTAAGCAGCAGCCCTGGTTTGGCCTCCGCAGCTGCTTCCCCGCGTGCCTTGCTCGCTCCACGAGCCACGCAGGCAGCGTCAGTGCAGGAACAGCCTTTATTAAAGCAAAATAATCTACAAAAATATAGATACAGCCTGTGCCCCAGGCCTGATCTGGCAAAAGAGGAACAAGGCTCCTGCCCAGGGCAAGGACTAGATCAGCCACACAGAGCCTTTGGCCACAGGGGTTGTGTGCACCCAACTTTTCGGGCCAGGCCTGTTCCAAGCCCCCAGGTTTGCTCTCCTCCTCCTCCGAGTGAGCGGAGGTTCCCTTCCAGCACAGCGCGCAGCTGCCCCAGTCCCATCCTGGGTCAGGGCACGTGGTGGAGCGGAGGCTGTCCCCCGCCAAGGGTCTTCAGGGTGGTGCTGCTCCCTGCAGAGCTGCTTCTGCTGAGAAGCGCAGCGTGTGCGTGCAGCTGGTGCGACGGCTCCACCGCGGCCGGGAAGCGCTGAGGGGTGCTAAACGTGGGCACGGCAGAGACGAGCCCTGCCGGCGTGCGTGGAGGTGGCCATGGGACCCTCCCGTCCCCGGGCAGGGCACTCACTGCTCCTGCGTGCCCCAGGAGATGTAGTCGGGGCGCGTGGCCGCATGGTACTCGTCAATCAGCTGCTGCACAATCTCCCGAGAGTTGTCCAGCTCGTCGAAGTTGTCCTTGAAGATGTCCTCCTTGCGGAACTGCTCCAGGAAGGCCTCCCGCTTGCGCAGCTTGTCGTACTGCCGGCACGTCCGCTCAAACAGCTGGAGAACAGTGCAGCAGTCAGAGGGGCCGGAGCTCCCTGGGGACCCCAGGGGGCCCCGACCTCCTCAGGCTGCTGCCTTTGGCCGGCGAGGGGAGTGCTGCTGCAGCCTGCTCCCGGGAGAAGAGCAGCAGGATGGATGCGACCCCAGAGCAGAGCTGTGCGCCAGCTGGGAGCTGCCCCCCCATCATCCGCGGGGTCTGCCGTGGCTTTGTGAGAGCCCCACAGAAGACGTTTGCGACACAAAGGACATCAGGGCTGCAGGGCCCCAGTGCTGCCCGCGGTGTGGAGGCCAGGCACTCACCGAGGAGATGTTGGTGTGGTTTGCCATCATGAGGCCGCTGACACGGTGAGCAGAAGGCAGGTAGGGGGACTTGCGGGACAAAGCCACCTGAATGCTGGCAGGACCCCAGGGGATGAAGTTGGCCAGCTTCCTCTCCCGGATCCGCTGCAGACTCTTGTGAACCTGGTGGGACAAGAGCAGCAAGGGGCAGCAGGGTGATGGGCAAAGCAGCCTGGTCCCAGCAGATCTGGGAGCTGCTCCTCACAGGACAGAATAGACTTCAGTAAAGGGCAGGCAGGGAGGCCCCTCAGGGCGAGGGACTAGTGGCCTGTCCACGAGGCTGGGGACTTGGAGCCAGTCCTGAGGCACCCTCAGTATGGCCGCGCAATCCCTGCACAAGAAGACAGTGACCGTGCCCTTCCCCAGCAGGCCACCCCATTGGCATCAGCATCGGGAACGGCCGTGGGAGCTCACCTGCGTCGGATCCACCTCCCCTTGGATGATGTTGAGGATGGCAATGTAGCAGTGGTTGGTCTGCCTGTCTCGCCCTGTGGACACCATCACGTTTTTGGGCTGCAGCAATCTTCTCATCACATCCAGGACTGTGGTTTTCCTCACGCTGGCCACCTGAAAACGCCAGCTAGGGTCAGGGTGAGCAGGCGTGCTGCCGCCTCACCCTCCCACTGCCCTGCGCGCACACACGGGAGCAGAGGGCAGCTGGACAGAGAAGCCCTCGCCCCCAGGATGGAGCCACGTGCAAACCTGCATGCAGGGCGGGGAAATCCCAAAGCACACCACAAGCACAGCCAGGCTGAGAACTGGAGCATTGGTGGAGGCTCCAGCACAAGGGCGCTGGGCTGAGCTGCACCCCCTGGCAGCACAGCAGTGGCTGGGGGCGAAGCTCAGAGTGACAGGGATGCATTCTTGCAGTCAGACTTCTGGCCTGTCCCACTGCCGAGGTAAGGAGCACGGCTGGGGGACAGGAGAGGGGTCATTCCCCACTGTGCCTCCTCCCCACCCCAGCCAAGGGGGCCAGGACTGGCACCCGCAGGAGCACCCGAGGCACGGGCAGCTCGGAGATGGGGCAGCTCCACCTCGGGCACCCTCTGAGCTGCTGGCTGAGCCCTCCCCACACTCCTCCCTGGGAGGACAACCACACACTCGATACCCTTTTCAGAGCCAGCAGTTTTTCAGATTTGCTTCTCTGAGTAACATCCTGAGGAAATGCACACAACGAGAGGAGAACAGCAGCTGTTAGCTCCCCGCAGAACCGAGACGCGGCCAGCGCAGGTGAGTGCCTCTCGAAACACACCCGGGGGGGCTCAGGGGGTGCAGCCTGGGGACAAGCTGAACACGAGCAGCAGTGTCTGAGAGGTGGCAATGCCCTCCTAGAACACGGACCCAGCCCTGTAAAGGGGCTGACGCACGGAGCCCACGATCAGTCTGGGGATGACAATGACCTACAGTGTCCTGACCCAGACGGCCCAGGTGGGCAGCCAGCGGGGTGGCAGGATCAGCAGAGCTGCCTTGCTGGGCTCACTCCCATTGTTCTAAGGGTGGCTCTTGTCAGATCAGATGCTGTCGGCTCTTGCCACAGCTGCCACGTGCAGCAGGTAGTCCTGCGCAAGCTCAACTGCCTGTTCACATCTGATTTGTGTCACGCGGTGTGGGCACATGGGGCTGGAACACGCAATCACAGCTCACACTGAGGCCATGGGACTGACGGGTATTAGAGGAGCACAGCAGCTCCTCCTGCCCTCGGGGAAGAGGAGGAGAGGCCATGGGCTGCCTTACCGACTGGTCGGTGGTGAGTGGCGTGTACCCCGTCATGAGGAAGTGCAGCCGGGGGGTGGGGATCAGCGAGGCGATCAGCCCAATGAGGTCGTTGTTCATGTAGCCGGGGTACCGGAGCGTGGTGGTGCTGGCAGACATGATGGTGGAGACCTGTGGGAGAGGGCAGGGTCAGCGTCTGCGTCACTGCGCCGTCGCAGAGCATGTTCAAACACTGCTTCATGGAGCCGCGCGGTGGAGGCCACTCTGGGGAAGGGCAAAGGACCCTCCTTTGTGGCTCCAGGGTGCCCACCACCGCACCCAGCCCTCAGAGCAGGTTCAGACTGAACGGAGCGCAGTGGGGAAGCCCCATGCCGACTCCCCCAGAGGGAAGAGCCCTTCTCACCAGCTGGTTGATCTGAGAGAACGACGGGTTCTGAATGTGCAGCCGGTCCGTCGCAATCCGATTCAGGGCCGTGTTGTCCAGAACCACCTGCAAGAGAAGTGGCTCTGTGAAGGGCCTCGGGGGCGGCCTCAGGAAGAGCTGCCCTGGCCACGTGTCCAAGGGCACGGGACAACCCAGCACAGGCCCTGCGCGCCGCAGCCCAGCAGAGCCCTCCATGGCAGGTGGCAAGAGACTTGAAACCACAAGCTGACTCATCTGTTGAGCGTAACTGACACTGTCAATGGGAGCTCTTCCCTCCCATCCTGGCTGTGCTCCCCAGTGCTTTCCCGAAGAGCGTTGCCTCCAGGCCAGTGCCTTGCAGCAACCTTCAGGCCCAGCAGCTCTGGCACAGCCGCTCTCGTCCCGCCCCATGCCGAGAGCTGGGAGGGATGAGCAGCGTCTCGGTGGGGACCCGACCGAAGGCCCTGGTGTAGGCTCGAGATGCTGCCTGGCTGGGGCTCGTGGGTGCTCAAGGCAATGGGTTCAAGGGGAAGGCTGCGAAGCAGCTGTGCAGAGGAAGAGCAGCCAGCCCTCGCCGTGTGGGAAGCATCTGCTGAAATGCCCGAGCAGGCAGCTTAGCAGGGATTTGCGGAGTCCTTGTCCACCACATCTGCTCGGCCCTTCTGGAGGGGCGTGCTCATGGCTGCGCCCAGAGATGGGGCTGCCAGGAGCCAGCGGCATGGTTGGCCCGACGTGCAGCGGGACTTACCACACAGTCAGCATTCTGAGTCAGCCTCTTCAGCGTCAGCAGAGAGTTGTACGGCTGGACCACAACGTCGCTCATCTCATCCTGGTTTGGGAAAACCGAGTAGGTCTCCACCAGCTTCTTGGGATACCTGGTAAGAAAGCCCAGATGTCTCAAGGGTTAACACCACTAAATCAGCACTCTCTCCTCCCACAAGCTCCCTGTGAAGTCTCCGGGGCTCAGGACAGCAGTGAGTCACCAGCACTGTGTGCCAGAGTCGGCTCCCAGGAGGGAGAGAATTTGTCCCAGCAGTGCCTACCCCAGCAGTAGAGGTGCAAGCTGCCAGACAGAGCTACGGGCTGATTAAGCAGCTGCTTACAAGCCTTTTCAAGAGGCCACAAGCTGAAACAGGCAGGGACGGCAGCTCAGAGCCCACAGCTAGAGCCTCCCACCCTCCCCTGCACAGTCAGAAGGCAGCTGCCCGGTAAGAATGGCTGAGGGAAGGCAGAGTTTGGACAGCATGAGTCCCTTTTCAGAGCCTGTAAAGTCCCCAGGCGTATCAGGAGCCATCCCTTCCCAGGCAGCGGGCCAGGGGTTGCACAAGACAGTGTTTGGATGGGGGCGGTGGCTCTGAGTCAGCGCTCTCCGGCTCCCCACTCTGGCAGGGTGCCCAGCCCGGGCCAGACTCCGCCGTGAGGGAAGGGGACGTGGCAACCGGCTCACCTGTCATTCAGCCTCTCCAGCAGGTACGAGCCCAGCCCGGAGCCCGTTCCACCAGCAATGGAGTGGCAAAGCACAAAGCCCTGGAAGGAAGCAGAGCAGGCAGCTCAAGGTCCAGCTGGGCCCCGGGAGCAGGCAGAGCCGAGTGCACCGTGCCACCGCAGCACCTCCCGCAGAGTCGCCAGCCAGGGAGAGAACTCTCCCTGCGACAACAGAGAGTGTGGAGCCGAAGCATGCAAGTGGAGCGGAGGCGAGCCCCAGCTCCTCCAGACTGCAGCAACAGCCACACGCTCACCAGGCCACGTCTGCCAGAGCGGGTGGAATCCATGTCTCTGCACACACCACAGAGTGCAACCACTGCTGCTCAGGAGCCTTCTGGATCCCTCCCACGCCAGAACAGACTTCAGAATAGCTCCAATGTCACCGTCAGGGTGACAGAGCAGAGGAGGTATGCCTTCCCAGCCCTCGCCCCAGCCCTCCATGCCATCCCCCTCTTTCTAGAGTGCCCGAGGCCAAACTCCTTCTCCCTGGCTTCAGAGCAGCTCCCACCTGCTGCCGGTCCCACAAGAGGCTCTTGGATCTTCTACCAACTTATTTTACAACGACATTTCCCCTTCCTCTGTCGCCATGTGACAGCCTGACACAAACACCGGGCAGCCCGTCTGTCTGCGCACAGAAAACGGGTTTAGAGGGACGGTGCCAACGTCCTGGCAGAGGAAGGCGGCAAAGCAGCCCGTGAGCTGCCAGTGCCCCTTGAACCCGGACAGAGAGGAAAAGAGCCTGCAGCTGCTTGTGCTCGTTCTGTGGGTTCCAAAGCACGCAGCAGCTCTGGGGAGGCCCGTAGTGATGAGAGAGACCTCCTTTCCCTAGTTCCCCTCTCTGCATGTTCTCTGCTCAGCACCTGGGAACACCAGAGGGCTGAGCCTGACCTTAGACAAGAGCAGCCTGGCTTGGAAAACAGCAAGCAGGGCAACCAGATGCAATTCCTGTGATTTGCTTACCTCCAAACTGTCACTCCCATCAGCCTCTCTGTCTATTATATCAAAAATATCTTCATGGATTTTTTCTCCCTGCAAGAGAGACCAGGCCAGATTTTGTTCCTCTCCCACAGCAAATGGAGAAGAGCTCCTCAAGCCTGCTGCAAAGCCAAGTCTGAGTGGCAGTGTGACCCTGTGCCCAGGGTGCGACAAAGTGTCACGTCTAAGTCCCTCTGCATGACGAGGTATTCTTCAGAAACCATGTATTGAGCCTGACATGAGAAAGCCACGACAGAGCCTCATGCCTAACAAGCTGACCTGCGTTTGTACCCAGGAGCAGCAGAGCTCTTACCTGTGAGAAGCCACTGGCCCAGTTGTTCCCAGCTCCCCCTCCATGCTCAGACAGGTAGATGTTTTCTGGGTTGTAGAGGTTGGCATAAGGGGAGTTCAGGATGGAGTGGATAACTCGGGGCTCCAGGTCCAGCAGCACGGCTCGCGGGATGTAGTGCTCATCATCTGCCTTTAACGAGGAGCAGTAAGATCAGGACGCAGCCACAGCTCAGCGCCGCTGAAGAGAAACCGCGGGTGCGTGTGCCACCCCCTGGCCACGGAGCACGGCACCACAGCAGCCGACAGGCAGGAGGAGGGAGACAAACTTGTTGGGTACAGGCTGTCTGTAATGCAGCATCTCTGCGTGCCCCAGAGCATATCCTGAAGGCTGGGCAGGTGGAGGGGGGGGCGGCTCTCCCCTCACGGCTCCCACCGGCAGCGGTTACGTAAGGCGGTCTCTATGGCAGCCTCAGCCTCGTGCTTCTGCCTCCACAACACGTCTGCTTCCAGAAACGGGAGCACGGATCGGAGCCCTGGCAGGGCTGCCTCGCAGGAGCGCCTGGCTGAGGCTGCCACTCAGCCCAGCCCGGGGTCGGCATCAGCCCACCGGCTGCTGAGCGGCGGGGCTGTGGGAGGCCGGGGGGCTGCCGGAGGGAGGCGGGGGGCCCTGCCTGCCAGCACTCGGGTGTCGGGGGCACCAGGACGAGGGCAGGCGCGCGCCGCGGTACCTGGTAGAAGAAGACGTCCTTGCGGTCGGTGCCCTCGGTGGCGAACTCCTCCACGATGCCCTCGGGGCTGATGCCGTGCTCGGCGCAGAGCTGCTTCCAGAACTCGAACCCGACTGCGGGGGGGGGGGGGGGCGCCGGTCACACCGGGGCCGGACGGGGCCCCGCCCCCAAGCGGACCCCGCCCCCAAACAAACCACCCCCCGCAAACAAACCTCCCCCCGCAACCGGACGCCGGGCCCGGCAGCACCGCCCCGCGCCCCGCCCCCTGGCCCGGCAGGCCCCGCCCACGCCCCCTCAGCATCCCGGCCCCGCCCGGGGCGCGCTCCCCCGGCCCGGCCCTGCCCGCTGCCGGCCCCGGGCGCCCGCTCACTCTGGTTGCCGCACTGGCCCAGCTGCAGGGTGATGATCTCCCGCGGCATCGCGGCCGCCGCTCGGCTCCGCTGGGCTCCGCTGCTCCCGCCGGCTCCCCGCCGCCCCGCCGCGTCTCCCGCCCGGCGCCAACCTCTCTGCGCCTGCGCGCGGCGCACTTCCGGGAGACCGCCGCTCGCCCCGCCCCCTCGCGGCGCCCTGGCAACGCGCGTGCGCCCTGCTGGGCGGCGGCGGCTGCGCCTGCGCCAAGATGGCGGCGCCCGGCAGGGGCCGCGGCGGGGGCTGCCATGTCGGCGGCGGCGGCCGCGCGCGCGCGCTGGGCCGGCGGATGTTGACGCCGTGAGGGAGCCATGGCGGCGGCGGCGGCCGGGCCCGGCGGCCCCGGGGAGCGGCAGCGGCGGGTGCAGGCGCTGAGCGCAGCGCTGCGGGGCCGCCTGGGGCCCTACGAGCCGCTGCTGAGCGCCGCGCAGGCCGCGCTGGTGTGGGAGCGGCCGGGCCGCAGCGCGCTGTGCTGGGCGGCGGCGCACGGCCTCTTCTGGTGAGCGGGGGCGGGCGGACGGCGGGGCCTGGGCCCGCTCCTCCTTGGGGCGCGGGGCCGGAGGGTTCCCGCGGGGGGGTTCCCGCGCGGTGCTCGGTGCGGCGGCGGCCGGGCCTCTCGGGACCGCGGGAGGGCTCGTCCTCCGCCGCGCTCCGTGACGGGCCGTTCCGCCGCGGCGGCGGGTCTCGGGCGGGCGCTGGGAGGGCCGGTTCCTCGTACCCCTCCTCCCGGGCCCCGGTGGGCGAGGAGGCGCGGTAGGCACCGCCGGAGCGCGGGTCGCGGCGGGAGCGGAGCCGCTGGCCCGCGGGGCTGAGCCGGTGACCCGTTTGAGCAGACGCGGAGGAGCCGGGAAGCGCCGGTGTCTGCTCCGGCTCCGTCCCTCTCGATGCGGTTTCCCCGTTTCCGGAGAGCCCGGACAGGAGCCGCGGGTCCCGCTCGCCCCAACAACCGAGCTGCGGGCAGGGCTGGCTGGGCTGGGGGCCGACAAGGGTCCCCCCAGGTGCCGGATAAGCCCCGCGGGCGCTGCGGTGGCACCTGCTCGCCGCTCGGCTGTGACTGGCCGCGGGGACTCTGGCATCGCCCCCTGCGCGTGTCGCACGGGTCTGGTCGGTGTTGATCTGTTTGTTTCTTGCCCATAGGTTTTTTGCTCTGACATCCCTCCGTTTGCTGTTCCTGGTTGCGTTTACCCTCATAGTAGTGGTTTGTCTAGATAAGTGGAAGTACAAAATCTGGCCTGAAATTAGAGGTAAGTTGCAACATTTAATTCAATATCAGCAAATCAAACACCGGTTTTAGCCCCAGAGGTACAAGCTCGGCACCGCCTGGACTTAAATAGTGAAAATCCTGCACCTTTTGGCCTGTGAGCCTAGAAGCAGGCAGGAATGCTGTAGGCATTCTCTTCCTGGAGTTGAAGACTCCTAACTTACATAAAAAGAACAACTTTTCATGCTTGTGACACCGGCGTTTGTCTCGTAACCGCAAAACACCTGGTGTGTGAACTAGTGCCGGTTCTGAAGCAGTGATTCACCTCCCGAGCACTCAGCGCAAGAAGAAGCAATCAGAGCACGTGTGGAATACGTCTGGGTTTCTCCTCATAACCTGTAATAAACCAGCTCCATGTTTTAGGAGGAAGATGAGCCTCAACCTTACAGCTGAGTAGAGAGTCCTTTGAAAGGAGAGGCGTCTCGCGGCTGTTGATGAAGTTGGTCTTAAGCTTTCAGTAAACAGAGCAGCTCTACCTCTCATTTGTGGTGTTAATACACTCATGAATACTACCCCAGTAGCAGCTCAGGATTTCCCTTGCTCTGTGTGGACAGGCTGGTTTCGCATCAGCGTGGAAGGTCAGCGTGCTCCCAGAGACAGCTCCTTAACGAACTGGCAAGTGCAGCTCCCAGCTCTGTGCTTCGGCTTGTGTCCGTGCAGTTCTTGGGGAGACATTAAACCTTTCCTGGGTTTCTAGCAGCAGCTTGGCTCAGGCTCTGCAGCTGAAGCATTCCTGCTTCTGAGGAGGCATCTGTCCCGCTCCCTCACAGCCTCGATTTCAGTTTGTCAGGGTAACTGGGACATCCCTGAGTCCCCTTTCGGATCCCCGTCTGGGTGAGAAGTACGAAAATACTTCAGTCTCTGCTGCCTCTCAGTGAGCAAGCTGCTCTTCCTTTGCCATCTGGCACGTGCCGGGGAGGGTGGGAGATGGATTTTTGCTGTTACCCGTCCGTGTGAGCAGAGCAGCCTCGCAGGCAACGTCCCACAAATACTGAGGAGCAATAGGGAGACTCTTGCCATCTTGTGCTGTCGCATGTATGCGTTCAAAATGTGTTACGGAGCGACGCGTCTCTGGTTCTTAGTTACAGTTAATATCTTTTCCAGGTATTCCCCAGCTCATTAAAGCTTTACTTAAATCCCAAGAGCTAAACATTCCCATGGCAAATTCCTTGCAACTAATGTAGTGTCTGTTCTTAATATTTTAGTGGCAAGACCTGACGAATTAGACAATGAGAGGTAGGAAACTAATTGAATCCTCTGCTGTTTGGTACATTGCTGTGATACCTGCACGTCCTTGTACTGCTGCCTCCCTGGAGCGAGGAAGGAGGGGGGAGAAGGGAGCTGCTTAGTGGAGGGAGAATGGAGCCCTGGACTCTGTCGAGCTGTTGTGCCAAGTCCTTGACTTGCCCAGCCATTACATTATATTTAATCTTTGCCTCCGATAATGCTTGAGCGCTGTAAGACTTCCCCTGCCGCTTCTCCCACAGCTTTAAGTTAGAAGTGCTGCCCTGAAAGCAATTCCTTTTGTATGGGCCTCCATGGCATTTCTTCTGGAAATAACAAAGTCTTCTGAGGCTCGACAGGGAATGTTTAACGAGCTTGTTCCAGGAGTTGTTACTGCATAGTTATGGCCTGACGGCAGCGTTAATGACGGGTTGAGAAATGCTGGGGTGTTGTCTTGCTAATGACACCTTCCTCTCTCTGGGCACACCTTCCTGCCCCCTGTGCTGCCGAGCCACACGGGCTGCCCAGCTCTGAATCAAATCACTTGAGTTGTTGCCAAAGGACAATTTCTTAAAATTTTTTTGTGCGAGAGGCTCAGGTACAAAAGGAATTGCTCTTCCTAACCTTCAAGCACTTGTGACTAGCAGTTAAGAAATGCTGATAGAGCTTGCCAAAGACAATGCCTCCAAAGTAACTGAATATATTAAGGCACAAGGCTGTTTGTAGACCTCATGCTGGATTCTTGGGGGTTGCGGTTGACCAAATAAATGCAGAAGAAGCAAATGGAGTCGCTAGGTTAGCTTCTGTGCTGCCCTTTCCCTCCAGTAGCATGGAAAGTAGTCCAAGCCAAAAGACTGACTGACTGGAGTTGCTGCTTCTTAGCTGCCGTGGGAGAGCGGGGACACGTTGGAACGGCAGGTGGAAGTGCTGCTTTTGGCAGGGCGGCGCGAGAGGCAGGCTGCCCTCTTCTCTGGAGCACGGGGCCTGCGGGAGGAGGAAGCTTTGAGACAAATGTTGGTTACAAGTGACTTCTGTGGTGGCGTCAGTGCGCTGATGTCTCTCCCGAATTCTTCCCTTCACTGCAGCTGGGGATATGTCCACCCGCGGCTGCTCGGCGTGCCGGAGCTCTGTCACCATTTGGCCGAAGGGTGGGTGGCTGCGACCAACTTCTTAAGTAACCTCTTTATTTTCAAGAGGCAAAACCCCGGCAAGGTAAGAGTATCCAGACCTCGGCAATAACTGTGTGTGGTGTGGAGCCTCCGCTGGCGTCTTGGGGTGGCGTCAGTGCTGGCTGGGTGTGGTCGGAGATGGGAGGTCACCGCTGGAGGTCTCCCACAAGAGGGTGTCAGTGAAGTGGTGGGGAGGGCTGGAAAGCATGTGCAGAGTAATCAGGTTGTGCAGCAGGGACGAGAAAAGGAGTGTCAGCTTGTTGGTTGCACTAGGGAAGGGAAAATGTAGCTGCTCCTTCTGGCTCTTTAAGTGTCTGTCAAACTCATCTCCCTCACTGGATTTTAACAGTTTGAGAGAGTATGTCAAGCTTTTTTTTTTCCTTTTTTTTTTTTTTTTTTGAGGCGTATGCAAAGAGGAACCTGTAACGTGGTGGTACTGTCTTTGTCCTTTTCACCTTGAAGAGTTCTGTCTTCAGCCTCTTCCTTACTTTCAGCATCCCTGCTTTGGGAAGTCCCTCACACCCCACAGCCCCCCTTGGGGCTCTGCCTGTCGCTCGGAAGCCAGATAGCTCCTGTGTCTGCGCCGGTCCTGGAGCGGGGTAGTGGAGCGCTAGGAAGGCTTCGCTGTCGTTAGAACTTTGACTTAGTTTTGAATCTGCAGAGAACAAGGTGGTAAAGAACTGAGTGAACCCCCTGCTTAACCTTGGAAACTCACTGTCTCCCATGTCTTCAGTTTTGCCTTTTAGTGTGTGGAGTCTTTACTTTCCTGGCTGTCCTGGGCCGGTATATCCCTGGACTCTTGCTCTCGTACTTGCTGTGTAAGTAGAGCTCCGTGCCAGTACAGATTTATGAGTGAAAAGGGGCAGAGATGAGCGGGGTCTGAACATCTGAAGGATGGGGCTCTTCCGCTCAAAAGGAAGAAGCTTGCGTGAATGGCTTTAACATTTAAACTGATACATTCGGGCTGGAATATGGTGGTTCTTGACCAGGACCCTAAGGTCTCTGGTCCAGAGAGAACCTGTTTGAGTGCTCAGTGACCGTAGGTCTGAGCACTGACAGGCTGGCCTTTCGATTTTGTTAAATTGGTGGAGGTGATGACGCCAATCCCAAGAGCCTCCCGCAGCGCTGCCCTCAGCGCTCAGACCTCGCGTACTGTGCATGTGTCGTACTGCTCCGCAAAATGGGCGAGATGTTTGCCAAGTAGCACCCTGAACAAACTTCTAATCAGCGTTCCCACTTACCTCAGTGCTCTTCATCCTGCTGTGGCCCCTCGCTGTGTACCACAGGCTGGGGCAGCGCATGTACATGAAGCTGGAGCCAGCTCTGCAGCGGCTGGATTTCAGCGTTCGAGGCTACATGATATCAAAGCAGCGGGAGAAGCAACGTAAGTCTCTGCGCTGTGTTTCTGACCCTTCGGACACTGATCCTTGGCACCCGAAACGGGCCACGGATCGAGCCCCCCGATCTTGGAGCGCGACAGGGCTGCGTGTGCGGCATGGCGGGCCCTGCAGCACCCTTGGCAAATGCCTGCGACTGCTTCGGGAAGGAAGCAGGGCAGCTCTGCCTCCGCAGGCTTCTCCCAGTGAGCAGTTGGTGTAAGCTCCTCACGGTGCTGAGCAGCTCTGTTTCTCAGCTGCCAGAACTGCATGTTCTGTACTGCAGTTGCACTGAAAAAAAAAAAAAAAAGGGAAGGACTCAGTGCAAGGTAGCTGCTAAACGTGTTCATCCTGGGAAAAGATTTGCAGCAGCCCAAGTCAGAAATGATCACGCTGCGCGGCTCTGGAACAAAGCGTGCTGGGTTACAGTATGGCCAGGCTTGCGAGTTTAGGGTTTTTCTGCTCAGCATGAGGCTGATCCTGCACAGACCCATGTCCTCGTGGCAGTAATCACCTTTCACTCTGGTTTCTGCAGTGTGTCGCCGATCCCTTAATCAGGAGGCTGCAGAGGACGGGAGTGACAGCGAAGAGGAGCTTGCTGCATTTTGTCCCAAGGTAACAAGATGTCTCAGAAATAGAAAAGCTCAGCTGAATGGAACAAACTCGCCGCGTTGTGTGGACGTGCCGTGCTTGGTCCCATATCCGGCATGTCGTAGCCGAGTTGCAATGGAAGATCGGATGAGGATATTCTCCTTTTAGAGAGATCTTTCCTGTTCTGTCTCAAGTGTGTCCAGAGCTGCTTGTACCAACTAGACTCTCCTAGGCTGGGCAGTAAAGTGTGCAATGAGCCTCAGACACCAGCCTCCTGTGAGGACTGGATTTAACTGATGGCTGTGGGATCGCGTGTGTTGTCTTGAGGCACAGGAATACGTACTCCAGTATTTGATGGTTTTAATTTTATCTCCTATTCCAAAGCTGGATGACTCTGTGGTTGCCAAGGAGCTAACCATCTCTGACTCGGAGCACTCGGATGCTGAGGTGTCCTACACTGAAAACGGGATATTTAACCTTTCGAGGGGCCAGACTCCTCTGACAGAGGGGTCTGAAGGTGAGAGGAAATGGGCAGCTCCTGGGAGGTGTGGGATGCTGAGGAGGCACTGGTGTGAGGGGTTGGAGGGAGGGAAGGCACGTTGCCTTCTGTCCTTCAGGTGTAGCTCTTTGATCTCTTTCTTACCAGCTGAGATGAGAGGCAACTGCCTGTTGTGTCAGAGCTGAGCTTCCTTCTTGTTGCTGTAGAGCTTTAGCAGAGCGGTGACAGCTGCTCTTCAGAGGCAGATCCAGCTCTGCCTGTCTCTGTCCGCAGGGACGCGGTTGTGGCACCAAGTGTGGGAGGGGGGCTTTCCTCTGGAAGGAGGTGTCTGGTTCAGCACCCGCGTTCCCAGCGAGTGAGCCGGGCGCTGTGCAGGCGTCCTGAGGAGCTGTGGAGGCGGGAGGCAAAGGAGCCTTTGGTTGGGGGGCTGATGAGGGACAGTCTGTCGTGGGGAGGTCACGGCTCAGCTCGAGTGGGCTGCGCTGCCGGTGCATGCCACGTGCGTAAAGTCTTTTCTCCTCTTCTAGATCTGGATGGTCACAGCGACCCAGAAGAATCTTTTGCCCGGGATCTCCCCGACTTCCCTTCCATAAACCCAGAAGCAACTGGCATAGATGATGAAGACGACACTAGCATTGGGATCCCCAGCCTGGCCTACCGCTCGCAGGCGACAGAGGATCTGCATCTCCCTTACGACCAGGAGGAAGCCGGCGCGCTGCCGTCTGTGCAGAACCTGACGAACAACATCGCCGGGTTTGTCACCAGGGGCATGATCCAGCTCGCGCTGTCGGGAGCCCCTCAGCCAGGCTCCTTGCGTGGCGACAATCCCCAGAGGGGCGCAAAGACTTACCTAAGGGCGGCCAGCTCGGACTTGGACACGGACGCGGAAGGGGATGACTTTGAACTGCTGGATCAGTCTGAGCTGAACCAACTGGATCCCACGGGCTCACGGGACCAGTAAGCGATCCTGACACTTCCCTCTGGTTTTCTGTTGCGCATCGTGGAGGGGACCCTGGAAGGAGAAACCTTGCACAGATAATCTCGATCGTCTCCTGTGTGAGTATGAGTGACGTGACAGCCAGTCCTGGCTGGGAACACCACTGTGACCTGTGACTCTGTAGCCTCGCTTGGATTTTACAATAAACTACACTGGTAATTCATAGGGAAAAGGCGTTGATGTGATAGCTCCACAATCACCCGTGCGTTGCCCTGCACTGTCTGCCAGGATGCTGCTTGCCCCAGACTTCTTCACCTAAGACAAAAAATCGGGTGTCTGCAGCTCGAGAGAGTGCCGGTCCGACCGGCTCGGCGTTGCCAAGGACAATCCTGGAGCTGACCTTCCGGGGCTGCTGTGTAACCAGGTGAACAGGATCGGTTTCCCCTCAGGCTTGGTGTCTGGGATTTAATGCCGTTCTGTCCTTAAGACAACTGTTGCCCGCTCCCGAAATGTGCACAGAATCCAAGTCTTCTCTCCCAGCAATACCCAGCTCCGGGTGGAAACAAACCCTCACTCCTGGCGTGGACACGGCAGCGTGCGGCCGCGGTGTTTGTACTTGGGACGGCCACCGCTGCGGTCCCAGCTTTCCTCGCGCTGCTGTTTTGTACGAGACGTGATGGCAATAAGACACGACTGTGATGACCGAGTCCTGCAACCAGCGTCTGCGCGTGGCCGCTGCTCTTGTCTCGGTTCCCTGCAGTAACGGACTAACGCTCGCTGCCCCCCGGGGGGACGGGTTGTGGGAGGGGGGAGCGGTGGAGCGGCTCTGCCCGCGGGGAGAGCCGGCGCGGGCGGCAGCCCTGGCCCTCGGTGCCCGCGGAGCTCGTGCCCGTTCCAGTCACGTCCCCGAACCGGCGGTCGCCGGCACAGAGACGTTCCGTTCCCCCGCCCCCCCCGCGCTCTCTCTAAGCCACAGGCCCCGGTTCCCGGTTGTGCAGCAAAGAACGTTCCTGGCCAGGGATTCCGGCCTCCGCCGCTTTCTGTGCGGGCGGGGCGGGGCGGGGGGGCACACACCGGTAACGCCGGTCCCGGGGGAGGGGCGGGAGCACCTCGGGCGGGCTCTGGGGCCGGTCCCGGGGGGGCGGAGCCCGCGCCCGGCGCGGCGGGAGAAGAGGGGCGGGGCCGGCGGGGGGGGCGGGGCCTCACCTCCCCGCCAATGGGGTCCCGCCTCTCCGCCCGCTGGTTGGCGGGGAGCGGGCGGCGCGCCGGAAGTGCGTCAGAGCCGGAGTCCGGGCGGGCGGAGGCGGAGGATGAGCAAGGGCCGCGAGGGCCCCGCGGCGGGCGGTGAGGGCGGGCGGCGGAGCGGGGGAGCGGGCGGGAGCGCCGGGCGGCCGCGGTGACCGGGGCTCTCCCGCAGGAGCCGCCGCCGCCGTCCTGCTGCGGTACCTGCGGGAGCAGAACCGGCCGTACAGCGCCCAGGACGCCTTCGGGAACCTGCAGCGGGAGCACGGGCTGGGCAAGGCGGTGAGCAGGGCGGGCCGGGCCGGGCCGGGCCGGGCCGGGCGGCGGACGCGGGGCCCGTCTGACGCCCGGTCCCACAGGCCGTGGTGAAGGCGCTGGAGCAGCTGGCGCAGCAGGGCCGCGTCCGCGAGAAGGCCTACGGGAAGCAGAAGATCTACTTCGCCGACCAGGTGAGACCCCGGCCCGGGCGCCGCGGGCCCGGCTCCCGCCCCCGCTGAGCCACCGCCTCCGCAGGAGCAGCTCCCGGCCGCCAGCGATGCGGAGCTCCGCCACCTGGACGGGGAGATCGCTGCCCTCTCGACCAAGGTGCAGGCGCTGCAGCAGAGCTGCCGGCAGAAGGAGGCGGGTGAGCGCGCCCGGCCGGACCCGCTGGCACCGGGGGCAGCTGGGCACTGCGTGCTGCCCGCTGGGGCCGTCAGCACTGCCGGTGATCGATGCCTCCCTTCCAGAGCTGAAGGACCTGACCAACTCCATGACAACCCCTGAGATGGCCAAAGAGATCGAGGAACTGAGGAAGGATTGCACGAGTTACACGGAGAAGCTGGAGAGGATTAAGTCTGCCACCAACCACGTGACTCCAGAAGAAAAAGAGAAGGTAACGATCGCCGGGGCCAAGCAGAGCCCCGGCAGCAGAGCCCAGGCCGGTCACACCAGGCCCTCAGCTGGGGTACCCAATTCCCAGCCCGACGGAGGCGTGGGGGCTTGTGGGGCCTGGGCTACTCTGCAGAGCACTTGTGCAGCGGTGACAGCTCTCGGGGCATCTTTGGGAAACAGCCTGAGCTGCTTGCAAATGTTTGGCTGTAACCAGAGTGTCTGGTGGGGCTTTGGCTTGGGTTTATGGCAGCTTCCTGGGGCAGCTGCTGCTGGGTGGGTTCTGACTTTGTGTCGCCGTTGGCAGGTGTGTGGCGAGCAGAAGCTGTACTGCAAGGAGTGGCGGAGGAGGAAGCGAATGGTAACAGTCGTGCTGCCGAGTGGGGAGGGTGGGGAGCACCGGAGAGGAGGCGGTGGCAGTCAGGTGGTGGCACTGGAGTCCCGATGGGGACTTGGGGTTTTCTGGGCAGAAACAAAGCGGGCACTGCCACGCTGTCACCCGAGCTGTGCTGCCTGTGGTTCCCCGCGGGGATGCTCCCTGATTGCTGCAGCAGGGCAGAGCTGCTGCTCCGCAGCCCTCACGGTGCCGCTGTCTTGCCAGGCGACCGAGCTGCTGGAGGCCATCCTGGAGGGGTATCCCAAAAGCAAGAAGCAATTCTTTGTAAGTACCAAGGCTGGGCTTGGCTGCGGCCCCTGGGGCGGCATCAGCGTCTCTGCCTGCAGTGCCTGTGCCCGCGCCGGCCCTGCCGGCACCACCGCCCTGCTGAGCCGCTCTGTGCTTGCGCAGGAGGAGGTTGGGATAGAGACGGATGAGGACCACAACGTCTCGCTGCCGGCGGCCGTGTGAGGTGCCGAGGGAGTCTGCCCCAGGGAGGGCAAGGAGCTGCTGCTGAAACTCAGTTCTTGGGGTTTTTTTGTTGGGTTTTTTCCCCCCCACTTTTTGCAGGGCTTGGGCTTGTCATGCGTATTTATACATGTTTGGTTTAAAATTCTTTGCAGCTGGAAGGGTGGTTGGAGCAAGTGACTCAGGGCTGGGCCCTCTCGCTGTCTTGCTTGCACAGGGGCTGTTACCGGCTCCTGCCTGTCAGTGCCCCAGGGGCCGAGGTTGGGTCCCCACGGGGCTGAGTGGGGCCAGGAGGGGTGTCAGTGCACTGGTGCAGGGTCCCTGGCATTGGGGTAAGAAATTACCAGCTCTGTGGGAAAGCTGCAGGAACTCAGCAACAGAAATAAAAGCAGAAAAATCGTTAAAACATTCAGCAAAATTTATTTAATTACTTTTCACAATAGAAAAATACGTTGCTTTCGCATGTGAGGTCTGTAAAACTTGGAGGCAGGAGGCAGCCTCTGGCAGCGGCTCTCGGGGCTCTGTCTGTCCCTTGTCCAGCTGCAGCCCCCACCCTGAACCCCCTGGAGAGGATTTTCTTCACCGCAAAGCAGCAGCTTGCAGGCACGACAGAGCTGACCCTGCGTGTGCCTTACAGCGATGTGCATCCCCGGGGTCAGCCCAGTTCAGTGAGTTGGGAAGGGCAGCACACTGCAGGGTTTGAAGAATAATTTTGTATAAAAATGAGCCCCCTGAATGGGTTCTCTGCTGCCAAGTGCAGGTAGAAGCAGTAGTTAAACATTCTTATGCTGCAGCATTCAAACAACAGAGCAGCTGTGTGCTGCCTCAGCAACAGTGGAAAGATAGTGTGAAATAAATATCCATGGCTCTGGGAGCAGGAGCATGAATGTGATTATTGAGCCCAAATCCTGCTGTCGGCATCACGGCGCTGGAGGGGCTGCAGCACCATCCCGGGGAGGCGAACAAACCCTGCTCGGGCAGTGGCTGCTGCCCACCTGGAAGGGTTTGTGTGGCCAGAGCCATAAAAACTGTGCCAGAGCACATCTGCCTGCAAAGCTGATGCTGATGGCGAGTCAGGCTGATTTCAGTGATTTATAAAAACAAAAGTAAAAGCAAATCAAGGCTGGTTTAAGTTCTAAGGAGGTGCAGTGAGGGACTCATCCTTCAGGCAGCGCTGCCGGCTCCCACAGTGTCTGCACAGCCCCGCCCCGGGAGCGCGGCCTCGGAGGGAGGTCCAGGAAAGCCCGTGGCTATGGGAGACACCTGTTCCTGGTCTGTTTTAACAGCAACCACCAGCTTTTACCACCTGTTCTCGTTCCATCCCCGCTCCCCGGGGTCAGTCGTATCAGAGGCCTGAGGTCACAGAATCACACAACATTAGGGATTGGAAGGGACCTCGAAAGATCGTCAAAAGTCCAATCCCCCAGCACAGCTCTGCCCCACAGCAGAGGCAGCCCCCCCGCCGGCCCACGCTAAGGACTCTCTGGCACCTTAAACATCCTCGACCCAGCACACGCTGTTTTCCCACCCTTTGCCAAGCCCCTACAAATATTTGGTAATATCGACTGTGGAGCAGAGGTGTCTGCACAGCCTTGTTTTGGTTTTGTAGTTAATACAATAAATAACTCGGACAAGCTTTAAAAACAGCCACGAGGGAGACAACCCAGCCCTCCCTGTGCCTGGCACCCAGGCCCCCGGGCAGGGGGGGCTCCATCCCCGCGGGCGTGGAGGCAGCCCCGGAGCCGCTGGCGCTGCCGGGGAAGGCTCAGTAGAGCTGACTCTTCAGCTGGTGCAGGACCCCGATCACGATGTCCCGCAGCGTCTGGGGCAGAGAGGAGACAGGGTCAGTTGTTCCAGCGGCAGGACAGCGAGCAGGTCCCTCTGCTGTCACAAGAGCCCACCCGCGGCCCCCTCACCTGGGGCTTGCAGTGCTCCTCAATCCAGCTGAAGATGCAAGCTGAGAGCTCCTGAAAACTCGTTACTGAGATGGAGGCGTTAAAGGACTGGAACAGGGAATCCATAATGCCTTGGAAAACGTTGAACTTCATCTCATCAGAGACCTGGTCCTTCCCCTCGTTCGGGTTGTCCTGATGCGCTTTCACAATCTGCTCGTAGTTCCTGAAACACACCAAGCGCCCCGCGCTCAGCAGCACAGCGAGGCCTCCTGCACCGGCTCCGGCCCGGCTGCGGTGCAGAGCTCGCTGCCTGGCACCGCTCCAGAACCGCCGCAGGGATGGGGAGAACCAAGAGTTTGCAGAAGATCCTGCAAGTAAATAACCCCTGGGAAGCTGCAGCTGCTCTGACGCTGGGAGCAGATTTGTTTTCTGACTCAGATCCACCTTCATGCCAAGCTCCACCAGCTGACCCGAGGCAGACCTACACTAAGGAGCTGCTGGCAGCAGGCAGGGACCGGTGTGGCCCCGCAGGTGCCAGGCTGCCGTGAGGCACCGAGAGCATCCACAGAGCCTGGAAAGAACAGGGGAGAAAACAGGAGGGTGAAGGGGGCAGCACCGCCGCAACTCTTCCCTTACACTTTCATGATCTTCAAGGCCATCACGTCTTTCCTGAGGGTAGAAACTTCTTCCTCTTGCTTCTTCTTTTCCTTGTGCAGGAACTGGATGTAGTCAATGGCTGAGCAAGAAAACGCAGAGTGAGGACTTGAGAGCGTGCATGAGTGCCCAGGATCCCCACAGGAGGTGCCCGAGCCTGGGCAGCATCAGCTCCCGGCTGCCCTGATTCTGCTCAGGGAGGGGCCAGCACCTGGGCTCCCCGGAGCATCACCCCAGAACATCCCAGAGTGCTGAACCTCCACGCTGCACAGCTCTAGGGGGTCAGCAGCACCCCCTTCCCTCTCCCCACCCTCAAGACTCACTTTTCTGGAGGACGATTGCCTTGCTCAGCTTCTGGGAGCCTATGGAGAAATCCTGCTGCTCACAGGTGGGGACGATGGCCTGCAAGTCGTCATAGCCTTTCTGTGGGGAAGCAGAGCCACAGCGCCTGCCTGAGTCCAGCAGCGTGAGGCCAGTGGCTCCAGAAGGTGTCAAATCCCAGCTCTCGCCATGCAGCCACCCAGAGCCAAGGCAGCTCCCAGCACGCGCACGTCTGGGCAGGGTGGGTGCGGCAGCCAAATGCTGGGGAAGGCGCCGAGAACAGACGGGTGCTGGGTGGGGCTGTGGGTGCCGGGGGGCCCACGGGTCGCGCGCTCTGCCAGCCCACACGGCCCCTCGTGTTACCTTGATGGCGTAGCGCCTCTTCTGCTCCGCCTGGGTGTGCGCCCGCCGGCGCCGGTCCTTGTACGACTCCTTGTAGGTCTCCTGGTGGTAATCGCTGTCCTCGTCATCTGCACCAAGACAACGCACAGAGCGTGGAGGAGCCTGACTGGGGAGCTCCTGGGGGGCGGAGGCGCACAAAGCGGGCGACAGCCCGAGGTACGAGCTGTGTCTGAGGAGCTGCGGCCAGTCCCAGGGCAGCCCCGCGCCCCCTGGGGGCAGCCAGCCCCCACGGGTCACCCCAAGGTCAGACGCCCCCGTCCTTTGCGGGGCTGGGCAGGACGAAGGCACCCGCGGCCTCTGGGAAGGCCTCAAAACGTGACCCACCCCCTCCCCAAACGCTGCTGGAAACCACAACGCCCGACGCCCCCCCCCCCAGGGGTGGGAGTTCCCCGGGATCCCCGGGAGCGGGGCGGCCGCGCTCGCCCTGAGGCGCGGGCGGGGCCGGGGCCCACCTGTGTTGGGGACGGAGGAGGCGCTGGTGGAGCCGATGCTGTTGGCGCGGGACACGATGCTCCCCTTCCGGACGTTCTCCATGAAGAGCGCTGCGGCGAGAGCGTTCGCCGCGTCAGGGCCAGCCCCGGGGCGCGGCCCGGGGTCACCGGTCACGGCCGGGCCGGCGGCGAGCGGCGGCCGCGGGGGGGGTCCGGGCACTCACCCGAGTCCAGGCCATTGTCGCTGTAGGACGCGTCCACCTGGGGCGGGCGGCGGGGCCGGGGCGGGCGGGGCAGGAGAAACGTCCGTTGGGCGGCGGCGGCGGCGGACACCGGACTCCCCGCTCCGGGCGCGCCGTGACCTCCGGTTCCGTCCCTCGCCCCGGCCCCGCCCCCCGCGCTCCTCTCGGCCCTTCGCCCCCCTCCCCGGCCCCGCTCCCGCCCGGCGAACCGACTCACCTTCCCCCACGGGTCCTCGGCCGCGGCGCCCGGCGGCTCCGCCATCTTCCGCCCGCCCCGGTCATGTGACCGCCGCGGGGCACGACGGGAGCGGGAACCGCCAGGGGGCGCCCCTCCCGCGCGGGCTCGGCCGGAACCGGACGCGAGCGGACCCGGTGCGGCCGGGCCTGGCGGGGACGCGCTGGGCGGTCCCGGCACCGGCGGGGAGTGAGGGGGCGGGGGGGGGGGGGGCCCAGCTCCGCCGCACCGGCCCCGGCCGGTTTCTGTCCCGCCAGTACCGGGCGGGACGGTCTCGTGCTCCCGGTGACGGGCACGGGGGGTGACGCCGGTGGCGGGAGCGGCCGCTCCGGCCACGCACGGGACGGACTCCGCGGCCCCGAGCGGGGTCCCGGCCATGGGAACCCCCGGCGGCACGGAGCGGGTCGGTGGGGACGGGCCCGGGAGCCGGCCGAGGCCGGGGCGCACGGACAGGACGGGCAGACGGACACGCACGGAGAGGAAGCTCTTTACTGTCGCACCGGGGGTCCCGAGGGGCGGCTGCAGCGACCCCCGGCCCCCGCGGGGCTGTACGTGGGCGGGGGGCGCAGCCCCGCGCTGCCTTCGCCCCTCCCGGGGTCTCGCTGGCGGCGCCCGGTGCAGGCCCCGGCCCCTCGGTGCCGTCCCGCCGGCGGGGGTCCGCGGGGTCAGGAGGGGCGCGACCCCTCGGGCGCGGCGCTGGGGCTCAGGCGCTGCTGCAGCAGGTCCCACGCCTTCTCCACCTGCCGAGAGCCCGCGGTGGCACCTCAGGGCCTGCGGCCGCCCCGGGCACACTGCCGGTGGCACCACGGCACGGGCAGGAGCATCACACGAGGGTCCCAGGCTTCCCCTCCCTGCCCTGCCGCATCCGCATCCCCGAGCTCATCCCTCTTGCCCGGGGCCGCCGCCACGGCGGGAGTCACACCCCACATCACCCTGAGCCGAGCCCTCCCGTCAGGGTCACCCGCCTCCCCCTTTGCCCCCTGCGGTGGATCCCGGCGCCCCCTGGGTCTGACCTGCCGGCGGGTGAGGGCAGGCTCCCAGAGCGTGCTCAGCACCACCTGCGCCTGCTGCACCCGCTGCCTGTTGCTCATCTGGCTCTGCAGCCGGTGGCGAGCGGCCTCCTCACTCAGCCCGTCCCTGGCCACGATGCGCTTCACCGCCTGGCGGGACCGCAGGGGACACTCAGGCGCTGCCGAGGGGAGCCCAGACCCCGCCCTGGCAGCGAGCGAGCGAGGGGCCAAGGGGTGTCACCCACCTCCTCCTCTGGGATGACGGCCACCCACACCTCGTGCACCATGTCCTGCCAGCCAGCCTCCAGCAGCACGGCAGCATCCAGCACGCACACGGCCTTTCCTGCAGAGCGAGGCCCTTCCTCGTCACCTGCCATCACGAGGCAGCGCGGCCGCCCTGCACGGTCCCACCCAGCCAGTCCCCTTACACCCGCAGAGTCGTGCCTTCCCGCAGCAGCGAGGAACCGCGTATGGAAGAGAGCGGCAGGGAGGGGCTGCGTTTGCTTAAAGGGCACCCCTGGGGCAGCAGATCTCCCCGCCGATGCCTTTGGCCAAATGCCTTTCGAGCGACCAACAGCATCTCCCAAGAACTGGAAAAACTCTGCTCCCAGAAGGAGAACACACGAGGCTCGCTGTGGGAGCCAAAAACGAACTTGGAGTCGTGGGAAAGAGAAGCAACCTCCACCCTCCTTCAGAGCTGGAAGTTTGGGGTAAGCCTGCCCCAGCTGAGTGGAGGGCTTTGCTCTGAGATGTGCTACTGAAAATCCCCTGCAAGCCGCCCAGCAGAGGAGAGGGGGCCCAGCATGGAGAACACAGCAGGGAGAGCGCAGGGGGCTCCGGGAGCTGCACCAGACTGTGCACCCAGCACCCACCTCTGTGCTGCGCAGGAGCTGCCCCAGTTACCTTGAGCACCTGCCTCCCTGACCTGCTCCTTCACCATCTGGGCTATCTCGGGCCACACAATGTCCGTGAGACTCTTCAGCTGCTCCTAGAAAGGACCACGGTGGGGTTCAGTCGCTTGCCCTCAGGACCCCTGGGCCGCCAAAACGGGGATCCCGGGTGGCAGCAGCAGTCACAGTGGGCACCCAGAGAGAGCAAATCATGGGGGATGGACCCTGCCCATCATCGTCCCGCTGAGCACAGCAGGGGAAAGCTTCCATACGGGCCAGAGGCTCCCGCTGACAGGGTCAAGGCTCATTTCCTGATAATCTTCCTCACAGCAGCAGCACCCACATGAGACCTGTCTGTCTTGGGGGAACCAAGCCCCACTTGGGTACAAGCCCGAACCACGTACGGGTCAGAGAGCAGCGGCACATGGGGGCTGTCACTGCGTGCTGGGTGACGGACAAGTGTGAGACAAGAGGGGACAGGGCGAAGGCAGCAGCTGCTGGGGTGAGAGAAGCGTGTCCTGCCCTGTCTGGAGGTCACTGCCAGAAAGCAGAGTCAGGAAGGTGTCACTAGCTCAAAGGGCTGAAAGATAAAAAGCCTCAGCACGGACGGAGAGCTCGCCCCTCACAGGATTAAATATTGACAGTCTCTGTGCTGCTCTTACCTGGTTTCCAAACACTTTGGCCCCAAGGACTTTCCTGTTAATCATCCCATCTTCATTCACGATTTCTGCAAGACAGAGGCAGAGCAGGTGTAGGAGGAGCAAATCCGCCTCGCTTCCCTGCGGCCAGCATCGATCAGAGTGCAAGAATTTCAGCACGGGGCTCTCAAAGGGACCCAGGGAGGAGCGGCAGGACCCGCGCTGGCAGCTCTTCACCTTACTCCAGTGAGGGTCAGCGAAGAGCTCTTCCCAGATGAACGCCCGCCCAGTTTAGCCTCCCACACTGGCCAGGCGACTGTAGCTCTGACACGGGATGCGCACAACTTGGGGAAAGCAGTGGTTTGCCCTGCTCCAGCCCAACCATCACCAAATCAGCTACAGAGCCCCACTGTGGTGTCACGGAGCCCAGAACCCACTGGAGAGGGGAGCACAGGTCAGGACGGCATGCTGGGATGAAGGCACACGCCCTCCCTCCTCTTCCTCCTCCCGTTCTCCCCACAGCCTTCAGTGGCTCTACCTGCCCCAAAGGCTGCCACCACCCGCTCATAGGCAGGGCTGCCGGGGACATAGACAGCATGGCCCAGCTTGTCCGCATCGATGATGAACGCTCCCAGGTGCCCCAGGAGTTTGGCGATGGAGGTTTTCCCACTCCCGGTTCCTCCGGTCAGGCCGATCACGTAAGGGCGTGAAGGCAAGGCAGGGTCTTGCTATGGGAAGAAGGAAAGACGTCACCAGCAGACGGAGAACACGGGCTCTGCCAGATGAGATCCCGACCGCCCGGCCTGGAGACGGGCATCCTGTCACAGCCTGCGGCTCCCCGAGGCCCCTCACCCGCGGAGGCTGCAGCAGCGTCCCCAGCAGCCTCTGCCGGAGGCTGGAGGAGCTGATCTTCTCCTCCTCGTTCTGACGGTGGTCGGGGTCCTTCATCAACAGGATCTCATACAGAGCCAGCTCGGGGAGCCCCTGCCGAGAGAAGAGAGCCCAGGGGCCATCGGTCCCGCAGCCGCGGGGGCACTGGGCAGCCGCTCACTGAGAGCTGACAGGGGCGAGGGGCAGGCGGGGGCATCCCGCAGGCGTTACGTTTTCAAGTCTCTTCTTGTTCACGGCCTCCCCTCCCCTGCGAGTCTCCTCGCTGACCACCAAGCACCGCAGATCGGGGTCCGTGACCGAGGGGCCAAAGGGGTCGGCCAGCGGCACGATGTCGTAGCGCAGCGAGGGCTTCACGTCCTCCAGGAACTCGCGCAGCTTCGCCGCTCGCAGCTCGTACGGCTCGATCAGCTCCGCCAGGACCTTGTCTGCGGGTGCCGGAGAAGCAAGAGCGGCCGATGAACGACAGGAAAGCCAGACCAGGCAACGGAACGCGGCCGTGGCTTCGGGAAGCTTCCTCCTCCGGCCGCCCCCTCAGCGTCCCGTCCGTGAGCCCTGCTCGCCGGGTCCCCACCTCCCCCATGCCCGGGCTGCCGGGACCCCGAGGCACCCGCGCGACCCCCGGGACTCACGGCGGAGCAGGTCGCCGTCGGCCACGCCGGCCAGGAGGCGGCGGCGGGCCAGGAGGCAGCAGGCGCTGAGCAGCAGCCGGTGGGCGCCGTGCAGGCGGTCGAAGGTGCCGCCGACCGCCACGTCGGGGAAGCCGGGGAGCTCCGCTCGGGCGTCCTCCTCCTCCTTCTCCTCCTCCGCCCCCTCGCCGGGGCCGTCCAGCAGCAGCGCGGGCAGTCCCGGCGGGCAGCCGTAGGCGGCGGCGGCCAGGTGCTGCAGGCCCCGCTCCACCGGCCCCGGCGGCCCCGGCGCCTCGGCGGCGCTGGCGAGCAGGACGCGGGGCGGGCGGGCGAGGCGGCGGCCGGGGCCCAGCAGGACGCGCAGGTCCAGCCCCTCCCGGTGCGCCGCCGCCGCCGCGTACAGCGCGGCCAGCGCCCGCAACAGCGCGGGGCCGGCGGGGGGCGCGGCGGGGCTCGGCGCGGGGGCGGCCAGGCGCAGCCCCGGCTGCAGGTGCACGTACAGCGGCCCCGACACCAGTCCCGCCGCCGCCGCCAGCGCCGCCGCCGCCCGCCGCGACACGGCGGCCAGCGGGGCCGTGAGCACCAGCAGCCCCGAGCCGAACGGCGGCATGGCCCCGTCGGCAGCCCCCGCCCCGGAGCGCCCCGGGCGCGCACAGGGACCGCCCCGGGACCGCCGCCGCCTCTCGCGAAGAGCCCGCCCCGGGCTCGGCGGCGGCGGCGACGGGAGAGGGAGGGAAGGGGCGGGACCGGGCCCGGGCCCCGCCCGCGGAGGGAGGGGGACGGGCGGAGCCGCCCGCCGAGCCCCGTTCCGCCCGGGCGGTGGGGGGCGCGTCCCGTCCGTGCGGTGGCGGACGGGGCTCTGGTCACCGCGGGGCGCTGCGCCCGCGGGAGTTTCCTCTGAGCGCCCTGCGCGGAAATAGAGCGGCGTCCCCGCCCTCAGCGCCGCCTTTGGCATTTCCGGAGCTCGATTTTCCGCAACGCGGAGACCTCCCGCGGGACCCCGGAGCGGAGGCGGGGGGATCTCCCGGGAACCGGGCTGACCCCGCGGCGGGGGCTGCGGCGACAGGAGGGAGCCAGAGCCGCGCGGCTGCGAAGGGCTTTATTGGTGACACGGTGGGACCGGGCCCCCCGCCGGGAGGACGGGGCGGGAGCCCGCTCCGCTCAGGGCCGGTCCCCGCCGTCCGCGCCGCCGCCGAACACGAAGTTGTGCATGGCCCGGACGTACGCGGAGCCGTCGGGGCTGTCGAGCCGCAGGCGGGAGAGCGGGGCCAGGAGCTGGGTGGTGGCACAGCGCAGGGGCGGGCGGGGGGCGCCCATGGCCTCCAGGAACACCTGCCACGGCAGAGGGGTCAGACCCGGACCCCCACGGCCGCCCGCGGCCACGGGCACCCCCCCAGCCTGCCGCCCCCACCTGCAGGACCTCCTCCACCTCCTGGGCCGCGTCGCGGAAGAGGTGCTGGCAGTGCCGCAGGTACCGGCGGTAGAGGTCCCGCGTCTCGGCGTCCAGGCCCTGCAGCTCGCTGCCCTCGGGGTCCGGGCGCCGCAGGTTGGCCAAGAAGCTGGTGTTGACGGGTCCGCACTCCACCAGCGTCAGGCTGTGGGGGGAGCAGGGCGGTAGCTCTGAGCCCAGCACGTTGGCGAACACGGTACCCCTCACCCTGGCATCCCTTCGCCCTGGTGCCCAGTGGGCGGGAGCGTGGTGCCGCGGTGCTGCCGGCACTCACTGGATGTTGAAGGGCTGCAGGACGATGGCCAAGCTCTCGCACAGCCCCTCCAACGCGAACTTGCTGGCGCAGTACACGGAGTTGAAGGGCAGGCCTGGGGCAGAGCCGCACCCTCAGCACCACGGCCCTTCCCTGTGGCTTCCCCTGTGTCGTGGGGTGCTGGGGGTCCTGCTGCAGCAGGGCCAGGTCCCACCTTGCAGGCCCCCGATGCTACTGGAGACAATGATCCGCCCGGCCCTGCGGCGCTTCATGGCGGGCAGGAACGCCTGGATGGTGCGGACGGCCCCAAAGAAGTTCACATCAAAGATGGTCTTCATGGCTTGGTCGGAGCAGGTCTCCAGGGGACCCATCAGCCCCACCCCGGCGTTGCAGACTGCCGGGCACAGCGGTGGTGAGCCGGGCACCGCAGCCCCCTCCCATCCCTGGCACCGCCAGGCAGGAATGTGGGGGCCCTTCCCTTGGCACCCTCAAACCCAGCTCCAGCCCCCCGTCCCACCGGACACGTCCCAGCCCAGCCTCATCCCTGCTGGCACCTCCCATGACCTGCCATCGGCCCACCCCGTGCCCAGGGAGTGTTGGCATCGCCAGCCACCCTGGGGACAGAGGGGCACCGGGAGGAGCCATACCCAGCACATCCAGCCGCTGCCCCTGCACGCGCTGCGCGGCGGCTGCCAGCGAACGCGGGTCAGTGACGTCAAGCTGCAGGACCTCCAGCGTGTCAGGGCAGCGGCCCCCCAGGCGCTCCAGCAGCCGCTCGCCCTTGCCCGGGTCACGCATGGTGGCATACACTGGGGAGAGAGTGTGGGGCAGCCGCGCCGCTGAGCTGCTCGGCCAGCGCTGGCCCCAGCCCACTCCCAGAGACCGCCGGGGGTGCTGCCCCCCCCAGCCCAGCGTCACCCCTTTACCTTTGAACCTGCGTGCGTCGTCAGCCGCCAGGCGTGTGGCCAGCCCCAGGCCGATGCCCGAGGAGCAGCCCGTGATGAGCACCGTGGTCCTCTCCATGGGCAGGCAGTGCCGGCTGAGGGGGCCATGCTGCTTAAGAGGGCTGGGAGGGGGGTACCCCCCGCCCCACGCCACGGGTGTTGTGTCTGCTGCATTATCTCAAGGCCCCTCCACCCACCTCCCTGCCCACACTCGGGACTCCCCGTGCCTTGAAGCTCATGCAGCTGCTGCGATAAAGACCCCGCGGAGCCAGGACCCCCCCGCAGGAGGAGGGTCTGGGGCACAAGGGGAGCTGCACCTGTGCCAGGCATCTCATCCCTCAGCAGCATCTGGCACCGTGGTTTCCCTGCTCTGCAGGCTCGCTACTCTGCCCCCACTTCACAGAAGCCCCACACCAGAGCGAGGAGATGGATGCACGTGGCAGAAATTGTGCTCAGCAGCCTGGCTTTTAATTGCTCTGCAGGCTGGCAGCACCGCAGCTGGGGAGGGAAAAGGCCACGAAAACCCTGTTCTGGGGAGCGCAGCCCCAGCAACACCACAGAGAACTGCGCAAAGTCTATTTTGATACAGAAGGCACGGAGCGTGGCTGTGCAGCACTGGGGTTCATGGGGCAGGGAGCGCCTGGTGCAAGGAGGCCCCGGACCATGGCAGAGTTGATGCCAGCTTCCTGCTTTTCCCGGCGCAGGGGCTGTTCTGCCCCCTCCTCTGTCTCCCTGGCTGCTCCTCTGCCATCACTGGCCTCACCAGCCAGCCGCGGCCACACAGCAGGGACGTCTGCCCTCCGTCCTCAGCTCCCACCGAGCTTCCAGCTGGAAGCACTGGTGCAGCAGAGCCCTCACCTTCAGGCTCAGTTCGGGGCAGCACAGCTTTCCCAGGGACAGGCTCAGGGCAGCCCGGCGGGGCTGAGCACGGAGCAGGCTGTGGGGAGGGTCCCTGGGGCAGATCCTGCCCCTGCTTGGCTGCGAGCTCGCTGCGGGGGCGAGTCCTGCCCATGGTGGGTCCAAGCTGGCCAGGGGCCACCAGGGCTCTGCACCTTTGTTCCACCGTGGCTGTGACGCAGCTGCTGGGCCAGGAGCCCGGGGGCCTGGGTGCAGGAGGGCGCGGGTGTCTCTGCCTTCCCTTCCAAGGGAGAGTCTGCAGGCACGGCCCAAAGTCATGCCGGCCCAGCCCGGCCATGCCGCAGGGCGCTGGGGTAGTATTTCAGGAACAGCTTCCTGGAGATCTCCAGCGTGTCCCCCACCGGCACGGCCGGGTAGCGCTTCTTGTTGTAGACAAAGCCTCTCTCCACCTGGAAGACAGCCTGGTTAAACTGGTCCTGGTGGAAGGGGCTGCCCGAGTTGAGGCTCTCCACCAGGGCAGAGACAAAGAGGCTCCATCGCACACTGTAGTAGTCCAGGACCAGCCCGCCCAGCTGCTTGTTGGCGTAGTCCAAGATGTTCCCACTGGGCCCCCACAGCGTTACCTGGTTCCGGGCGTTCAGCTCGTACTGCTCGGCCTCCTGGTCGCTGGTGGCCACGGCGCGGGCGCTCTCCAGCCAGCGGCCCAGCAGGAAGAGGCTGTGGCTGGAGAGGAGGCTGTCCAGCTCCGGCAGCAGGTCGTAGACCAGCACGCCACCGGCCGTGAGCAGCTCCGGCAGCGCGTGGCTCTGGAAGGCGCCACGGATGCTCTGGTAGTAGTTGCTCACCAGCTGCTGTGCCGCTTGCCGCGTGACGTCCACCAGGTCGTAGCGGAAGGCAGGGCTGGAGCCCAGCTCTGCGCCGGCGCTCAGCAGCAGGCGCCAGGCCTCGTACACGTCGCTGGCGTTGTACCACAGCTCCGTGTCCATGTGCAGGGAGGGCCGGCGCACCAGCGGGCTGTGGTTGTGGTTGACGCAGACGCCGGTGCAGTTGTACACGCTGCGAAGGAGCAGCCGCCAGGCGCTGGCCGCAGCGGCGTTCGAGGCGCCATAGCGGCGCTCGGCGTAGTGGGTCACCCAGCTGGGGAGGTTGAGGGGCTCCTGCCGCCAGCCCAGCTCATTCATCAGCTCGTACACCATGTCGTTCTGCTCAATGCCCTCGGGCACCAGCCCTGTGCCCACCATGGTGGAGTTGGGGAAGCGGCGAGCTGCGAAGGGGCCGTGGTTGATGGCCTCCACGGCGCCAAAGAGGCCGTGGTTGCCCCCAAAGTTGTGCAGCATGCACCAGATGAAGGGCTGCCCATAGAAGGACTCTGTCCACTGGTAGACGGGCTTGGACTCGGCAAAGAGGTCGAGAACGATCATCCTGCCGAGGGGCACGCCGCGCAGCAGCGCCCGCACCTGCGCCGGCTGCCAGAAGTCTGGTTGGTGCTGGAAGAGCCAGCCCTGCATCAGCCACAGCGCCTCGGGGTCAGCTGGGGACAGAGAGGCAGGGGGTCAGGTCCCCTCCAGGCAGTCCCCGTAAGCATCCCGCGAGGCCCCAGGACCACTGGACGCCCTTCTTAGAGCGGGCTTCAGGGGTCTGACATCAACAGGGTCTGCCAAGCACCGGCAGCTCAGTGCTCACGTGGGGCCCACTGCCACCTCCCCCCGGCCCCCAGATATCCCCACCGCGACCAGCTGGCACCGTGCGCTCACCCACCTCCCGTCATCGACCTGAAGACGGCGTTGCTGACCCTCGAGAGATAGGCAGGGTCAGAGGACAGAGGCGTCATCTCGTTGAAGGTGTCAGCGCTGTAGATGTGGTCTGTGCCGAACTCCTTGATCAGCTCCTTCAGGAAGAGGGTCCCGATCACCTGGAACATGGGGTCCTCTGGGTCCAGCAGGTAGGTGCATGAGTAGGTGCAGTCGAAGTGGCTCCAGCCCCCGAGGCGAGTGGCATTCACGCGTGGGAAGACCCTGTGCCCGAGGGCAGAGATGGGGATCAGGAGTGGGACGGGACTGCCATGCCCTGAGGGGACAGAGCGGCTTCCCAGGGACACCAGCACCCGCACTAGAGGGCCGAGAGCTGTGTTGGTGCTGGGAGCGCCCTGGGCTGCCGGTGCAGGCCAGAGGTGGGACCCCGGGCGGGGGCCCAGGGCTGAGACACCAGGGCGGGAGCCGCAGTCGGGCTGATCTGGCCGGTGGGGTCTGTGAGCACGTGGGGCTGCACCTACCGGAGAACCCCCTGGGGCACGTGGCCCGCGAAGGCCGGCAGCACCGTGGTCATTCCCAGCGAGCGCATCCGCTCCACGATGCGGTACTGGGAGAGAGAAGGAGAGAGGGAGTGGGGGGAGAGGAGCCCCCACCCACCCACGACAGGCCCTCGGGCGCTGCTGGAGCTTAGGGAAGGGATCGGCAGCTCCCAAGGCTCCCTGAGCACGGCCTTGGCCCACAGGACGAGGCAGGGGGCCGCAGGGGTCTGCCCCAGTGTCCCTGTACCTGCAGGTAGAGCTGTTTGAGGTGCCAGGATGGCGGCAGCGGCCCTGCCCAGCTGTGGAGGTTGCCCATCCGATTCCAGGCCAGGAACGCCGGGCCGGTGAAATACGCATCGATCTCAGACTGGTTCAGCCCCAGGGAGCGGTACACCTGCGGGCGCAGGGTCAGTCCTCCCCGCCGTCCCTTCCCCAGCCCACTGCCCTTCCCCACCGTCCCTTCCCCACCCTGCTGCCCTTCCCCACCATCCCTTCCCCAGCCTGCTGCCCTTCCCCATCGTCCCTTCCCCAACCTGCTGCCCTTCCCCACCATCCCTTCCCCAGCCTGCTGCCCTTCCCCGCGGTCCCGGTACTCAACCCGCTGCCAGGTCGCCTCCTGCCCCACGAAGGCCAGCGCCAGGTTGATCCCGCTCAGCGCCATCCAGTCGATCTCCCTCTCCCAGCGCTCCCAGTCCCACCAGACGTAGGAGTAGCTCTGGGTGCAGACGTTCTGGTAGTAGCGGTACCTGCGGGGAGCGGCGGGAGGCTGCGGGCAGGGCCCCCCCGTTCCCGGCCCCGCTCCCGTTACGTAAGGGCGCCTTGTCCCGGGCTAACGAGGCGTGAGCGGCGCCCGCCCCGCGGCCCCGTTACCTGCCGGGGGCGGAGGCGCGGATCTCGGCGCGCAGCCGGGGCAGCGGGTCGGGCAGGCGGAGCTGCCGCCCGGACCACGACAGGTGGCAGCCGCAGAAGTCGCGCAGGTAGCGGTAGAGGCCGGCGGCCGCCGCCACGCCGCTGGAGCCCGTCACGGCCACGGCCACGGCGCCGCCGGGCGGCGAGCGCAGCCGGTACGTGTCGGTCCCGCCCGCCGCCAGCGCCGCCTCCACCGACAGCTCCACGGCGGCGGCGCTCGGCCCCAGCAGCCGCCGCGCCAGCTCTCGCACGGCCGCCTCCTGCCCCGCGTCCCCCAGCGCCGCCGCCGCCGCCGCCGCCAGCACCATCAGCAGCGGCACCGGCGCCATCGCCGCTCCGATGGGCGGGACCGGCAGGGGCGGGGCTGGCGGTGGGAGGAGCTCAGCCGGTACCGGCCGCTGGTTCCGCCACCCTTCGGCAACCGGCACCGCCGCCGCCGCTTCCCCGCCCGTTCGGGGTGACCGGGACCACGGCGACGAAGCTCCTTCCTCCCCGGGGAGCCGGAGCTGCCCCGTCGGGCCGGCGGCTCCGGGTTGTTTTAGTGACTGAGAGCGGCGGCAGTCCCGGAGCACCGCCAAGCTCGGAGGACCGGGAGCCGCCCCGCCGGTCCCCGGTGCCGCTCCGGACTGCAGGGGGCGATGCGAGACCGGAGAGCGGGAGCCCCCCCCGACAGAACCACGAAAACGGGCAGAAAACTGCCGTGACTGCAGGCGGGAGTGGTGCGAGAGAACCGGGGGAACGGGTGCAAAGGGAAGGGCAGCCCCGGGTGCGACAGGGGAGGTGCAGGTCCCAGTCACCCCCTCCAGGAAGGGTTTGGGGCTCTCGGGGGTGGGAAGGGGGAAGCAGAAAAGAGGCCACACGCCGGGTCGTGCAGTTAGTTTAATTTATACAGTGGCTGTCACTAACACATTTCACCCGGGGAAGCAGGACCAGTGTCACCTGCAGACACGTTCTGATGTCACCGCTGTGAACACACCCGAGCTCTGCCAGCAGCACGCAGAGCTTTCTGCTGCAATTTCAAACAGCCCTGCACCGTGTGGCATTTCCTCCTCAATGCCAGGTTACATCGATACTTCTTGTTGTTCTGTTCACACACAAATACTTCAGATCCACGGAGAGAATTAAACACGACAGTTACACACAGCACTAACACAAACACACACCCCACGGGCTCCTACAGCTACACCACGATGAGGAGAGTAAGAAATAATTTACATCTTGCACAGGAGAAAAAGCAACAGCTACAGCAGGGAAAGACCAGTGAGACCTCACTGCGATGGGGCTGTTTTGGAAGGACTCGGCCACCGCACCCTTAGCTGGGGCCGAGTCCTGCCCCTTCGCGCTGGCTCCTCAGGCCCCAGCCAGAGTTCAAAGAGCTGAATCCCTGCACAGGATGAGACGTTGGTTTTGTCAGATTAAAACACGGCACATGTGGAAGCCCTGGAGGTAGGAGAAGCACACCCTGGCTGGTCAACTGGCCGCTGCTCATAACTTGTTTAATCAGAGGCAGAGACACGTAGAATCCACATGTAAAACTTCCTTAAAAACAGCCTCATCCCGAGCAGCACCTTTTCTGCCGGTGCCCGCTCTGCCGCAGCTGCGCTTCCCTCCTGCTGGGGAACCCACAACACGACCACACACCAAACCCAGACACGTCATACACTTGGTAAACTTAAGGAAGGAAAAGTTCCTTTGATCCAGTGTCACTCATTACCCGAGAATGTCAAAGCCCTGGCTCTGAAATGCCGTGGTAACACTCTGAGGGTGCTGCAATAAGTTATTTTTGCTGAGGGAGTCACATGCAACTCGGACACATGGGGGAGGGCTGGCTACAAACACGACGCGCCGCACGGCTGGAGCGGAGGGATCTTTAATCGTCAAACCTCCCCTCACGGATGGTATCGAAGGAGAAAGGGAGAAACTTGAATCCAGTGCCAGTGTAGAACTTGTTCTGGAACTCAATCCTGCAAGAGAGGGAAGAGGGGTTGTTCACTAAAAAGGCAACTCTTGGATATGAGCTAGAAATTAGCAAGAGCTCCATTAAACGTGCAATTATCGACTATAAAAAAAATAAAGCTTTAAAGAGAAAAAGCAGTATTATAACACAGCGTGTCTTTTGGCACAAACCTACATTTTTGCGTGATGTTTCCAGAGTGGAGCAGAGGAGACCTGGCCAGGTACTTCGATCCCACCCCCACAAGCAACGAAAGGGCAACAGCTGCACCCCCCGCAGGGGCACCAAGGGGCACAGGGCCCTTCCTACAAGACCCCACGGGCCCACGCTTCAGCTCGAGCAAAGCCCTGCTGCGCCCAGGTGTCCCCCATCAGCTACTTCTGTTTATTTACTGAAGCACATTTGGTTTATTGCCACGTGAGATGTGCCTGTTGTCCCCAGCTGAACATTAACTGAGCCTTGCTTGCCTGCTTCCCCTAATAAAACTCCGTTTAAAAAAAGAATTATTCTAGAGAACTGTCCAATGGTCAGCAACAGCCAAATAGGGAAAGAAAAAATAATCCCATGATTCACAGTAAAAACAAGCACAGTGTTCCACGAGCCTCCGGAGAGACACTTTCCATTGCGTGATCCACTAAAAAACAGCCTCTGCAGGAACTGAGCGACTGCAAATTGTAAGCCATTTAACGCAGTTCAGGAGTACTTTAACAAAGCACAAAAAGGCAAACTTGAATTATTTTTTTCTGAATCGCGAGTCACAGCGACCTCCAGAGCTGCTGGCACTTCAGCTGGCAAAAAGTGATTTCCCAGCAGAGCTCAGGTGGTAAACAGCCAGAAAAAACAGCTTTCTGCTCCTATCTTCTGCTGCCTGTCCGTGCAGATACGCAGACTTCCCCGCAGAGGAATCCCTAGGATGAGCAGGATTTTCCGTGTGGGAGGAAGGGCTCCTTGCCAACACGCTCCAGTTTTTCAGGAACCCTGATAATCACCATAAGTATCCTGTGACTAAAGAACTCAGCTGTAAGCAAAGGGAGAAAAGAGGCAGAGGGTTGGGTATGTGACTCACAGAACCCACTGTAAATGAAATTTAACCCTGATGATTAACTGTTCCAGCTGGCCCTGACATCCGAAAGCTCCTTTTGGACACGCTCAGTTAAAGTGGCCACAACGGGATCCCCAAAGCTCAAGGAGAGGCCGCTGTAAGGTTAGGGGACTAGCGAGAAAGGGTGTTTAACCAAATAACCCTGCCTTAAATATTCTCCGTGTGTTTTCTGCCATTGTCTACAGGAACACCCAGAATCCGAGGTCCTTTTTGAGCAGGAGACCCCGCCGTGCCCAGGGTCGCCGGCGTACCAGCTCCAGTGCTCAGCCCTGCGCTGCGGGGCTCCCGTCAGCAAGCAAGTTCTGCGGGAGAATTTGCTGGGCGGTTAGCACTGCACTGGAAATAAACTGCCTGGAAAGCTTTCTGGCAGTCAGCGTTAAAGAAAGCCTGCTCTTCAGCTTTTTTGTATCAAGAATTAGCTGTTTGTTGGGCTGTGGTTATGAGGCTTTTCCAACCCAAGAGCGCCGCAGAGCACCCGCACCGGCTGCAAAACGCGGCGGCTCGCGGTCCCGTGGGAAGCGACTGCCGAGACAGTTGTTGAAGAGGAACCCAAACCTTCACACAGAACAAGTGCAAACTCCCACGGGGCATTCGTGTTCCTCGAGGCATGTGCCGCTGCCTGGGGTGGGCTGTGGGTCAGAGCACGCCTCGAGAAGGGCAGCCGACAGCCGGGGAGCGATGAGGGCGTCTGTGGAGAGGTTGTTGCAGTTCCTCCCTCCCAAAAAGGGCAGCGGCCTCGTGTGCGGCACCGCGGGTCGCTCCGTCCTGCGCTTACAGGATTCTGCCTGCCCTTCAGAGCAGCAGCCTGCCCTTGTGCTCACACTGCACACAAGCTCTGGCTCGTAAACTTCACGAGAAAAAATGAAGTTGTCTCAGGCGAGTGTGAGCTGGGCTCTGCAGCTCCTTGCTGGGGGGCCAGCAGGACGTGGCTCCAGCGCCGCCCTGGGCCAGCAGCATCTCTGCCCGGGCAGAGGAGGGGCTGCCTGTTGCCCCGCTCTTCACTGCATCTCAAACCTGATGAGCTTTGTACGATGTCTACTGACACCCACTCTTTGTAGGTGCTGCCTGGTCTTGGGATCCTACTCTGAATCCAGTCACAAACCTCTCCTTTTGGGCAAAGTCCACATTGGAAGAGCTTCAAAAAAAAAAGTAAGCTACTCTAAACATTCACGTCAAGCTACATGACTGAAAAGCAAAGAGAAAAGTAAAATATCTCAGAACAAGGATGTTAGAGCGAAAGGAGCTGGCAGCTCAGCCCGCCACCGGGCTCGGCAGACCCCCGGCAGGGCTCCGAGTGCCTTCCCCGCCCCAGGAAAGCCCAGCCTGCTGAAAGAATGCACGCTTTCTGAAAAAGCACAAAACGGAGCCTCCTCATTTGGGACTGGTAGGCAGGGCTCACGGAACAATCTGTGCTTTCTCCCCCAGCAGTAAGACACACGCTACATTCCTCCTCCTTTCCAGGAAGGCTGAACCACCCACACCTTCAGCATTCCTGCTAGGTGACTCTTCTCCCACAGCCAGAAAATGCGATCTGCTCCTCCCAGGACAGCTGTACGTGACCCCCGCTGCCTCCTGCTAAAAAGGGAACTCCTACCATTGGAAACATCCAGATTTTGCACTCAGACGCCAAACGGAATGTTAACAGCATGTTCTTTTGAACAACTGCAGGTGCCTCCCTCTCCACTGTGATAACAAAAATCCAACCACCCCAAAACAGCTTCAGTAGGCTACCTGCACTCCGAAATACTGCCTTAAACTTGCTTTCAGGCTCTAAGCTTGAACAGCTTTTCTCTCACAGAATGCATATCAAACCTTTACAAGTTTGAAACACAGAAGTCAGGACTTCATCAAGAGCTTCAGTTCTGCAGCTGCCCAGCCCCGCGCTTGCCACGCTGCCCGGCTGGGTTTCTCTGCTCGCTGGCCACCTCAGTGCCACGGCTCTGCCCTCCACACATTTCCAGACAATTTTCCAATTGTCCTTTAGAGATGGCCTGGCAATGGGAAAGGGCACCTTGGCTGAACTCCAGTCCCCCTTTGTTCAGGTGCCCCCGGAGTGGTATCTGTAAGCACAGTTTGTGGTTATTAACCCACAACAGGTATCTCCAGAAAAACAGGCTTCCTTATCTGAGCCCAGCCCTTCGGGTGAGAAAGAAAACACAGAGCGTGCCAAGAAGAAAAGCTGCGCAGGACTGTTCATCTGCCATTGTTTGAAACGAGCCGCGCGGCACCGGGGCCCTGAGAAACAAGACCCGGAAAACCCAGGAATTCACAGGCAGCTGCCGACCGAACCCCCTGGGCGGGGGTCAGAGCCCTGCCCGTCCCCGCTCTGCCGGCCGCGGTCATCGGTCATCGCCGAGGGGCCACGGAGGAGCCCGATCGATCGCTGGGAAGGCCCCGGAGCAGCTCCCGCTTCCCCACGGGCGCGACAGGGCGGCGGGGAGACAGCGGGATGCGGATGAGGAAGCGCCAGCCAGCGAGAAGCCCTCGGCTGACAGGCACAAGGTTTCTGGGCCGGGCGCCAGCAACGCGGCAGCACCATCCAGCAGCCATTTCAGCAGCGGCCCCCCCGCCTCCCTCCCGCGGCACAAGATGGCTTCACCCCCAGCCCCGGGGGAGCCCCGCTCCGGCTGCGGACACGGGACCCGGGACGGCCCAGCCTGCGCCCACGGGCGCTGGCACAGCGGGCAGAAGGACAAAGGCACAAGGACAAAGGCTTCCTTCCCCAGAAGCAGGGGAAAAGCGAAATCAGCAAAGGCTGATTTTCGTTGTGTGGTTTGTTTTTTTTTTTAAAGGCACTGGCTTCCTTTTTCACTTACAGAACCACTTTCTAAAAGTGCTCACAACCTTTTCTTCCCATTTAAGCAAGACAGAATATTCCTTGTGAAGGTCACGGGACTTCACTTTCTTCACAATTTCTAAGCCAAGTTTAGGCACATCGGGACAGAGCAGTGTGTCACTAGAGACAAGACTGAAATCTCTGCCCCTTTTAAAGACTTTCTGCTCTCAGAGCACACCCGCTGCAGAACCTTCAGATGTTTGGACAGATCTGTAGTCCTCCAGCACTCTCTGAACATTGCTGATCTTGGCTCGGTATTATCCACTACCCTGAATTTACCCCTCAGCTTTCCTGTGCAAAGGCCACACAATTGTTTAGAAGATGGCATTTCTGCACAAGCCAGGTGACATTAATTTTCTTGCTCTGAAGAGCTTTGAGGTTTCTGCGTGTTCCAGTAACTCACCAGTGCAAGCGAAGAGCATGGAGAAAAGCAGACAGCCCCTCCATGACCAGCAGAATCGCTACTGTCAGGGTGGCAAAAGCAGCAAAGATGAAGAAGAGGCCAAAGCCTCCGCCCAGACTCCTCACGCTGAGGCCGATGTGGATCACCATGGTCCAGAGCACCTCCGAGAGCTCTGCCAGGAGAAAGGGAGAAGAGGGCTCATTTCAGAGCTGTTACGGCTCACTTACGGAACAAAAACTAAAGGCAAGCAAGCTCCCACTACAACAGGGTGGGAAACTCCAGAGGGACAACAGCTTCTGCAGGACGTCGCCTCCCGCTGCCGCGCGCGGCGCAGGGCAGAGCCCTGGCGAGGCAGCTCCTCGCTTCACTCGGTGCCTTTGGCTCCATCCCCCCGCTAGCAGAGCGCTCTGCAGGCGGAACCCAGTGTTCAGACTTTACTCCCAGCTAATGCACACGCAGCCCTGTCCTTCTCCAGGGGGCCAAGCAATGTGTTCCTGGCTGCTTGCGCTCCTGCCTTTCGCCTCCCGCCCACCCAGAGCGATCAGACGCGCAGGGAACACTCACGTGCGTGGGCCAGGCTGAGCGCCCAGAGCCTCAGGTAGGACGCCGTGTTGGAGATGCAGCCCAGGCAGTACTCGATGGTGTGGATGGCCTGGTACACCACGGTGTCGCCAAAGTCGAACTGCAAAGAGGACACGGAGTGTGAAGGGAGCCACGAGGCCGGCGAGCAGCAGGGGCTGGCCGGCCGGCGAGAGCGAGCGCGCTGCCTGGTGCTAGGACCAAGGACGTGGTGTCTGAGGTCAGGCACTGACACTGTCTTCTCCTGGTTTAGCAAGTCAGTTTTATAAAGGAAAATATAATTCTCTTGCCTTGCTAGGCTTTGTAGGACGGAAGTTTAGTTTACTGCTGCGGCTTGAGTATTATTGGTTTCACACGCCAGATATTCCAAATTCAGGCACAGACTTTGCCAGGAAAAGACTGCTCAGCACCAAGATGGTTTTCGTATGAATTCAGCGGTAAACTGTATGCACCATTATGAAAAAGGAGACAGTATTCCAAGTCAATACTGCGCGTGAACCTTCGCTACAGGATCAACAAGAGCATTTTGCAAGATACAAACTCGCCCCTTTTTGAAAGCAAAAAATAATGCGTGAAGCAACCTTGAAAAAGTCACATCTGTGCACCGCTTATTGGCAAAGTCTCTGTGTCTTGGTAATTTTCTGAGATAATAAAAGAAGAACTTATAAGGAAGTCTGCCATGTAGGACAGTTTCTTATTTCGCAGCTTGGGAAAGCCTTCCCTACGTTTTGGATTTAATCCGTGCTTCAGAAACTGCTCGTATTTAAGCTAAGTGAACACGATGTTTTAAATACATCAAGTGACTAACGCTCTAAGCATGCACAGAAAGCTATTTATATTCTTATTTCTTCCCTAGTATATCCAGGGCAATAAATATTTCAAACAATGAAGTTAAATTAGCTGTCAAAAGCCTAATTCTTCCTCCACAGAACGTGAGCTGCAAAGCTCTCTAACCGAGCCTGCCCCAGTGACCAGGGCCACCTCCCAGCACCCCGGGAGGCTGGAGGGCAGCAAAGGGACCGTGACAAACATCTGAACAACGTACACCCACGTGCAACGGTAGAGTTACCGCTCGGCCAGGGTGTGGGACAAGCACGCTGTTTGCAGTTCTACCCATTTTTCGCAGGTTTAGCGATACGCAGAATTAACCGGTACCCCAGCACACGGCGACCGCCCCGCCTCAGCTCCAGCGGGACAGATCTCTGCGCAAAACCACTGTCAGCACAATTTACAACGGCAGCGCTGTCGTGAAGCTGCTCTAATTTCATGGCATTTACATCTCCTTGCAATAAAACTGGTTACCTGACGGTGCTGAAATCCAGCCTGAAGGAGCATTCCTGAAAAATCATTTCTGAAATGCTCATTCTTGTTGAAAGTGTTTACGAACGAGCAGTTTCTCAGAACAGAGCATCTCTCTTACAGAAAGGTACTGCTTAGTTAAGTCATTGAACTGGATGAACCTGGACTGGATTTGCTGTACGTGCTGACTGGAAACAACCACTATTATCCTTAAAATGGCAGACAGTTTGGGAAAAAATATCTTTTAACAGTTTGCCGCAGCGCAGAATTACCGAAGACACAACATAAGGCAAATGAGACTTCTTCAGAAGTTTAAAAGCAAGAACTTTCAGTTTGAGACTTCCAGCTTCACAACTTTCCAGGTAAACTAAGAGAGATCTGCAGACAGGGGATAAGACAAACAAGCTGTGTAGATGAAGTAATTAAAGGCCTGTTAATGGGCATGTGTGTATGAAGAATTAAAAATGTCCTGTAACAAGTAAACAGCTAGATCTTTTGGGAAACAAGATGTCGTGACGTGACATGTTTAATTCAGCACGGGCTTTACACCAAGGGGAAATGGCCGCGATCGACACGAACGCGAAGCTGGCTGTGCTCTTACCACCTCGTCCTCCGTATGCTTGAAAACATAAGTTTACATTTAGTGTGGTGTCTCAGTCACAACACGAATCACGAACACACTCAGCAATCCCCTCCTAACCACGACACAGGAACACGTGGCATGCACCACAGAGGCAAGGGACCGCTGCAGAACTGTTAAAGAGGCATCAGAATACTCCCAAATTACGTGGGATCGACTCCTTTTTCTTCTCTACCAGAGGTAAAGAGAGCGATTAATATTAGCCCCAGCAGCCAAAATAAATTTATAAACAAGATTTCCAGCCCCTGGGTTTTGGCTGCCGCTGGGGAAGCGGGTGGTGCGAGCGCTGCCCTGCAGCCGGAGCCGCGTGTGCCCCTGGGAGCGCGGAGCAACTCAGGCTGCGCAGCCCCCGAGATGACGGGTCTTTGAAATGAGGACAAACAGAGCCACGCTCCCCGTTATGCACAAATTATACTGCTTTTTCTGGAGCCCTGGGAGCCACCAAGAGGTGGCCAGCGTGAGAACCGCTACGGAAACACTTGACTGAAAACGTTGCTATTTAGTTTGAAACAGCCTGGGAATCAGTGAGCAGAGTCCCAGCGCCGGCTTGTTCTGCTGCCGCGTGCATTGCCCCGAGAGGGAGCGTGTCAGGCGCTTACCTCTTCCCCCTCCTCGGAGTGGGTGGATAACTGGTCATGTTGAATGATCTCAGCATCCTCCTCCGTTGGTCCATTGCCCACCCGGATCCCACCAAAGTTGTGCGTTCCCTAACACATGCAGAAAAAGAAAGAGCAAAGTGTTGCTTGTGGTTCACTGCAAGAGCAAGTGTTTCTTATGCCTCCGTGTGCAGCGGCAGCTCACAGAAGAAAACAAAATATTAAGTATTAAGGCCCAGGTTAAGCCAGCTGTACAATTCTATTTCCCAGCTTGGATGGGAAAGATGCTGATTCCTGCTAGGGCTGGGGAAAAAAAAGTCTGTCTGAATGAGTACTTGATACATTCCTACAAAGTAATTGCAACCCTAAGTAAAAGAAAAGGCACATCTCTGGAAACAGCTGGGGATGACACCGTCCCCGAGCGGCATCGCCAACCCGCTCCCGCCAGCGTCCCGACGCCACGCAGGGGAATCGCTTCCCCGCACCCGGAAACCCTACGCTGTGCGAGCGGTTCCTTTTCTGGACATTGGGGTAAGGGGCACATCCCTGTCTCTGGATTTCGGCTCGGCCGGCAGCTCTCGGCACCCCACAGCACGGTTTCTACCTCCCTCCAGACGCGCCAGTGACAGAGAACGCTCAGGACTGATCTGAGGGACACAGACTAGGACTTGTGAGAGAGGCGAGCAGGAACGCCACCGATGGCAGGAAAAGCCGAGCGGTCGGCTCCAGCTCGGTGCCGGGATCACCGCGACCGGGGCTGCAAAGGGGCTGACCCGACACACCAAGACCGCGGCAGTTTGGGGACGGCTGCGTGAGCTGCGGAGCCGTAAGATCCCGCAGCCTGGCCGCTGTCACAGCGCGTCACTCGGGCAGGCCAGCACAACGGCTGCTCAAAGTTCTTTTAACTCATCTCTTCTTAGAAGCCAACTTATATTTTAGATTGAACTATAAATTTGTCCAAAATGCCAAATGAGAGTTAAAGGTTTTGTCAGGTTTCTAAAAATAAGTTAGGTGGACATGTAAAGAAATTTATTCTGCAAACAGAAATAAAAAGGCAATGCTTTCACTGGGATTTTCAGCATCTTTGAAGCATTACGAGTTACTGACAAGCAGCATCAGTGTTTCCAGCCTGTGTGAATTTGCACTTTTGCAGCTTTTCCCTCACACCCAACTTGTATCTGTTCTCCGTAAACCATCCAACCTAAACACAGCTCCAAAAGCCCCAACTGTTTACCTCATACTTCCAACCACACCTCATACAAAAGACCTTCCCTCACAGCGTTTTGTACCGAGATGCACTTAGTAACGCTGGATGGATCACGCACAAAAGATCCCTTTTCTTTTCTGACATCTCCGAGAGGCTGTTTAAAATGTCACGGCAGAAACGCTGGCCAACGGCTAAAAAGTACCTTTGACAGGAGGAGCGTGCAAAACGCCTCACAGAATTTGTGAGATTTACGCTCCCGAGCTAGGCAGGCAGCACTCGCAGCCGAGAACAAGCTGAAATCGGCAGCGCTGGGACGGGACCGAGCCCTGGGCGCTGCTGCAACCTTCACTCCTCCAGCAAGAAGGAGCCGTGCAGAAAGTCTGTAGGTTTGGACACAGAGAAGTGGAACAGCCACTGCTGGGAGGCTTCTTTGTGCACAACCCTTCTATCATAGTTTCAAGTCCAAGCTTCTACCAGGGCACCAGTGTGAAAACCCAGTAATCACTGATACATTCTCGGGGTTCGGGAACACGTAACGCAAACAGAAATGCCTCGCCGAGAAGAATCCTAATCTGTCTTAAACAAATACACAAGAAAAGAAAAAAAAAAGGGGGAACTTAACCTGGGGGGTATGTGGTAGCAAGGTATTCCTGTGCTGCTCTGCAGGTTTTGATTTCAGCAGCACTCCTGCAAAGAAGTGTCTCTGCATTCTGTGCACACACAACTACCATCCTTCAGCCTGGTAGTTCTTCCAGAATGCATCAATTTTGCTGAACTTTGCTCTTTCCAAGAGAAAGTGTTTTTTTCACCCTAAAGGTGCAGTTGTCATTCACTTAGGAAACTCAGACACATTCCATGCTCTCTTGGCAATTAGATATAAAGCCAGCTCCCGTCCTTAAATCCATGGGGTGATTTTTAAATCCACTCACTGTCGCAGCCGCTGCTGCCTCTAGTGCCTGCTCGCTCGGGACTGTGCTGACCTGGGCCTCCGCGGGTTGCCCTTCCTGATAGTGAATGGAAGAAAAGAAAGGGAGGAAGAAAACAAAAAGAGAAGGGGAGACGAATGGAGGGGACATGGGAGGATGAAAGATGGTCAGAGAAGGGAGAGGGAGTGTCTTTAACTGAACTGATCTTTGACTCAGCATCCTAAAAGCTGTCTGCCATACGTGCAGGGAGAATTTTCAAGTCTCCTCAGTGCACGTGTGCCAGGTTCCTGCTCTTTATATAAAGATACTTTACAGTACAGTTGGAAACCTAGCGAGTGCCCCAGAAGACAACCTCTCACACAATGACTGTGCAAGCCTACTTCTTTTTTTTTTCCCCCCCTTTTGTTATTTTTCACTGTCCAAAGTGCTTTAACAATGGCAGCTGATAAGTCTGCCAGCCAACTGAGCTCACGTCTCTGCCTTCACATCGCTGGCCTAGAGAAGGAACAGACGTGCATCCAGCACCCGCCCACACCGTGCTGCAACAGCAGCTGAATGAGCCCAAGCCCAATAGATTGTTTGTAGTGTTACCAACACAAGGGTTTTTTTTTAAAGCAGGTTTGATGCTGGATCCAGATCTGAGAAGCAGGCAGGCAACACTCTGTCTCCAGCACAACCCACCTGCCTTTATGCCTCGGAATACGCAAAAACATTTTACGGGTCACAATGCAGCGTGAACCTACGTATCCAAGGGCAAGATGGAGAACGTAGCTTTTCAACCGCAATTAGTTTTCATACTGCACAGATAAGAGGTAGTCACCCACCAAGTGCTTTCTCCACAAATACTGACGACGAAGGACCAGTGGTTTAGCTATCAGCATCCACGGGACACACAGCAGTGCCACCACCACAAGGAAACACTGGAGCCCTTTCTGTAAAAGAAACAAGTCTCAGATGGTGCCGCGGCAGCCTGTGCTCACACACACACACACAACCCAGCGGGAGGTCTTATGCGACGCCCGGCAACTGAACCGCCTGCCGACGCCGGCCCTTCCCCACCTCTCTCCGGCCCTTCCCCACCTCTCTCCGGGGCAGCGAGATGTGCGGCGCTCAGCGCTCGCCTGCAGCTGCCCCACCGGGCCGTACGCAGCGTGTGACGCCGGCACGGGTTTAGATTAGGGAAAAATCCAAAAGATTCTGCAGGGAAGGAGAATTTGGCAGATGTCTGACAGTGCCGGGAGGAAATGGCGCTAGCATCTTAGCTGAGCTCAGTGCAGATGCAGGACAATATTCCTAATCACTTTCCACTATTAATCTGGATCCAAATGTTCTGGAGCCACAGCTGACTTATGTTCAGACTGATATAAATGCCCGGTATAGGGATTACTCCCTCCCTCTTCAACATCACATAGTGCCAGCTTTGGAAACATTGCCACATTTCCTCTGTCACAGAGGAAAAATGTTTAATGCTGGATTTCATAGTCACTACAAGGTCAATGAAAGAGTCTGAATATCATAAGCATCTCTGATCTTATTCTAGCAAAAGCACACACCTGCCCTCTGTAAAGCATCTTATTACTGGTATCACTATAGGAGAACAGAAACATGTTGATAAAATGTATTAGAAGGCTTGGTGCATCCTTGGATGTGTGAGCATCATAGGCTGTCCACTTGTAGAAAATGAGAATAACAAGGTATCCAAAAAGCGACGACATGAAAATCATTTCTGGAATAAATCCAAGGTATATGTTCAGTGGCTTCTTAAAATAGCTACAGGGGAAAAAAAAAAAAAAAAAGTTAATACTACATTTGGTTAGCATTAGGTATATGTAGGGCAAAAACTTAACGGGAGTGCAAAGAGCGTCTTTGGGACACAGCTCCAGGGGCTCAGCACTGCAGCGAGAGCTGGGACTGAATCACAGAATCCTAGAATGGCCCAGGCTGGAAGGGACCTTAGAGATCATTTAATCCAACCTCCCTGTCAGGGCAGGGACGCCTCCAAACCCCCCAACACGGACACCAAAACGTACGCAGACAGGAACAACCGCACCCTGCGACCAGCGGGTTAAAGCCTGATGGGCTCCCGCACCCTGCACCGAGACCTGCACCACGCCCCGAGAAGCTTCGCCCGACACGCGAAGGACAGAGCAAAGCACTTACATATGGTTGAGAAGACTCAGGGTGACACCAAAGAGCATGTGGATAATGCCAAGAATCACAGACATTTTCATCTTAAACGAATTGAGGAAGGCCAGCTTATTGCTGGCGATATTCCAAATCTGTGAAAAACAACACGGAGTCAGCCAGACACAGAGGGAAAGAAAAACAGGGGAGAACGAGAACATTCACTTTAACCTAAACAGGATTAACCATCCAGGAAGTCTTAGGCTGTAAGAGCAGGTCTGGGTTTTTTAAGATGCATTACTGACAGAAGCAGATACAAAATGACTTGGAAACTTACATTTCCAAGACTGACTGAAGAAGAGATCAGAAAACTTTCCCCAAGAAAAAAGTCAGCAGAGGCGGGACGAGCTCTTACCGGGTCAATGCCGAAGGGGTAGGGTCCGCCGAACACCCCTGGGATCGCGGGGTTCAGCTGAAGCAGAGGGGTTGTCTCTAGCAAGGCATCTCTGGGTATAAGCAGATTACACAAACATTAACACACCCAACCCATCCTCTTTCTGTAAAAACTAACAACATTCTTCCCCTGCGAGAGCAAGGAACATCTCAGATTGAGAGAACTATAAGGTTCCTGCATGGTTCTAGAGATTTCCCCAAATTAGTAATAAATCTGTTTCTCGACCTGTTACTCAGTGTCACAAGGAAGCAAGACCCAAGAATCCTGCTACAAGAGGAAAGGTGCTAAAATACATCTTTACAAGTTCTCAGGGGCGGCGGGAATCTGGCTTGAAACTTGACAGGTATCACATTCACAGCCCTCTTCCAGCTCTACTTGAGACTGAGTTCAGGCGTCTTTGTTTCCCTGAGCTGGGAGGACAATGGGGAAAGAGAATTCACCTGCTTGTCATGGTCACTCTTTATCTAGTCACCAACTGTTTACTCACGACCAGTTGCCTTTCGTGAACATCGGCCGGACGCTCCACGATGAACCGAACATATTAAGAGACTTGGAGAAGCAGTCGTTGTAGATGAGGCCCGTGTAAGTGGAGAAGAGTCCCATCAGCAGAATAATGTATCGGCCACTAAACACCATGTTGAACATCTAATATATAAAAAAAACCAAAAACACAAAGAGGAACAAAGACAGTCCGTGAGAACAAGGAAGGCCTCTCATACAGGACAAACGGTTTCGGCCGTACGGACCAAGAGCCCCAAGCCTCTGCTTCAACAGGCGCTGTTAACGCAAGGGAGGAAGGACACAGACGAACCGAGCCGCAACTCTGCTTCAAAGGCAAAGCTCAGCACGACCTCCCGCTTTACCTCGTTGTCGCTCTTCTGCGACAGAATACGACTTTCCCGAAGCACCATCCAGACAGCGATCAGAGTCATCAGGATCCCATGGCCAAAATCTCCAAACATCACAGCGAACAGAAACGGGAAGGTGATGATCGTATACGGTGCTGCAAGAGAAAGGATGGCTCCTAGTGCTCGGTATCCGGGTCAGCCCAGACTCGGCACAGCAGAGCTTATGCAATTCAGCAACGCAATTCCTGAGCTGCCCTTCTGCTCTGAAAGGTGCCAAGTACTCTGATTAGAAACTTTCACACAAGACAGACAACACGGAGAAACACTGTGACTACAAAAAAATTGAGATGTCTTGGACTTTGATAAGTATGAATTTACCTGGATTTATTTCCCGGTATGTTCCAATGCCATAAGCATCAACAATATTTTGAAAGCCACAAGTAAACTTGTTAGTTTTGTTGTATGTTGGTGGGGTCTGATTGGTTTGCATCCTGTTTAAAATAGACGGGACAGTGGATCCACTGTGCTCCTGTTTAAAACAAACAAATACATTAGGAAACCAATCCTCAAAGCACTGGAGGAGAGAGTAAAACACTACTTTCTCCTTAGCATTTGGAAAACTACAAGCTTGCATTTTTGTAGTGGGCTTGCACAATGAGAAATACACCCGAGCAGCTGAGGAAGGCTGCCAAGTTTCCACAGCTCTGCACTTTGTATGGCAGAGGAGAAGCACTTGCAGAAAGGATGAACGTTGTCCGATTAGGACAGACATGAAAACTCATGCAAGAGTTTGGGGTTTTTTTAAAACAGCAAATGAAAGGACTTCGAGACAGCCAACGCTATTATCTGTCTGAGCCACAGGCAAGCTTGCCAGTGTCCTGGGCAGCTGCTCTCATCAAGTTCCACTCCACATCCAAGCAGCAGGACTCCAAAGCACAGCCAGGTTAACTAACGTACCCAAGGACTCGAACACGGGTAACACCCTACCGTGACAGCGTTCTCCTGCACTTAAAGCTTTACACAATGCGTTTGTTACGAAGTTTATCGATAATCCACGATTCCTGCACGTTAAATAAACTGTCCTCTGCGAGGACGGATTCAAAACAGCCCCAGGGGACGGTTTTCAGAGACTTGCAATCTGGAAAAACCAATTAATCCGTGCTGCGTTTCCCGACAGTTGGCAGCGCCTGAGCAGCAGCAGACGGCAGCGGCGCAGCGGGTACTCACAGTGCCTCTCCGGAGGGCAAACTGGATGGAGTCGAGGTCAGCGACAGGACACCAGACTTCAGCAATCAAGCACTTCTGCGTCACGTCGATATTGCACAGGTTCAGGGTATGGTAGATCGCCTTCATCTTGCGCACTTTGATGAACCACACACGGATGTTTTTAGCGGCTGCCTGCAAAACCCTTTGGCGATGATCCTCTGTTTGGTTCAGCACCTTTCACGGAGGAGTAGGATAAAGATGAGGCAAAACCATTGACCAAGACCCGAAGCATACAGCGGCACACGGCACGGCTGGGCTGACCCCAGGACAAGTGCTCCGCGCCAGCACGGGGCCGGCCAAGCCCTCGCCCCCAGCCCAGGCACAGGGCTGCCCCAGGCCTGCCACGCGGCTTTAGCCTCTGGATTAATTAGCTCTGATAAAAGGTTTTAAGGCTTCTTTCCAGGCACACTTTTTGACCACTTCCCTCCTGCAACACCCAGGTCAGTGGATATTTCAAACAGTGTTCAGACATCAGACAGAACATTTTTTCCTCCACCCAGGTTAACAGAGCAGAGAAGAAAACACACAAAGATTACAATGGAAATCTTCTTAAACGAAGGGAAATGGAGAAAGTGTTTTCTACTGGGGGTGTTTTCCAGGAACATATCTAACTCATGCCAAGTCAGATTTCCAGACTGGAAACTCTTAGACTCAAGGGAAAGCAAGGACATGGGGCACACTCAGCTTTGAATCCTACGACTTAAATTGCTTCTGAGCTCCCGTGTCCTTTAAACTGGCTGAACAGCTGCACCACACAGCTCCCAGCCTCAGGCAGTTTCTGTATCAGTCCAAACTAAACTGTTTCTTTTTCCTCCTAGTTCCTCAAACTTATCTTTGTCTCAAATTCCTTGTTTTCTCTGCATTATAACACACTGCCTTTTCTCCTTGAAGCAAGCATCAAGCATTTCAGAGGTGGTACCCAGCAGATTTGTGTGCCAACTACTTTTTACCAACACTCAGGCTGCTGCACAAGAGATCAGCTTTAAAGCAGAAACTCTTCAGGACGGCACAACGTGAAAATACGAAGCCAGGCACAAAAAAAAGAACAGCTAAGTTAAAGTTCGCATTCTCAGCTTGGAAACGGGCTTAAACGTTCTCAGAGCTCCTGGAGATGAAACAGGCAATTAGATGAGCGTGCCTTCAGAGCTGGACAACTGGCTATCTCCTTAAACCCACCTACTCCTCTCTGCTACTCGGCATGCAGGTCTCTGCCGATGCTGTACTTACATGTGTATAATTAACTGCTCAGCCCTCCAGAAAGATCAAACCACCCCACTATCCTAAACCCTGACAAAGAAAACAACTGAGCAGGCAGCCTCCACACATCTTTCTTGCACTGCTGAGCTGCTGGCCTCAAGCTACCTGGAGCTGAAAATGCAGTCACCTAATAGGGCCAAAAATTCTCACTGGATCCAAAGAAGATTTTAACTATATTATTAAAGAAAAAAGAGAAAACAGGGCATTGACTCAAGTTATTTTACCATCTGAAGATCATCAATTCTGGTATTGACACCAGAAGCCATTTCCTTCCTCTCCTGTGGCGTTTCTGGACACGGGTAGAGGGAGGCACGGAACCTGAAAGACACACAAGCCAGCTGAGTAACAAAGATGGAAAGAAAACAAATCCCTCAGGGAACTAGACGGTTGAGTCCGAAAACAGAAATAAAGCAAGAAGCACCTCGGAAGTTTCTGATCAGCAAAGACTGCCAAAGCAGAGTTTCAGCCTTTAAATCAAGCGGGTACAGAAGTCTGCTTCAGGACAAAACAGCCACTGAATGCTTCAGAAAACAGAAGCGGGAGAAAATGCTCTGCTCCCTGTCCCAGCCCTGCCTCAAAGGGCTGACGAAGCTGAGGAGCCAGCCCAGCTCCGGGTGACACCACCGTGTCAGCACAGCTGCTGCTGGGAGCAGTCACTGCTCAGCACCTGCTGACATCCCCCTGTCCAGGCTCTGTTCAGGGTTCAGCACCTGAACTCCCTCGGGTCCAGGCATTCTCCAGCAAAGCAGCCCCACGGGCTCGGGGCATGGCTAGTTTGACTGTAAAATATGTTTCAGCTACTTATGGGACACTTCATGTGCTGTCACAACCTGTCATCCTACAGTCACTGTGACATAAGGAGTAGAAAAATACCGATCTCAAATCATGTTCATGTTTTTCAAGTATTTGAGAGAGCTGCCCAGCTGTAAGCCTTTCATACCCTTCACATATCTTCTTCACTCTGTTCTTCAGCTGGTCACCTTGGAAAAAGATGATGAACACAGACTTGTGCACATAATCCCCCTAGAACAGAAGAAAGAGTGCACTGTAATAGCTCAGCTACTTACAGAAATCAGCATAACAGCAGATTACAACACAGTTCCAGCTTCCTTCCTCTGAATCTGCGCAGACAGAGTTCATATCTGCACAGCGAGTCACGAATGTACCTTAGCGACACTCAGACGGTGACAAGGAATGGCCTCAGTACAGGATAACCCTACTGCATTTGGGTTTAGGGAAGCAAAATATTCTAGATCATCTACTCTCTGTTCCACATAATCCAATCCACCGCAACGGCTGTTCTCCTAAAGAACGGAGGTGCAATGAAATATTTACCAGCACTTGCTGCAGTCAGCTCACCTACAGAATCAAGCAAAAAGCTAGAGATGAAGCGGAGTTGAACAACTTTGATTCTCCAGGGAAGGCCACGGCACATTCTTTGCACAGCTGTTCTCATGTCCACAGCCAGGTCTCCCTTCCTGCGTTTGTTGACAAGTTATTGTTCTACCTTACTTAGGAAATTTTAACGTAATGTTTCAAGAATAATTACACTAGGTGTAACCTCAATTTAAGGAAGTGTCGCACAATAAGAACGCAGTCTCTCCTAGCAGACAGATAATTGAACAGGTCAACCACCAGCAGCCGGTGGGACAAGAGAACAAGTCGCCCTTACAGGGGAAACAAAGGGGCAGTTTCTGGGTTTCAACTCTTCCGTTGCTGTCCCAGGGCAGCCTCCCCAGAGGCTTCCCCTGTCTGGCTGAGAGCAAGAGCTCCTGAGGTCTGTGCCCTGTCCCTTGCTTGGAGCAAAGAGGACACCGAATCACAACATCTACTATTTATGTCTGTAATAATGCCAACAAGTCTCAGGTGGATGTTTAAACTATTACCAAACCAAGAAAAAAAAAAAGGTCCAAATTCGGAGTAAATGACCTACAGATGGCACGCGCTGCTAACGCCCTCCTTCAAGGAGGGTTATTGTGACTTATTCAGAACTGCACACACGAGCTGCACGTGTGCCAGACAAGCAGCTACGCCCTCCCGCAGTCAGTTCTGAGCTGTTTCTCTCCCTTTCAACAGCGTTTTTCATCCACCCTGCTACTTCTGTGTTAACAACGTGGGAAAACATTTGTCACCAAAGCCTCGGAGGCTGCAGGTTGGTGCTGTGAAGGCACGCGACACAAGCGTTCGCCTGCACGGAGCCTGCTGAGGGACAGAGGTCTTAGATCCTTCTCCACATCCAAGACCTCGCTGCTGCAAACGGTGCTTCCTTTTACCGTTACAGGATCCTCCAGGGGGTTTTCAATTTCCGCCTGACGCAGGAACACGTTCCCTCGGCACACTCGCCACAGCATGCGCTCAAACGTGGGGATTCGCTCACGGTTGATCACGCCAGCCACAAACCTACAAAGGGAACAGCACAAATGCAGGTTCTGCGCCTACAAGCACATGTAGCCTAACACGCCAAACGCCGACTACAGCTGGAGCTCAGCATCGGATTGAAAGCTACAAAAATCTTCTTTTAAAATCAGTTCTTTCAGCAAAATGGAAGGTCTTCTAAATACAGAGATAAAACCACAAGGAACACAACTGCACCATAGCACGAGCTGCACCTTTTAACAGAATTAAATCATCTATCTAAAAAATAAAAACTATCTCTTGTTAAAGAACAAATGCATTTAGACACAGCTCGTGTGCCCGCCAGTCTCATTTCACTAGGCTCCTGGTACATCACAGGGCAAGGATTACAGCGGCCACTGCTCCCAGTGACTACGCTCCAGGCACGTGCTTCAGAAGACCTCACTGGTTTCAGATAAGAAACTACACACATGCACAGAGAGGTTGGAAGCAGCCAATAAAGAGGATCTAGAACTATTTTTTTTTTTCAGAGTATTATGTGCCTACAGTGGCTACTAGTTTCAGCAAAGTTGCAGGAACGCAGAACGTCAGAAAAAGCAACCAGGACACATTGTACAATTTTTTGTGCCGAGGAAAACAGGCGAAGCACAAACACGAGCTGGGAAGCTGCTGTACACAGGACAAGAGCAGAGACCAGCCGCCCGTTTCAGATCAGCCGTCACCCGCTCGAGGGTCCAGCCTGGAAAGCTCCACAGCTGTGCTCAAACACTGCGGGTTCCACACGCTGAACGTGAGCCAGCGGTCCCACAGCCAGAGAAAAGAAAGCACCAACGGCCATTACCCAAGTCGCAGCGGGGCTCCTCTTCCCATCTCGCTTGGTTCCAGGAGCGAAGAGGATTCCTCCAACAGGTCTGGATCCGCCATCTGCTGATGATGCAATTCAGCCTGAATTCACAAATCAATTAATATCTAATGAAACTAGTTAGTGGCATGCAGAGAACGAGGAACCAGGAGACAGTTTGTGGAGAAAAAAGAAAAAAAAAAAAGAAAAGAAAAAGAAAGAACGAATATAAGACAGCAGAAAGAGGAACGAGATGACAGAAAAGACAGCAAGAATCACACAAGGCAGGAGAAAAACAAGAGGAAAAGTGGAATGGCTCAGCAAAGCTTTCATACAAGACGGGTCTGAAGATTGCTGCAGCAAAACAAAGGGGCGGTGGGATATATAAGTCTGAAGAAAGGCAGAATTCACAAAACGTATCAAGTTTTAAATACAAGAGATGTTCCCAAGAACCACTTTTTAATGGCACAGACCAGAGCGCCACACTCCCTCTCATCCTTCCCTACATCTTACGTGGAGAAACATGCGAAGGCCGATGCCAATTCCCTCCCGCACTACTTGGGCGTTTTCTGCACCTCAATAAAGATGCGAAAGGCACCCGGGAAATTCAGCTGGCACGTCAAGCAGCCCAGGAGGGCTCTCAGCCCCGCGCGTCCGTCATAGCTCTGCCACAGGGCGCCTGCCTGACCTTGCGGCAGCTCCCCGGGGCCGTGACCCAGGAGACCCGCACGCGTGAGCCTTCTGCCGCGCTCCAGAGTGCAGGCAGCACCTGGGAATTCTGTGATGGCACTTTGACTCCACGTCACTGCCACGTCAACAGAGACACCGGCTCAGAAGCAGTAATAAAACCTGGAAGTGCTGGATGGCAATTTTCTTTACTGGCTTTATCAAGTTGTCCCTCCAGGAAAAATACACGATACTTCCAGCTTAAAAACACGCTTACCGATGAAATCTTTTCATTCTTCAAGATCTCTGTCCTTACTCACTACACGTGTTACTGCCAGACGCACAGCTCAGGGCAGTCTGACGACGTTGCTAATTTTGTACCTAGCCAGGCACGAAGACAGGATGCAGCTTTACACTGTCCTTCAATGCAGCTAATCTGCAGGCTAAAATTCTTGGGAATACAGCTTGTGTCAGCAATTCAGGCCAGGAGGGATGCTCAAATCACACCCTCTCGGGCACCACCTTTGTATTTTGTTCAACCCCACACAAGAGTTAATTCTACCTCTGCAGCTTATATACTCAAGGGATGAAAATAAGGGTCCCGTGACACAGCCAGAGGGCCAAACTCTACCCTCTGGGGTACCTCCCCCCCAGAGCTGTCAGGGGAACTTGCCAAAACACTCCGAAGGTAGAGTTTGACCCCAGAACACACAAAAAGCATGCACACGTACAGCAAAGCCTTGCAGGAGTATCCAGCAAGTGTAATGGCTCAGCTGTAGCTGCTTCATTTGTGCAATAGTTGCATCATCATTTCGGTGAAAAACTCTACAACGTTCTACTTGCTTGTCAAACAGAAGTATTTACCATATACAGGAAAAGTTTTTGCAAGGTTGACATCAAAAGCAGCTCAACGGCTTTAGCTCACACACGTTACAAAAGTAAGGGAGCCCTTAACTTAGTTTGGAAAGCCAACATGAAGGATTTCTCATCCTTTCAACCTCAAGGCAACTCGTTGCAACGTCAAAAAACAAATGAAAAATTTGCTTCATAGAGGACACAACCAAAATAAAGTTTGGTACCTCAAAATGAAACATACAGACCAAACATACCGGTGGTTATTGGATATCCAGATTTCAAGACGCTGAACAACAGTAAGTTACAACTGTAAGAGGCTTGTATTGTATTTATCAGCAATCAAGATACTCCCTGCCATCATTTTGTGAAGTACGAAACACGGAAACAGGAGGGCAGCGCACGTGAAAACTTTGGATCCCCCTCCCCAGAGGGAGTAATTGTCACAGATGTTCTGCTCTGCCTCTGCCCCTCGGGGGCTGTGTCCTTCACGGAGGACACCCACAAAAGAAAGACGAGCCCTGCTTAGAGAGGCTGAAGTTAGGAAACAAAGCAGCTTAGAATAAATTTGCATCGGATCAGTTCTTCTACAGAAGAACTTTCTTACACAAGGATTATTTGCACAACAGAACTCTAGGGTCTTTGAATTCATCTCTCAGCGACTTTGACTTGACGATCACACCCTTTCTCAAAAGGGAACAGCAAGCAACATCAGCTCTGGTTCTGGAAGGATGACTACAGCAGTGCTGTAAGATTTAACACAAATAAAAATTGAGACTACGTGGAAACGGAGGAGCTATCCAACTACAGTGCAGAACGACAACACTCCAGGAAATTCACTCCGAATAAGAGTTTTCACCAGGAGCCACTGAAATATAGTTATTGCGAAGGATTGTCTACTACATCAGGTCGTTCAGGATTGGGAAATTCCAAGCACTTGCATGCCAGTAATTTGCATGCATTTTTAAATCGCTTATTGTTCACCCAGATCAGCATCTTTAATCTCAAGGTCTGGGAAAAATTAAAAAGAGTTCAACTTCCCTAGTCCCGATCATCGCTGTGCTCTGCGATGGCTCTGGATCGCCACACCAAGGCCATACAATTCAAGCCCCTTCCCACTCACAAACAGAACAAAAATCAATTTTCACAAGAACTAAAACAGATTCATCTCACACCTAACGTATTAACCCAGAGCCAAGACAGAAATGACAGATGCAAAACAAACGGGAAAAAGCAGGTGATGAGAAGAGTTCAGAGGAAAGAGAGACGGGGGACTGCATGCCATTAACCATTACTTTTCCAGTCTTCTTTTACGCTCACACTCTAGGCAAAGCTTTCAGAGAAATCTCTCCAGCTCATACTGTTCTTCATAAGCAAAGACAAGAAGACTGAGAAAAGGAGCATAATCATCAACATGGTGTGTTGAAACAAGAAATGGCTACTTGGACAGGAATGGTCATATGATGAAGTAGTGAAACGAATTTCGCCACCCTCCCTCCCCCAGCAAAGGAACTGCAGAGAGCCGGGCAAATGCCAAGCACGAGTCACTTGCACAGAAGCCATTTCTTGCGCAACTTATTACTACGAATAACAGAGTCTCAGTTACGAATTATTGCAGTCTTCAAGTGTTGAAGGTACTGTGCACGTGGGAGCACGAAGAAATGAAGCGTTCACCCCTTGGGGGTAACTGGATCGCACGAGGCTCGGAAGCCCCGGCCCCGCCAGGGTCTCTCTCACAACCCTTCGCTGCCTACTCTGGGAACCGATTTTCAACACTTATGTTTTACTGAGCTTCACACACAGGCAGCTCAGTTCACTTTTTCTTTGTTGTATTTTGGTTTATTGTTGCAGAAAACAGTTATCGAGCAGGAGCAGGAACCTAAACTTTCTGTGGTGAGTTCATTTACGTCTGACACGAGCTCCCTTTTGCGGGTGACCTGATACAGACAGTTTGGACAACGTTCAACACTCAAAGACAAGGGTTTTGTACCGAAACCAGCCCTACGACCAACCAACTGATCATCCTAGCAGCGGTATCTATGTCAGCAGCGACTACGACTTGTGCTGGCACAGGAACAACCTTAATGCCTGAACAGGCAGCACCCTGTGCCAAGAACCCCCAAACCCCAGCCGTCAGACAAACGGTCTGAATCTTGCAGGAGCCCAGCTCTACTTGATCACAGCCTCTGTCAGCCCCAGCAGCCACATCCCTTAAGAACTCTTTGATCAAATCCTTGGATCAGAGGAAACAGGACAGGCACTCAGCAAAAACACGTCTGCTCTAGAAAACACACAGGAGCAACCTGAGGAAAATCCCTGGGCTTTGAGACACTGAAGCTTTACAGCAGAGATTTATGTCTTTTCCCATGCAGGCGCTTCGTCTGCATCAGGAGCGACACGAGAGAAGCTCTTCTCGCCTCCGGTGCGAGAGCTGCCAGCTTCTGGCCCAGCTGGTATCTGACCGACGTTTTAACCGGCAGCTTTGCTCCAGAACTTACCTCTGAAAACTTCAGGGTTTGATCAAAGGTCCAAATAAATAAATAATCTATTACTCCAGTGGACTTTGTATTATGCCCCTAAGGAGTAATCTCCACACAACGTTTCAAAGGCTGAAGAGAAATTAAATTGATTGCAATTCCTCTGTGCAAGCACAACACGACAGCTCATCTGCACGTGGACGAAAGAAGCTCTCACCCGCTGCAGAACGTGCTCACTGCAGCGACATATTTTGGTCTGTTGATGTGCTTTAAAAACTACTGACATCTAAATTATTTCACACAACTGTTACACAAACCATCACTTAACTAAACCAAACCCAGAACAACATCCTAAGAGGTAAATCATGGGTAGCTATGCACACTGCATGAAAAATGGAAAATAATTTTAGAAGCTTTCTTAAACAAAGCATTACAATGACCCCACTGTCCAAAACAGCAACCAAAATATATCTGAGAATAAAAATGGTAATTTGCAGAAGAACCAGCTCCCCAAGTGTTAATCCGCCCCCGGTATTCTGACCTCATCAAAAAACTGCTGAGTTTTACGCAGTATAAATTTTAATTCCGTCAGCTCCAAGAAGTTTCTCTTCAGAGCTTCCTGGTTTGTGTTGATTTCTTTAAGCTCGTTTTCAATTTTTTCAAAGTTTGCCTGGAAGATGGGAAAAGAAGAAGAAGGAAAAAAAAGTACTTAAAACAATTCCATAAATAAGTGCTGTTAAGTCTATTAAAACAAGAAATCAGGCAGGACACTTTATAACCCCGCAAGATTCACACACAATTACAGGTGCATCTCCAGTCCACTCTGGCACATGGACCAACTCTTCATACTCAGCCCATCCTCTATAGACCTGATTTATACGGTGTTTTTCAAATCACTAAAAACCCTCATAAACTTTAACACAGACCTGCCAAACACCGTGCAGCTCCAACAGTTTTTGACTCATTTAAATGGGTGAGATTCCTTTTAAGTACTTCTGCTTCCAGCTGCGTTAGGATAAATGCAGAAGCAAATTCAACCCGATGAGAGCCAGCAGAGCCAGCGTTTGAGGGACAGCTGGGGACTGTGGTTAATGCACCTTCACCAGAAATTTCAACGGCTCTTTACCAGTGGAGTTGATTTCCCCCGTTTCCATCTAGAGACAAATACTACTTGAGTCTTAACACACATCATTACCTCCAAGTCAATCATGTCACGCGGAAAAGGCACCTCTGGGTTTTCACCAGTATCCATGATAGGAATATTTGCCTTTTTAATCTCCTTCTCAACAAACCCTGGAGAGACAACATTGGCAACGTTAACTAAAAAGACACTTCAACATCAAACTGTCACCGCAGCCGCCGCCCAGCCCGATTATCAGCTGTGAATTCTTTCACACCCTATCCTAAGCCGCCTCACAGCGCTGGGGTTATCTTTCAGGCAAGGAAGCGAATGCCTGGAGGCCGCCTGATCAGCGGAGAAGGAAGAAAACCCTCACTCTGGTCAGCACTCCGGTTCCCAACGCTGCCTGACAGGTTTAGCCTGCGCTCAATCTTTTTCCCCCCGGTAAAAGCTACAGAGCGAGAGCCACGTAATCCCAGAGCCCGACGCACGCAGCTTTCGGTCCATTTCTTCACACCGCCGCACTTCATTAACGAATTTGCGCTGGAACACGTTCACGTCCGGGTTCAGCTGCAGAGAGAGACACAGAGAGAGAGAGGCCACCCCTCAGCCACGCTCCCGCCCGGGGTCACCGGGCCCGCTCGGCCTCCGCTCCGGCGGGGACCGGGATGAGGGGGCGCGGGGCAGCCCCGACGTGAACCGGGGGTGGGGGGGGCAACGGCCGGCGGGCACCGGGGGAGGGGAGACCCCTCCGGGAGGACACTCACGTCGCGGAACTGGACCTTGCCCAGCTCGCCCAGCTCGCTGACACAGCAGTACGCGGCCTCGGACTGCAGGAAGAGCTGCGCCAGCGTCATCTCCTCGCTGCGGAACAGCTCCCCCATGGCGGCGCCGCTCCTCCCTGAGGAGACAAACCGTGAGGACGGACGGAGAACGGACCCGCTGCCGCCACCTCCAGTCCCGGTCCCGGTGCCGCCGCGTTACCGGTCGCAGCGCGGCTCCAGCTGATCCACCGCGGCGGCCGCGCCTGACGTCACCGCGCACGCACGTCGCCGGGTTTAGTCACGTGGGCGCGTCTCCTAGCGACGGCGCGCGCAGGGAGTGACGTCAGCGGCGGGAGGGGGGAAGCTTGGTGGGCCGGTGACGTCATCCGCCCGCCCCGACGCTCCGCACGGAGCGTCGGGGCGGGCGGATGACGTCACCGGCCCTTGCCCATAATTTTGTGGCTTTTTTTTGTGTGTGTTTTCACAGTTCCCCGTCCTTCTTGGAGTCGTAGAATCACAGAATCCCTCAGGCTGGAAAAGCCCCTTGGCATCATCGAGTCCGGCCTCTCATCCCGCCCCACAAACTCACCCCTAAAGCATCTCCCCCAACACCGCGTCCAAACAACCCTGAAACACACCCAGGGAGGACTCAAGCGCCTCCCCAGGCAGCCTCTTCCAGTGTCCGGCTACTCTTTGTGTGATTAAATTCTTCCTACGGCCCAGTGTGACCCTGCCCCGCTGCGGTTTGCAGCCGTTCTCTCTTGCTTGAGACAAGAGCCCAGCCCCAACCTCTGCACAACGTCCTGTCGGGCGGTTGCAGAGGGTGATGAAGTGTCCCCTCAGCCTCCTCTGCTTCAAACAACAGCCCCTTCAGCCCCTCCTAATCAGATTTGCTCTTCCCCAGCTCCGTCGCCCTCCTCTGCGCTCGCTGCAGCCCCTCGAGATCTCTCGTGGGTCGAGGTGCCCCGAACTGGACACAACACTCAGGGTGTGGCCTCACCAGTCCTGGACCCAGAACTGGACACCGTATTCCGAATGTGGCCTCACCAGGGCGGAGTAGAGGGGGAGGAGAACCTCTCTCGACATAATTGTCATCCAGGCTACGGGACAAGCTGGAGGTTTCCCAGTCCGGTTCCCTTTGGCCAAGCCTGGAAGGGCTCTCTGCTGCCCCAGCCAGCAAAGCCCCCGCGGCTGCTCTGCGGTGGGAGCTGAGCCATCCCTAGTGACAGCGAAGAGGAGCACTCTCGAGATCTGAATTCTCCTTTTTCACGTTCCTGCGCTTGGCACGGCTGGGATGTTGTGGACGGGCTCTGGTAGCACCTCCCAAGCATCTCCGGGGGCAGTAGCCTGGTGGCGGCTCCATGAGAGACGGAATCTGCCGACACTATGTAGGTCTCTGTGAATTGTTTTGTGTCAATACCAAGGTTAAAAGTTAGCAAAATGAGGATTATTTCTTCCCTGTCTTTTTCAAAGCAGCATGTACTCTGTTAAGTTCTGAAACAGTTGTTTGGTTGGGGTTTTTTTACCAGTAAAGCCTTATGTAACACTGTGTGTTTGGGCTTTGCTTACATGTACAGTTTTGCCCGGTATATGCTGAAGCATGTCCCGCATTTAAAAGTCTAGTGACTGGATTAGTCGATGGATAGAGGATTGCAGAGCTGAGATAGCTGCTTTTAGGTGGGAGTGGCCAGCTGCTTCACTTCAGGAGTGAGTTATATTTATTCTTTCTGTGTTAAAGCTGCGTAGAGATGTGGTGCACACTGTATATATCATGCACACCCTGTATATATCGTGTGTACATTCACACATGTGGGAGCATGCATTTTTATGATCCATAACTTATGTGCCATAACTACTGAATCCAAACTGTTGCACTTCTTTTAAATCAGGCTCCCACAGCCCTGGAAACTAAAAACCTAAGTATTGGCAAAAGATCTGAATTTTCCAGCTGAACTTTAACGTGTGCAGTTGTTTAAGGCAGCCTTCCTTTCATGTACACAGCTGTGCCCAGATGGGCTGGCTTTCTTTCCAGCAGCTTCCCGAGCCATTTACTCAAGGTTTTTGTTTTTTCCTCTCATTACTTGTAGTGCTTTCAGACTTACGGTAAAGAAGAGGCGGTTGTATTTTCAGAGCTTTGCATTCCTCGCTGAGCCGTGCCTGTGTTTGCAGGCAAAGCCATCGCCTCCCCTCCAACTATTTTAATCATTTCAGAAAGGGTGGGTCATCAGGCATTTGGCAGCGGGCTCCTTTTATATAGCCGAGGTGGAGTCAGCCAATGACCTGCAAGCCTGGAAAATTTTGCAGGGCAGTTTCACTGGACGGCTTTGCAGAGCTGTGCCATTTGAATTTCAGCACAGACATCCACACACTGTGCTCTCCATTTCTGGCGCGTCTCCCAGCGCGGAGTTTAGCTGAGGCTCAGGTTCAGTTTTCCCTCCTCTCCCTCCCTGCAGTGACAGCTTCTCCGGGCTCCGCAGCCAGGGCTCTCAGCGATCATGGAGGATACTACTCTGCAAATTATCGAACCACCAACTGCCTCCGAGGCCTCAGAGGAGCAGGTGCCTGAAGAACCCATTAAGTCAGACCAGATCAACGGTGTGATGGTGCTGACCCTTCTGGACAAGATCATCGGGGCAGTGGATCAGATCCAGCTGACCCAAACACAGCTGGAGGAGAGACAGCAAGAGATGGATAGCGCAGTGACCAGCATCCAGGGAGAGCTCACCAAGCTGACCAAGGCACACACCACCACCAGCAACACCGTGAACAAGATGCTGGAGAAGGTGCGCAAGGTGAGCGTCAACGTGAAAACCGTTCGGCAGAACCTGGAGAAGCAAGCTGGGCAGATAAAGAAGCTAGAGGCCAACGAAGCGGAGCTCCTGAAACGCAGAAACTTCAAAGTCATGATCTATCAGGTAAGGAGCTGTTTCATGGCACCTTTATGTCCTGTGAGCGGGTGTTTTCTTTGCTGAGGGTTCTGTCACACTGCACGGTCGATCCTTTACTCCTCCAAACTCCCCTGACTGTCTGGTGGTCCAAATCGAGACGGATCCAGGGCAGCTCTCTCATTCATGATTTAACACTGTCGAGTTAAGGTTTGACAGAGTTGCTACATTTAAAAGAAGTTTTAATGAGGATAGTGAGAATGGCCCTTGGCATTCATCACAACAGACCAGAAGTATCAAAATAACCTGATTTTACTGCTTAACTAAAAAAAAGAACAAGAATGCAGTGCATTCTGGAAGGGGGTATTGTAAATCCATCTGCCAGCATGTGTATTGCTACGTGAGGAGCGATAATATTTCGGATTTGTGACATGCATCTGATAACAACAAGAGACAGTAACCCCGGTGTCAGGGTTAATCTCACTGACTAGGACAGATAGAGACGTTAGAGAAAATACACAACAGCTCCTCAAGCTCATTAGTGCTCGCATCTGCCCGGGTCCTTTTGCTTGTACAGATTTCCACGCTCTTTTTTTCTACAAACCGTGAGTCTTGAATCTTTCAGTCGTCCGATTTCAGTAACTACTTCAGTTTGCCTGGTGTTCAGCTCCCGGGCTAAGCGTTGGGTTTTTCCTTTAACACTAAACAAGAAGAAAGGGAGGAACACGTTTCTGTCAGTTTTCCTGTCTGGAGTTATTCTTCCTTCTCAGAGCAAGCTCTTAATTGGGCCATGGAAGAAAAGTGAGTGAAATAGTTAACAATTCAGTTAGAAGCCTCTGGGTTAATAATAGACAGCGTCAGGGACAAATAGAGAAGCATCTAGTGCTGATCACAGGAAGAGAGAGAAGAAAAACAGAAAAAAAGGGAAAATGCTTCTCACTACAGGGTTTGAAGGGAAAGCTGATCATAATAGGCTCAGGAATCTAACAAGTACAGGGCCTGTGTAACTCTCTGATTCAGAGCTTAAGCATTTGTAGTTTTACCATGACTGAAAGGCTGAAATACTCGAGCTTACTCAGCTCAACGGGCAATCTAACCTGTTACATATATATATATATGTATGTGTTATATATATATATGTGTATATATATATATTTTATATATATATATATAAATATATATATATAGCAAGCTTCTTTATCAGGCTTTTGGGGGAGGATGGATACATGGAAAAGAAAAATAGAACCCTAAATGTACTACAGAAGCAACAAACATTGCAAAAAGAGGAGAGTGAAGAGAGTGAAGGGAATTGTTTAAACGTAACATTCCCTGCGGGTTACGGAAACAGGTGGGAAGTTGGCAACCTTCTGCATCCTTGCATCCTAAACATTGGCAGGTTGTCATCGTGTGAGCTGCTCATTTCGGTCTGGTGTTGCTCATGACTATTGAGCAGAGTTTCTCTTTGAATATGAAAAAGCATCCTGCATCTAAGGGAGACCAGGAGCGATGCTCTTGCTGATGGGATGGGGACAGAACAGCCGCTGGGAGAATGGGTCACCAAGAGACTGCGAGAAGGGACAAGGCCGCAGCGTCCAACGCTGAGTCTCCGGCAGTTATGGGGACACTATTTCAGGAGTGCAGAAAGACCTTCTGGCTCCTCGGGAGAAGAAGTCAAACTGCATGCACGAATTGTATTTTGCTGGCTGTTAGATCAGGAGGAAATGAACATCACCTTTTATTCCCGGAAGGCTTGGTCTGTCGAGATGAGCCCGTGTAGTTTCAGACCTTGGGGGAGAAGGTGCAGAACTGAAAATCAGTTCCACTGGGGCGGGCTGAGGGTGAGGCGTTAAGCAGAATGTTTACCAGCCGTTACGCGCAGTCAGGAGTCTGTGCCTGCTTTCTCGCTTGCTCGCTCGCTCAGATACGCTTTTACCTGACTTTGCCAGGAGCTGGTCTGATTTCTACCAAGGTAAGAGTTTTTCTATTGACTTAACACAGGGAATTAGACTGATGGTTGCGAATAAAATTTGGGGAAAAAAAAAACCAACAAAAAAACACCCCAAATTACCACATCTTTTTGTTTTTGAAAACTTGCCTACCAAAAGCAAAGGTGACAGACTTCTGACAAGCTGCCGCATAAACAGAAGTTCAGCATTCACACCGTAAACAGGAGTGGCCTTCCTAAAAAGTGCCATGTCAGATGACTACGTGCACTTATTAGCAGCCCGAGGGAACAGAGCTCCTCAGTGCTTCCTTTGTGCCCTCTGTCCCAGGCTCCTGGCTTTCAGAGAAATTAGGACATCAACAAATTTGGTTAAAGTGGTTGCTAATGAAAACAAACTAAAGTGACGGCATCCCAAATCTCCCGGGTTTAGGAAACGAGAATCTGGGGCTGGTTACTACAGAGAACGATTAAATAACGGTGTCGCATAGAAAAAGCTACCGCTGGAAAACCAGAGAGCGTACCACATCCAGCTGAAGAACAGCACGTGTCAGCGCTTGCGTGAGCACGGCAGTTTTCCTCCAAACGTTTTTTGACAATTGAAATTATTCCTGCAGATGCCACAGGCCGGATTTTCTTACATCCGGACAAATGCTTGGAGTGCTCAGCGCGTACACTGAGTGTCCTGAAGCGCGTTGGTCCTTTCTCCCGAGGCTCATGTGGGTGCTGAGCTCGAGCGCGGTCCGGCTCGCGACGCGCAGCGCTGTTGCTGGGAAGAGAGCAGCCTTTGTGGCCAGCGTGCGCGGGGGCCGCGGGGGTCCCACGGGGCTGCCCTGCTCTGCGGGGGCTCGGAGCCTCGCGAGACGCGGGGCTTTTCTGGGAAGGGCCGGGCGGCTGCGAGAGCAGGGCAGAGCGCGGATGGCAGCAGCGCAGTGGGTAGGGTGGGTAGGGCTGGGCGAGGAAATATAAATAGCACAGCTTGGCTTTTGTGCCTCGAGTGGGCCTTATACGGACAAGAGCAACAAGATTGTCGATCGTGGGGAGGAGGGATGAATTTCAAACCCACGTGTTAACGTGACGGGTTCGGAGGCCAGAGCTGAACTGCCTCGGCTTTAGGTCTGTGCTCCTCAAAAGAGAGGGTGGAAAAGAATGTGAGCTCAGGGGTCTGGTGAGAAGCGCAGGGCCAGGAGCACAGGGACACAAACACACCCAACGTGGCCTCCGCACCCACTGCCCCGGGGCTGCAGCCTTGCTCCACCTCCTAAACTGTGTGTCAGCTGCCCTGGGCTGCGGTTTTCTTCCAGATTATGCATTCTGAAACAAAAACCTTAAGAGTCTGATGACAGCAGAAGTTTCGTAAGAGCCAGTGTGTTCTGCAGTCCCAGAGAATTGCCTGTGTGGGTTACGTGCCTTGGACTCAGCAGTACAAACTGATACTCATTAATTAAGAGTTAATATTGTTTGTCTCTGATGCTGGAATACCGGGGTCTTAGCGCAGAAAGCTATTGCATCTTCCCATTTGTTCTCTGGCTTTTTGTCACAGAAGTGGCAAAATTAGAGGTGAATCCCAGGGGAAAGAAAGAAATACCATTCAGCTTAGCCTCTTCAGGCTGCAGCACATTAATATTTCATTGTTCAGGTGTTATTTATAAGCAGTTAGTGTTGGGACCGTGTGTTTTGCTGAAGTCCTTTCAGCATTACAGTTACATACTGAGCTGTGCAGCAATAAATTGTCTCAGAGCAAAGGGCCAGAGGCTGCTCAGCTGGTTGGGATGGGGTTAGATTGGACAATTAATGGCTCATGGAAGTAAAACCAAAGGTAATGCTCCTGATCACGTATTCCTCTCTCAGGCCTCTCTTGCGCCTCTTGGCCATGGATCTGGCATCCACCACGATGTCTTTGTGATGCCTGCGTGGCCACTGCACGCGGGAGAACGCCACATGGAGAGATTGCCTGGGCTAGGTGACTGGGGTGCTCTGGTTTCCAGTGAAATTGTGGCTTTTTTCCCCTTTCTTAAGCTAGGTACAAGCCCTCAGCAAAAATAAATTAACCCCTTGTGGACACACAGCAGGAAAAACTCTCCCAGGCCACATGTAACCAAGTTTGCAGGCCTGGGATTAGAAACTACAGAATTCAAGAAGCTGGTGAGCATTCAGACCGTGCTTCTCACCGCAAAAACACGGTCCCGTTACTGTCCCGTGTACCCCGGGTGGAAATTTCACTGGCAGGTGGCAAAAGCTGCTTGTGTTGCAGGTACCGCCGAACACTGGGAGCATCGCGGGAGAGGCGGCACTCCTGCGAATCGTCCCCATTTCCCCCATTTCATGTGAACGCGAACGCTCCGCAGTTGGCACGCGTCCCTCGGCGTCCTTCAGCGTCACTCCCCAGGCGGGCACCGAGCCCGCGGGGGTGACTCACCGCCCGGCCCCGCTCTGGACGGGGCACGCGGTTTGCGCCAGGCAGCAGGAGGGAGCCGCCAGGCTCAGGCCAACGTGGCCATTTTCCCGGAGAAGGCGCTGCTCAGCGGGGCATGGACCCGGTGACAGCGGGAGCTGTTCCCGTCGCCAAAGCGGCTGCTCGCAGCGCTGCCCAGCCGTGTGACGGGCTGCCCCGATGTGAGCAGTGAGCCTGCGCTCTCTGATGTCCCGTGATGTGTCCATGACCCACGGAAAGCATGGCCATGACTCATAAGTCTTTTGGTGACATGCTTAGCCCTCTTTTATCCTGTCTGAGATTATGTTGTCATCTTGATTCTGCAGGATCTTCTAAAACTTACAAATTCTAAGGATTACAAATTCTGCAGGATCTTCTACAATTTACAAATTACTTGAAGAACTGTGGGTCTGCTGTCCAGCTGCAGGATAAGACAAAGCCCAGAAACAAAGATGCTCAGTTTCAGTGAGGGAAAATCAAATATTTAGAATAAAAGGTCTCAGGATGTTTATTCTGTAGCTTTATGTGAGGATGCAAATGTCAGGATCAGCACAGATCTATCTGCAAATCATCTTTGCTGGTTTGCTGTTCAGAAATAGCTCTGGAGTTATTAATCAGTTGAGACAGGTTTATCCGGGAGGAGCCGTTCTGAGAGTAAAGGCAGTTGTACAGACTGATAATAGGATCAAAACTTTCTTCTGCTGTCAGAGGGGAAAAAAAAAAGCCTTTTCACTCTCTGATCTATTTACTTCTGTGTTTCCTACAGCCCTGCCTTTCTCTTACTCACAGTTAGGCAAAAGCTCTTTCCCAAACGAAGCCTCCTCCCCTCCCTGCGCCGTCCCTCCCATGCTCTTCACCGTCAGGTCTGAATGAGCGCGGGTGCCAGTACCACGCCGCTCACTCCCAGCAGAAGACACAGCCTTTTAGGACATACCTTCCAGGACACAGAGTAACTAGACTCGCCTGATAGAAAAAAGTGCCAAGAAGATTGCACAATACACAAAATTACAGAGGGTAGAAGGACTTCTGCTGCTCGATACCAGTTACGAAGGAACTAGCTTATCCCTTTAACATTTACCTAATCCCAAAATGTTTTTCTTTTCTCCCTCATATTTTGGATATTTTCCTTCGTCTTAGCAGTATTCTCTGGTGACTTCTTACTGCAGGATTCGGTAGTCTTCTCCCTGAGGACTCGAGCCTTCTATTTTTGTGGACATCTTGGAGATAAAATCTGTCCAACCTTTGGAACTAAGAGTCGAGGCTGTGCCTGATTTTGCGGTGAGCGTGTTTGCTGTGTCACTGGGTATTGCCCAGCATTGGTTCGAGGGATGCTCAGTACACTGACAGTCTGTTTTGATCTCTCCAGCTCGTGTATTTGAATTAATATATGGTTTTAAAATCGCTCTTTTCATAATCTTACACATACAAGCAAACGCTGCTTTCAGCTACAGCACAGAGATCCGAACAGCTGGCGTAGCCGCTCCGTGAGCAGCAGCGGGAAAAGAGAGTCTGGCCCCAGGGCAGTCCTCAGTGTAAACATGCCTGAAACAGAGAAGGGACTCTGCATCTCCCAGGACCTGCTGTGAATTAGAGAAGGGCACTCTTCCTTCTAATAAATCTTTGCTGACTGTCTTTTCTGTCAAATTTTGCTACCAGGCTTCCCCCTTTACTCAAACAGGCCTCTGTGCCTTTTCTCTCTGCCTGTTCTCATGCTAATCCGGATTACTTTGCTGGCGAAGTTCCCGATCAGATTCCCCATGGGGACAGGTAAGTTTTCCGTTGTGCTCCCTTTCCGCTGGCCACTGAAACGCAGTTTTCCTCGTCTCAGCCCAAGAAGATCCCAAGCGTGCGCTTTGAGGCTTCACCAGGGACTGCCCTCTGAGCCGTCTCCAGCAACGGGTCCCTCTGCCCGCGCCGCGGATGGTGCCATGGCCCAGATCGGCAGAAGACGTGCGAGGAGGCAGCAGTTTAGGGCCTCAGCAGGAGTGCCCCCCGAAGATCGCTTTGAACCTCTTCTGAAACTCTGAAAGCTGCTGATTCTGGAGCCTTTGCCTGTCCGCCTGCTTGGGCTGCTGCGAGCCTTCAGGCCTGCAGGGCTGATCTTGTGCTCGGAGAGCAGAGATGCCTCTGCTCGCTGACTAACCTGCTGGCTGCTTGCTCTGCCCCAGTCGTAGTGGATGGTGAGGAGCTGTGCTTTTCTCTCAGCCGCTGTGGGATTTGTCATGCGCTGCCTCTGCAGTCGGGAGGGGGGAATTGCCGTGTGGCTTGCTCGAAGGGCTAGCGGCGAGGAGCAGCTGGCTCTGCCGGCATCTGCTGTGACTGCACAAATCCTGCTTTCTGAGCCTCGGATTCTCCCTTTGAAATACAGACCTGATAACACCTGCCTCCTCAGGCTTCTTGTGAGGTTTAGTTTATAAGTGTTTGTGAAAGGGTTTGGAGTTGTTCCAAACACACAGAAGGCAGGCAGGGAGCACAAAGCGCACGGCGTAAACCTGCCGTTGTCTCAGGTAGGGACCGTGCTGTCCACACCTGGCAGCAGCAGCCCCAGCGCTGCTCACTCAGAGCTGGCCTTCTGCTCACAGGCTGGCGTTCTCTAACACCTACCTCGTGCCACAAGGGCAGCTGGTAACAGCCCAGGGCCCTGACAGCCTTCCTCTTACTGTGTGGCTACTGGCGAGAGCACCCTGAGCCCCAGTTGCCCGTTGGGAGAGGACCCGGCGGAGCGAGCGCCTGTCGGGCAGTGGGCAGGGAGCTGGGCAGTAGTGAAACCAGGCAGGAATCGGGATCTCTGGGGCAGGCTGCCAGGGAAAACTTCTCCTTTTCAAGGAGAGTGTCAAGATTTCAGAAAAAAAACCAAAACCATTTTTTTTTGTGCTACAGCAAGAGAGCAATTGCAATCTCCACAGAAAAAGTCTGTTCCAGCAGGACACTGGAGAACCACAGTCCTCCTTTGTTCCGTGTGGGGCATTTTTACAACCCTGAGCCCTGCTAGGCTGGCAGTGCTTATCAGGTGCGGTGCTGTTACTCAGAAATAGCTGAGTCCTCCTTCCCATGACACTGATGGAAGGTCAGCACAGAAAAGCATCCTCTAAGGACAAATCAGTTGTCATGGCAATGGGAGAGCAGACCTTTTTCTTCTCTGGCAGGGCTCCATCTGACCTGGAAGGCTGCTCTGCCCAGATGCTTTTAAATCCTCCCTCAGCCTCCCCCCAGGCCAGAGCTTGTGTGCCCTGCCCTGGTGGGCAGAGGACGGGCTGGCGCAGCCGGGAGGTGCAGCCGGGGTCAGCCCTTTTTGGGCTCAGCGGAGCCTGGGGATGTGAGCTGTTCCGCATGTTACATGTCTCGACTGTTTGTGCCGCTGCGATTGTGTAAAAATAACTGGACAAAATGAACTGCAGATGTGATCAGCATGCGCGTGTGAACAATCTTCCATTAAACCTTCAAACTGGAGATCGGAGTGGCTGGGAGTTCTGGGGCTGTTTTTTACGCGCTGACAGTAAGAGCTTTTTCAAGAGTGATCCAGGAGCCCTTTTTTTCACATGTTGGGAACGCTCCCCAGATTTTCTGGTGATTCTGCAGCGCTGAAGAGCTCTGCTGGGCTGGGAACGCAGCTCAGCTTTGTGTCCCGTTGGCCTTTTGTAAGAGAGGGGAAGTGTTTACTCGTGTTGTAGCAACCATCGCTGTGGGCATGAGCACAGGGGCTGCCATGACTCACTGCAGGGGAACTCGGCTTGAAAACAATGTCGGATAAAAACCCACTTAGCGGAGCAGGGCAGAGGCCGGTCTGCCTGCCAGATCTAACGGCTCTGAATTGTTTGGAGTAGGAGGAACACAGAGCAGCCCAGCGCCCCGTCAGCTGGCAGCCAGCTGGGTGTGGGGCACCCACAAGGTCTGCAGAGGGACGGGCTGCCTGTCCCAGGGCTCTGCCAGCGGGAGGGAGCTCCCCGCAGTAAACCGGGGAGGTGTGTGCCCCAGGGACTGCACGGCCCTGCGTGCCAGGCTGCGAAACAGGGGCTGGCACATTGCAGATGGGTGAAAGGAAGACAGAACTTTGCGTGCAGCTCATCAGACGACAGCGAGCTCAGTACCAACACACACGTAGACACTGCCTGTCCTGCTGGGCGCAGTTCTGCTTTGCGCACAGAGCAGGAAGATTTTTCTTCTGCTAGTATAAAAATCTGAGAAACCTTGTTTACCCACTGTCTTTGTGCCAGGTGGATTCAAGCTGTCTTAGAGAACAGAACGGGTTTGCGTCTACGGACTGGGAGCTAGAGTTTGAACACCCTAACAGGCAGGAATGCCAAGACCCTGGATTTCGGACTCGCCCACTTCAAGGGTCAGTGTTTTCCCAGTAAAAATAGAGTAGTTGGAATGCCTGGTGTTAAAAATGTGGCTCATCTGGATGAGTCATGAGCGAAATACAGTGCACGGACCGCAGAGCCTTGCCCAGAGCAGGGATTTGTGCAGCAGCCACCCATAGACCCGGGATGCTTCTTGATTGTTCCAGCGGCCCCATTGTCCTCTGATGCGGGCGGCTGCTTCTGCACGTTCTGCCCACACCAGCAGCTCCCCCTCAAGCAGGGAGGAGGAGCCCCTTGGTGGCATTCAGGCGGTGCCAGGAGGCAGGTCGGGAGGTACACAGGAGGGATGCAGCATCCTCGTCCTCATTAAGATGTGCCAGAGCTGTTGGTCGTTCTAACAGCAGCCGTCCTGGGGCAAGCCAGAGCCCACTAAACCAGCAGAAACGCTCCCAAGGCACAGGGGGGATTTTTAGTCAGGGAAGCGACCCACGGCCGCAGTGCTGGCAGCCCAGTGGCTGTCCTCCAGTTGGTCACCTGCGGCTCGGATAAGCGACCAGGCTGAAGAGGAGTCGGGGGAAAAACGTGCAGGAATTACACTGGGCAAAGGGAAGAGAGATGCTGGGTCTGGGGGCCCTTGGACGGCCCCACAGCCCTGCCACGGGGCTGGGTGCGTACGTGAGGATCAGGAGCCGGGTGCCTGCTGTTCTCGGGGTGAGGAGGTGTGCTGGCACCCTGACCGGGGGCTTCTCCGGCTGCCCCAGGGACCAGGGGCTGCTGCGGCCACGTCTCCCTGCGTGCGAGGGAAGAGCTGCAGGATGCTGCCGAGGTCGGGTGGGGGTGTTGCTGGTACGGCCCATTCAGCCACATCAGAAAGCTCAGAAAGAGGATGGATTTGCTGGTGTAACACAAGGAAAGGTGGTAATTTATGATCCAGATATGGAGTTTTTGAGGTGGTTTCTTTCTGCACACACATGTTCTGGAGCTAAGAAGGGGCCGATAAGTATCTGAGTTTGCAGGATATGGCCCGTTTCCAGTGACAGCCGTGCCAGGCGAGAGGGGGATGCCTTTGTTCTGGCTCATTGTGTTGACTCAGAGGGAAGGAAGTGGCTGGAGTTCCTGATGTTCTGGGCTGGCGGGGCAGGGTCCCCCGGAGCCGCTGGGATCGCTCCAGCAGGTGTTGTTGTAGAGAACAGGATCCCTGCCCTCCCAGGGACGGGGATTTGTCCTGGACTGACTGACCCTCTAGAGAGCGTGTTATTGTTTTCTGTAATCGAATGAAGAAAACACATGTTGGCCACTTCGCTTAATCTCCAGAAAGTATTTGGGACCTGAGCTGTGATCGGGGGGTAAAGAACTTTGCCCAGCGCAGCTCTATGCTCTGAATAAAACCCAGAACAAAAGCCCTGCTCTGGCAGCCTCTGCGTTTTGACCACAGACACTGCAGCCTGTGTCACCCACGCGTCCCCAAGCCGGGGGAGGGCGAGCGGCTGCCAGCGTTTGCCACGCACTTTGAGCACTAGGGGTGCCCCGGGGTCTGCCCCTTGGTTTCAGTGGGCTCTGCTCCTTCCAGAGTCAGCCTGAGATCCCCTGCCCTTGCTCCAGTCGGTTCCTGCCCCGGGGCTGGGAATGTTGCCCAGCCACCCTGCCGCCCAGGCTGCCCTCCAAACCTCCGCCCTCCGTGTGCCCGTTCCACACGCTGCCTTTTGGCCGCTGCTGGCTTTCTGACAGCGCTCATCTCGGCAGCTCCACGCTGCTCCCACCCATCTCTGCAGATTGAAAAACCTTCAGCAATAAATTTCAAAGCTGTGGGCTGCAGCCTCGCAGCTGTGACGCTCCGTACAGTGACGGGCTATTTCCAGCCTGTCCTGGGAACAGAGAGGTGATTCACTGCGGCAGGGACGCACGCTATGTGCTGCTCACATGAAAATCAATCCCACTCCAGACCTGTGCCCCTCTCCCAGGCACATGCTTGTCCTCTGCTGCTGGGATCAGAAACTTGGCTGACCTGGGAGAGTGGAGAACCTGAATGAATTCACCCCCTGCCCCGTGCAGAGACAGCGTAACCTTGCAGATCTTGCCGCACGAGTCGGGGCCGCCAACTCTGCTGCCCTCAGGTGCAGGCTTGGACAAATTCCATCACTATTTCCTCAGCGGAGAACTGGGAAGAACAGGCCATCCTGCTGCATCCCAAGAGGTGTCCCAGCCCCACGTCTGGATCCCCATGGCCTCGGGAGAGCCTGAGCGCAGTGCGGGGCCGGCCAGGATAGCGTGTGCTTGCTGGGCGCCGGCCGCTGCTGCCACCTGCAGCCGGGTGCTGGGCTGGGCTGGGGCCAGGCCAGAGACCTGGGGGTGACCAGTGGTCTTATCGAGAGAAGGGGAAGAAAGCCAAAACACCGTGGGGGACAGGAAGGGCTGTGGGCAGGCCCTGGGGAGCAAAGTGGCCCCATGTCGCTCCCATGGGTTCCCCGTGCTCAACAGTGGCATGGAGAGGGGGCTGGGCCATGGGATGAAGATGGAACTGGAGGGGACTGCGACAGGGGCACAGGAGGAAGGGCAGGGTCTCCAGGCGCAGAGCTGGCTGCCTCTTCCCGCTCCGCTGGAACCACGGGTGGGTTTGGAACCAGCCCCGAGTGAGCAGAGTTAAATACAGCAGAGCCCTGAGCTGCTGCGGGCAGAGCAGATCCTCGTTGCAGTCACTTGTCAGGTGTGCTGAGGGAGGATGAGCCCAGCCGGAGTCGCCTGGCCCCGCTTGGCTCCAGGTTGGTTGCTGTGCTCTTGCTCTGCGTTGCTGCTGGGCTCGGGCGCTGGCTCCGAGGCCAGAGAGCTGGGTGTGTGTGTCTCACTGGCTCCGCTCTGTGTCTTGCAGGATGAAGTGAAGCTCCCGTCTAAACTGAGCATCAGCAAGTCTCTAAAGGAGGGCGAAAAGCTGGAGAAGGAAGGTGAGGGTGAGGAGGTGCCTGTGGGTGAGGACCACGTGGAGGAGGACCACGTCCAGCTCTCCTCGGATGAAGAGGTGGAGATTGAAGAGATTATTGAAGAGTCTCGGGCAGAGCGCATCAAAAGGAGCGGTATGAAAAGAGTGGATGACTTTAAGAAGGCATTCTCAAAGGAGAAGATGGAGAAGACTAAGCTGAAGACCAAGGAAAATCTGGAGAAGACCCGCCACAACTTGGAGAAGACCCGCCACAACCTGGAGAAGAGGATGAACAAACTGGGCACCAAGATTGTGACTAATGAAAGGAGAGAGAAGATGAAGACCTCTCGGGACAAGCTGAGGAAGTCTTTCACCCCCGACCACACCATCTATGCCAGGTCCAAGACAGCCGTCTACAAAGTGCCACCCTTCACTTTCCATGTCAAGAAAATAAGAGAGGGCGAGGTGGAAGTGAAAGCCACAGAGCTGGTGGAGGTTGGTGGAGAGGAGGGAGAAAACTCGGATCTGCTGCGTGGGGAGAGCCCCGAGATGCACACGCTGCTGGAGATCACGGAGGAGTCCGACGCGGTACTGGTGGACAAGAGTGACAGCGAGTAGGACGGGCTTCAGCGCAGAAGGGTTGTGGATGACGGCTGAACACATAATCATTCACACGTCGAGATCTCTCTCTGCCCTGGTGCCCCAGGGGAAGTGTACACAACGCATCTTTACTACCCTGCAGAGCTGACGCCAATCCCCTGCCTGCTTGGACAAGGTGTATTTTATATTTTAGTTTTAGCACACAGAAACATTAGGAACATGGGACTATTTTTCTTACACTGTTAAATCACCCTCGAAGACCATTCCTGCCTCATGCTGCGTGAGAGCCCTCTAGCACCAGACCTGAAGATGGGCGTTGAGTGATGGGGACCTGGCCCAGCTGGAGAGTGCTAAAACCAAGATAATGGCTGTACACCTGGAAAGCTCAAGAGCCCTCCATAAGCAAAGCCCCGGTGTCAAGAAAGCTTCCTGCCAAGCAGCCACTGGCCCACGCCACCCCAGCGCCCTGTGCCAGGATGCACGGCCATCCCTGCCGGCAAGCAGAGGAGCTGCGACCGCCCGGTGTGTGGGAGGGAAGAGCCGAGCACGTCCTGCTGGTGGGCAGGGTGTGGGTGAAGCCATGTGGCACACAGGCGGGCCTGCTCCTCTCTGCCCTCCCGAGGACTGGGTTATGTGGTGGAGCCTGGGACAGCATCAACATGAAGCCACCCTGCAGCTGAGACGGCCGCGGTGGTGCCTGTCGCACCACCGGGGCCCGCTGCTCTCCCTGCGGTGCTGGCGCCATCACTGTGGCAGCCCCGGGGCCATGGCAGGAGCAGCCACACGCTCTCCTGACCGGGTTGGACCCAACTCCCAGGGCCCTGTGGCCGTGGGCAAGTCCTTGCCGGGGCAGGGAGCACCGTGGAGGGGGGTGTGGGAGGCGGGCAGGGAGGTGCAGCGGAGGGGCGAGGGGACGCACGGGCAGTGGCCCCACAGCAGCCAGCACTGGCGGCCACTTATTTCCAGGTGGGATGTGCCAAAGCCACGTGAGGCTCTCTGCCGTCGGGGAGCGGCGCTGACACCAGCGCACACCGGACCTTGAGCATTTCTGAGCACCTGCTCCCTCCGGGGTCCCCGGCACGGCTCAAGCTCGTGCCCACGTCCTGCGCTTGCCTCGTGTTTCCCGCTTTTCTGCAGCTTCGCTCCCGGTCCCCTGCCGCGCGGCAGCACCAGTGCCACAGCCCAGCTTGAAGGCACGGCCCGGCCCGGCCCGGGGCCCACGCGCTCCGGCTCTCACGCAGGCAGCACCGCAGCAGCGCGGCCGGGCCCTGCCCGAGCGGCGGGGCAGGAGGCAGCTTCGCCCGGGGAGCCCGATCCCGGCGGGCGGGCGGGCGAGGGAAGGGACCCGGTCACGCTCACCCCCGCCCGTTGGGGGGGCTCAGCCCTTCCCGGTGAGCGCAGCCGCCCTCCCGCCCAGCGCGCTCCCGGCCAGCCGCGGGCAGGGCCGCCCCCGCTGACACGACCCCACGAGCGAGCTTCGCTTTTCCTCTCACAGTTATTTCCTCTCCTACCGCTTAGCGCACCCAGCACTGCTGGGGCCGCGCCGGTGCCCAGGAGACCCCTCCCCGGGGCGGCGCTGCCGGCGCCGTGTGCCGCTCCCCAGCGCAGGCTGCCGCCCGGAGAGCGGCCCCGGCTCCCCCCCGGGCCGCGGGCGGCTTCTTCCCTCCGGGCAGCGGGGCTGGAGCGGCCGGCGTCGAGGGCGCGCGGCCCGGCCGGGCGAGGGGGGCCGGGGCGGCGGGAGCCCGGCGGAGCCCCCGGCCCCTCCCGCGGCCGCGTCCCGCCCAGCAACGCCACTAATAAAGTCTCTTTTCTAAACCACCCGCGTGCGGCCTGTTCATGGCGCGGCCGGGCCGCGGCACCGGCGGGTGCGGGCGGGGGCCGGGGCCGGTTTCCCGCGCGGGGGCGCTGCTGGGCCCGGCCCGGGGCCGCTGCCCCTTTAAGAGGCGGTGGCGGCGGGCGCGAGCCGCGCGCTGACGTCAGGGCGCTGCCCGGAACTCAGCCGGGTTTCCCGCTCGGCCGTTCCCGGCAGCCGCCGCCCCCCCCCCACCCCCCGCCGCCGCACCGCCCCGCGCCGCTCCCTCCCCAGCGCCGCCCCGCGGCGGGAGGCGGCGCCGTCCGGGAACAGCGGCACGGGGAAGCCCCCCCGCGCCGCCGCGAGCCGTGACGAACCGCGGGGCGGCCGCGCTGATTGGCCGCGAGGGCCCGTCCCTCGCGGGGCAGCGGGAGTGCCGCGTCGCCATTGGCCGCGCTCGGCGTGACGCGGCGGGGCGGGGGCCGGGCGGCTGCAGGTTTCTCGTCACTCGGGAAGGGTCCGGACGCGATCGTCGCCGGCGCCGGGAGCCGCTGCCCCGCCCCGCCCGGGACCGCCGGTGAGCGCGGGGGATGGGGCCGCGCCCCGGGGCTGCGGGGGGGACTCGGCCGGGGCCGCGGGGCCGGCCGGCACCGGGAGCCGGTTCTCGGGGCCCAGGCGCGCGGGGCCGGCGTTCCCCCCGGGGCCGGCTTGGGGCTGGGTCAGGGGGACGGGGACGGGGACGGGGGCGGGGGCGGGCACGGGGGGGGTTCGCTGCCGCAGCGCTCCGGGCTGCCGGGACTCTGCCGTGGCGGAGAGCGCCGCCCCGGCTGCACGCCGCCGGTCGTTGCCGGGAGCCGCCCCCGCCGGGCCGGGGCCTGTGGCCGCCGTCGGGGCCGGCGGCGCGGGCAGCCGGTGCCTCGGCCTCTGTGAGCGGGCGGCAGCTCCCTCCCGCTGCGGCGGGGCCGAGCCCGGTGCCGCCGTGAGCGGCAGCTCAGCAGCAGGTGCGGGCAGCGTCCCGTGCTCCCGGGGAGCTGTGATTAGGGGGGTGTAATTAACCTAATCCTCTGGTTTTGCAGCAAACAGGGTTTCTTTCCTCCCGCCGTTCCCAGCAGGTGCAGAGCGTTCCCTGCCGGGCAGGGGCAGCTCCTGGCGCCCTCGTGGTGCTGGACTCAAGCCCTCGGGGTGCTGGTCATGTCGCGCGCGGGTCTGGCTCCCCGAGCACCGTCCTGGGGCTGGTGGTGGAGCAGCTCGTGCTGCGCAGACCCCAGCTGAGCGGTCAAAGCCTAAACAGGCCCCTCGGAGACGGAGAAACGTCCAGAGCGGCAAAGCCGGAGAAGGCTCCTGGCCTCGGCGAGGCAGAGCACTGGGCTCTCACGTCGTCCTTGCGCTTTGCGGGGTTTAACTGTGACCCTTGGGCCCCAAGCTCGATGTTACCTGAGCAAGGGTCTGGGACAGATGTTGGTGCAGCCTGTCCCGGTGGGGGAACGTTCATGGAGATGAGGTGACTTGTAACCAGGAGCCAGGCTGAGGGTCTGTGTCTGGGTAGAGCAAGACCTGATGACCGATGCCTCCAGCAGAGCTGTGATCTTGGGACTGTGGCCTCGCCCTCTTCTTGAGCAGAACCACTCTGCAGTGCCTGCCTGCAGCCTCCTGCCTGCGCCGGCCATCGGTCCAGCGACCCGCCTGGCTGGTGGCGGGCACGACGCGGGGTGGCCGGGGAGCAGGTGCAGAGCAGCGCTGTTGGGACCTGCACCTCGGGTGAATGTTTGTGCCACTCAAGTGCTCTGTGGGGTGACAGCTCTGCCTGCCCGTCCCGCCTGCTGCCGGCCTCCACACTGCCGCCAGCTCCCTCCACTCAGCACCGCGCTGCCCCGAGGTGTGGCCGACTCCTGCTCCACAGACCGTGTGTGCACCCCAGGGGCTGTTGGAGGGGTGCAGCTGGGGGCCGCTCTGTGGGGGGAGCGGGGCAGGAGGTGTGTGTGCTGCCCTGGGGCTGCTCTGAAGGAGATCCCTTCTGCACCCGCGGGGTGCTGGCCCTGCCTGTGGATGTGTCAGGGCAGCTGACTGCGCTTCCGCCCTGGAGGTGGTCACCGTCACTCCCCAGTGCAGCCTCTTCTGCTCTTTCCAGTGGGTTTGTTTGAGCCACTGGAGCAGCGGCGAGGCCAGGAGGCCTGCACAGCTGGGTGTCCTGCCCGAGGGGATGGCGACAGTGTTACTTGCAGATCCTGCAGTGGGGTCACGCGTTGGGATGGAACCTGGAGAGCCACAGAGGAGCAACTGGCTGTGACCTGTGGGCTGATCAGGGATTTCAGTGCTGTGGCTGCGAGGTCGCCCAGAGCCTCCCTCTGCCCTGTGCTGTCACTCTCTTCTCCTCTTTTTGCAAATCTCTGCATCGATGCTTTGTTTTCCTACCTCTAGGGCTGGCTTTGAAAACGCTCCAGAGGAGCGGAGCCAAGTTCTGCTAATAGCCTTTTCAAAACTTGCTCTTGTGTTTGCCTGGAGCAATTAACTGCTTTGTTGTAGAAGGACAGTTTTTCGTCAGCCCTGTTGACCGTTGTGTGGAAGCGGGGCGGTGAGGCACCGGGTGTGAAGCGGGGGCTCCCATGAAGCGTTGTTGATGGCGTCTGTCATGAGTCTGTGATGCTCCCGCTGGCGATAATTCCGTTAATGTGACCCGTGCGGCGTTACCAGTAACTTTCCTCCTGCTTGTGGCACTGTAGGGGACGAGGCTTGAGTGCCACAGGCCTGCCTTGGCCCTCTTCGGTGACTCCCCTGTACGTATTGCACTGGGGGTCGTTGCTGCTGGTTGTGGGAGTGCAGGTGAGGGTGGCTCCCACGCGTGTCTCAGAAATGAGAGAGCAGGAGGGAGGCAGCTGTGGGATTGCTCCCAGAGCAGCAGCCCCGTTTCGAATGAGGCTGTTGGGTGTGCAGAGCTCTGCCAGGGACGCCGCACAGCTCAGGCCCAGTCTCACGCTCTGCCCTTGCAGGGGAGCTAAAGAAAGATGAACTTTAGCTCTTGAGCTACTTTTAGCAGCTCTGCTCTGAGCTTTGGACGGTGTGTTTACCCCTGGGCTTGCATCATGCACTGCTTGGCCCTGGCTGCATCGGTTGCTCCCTGGCTCCGTGCCAGCAACGGGAGGAGAGGCTAACCGCAGAGACGGGCAAGCCCAGCGGAATCGGAAAGGTTCAACCCTCAGATCTTTTAAACCCAGTCAAGGGAGGCTTCCCGGCAGCAGGGCCGGCTGGGAAGAGGCTCTTGTGCGGGGCTTCAGGGCTGAGGAGATCAGAGCTTCCCTAGCGCTGGGGGCTGTGACAGCGAGGAGTGTCACAGGGACCCTTTCCCTGTGGGATGGTCGGTGCCTCGGGCTGCCCAGCTGCCTTCTGCTCGTGCTGGAGGAGCTGGAGCTCGGTCCTGCGCCCTTTGTGAGGGAAAACAGGCTTTTGGCTGCTTCCTCACTGCTTCCTGCTCCCGGCTGGTCCTGCATCCTCCCCAGCTTGGTGGTGGGCCAGGCGGCCTCTGTTGCAGGGCCCCTTCCTGGGGCTGCGTGCCCGCCTGTCACCATTGTGGCGGAGCTGTCTCTGCTGGTCTGAGCCCGTGGTCTAGCAAAGCATGTCTCGAGGCTCTTCCCACCCTGCTGCTCTTGCGGCAGCGCATGAAGTGTCGGTCAGGTAAGGCTCTGGTTGAGACGGGGGCCTGTGAAAACTCAGTGTGATCTGCTGCTCGACACACCCAGCGAGTCTGCGTCCTCCTTCTGCACTTGTGTGCGTGGTCTGCAGCAACTTCCTTTGCTTCCTCGGTCGCTCGCCTTGCGAGGAGATGCCTGCGGTTGGACGAGGCAGAGCAGCTCGTGTTTCACTGCGTGCTAGTTCTGTTTTTCAGGGATCGGTGCGTGGTGCTGGGGCCTCAGCAGGGCACCGGCTTCCTGCGGCCGCGGAGCATGCGCTGCGGCGGGGAGGATCTCGCGCTTGAGCAGGAGGCTGGGCTGCCACGGTGGCTCGTCCCGCAGCTGTTTGTGGTGACGAGAAGTGGCTGATTCCCGTCCAAATGCCGCTGTTGCACGGCAGCTTTGAGAGCTTTGCTTTCAGCTTTTCAGTGCTCTGCAGACTGGGGCTCCACTTCAGTCCTGCCCTGAAATACCCAGGTTGTGATTTCCCTGTGGAAGATCTGGCTCCAGGGAAGCGGTGCCTGGTTCAGCTGCTGCAGCCCAGTGGGGAAGGTCTGTCCACAGGCTGCTCCGCACCGGGGCTGGCGCAGAGGTGCAATGATGGGGCTGAGCCCACCGGCCAGGCTGTGGGTTTTCAGCTCTTGCCTGGCCCGGGCACTTGTTGGGCTTCTCCCCACAAAGCACCGTGTGGTTCGCGCTGTCGTGGGAGCCTCCAGGACCGAGGCGGAGGGGCCGCGAGCGCGGTGCCGCTGCCTGTGCGAGGGGATGCTCCCCGTGCTGCTCCTGCTGAACAAACGGCCTGCAGAGACCCAAAACTGTGGCAAAAGGGGGCTTTGAGGTGACGCCCAGTACACAGCCCCAACCTACAGCCCAGCCTTTCTTGGCCTGGAGCGGCAGAAAGGAAAAGCTCTGGGGTTGCAATGGCCCTGTCACATCAAGCCACAGCTTACTCCCAGGCTGAAGGAGCTCCTGTTGTTTACAGGCTCTTGCGTGGGCTGGTGTCTTTCTCTCCTTTTCACTTACTGCTCCGTTGAAAACAGGCCTGGTTCACGTGGTCTTCTCCAAGGATTGCACCAGAGGGTTGTTGTTCAAGGTTAATGTCCTGTGGATATTGCTCCTGTTTTGGGGACTATTCAATGCTGTGAAATTCTAAAAACCCTTTAACTCCATGTCAGGTGCCAGGGTCTGTCTTCTCACTGAGTCTCAGTCCACAACAGGTTGTTTCCCCTTTTCTCTCCTCTTACAAAAAGCATCCAGGAAAATGGGGAGAATGTGGCGTGCAGCAAACTTCAGAAGAGCGTGACACTGAGTGACGCTGAGAGCGGGAGGTGGCAGTGATTGGTACGTGCACTGCTGGGTCCAGCCCAGCTCTCCTCTGCGAGCGGGGCCGGGGCACGAGTGGGTGGCGATAGGGGGCCTGTGGCCCCGTCTCGTGCTGCTGGAGATGACCCAGCTCCCAGGCATAGTTTTCTATCTGGCTTAGTGGAATCCTGCTTGGAGCAGCGACTTGTGCTGCGGGTCTGTGCCTGGTCGCAGGCTTGTCCCACCTGCCTCCTCGCCGAGCGACGCTCTCCCGGCACCCCTCCCGCCACCGACCTCTTCCCAGACCTTTGCACCTCCTGGCTGTTGGCTGGGATTTCCTTCACTCTGGCCCCTCGGGGTCGCCCCGCTGCCACGGCTCACTCCCTGTGCCGCGGGATGGAGCGCAGCGCCCTGGTCTGAGCCTGGGACTGGTCTGGCTGTGGCTGGTGCCAGCCCCTCGCCTGCCCCCCCGTGGCACCAGCTGCCCGGCTCCCCCAGACCACGGCCGGCACGTCGCTCGCTTGGTCAGTGACCTTTGGGAAGAGCAAACAGCTTCCTGCTGGTGTGGCGCAGAGCTCTGTGCCTGGGCGCAGCTTGCCGTCTCCTCGTTAGCGTTGGTTTGATTTCCATCAATGCGCGAGCTGCTAACTCGAAAATTGCTCCTTCCTTGTTTCTGTTGTTTCCTGGCAGTCTCCGCCTTCTGCGCTTACTGTAAGCTCCGCAGCTCCTTCCCTGCCTCCCGGGGCAGGGGCAGGCACGCCTGTGGTCGGCTGAGTCTGGAAGGTGCTGGCACCAGATGAGAGCCTATACCTGTCACTAGTGACCTGGTGCTCCAGCCACCTCCCTCGCTCCCCCAGCTCTGAAAAGAAGGTAGGGGAGCTTTGGGGAACACATGGTGCCCGTCTCTCTGAGAAAGCTTTGCCAAAGGCAGGCGCTTGGGAGGCTCAGTGCTGGCTGGGGTGAAGCTCAGCTGGTGAAGCCGAGCACGGGGCCGGGTTCCTGCGCTCAGGGAGCCCCTGTGGGGGCAGGAGCTGGCTGTGCCGAAACTCCTAACCCTGGCCTGACCCGTGTGGTGCAAGGAGCCCGAAGCGAGGCTCCCGCCTGCCTGCGTGTGTGAGAGCGGCTGCGTCTGGCCCCACCTGCTCGGGGCTGTGCCCAGCCCTGCAGCTCATCCCTACCTGAGCCCGCTGCGTACATGGGGGGGTCTGTGGGGTCTTGACAGGGCTGAGAGAGGGTGAGGCTGGGCAGCGCCGGCTGCCTGCTGCACCTCTGCAAACAGGCAGCGCAGCCCGTGCCCGCGTGAGCTCTGCTCTCCTCTCAGATGGTTCCGATTAACTTCATGGCGTGAGGAGGAGAGAATGAGTCAGAATCTGGGCTTTATTCAGCTGCACAGCTGGGGCAGCTGGAGCAAAACCTCTCCACCAGCGCTGCTCTTGGGAAGCTTGCCCGGGCAGGGCAGGGGCTGAAGCTGCCTTGCCCTCTTGCCTCCGGCTGGGAAGGAGCTGAGCTCTGGGATGGAGCGCTCTGCTGCCCTGGCGGCCTTGCCGTGGGCCCACAGGCAGGTGAGGCTCTGCAGCCGCATCCTGCGCTGCTGGTGGCTCTAAGGCCGAGTTGGGGCGCAGATGTCAGGGGTGTGGACAGGGCTTTTCCCCTCGCAGCCAGGCTGCTCCTTCCCCACCCTCCCCGGTGCTGCCGTTCACGCTAACGGTGCGGTTTTGGTCTGTGGTTCCGCCTTCCCCTGACCTAGGCCTGCCCTGGGTGACGGCAGCAGTGCCGGCCTGAGGCTCCTCGAGCCGGTGTGGTGGCCGCCGGCACAGGGTGAGCTGTGCTGGGGCTCTGCAGCGTCGTGGCGGGTGGGAGCCGGATGGGAACCAGGGCTGTTCTGGGTGCCAGCTCCAAGCAGCGTGTGTGCCTGTGCCACCAGGTCCCCGGAGCTGGCCAGGATGGCGCAGTGGAACCAGCTGCAGCAGCTCGACACGCGGTACCTGGAGCAGCTCCACCAGCTCTACAGCGACAGCTTTCCCATGGAGCTCCGGCAGTTCCTGGCCCCGTGGATTGAGAGCCAGGACTGGTAAGGCCGTGCGAGATGCTGGCGTGGGGACTTGGCTTGGGACACTCGCTGTGGTCTGGGGGACCTCCGCTGCTTTCCCTGGGCCCTCGACCTGAAGGACAGGTCTCCCTGAGTTCTGTGTGGTGCGAAGCGGAGCAGGACCCTGTGCCTGTGGGGTCAGACCCTGGACCCAGGGAAGGGGAGCTCCGAAGCGAAGGTGTCCTCACCTGCGGCTGACTTACGTGGGCCTCTGTTGTAAATGAGGTCGACACAGAGCACAGATCTCTGGATCCCGTCCAGAGAGTGCCTGGGCTGGTGCAGCGCTTGCGTGCGCCGTCTGCCTGGCTGAAGGCCAGACTTCGAGTCCAAGCCCTCCTGTCGCCCTGCCCTTGCGGGCGCAGTCCAAGGGCTCAGTTTATTGGCGTGCAGGAGCCGGGCCCGCTCCAGCCCTCGCTCCGGTGAGGTCAGGAGGATGGCCGGGGTGTCGCACTGCCCAGGGACGGCGAGTGGGAGGGTGGGAGCAGAGTGGTGCTGCCTTGCCCTGTGCCCCAGCACCCCCCCGCCTCGCACAGGGCCTATGCTGCCAGCAAGGAGTCGCACGCCACGCTGGTGTTCCACAACCTGCTGGGGGAGATCGACCAGCAGTACAGCCGCTTTCTGCAGGAGTCCAACGTCCTGTACCAGCACAACCTGCGCCGCATCAAGCAGTTCCTGCAGGTGAGATGGGGAGCGCGGGTTTGGCAGGGCAGGCGGGCACAGGTCCTGGGGCTTACATCAGGCCTGCTAACCGTGGGGGGTTGAATTTTTTACAGAGCAGATACTTGGAGAAGCCGATGGAAATAGCCCGCATCGTGGCTCGTTGTCTGTGGGAAGAGTCCCGGCTCCTCCAGACAGCTGCCACTGCAGCACAGGTCAGTGCTCGGGTGTCCCAGGCTGCTGTCCCGTCGCCTGCCCGCGGCTCTCGGTGCTGTAGGGAAGCTGCGGTCCGGAGCTCCCCGCTTGCTTCCTTCGGTAACGAAAACTGCTTTGAGCTGAGGGGTGGTCCTGCTGGTGTTTGCTCTCTGCGTGTCCTGCCAGGATGCAGCCCGGGTGCTTTCTGCCCAGGGCAACTGTTGGCTCCACGCATCCGTCTCTCGCCCTGTGCCTGGCTGTGCCACCCCCCCAGCCAATGCTGCGAGCGAGCAACCGGCCTTTAGTGAGGGGGATGAAGACCCTGCGGAACCTCCTTGGGCTGGAGGGGAGTGTCCCTGGCTCGCAGCCCTGTTCTAACGCCTTTCTTGTCCCCTCTGCAGCAAGGAGGACAGGCAACGCACCCGACAGCAGCTGTAGTGACAGAAAAGCAACAGATGCTGGAGCAGCATCTGCAGGACGTGAGGAAGCGGGTGCAGGTACGTGTGCTGCCTAGGCGCCTTCTCCTTTCCCCACCGCAGTGATTTAGTGCTTTGAATAAATCCACATCTCTTGCCTTCCAGGATCTGGAGCAGAAGATGAAAGTGGTGGAGAATCTCCAGGATGACTTTGATTTTAACTACAAGACTTTGAAAAGCCAAGGAGGTAATGGAAGCTCATTAGCATCTGGCAAACCAAAGTGTGTTCCTGCGAGGGAGCTTGCTGGAGGCCGTGTTCCAGCCCTGCCGGTGCCTCCCTCCACCCTGAGCAGGAAGGGTGGCTTAGGCTCAGGCTGGCAATTGGAGAAACCTGGTCTTTTGTTTCTGCCATTGCCTTCGGGGGAGCTAAACCCAAGCTCTGCCTGGGAGCAGAGCAATGGCATGTGGAGGTAGTAGCGCTGCTGGGTGTGCAGGAAGCCAGCAAGGAGCTCGGAGGCAGTGCGAGATCACTGCCTGCCTAACTTGGCGATTGCTGGGGTGCCTGCTCCGTTGCAATGGAAGTCGTCTGTTTGTGTGATGCTCGGGAGCGTGGGAGGAGCCCGATGTGCGGGGCTGGAGCTTTCTCACCTTTCTGCACAGACATGCAGGATCTGAACGGAAACAATCAGTCGGTGACCCGGCAGAAGATGCAGCAGCTGGAGCAGATGCTCACGGCGCTGGACCAAATGCGAAGGGTACGTTGTGCAGCTGCCCTCCAGGTCCCTGGGGTGCCCTTTGTTGGGGGTGTGAGCTTGGTGTTCCTGCACGGCCAGAACGAGGGCAGCAGCGCTGGAAACACAGCCCCGGGCGACTTCTTTATTGTCTGCATGTGAAACTTGCAGATCTCGGAGGGAGTTGCAGGGTGTTGAAGGTTCTGCTTTCTTTTTTGACAGGGTATTGTGAGCGAGCTGGCTGGGCTGTTGTCAGCCATGGAGTATGTGCAGAAAATGCTGGCAGATGAGGAACTGGCGGACTGGAAGAGACGGCAGCAGATCGCCTGCATTGGAGGCCCCCCCAACATCTGCTTAGACCGGCTCGAGAACTGGTAGGAGCTACCTGGGGCTTGCATCAGTCCCTAGAAAGGTGGCATTCAGACACCTACTGTGGAGATGAGCTCTTTGCCTCTGGAAACATCCTTGCAAAATGGCTTCTGATGCCTGCAAGCATAAATATAATCTGCTGGTCGGGCTGATCCTTGACAGTGGGCACTCGTGTGGAATGGATAGCCCCAGGCCTGTGGGATTTTAAGGCTGCTGTGGGAAGTTCCCGTTCCTGGTGTATCTCTGCAAAATCTGCGTGCACGCAGGTTCCTTTTCGTAGTGCATGGAAAAATGCACTGGCCCAGGAGCCACAGAGACGTGTTCTGTGCTGCTTCAGTATGGAGGGCATCCTCTCCTGCGCGAGCGAGGGGAGAGGAGGGCTCTGCGGGCTGGGACTGCGTGAGGCTAGGCAGCCAGAGCTGACACTGGTTCTCCGTGCTCCCCTAGGATAACCTCTCTTGCCGAATCACAGCTACAGACCCGGCAGCAGATCAAGAAGTTGGAAGAACTGCAGCAGAAGGTGTCCTACAAGGGCGACCCGATCGTCCAGCACCGGCCCATGCTGGAGGAGCGGATTGTGGAGCTGTTCAGGAACCTGATGAAAAGGTGCCGAGGGCTGGGAGAGAGGGGTGGGTGGCAGGCAGCGGGTGGAGGGGTGGGCAGGCAGGGCTGGGCTGGGCCTGAGGTTCGACCAGGGTTGTTCTGCCTTTCTCTGCAGTGCGTTTGTCGTGGAGAGGCAGCCCTGCATGCCCATGCACCCCGACCGGCCCCTGGTCATCAAGACGGGCGTGCAGTTCACCACCAAAGTCAGGTGCGTCGCTGGACCCTGCGGTCCCGCAGCGGGTTGGGGAAGGCAGAGCAGGAGATGCTGGTGTGGATCCAGCCTCCAGCTTTCCTGGGGAGCACTGGTGCTGGGAGGGAGCGAATCCCAGCAGGCTGGCCCCGCTGGAGTGGCAGCTGCGGGCTGGGCTCTGCCGGATTCCTGGAGGCAGCCACGGTGTTTCTGATAAATCCCGCTGCGGGGGTGGGAAGCATCAGCGCGTCCCTGGCAGCTGCCTCTCAGCTGGCCCCTGCTCCCCGCCAGCCTCCACGGAGGGCGGATGCTCCGACGCCAGGTTCTGCCTGGAGCTTCTTCGCCATTTCCCAGCTCTGCCCCTGCCCACCATTTGGCGCGTGGCAGGATCTGGCTACGTGACAGCGTGAAGGGCGTTTGTCCAGGGCAGATGTCTGCCCGGTGTGAGCAGTCAGCAGCTGAAACGAGCTCTCCTTAGGGTGCTCAGAGGAGCATCAGCACCTCCTCAGCTCTGGGGAGTGGTGTTGGGGCTGACATGTCACAGGCCTGCGTGCAGGCGGACGCAGGGATGCCGGCAGAGCTGGGTGACGCCGCATCCCCGTGAACTTCACAGTGTGAGCTGCAGTGCTGCCTGCTGGGGGATGCACGCAGCGCTGCCGTCCCTCAGCTGCCCTGCAGCCCCTGCCACGGGCTGTGTTGCTGTTCACGTGTGCAGGGTGTTTGTGCTCACGCTGCTCGTCTGCTGACTCTTTGCAGGTTGCTGGTCAAGTTTCCGGAGCTGAACTATCAGCTGAAAATCAAAGTCTGCATTGACAAGTGAGTCCTGTGCTTGAATCCCGGCATGTGCGTGGGGTTACTGGTGTGGGACTTGCTCCTACCGCTGTTCCACGGTGGGCCGGCATGACCCCTAGCACAAGGAGAGGGTGCAGGGTGGTGCAGGGACCCAAGGGTTCATTCCCATGCCCTGGGGGGCTCATGGGACTCCATGCTGGGATGGAGCCAGCCCCACACGCCAGCAGCATAAGGGTGGGATGGCCGTACCCGTGACCAGGTGTCTCTCTCCCCTTTTCCAGGGACTCTGGGGATGTCGCAGCACTTCGGGGGTAAGTGCAATCTTGGTTGGTTGGTTTTTTTGTGGGTTTTTAGGTTTTTTTTCTTCTTGCTTCTGCTTTTAATCCTGGCAAACATCCTACCACGCTTTCACTGTGAGAGGGCCCTGTCAGCCATGCTCTGTCTTTCCTTTTTCAAGGTCCCGTAAGTTTAACATCCTGGGGACAAACACCAAGGTGATGAACATGGAGGAGTCAAACAACGGCAGCCTCTCAGCAGAGTTCAAGCACCTGGTGGGTACCATGAGCCCTTGGGCTACTCCTGTTCAGGCCGTGTGCTGTCATGGTGTCGCTTCAGCGTGTTCCCTCTCTCCGCAGACCCTGCGGGAGCAGCGGTGCGGGAACGGAGGCAGAGCCAACTGCGACGTAAGTGCCGGGGGTCCTGGGCAGGAGAACGCTTTGCTGGTGGCTCTGCTCCCCATTGAGCCCCAAGGGAAGTGGGATCCCGGACCCAAGAGGGACCGTCCACAGGCACCTGCTGGGGCGTTGTCAGCCCCTGGACCAGCCCTCTCCACCCGGGCCTGAGGAGTGGCCCGGGGTAGGTGTCTCCTGCCTGCTCATTGTGTCCTCTCCCACCCTAGGCCTCACTGATAGTCACTGAGGAGCTGCACCTCATCACCTTCGAGACAGAGGTGTATCACCAGGGGCTGAAGATCGACCTGGAGGTGAGCTGTGGGTCACTGCCATGGGCTGGCGTGTGGAAGAGCCCTGGGAGGTGTCGCAGCCCGTGGTCACATCCTCTCTTTGCAGACCCACTCGCTGCCTGTGGTCGTCATCTCCAACATCTGCCAGATGCCCAACGCCTGGGCGTCCATCCTGTGGTACAACATGCTGACCAACAACCCCAAGGTAGGGCCCGGCACCGGGGGCAGCTGCAGAGCAGCACCACGGGCTTTGAGGCCAGACTAACCCAGCAGACAGGCTGCAGGCAGGGAGAGGGAAGCTGTGGCCTGGCAGCAGGGCTGGCGTGGGACTTGGCCCTGCTTCTGTCTCGTGTCCTGCTCAGGGCTGTGTTTTCCCTCGTGCAGAACGTGAACTTCTTCACCAAGCCCCCCATTGGGACCTGGGACCAGGTGGCAGAGGTGCTGAGCTGGCAGTTCTCCTCCACCACAAAGCGTGGCCTCAGTATCGAGCAGCTGACAACGCTGGCAGAGAAACTTCTAGGTAACCCCGTGTGTGTGTCCTGCCCGTCCCTGCTGCTGTTTGGGAGGGAGAGCTCTAGATTTCAGTTGCTTGGTTTTCTCCCAAACACCACAAACCTGGGATTGCTCCCTGGAAATGGTGTCTTTGGAAGAACAGCTCCATCTAAATGTTGATGCTCCCGTTCCCCGCCAGGGCCAGGCGTGAATTACTCCGGCTGTCAGATCACTTGGGCCAAGTTCTGCAAGGTATGACTCCTGCTCTTCCCCCCAGCACTTCCCGAGGCTGTTCCCTTTCTCCAAGCTCCGCTCACAGCCTCTCTGCCTTCTTCTCAGGAGAACATGGCTGGCAAAGGCTTCTCCTTCTGGGTCTGGCTGGACAACATCATTGACTTGGTGAAAAAGTACATCCTGGCGCTGTGGAATGAAGGGTGAGCGTCGGTCCAGAACCCCTTGGCCGGGCTGAGCCTTGGGAGGGGTCCCACAAATCCTGTCCTGGTGGGGTGGGGTGCCTTGTCCCAGGTGCAGGCTGAGCTCTCCTGGGATGCTTTTTCTGTCCAGGCTGTGTTGGCTGTTTCAGAGTGAAAACCCGCCTGGGAATCCCTAGAGTGTTGGTGGCTCTGCCGGGGGCTGGGCTGGGTCCTGGTGCAGAGAGCCGGCGGCGCTCACGGCCTGGAATGGCCACCCTGGTATCCTGACCCCGCCTCGCTCTCCTCTGCCCAGGTACATCATGGGCTTCATCAGCAAGGAGCGGGAGCGAGCCATCCTGAGCACCAAGCCTCCGGGAACCTTCCTGCTGCGGTTCAGCGAGAGCAGCAAGGAAGGCGGCATCACCTTCACGTGGGTGGAGAAGGACATCAGCGGTACGTCACCCTCGCGCGCTCAGCCAGTGCCCCTGGCTCCCTCTCGCTTGGACACCTGCTCCTTGTCCTTGTCCTGACAAGCCCTCTGCCCAGGTTAACTCTTTGAGCCTAGGTGCCCTTTGCTGGGCTCTACCCCTCGGGTGTCCCTGCCCCTGTGGTGCAGCATTCTGTGGCACTGAAGCCCCCTGGCAGGTCCCCGTCCTGCCCCGTGCTCTGCTGGGTGCGTGTGAGGCTAAGCATGGCCACAGGTCGCTTTGGTCCCTGCTGCTCCTGGGGCGTTTGGGGAAGGCCCTGCCCTAGCGCGAGGAGCTCGGGTGCCTCCCCCCGTGTCACAAGCCTTCTTGTGCAGGGAAGACGCAGATCCAGTCTGTGGAGCCTTACACCAAGCAGCAGCTGAACAACATGTCGTTTGCGGAGATCATCATGGGCTACAAAATCATGGATGCCACCAACATCCTGGTGTCCCCCCTGGTGTACCTGTACCCGGACATCCCCAAGGAGGAGGCGTTTGGGAAGTACTGCCGTTCCGAGAGCCAGGAGCACTCTGAAGCTACCGACTCAGGTAGTCGTTGACTTTCTGCGCTCCAGCACGGCCAGGGACGTCCCAGGTGGAGGAGCTGGCACCAGCCAGGATCCTGCGTCGGTCCCTTGAGGGCAGAGCCCCAGTGTGGGGCTGCGGGGGTCCCGGTGGGCCGCGGGCAGCACGGGGTTTGGGCGCTGCCACAGGATGAGAGCGGGGTCTGTCCTGCAGCAGCCGCTGACGGGGCTGCTCGCTCCTCTGCAGGTGCTGCTCCGTATCTGAAGACGAAGTTCATCTGTGTCACTCCGTGAGTGTTCTGGGGGGTGTCTGTGAGTGCCAGGTGGGGCATTTCTGTGCTCAGCCTCACTTGAGGGGTGGTTTCCTTCCCACCACTGCCTGGGTGCCAGCCTGGGGAGGGGAGGTGACGGGGCTGAGCCAGGCGGCGGCTCGCTGCCCCGACCGCAGGCCTGTTCCTCCCCTGCCGGGCCCCTTTCCTCTGGAGAGCTCTTGGGACCGGCTGTGCCTGCCCCGGGGCCGGCGGGGGGGAGAGGGGGTTTCGGAGAGCTCTGGCCAGGCCCTGACTCCAGAGTTTCTGTGCTTCCCCTTCCTACCTCGCACAGCACCTCCTTCAGCAACACCATCGACCTGCCCATGTCCCCGCGCACCCTGGACTCGCTCATGCAGTTTGGCAACAACAGCGAGGGAGCAGAGGCCAACGCGGGAGGGCAGTTTGGTGAGTCCGGGGGGTCGCGGCACTCGGGGGGGTCCCGGCTGTAGCTGCGCTCAGGCCCCCCTGACCTGGGCTGTGTCTTCCCGCAGAGTCGCTGACCTTCGACATGGAACTGACCCCCGAGTGTGCCTCGTCCCCGATGTGAGGGGCTCTGCTGGCGCTCGCGGGGCCCTGCCGGCCCTCGGGCTCCCCGACTCGAGAGCTCCCTGGTCTCGCCCCACTTGGCCACGGTTGCTCTGGAGGAGCTGGGGGCCGGGGTCCTTGCCACTGATTCCTTGTTTGACCCAAACGAACACCAGCCTGTCCGGGGTGGTGCTCTTCGTCTCTTTGGGGGAGGGGGGATGAACCCTTTTCTATTTCCTTCCATAACAGTTTTTTATTATTGTTTTGCTCGTTCAAGTGCCTATTAGCCTCCGATCGCAGCCTCAGTTTTTACAAATGCTTCTGCAGCCCTAGTCGTGCTGCCCGCTGTTGAAGCTGCTTTCCCGACCACCAAAACCCCGTGAGGATCTTGCAAGCCCGGATTAGTCTCTGGGCGCCCGGGAGGGGATTGGCCGCCTCTGGCTTCCGCACGGGTTACCCGCTGCCCTGTCTGCCTCGCTGCTGCCCCAGCAGCCCTCCCGGAGCTCGTGTGCAAGGAGGGGTCTCTTCCCTGCACCCCTGGCCCTGCCCTTAGCCAGAAGCCCAGCACAGGGCTCAGGGCTGTGGGGGCTCAGCTGGGGCTGTACCGGGCACAGGGAGCCTCTGCGGTTCCAGGCACGGGGCTTGGTGGGCTCCAGCTGCCCCGGGGCTCCTGCCAGGAGGCTGCAGAGGCTGCCCTGGGGAGCATCTTGGGGCTGTTTTGGGACCTGGGTGTAACCATGGCAGCTGGCCCGGCTGTGACCAGCGCAGGGTCGTGGGCGCGGTGGCTCCTGCCTCGCTGTGCGGGGTCGGACCCCGGGCAGCAATGGAAGCTGGATCCACCGGATCCACCGTGACCCGCAGCGGAGGGCCTGGCCTGGCCCTTTGCCCTCGGGTGGGGCTTGTGGTGTCCCAGGAGGTGGGTTTGCAGCTTCTCGCGGGCTTCACATGGCGTTTTTGTTGGAGGTTGTCTGTCGCTGTTAAGGCGGGAGGTGGCAAGAGTTGAAAGGAGCAGGAGGGCTGGGGCCAGGGCTCTGCTGTGGGCCAGCGCTTGGCAGAGGCGCGGCCGTGGCAGAGGGCAGGGTTCCTTGCCCAGGGGTCCGGGAGGGGTGGAAGCTGTGCTGGCCGGTGCTTGTGGTTCTGTCTTTACCAAAATGGGGGGAGCTCTCGTGCCCTTTCCATGCAGTGGGCAGACATGAGCAAGGATGGGAGGAGAGGCAGGGGGAGAGCTGCGTGCCCCCCCCGCACCCGGCAGCCCGTGGGGCAGCGGGCGACGTGCTGTGCTCGCGCTGAGGCCGTGGGTAACGCCAGCAGGGAAACGTCTTGCTGGGCCCAGCCCCGGGCTTTGCAGGTCTCTGTTGCGTCTTGATTTGGCCCCAGGCAGAGAGAAACCCTCAATCATCTGTACCAGTGACGCTGCTGCGGTGCAGGGTGGACCCGTCCGTGGGGTCCGGGCCAGCCCCCAGAGCTGGGGGAGGCAGGAGCCGTGGTGGGGGCTGGCCCTGGGGACAGGAATGTCCTTTGAAGGTGTTGGGAAGTGCTCAGAGGGGGCGAGGGCCCCTTGCCCCTGTGCTCCCCGCAGCTGCCTCCAGCTGCAGTCACTGTAGCCCTGGGCAGCATTCAATACTGTAAAAAATTTTATTTTTTTGTATATTTTATTGCTGTATCTACAGGCTTTAACCTTCTCCAAAATAAAGGCTCTGAAGCGACGTGCTCTCGGGCTGTGAGCTCAGCTGTCTGCGTGTGGCACCTGCCTCGCCCCGCTCCGGGAACCAGGGCCCCCGTCAGCGAAACGCCGGCCCCGATACCGCAGCTGGGGTTTGCTCAGTGTCAACCCACGGCCCCGCTGCCGCCTGCGCTGCTCCCCGGCACGCGTGGGCCGCCCGCCCGCGCCAACACCCGCTTTATCGCGGCGGGGCAGGGCTCCCAGCGGCGGGGGGGCAATGCGGGGGGTGTATCGCCACGCCCCAGCCCGGACCTGGCGTCTGTCCCCCCCGGCAGCGCCCGGGTCTTCTCTGCTTGCGTGAAGGAAACGCGGTACCAGTGTGGGAGGAGGTGGCTGCGCCAGGGCCCTGCTCATGTCACCCTCCTGGGGCTGCAGCGGGACCCCTGGGCCGTGCCCCAGCAGTGGGTGGGCGCAGAGCGGGGCTGACCTTCCCCACCGCCCCTCTGCTTGCACCGTGTCCCCAGGCGGGGAGAGGGGGTGGCTGCCTGGGAGCCCTGCGGGGACCTGGCCTGCCCTGCCCTGCCCGCCCTCTCGTGGGGACCTTCCCCGGGGTGGGAGCTCCCGGTGGGGCACTGGCCTCTCCCCCTGCCCCAGCGCTTGCCGCCTGTGGCCCCCCGCAAAGCTGCAGAGCAGCAGGATCGTTGCAGGGTTTGAGCTCTGATGGGGCCCAGAGGGAGAGATTACGGCTCTGTCAGAGCGGGATTAGCAGGGGGATTTTTCATGCAGGTCGTGCTCAGTAAATCCCCCGTGGGCCCTCTGGAACTGGCTGGTTCGAGGTGCCGCAGGTGCCCCTGAAGCCTGTTGTGCCCTCCCCGTGCCCTGGAGTGTCCTGGGGCTTGAGCTGGACACGGAGGCCATTGCCTGTCCCTGCTCTGGAACCAGCCCCACCAGGATGCTCCCTGTCACTGTCCCTCCAAGGCTCTGGCCCTGGGGCAGCTGCCTGGGATTCTGTGCCCGCTCCCGGGGGCAGCTCACACGGGAACGCAGCCCAGCCCCAAGGACCCCTCTCTCCTTCCCCAGTGATTCCCAGCTCCCCTGCCAGCTGCAGGATGGGGTTGGAAAACCCGAACAAGGAATTTTCTTACCGATATGCAAACCGTTTGTCAGGAGCGCAGCGTCCTGTCCCGTGCTCCTGCAGATAAGTGGTTTCTTATCCGTGCACCCACACGCCCTGCTCCAGCCCTGTCGGAACCTGCCCGCTCCCCCAGTTTAGCCGGGGGGCCTGGCCCTTGAGTAATGGGGGTTAATTGGCCTCTGATCTGATCTCAGGGGTTGCTGTGGTGAATGCTCCAGCTGGCAGCACGGGTGGCAAGAGCAAGGGCTGAGTTTGCAGCTGGAGAAAGTGCCTGGGGAAGGTCCCTGGGCTGGACTGGGCTGGGCCGGCAGAACCCCTGCGAGGAGCAGTTGCTGGCACCATGTCCCCAGTCCTGGTGCCCAGCGTGTCCCCTGGGGCTGCTGGCCCTGTGGGGCTGGGGTCCCTGCTCTCTCCCTGTGCTGGATGCTGCGGGAGGGCAGGTGCTGGGGGAATGGCGTTGTTTGTGGCTCTGAAAGGAGGTCACGGGGGTGGCTTTGCTCCTTCCCCAGGGCCGCAGCCACCCCCTCCAGCAGCGCAGCAGGGGCCTTGTCTGAGCCAAACGTGCAAAGAGATTAGGGGTTTCCAAATGCAGATAAGCTGCTTGGGACGCAGACGCTTGCGTGACAGGGACGGGGCAGCCCCCAGGGACAGGCAGCCACCTGCCAGGGCGACCCGTGCTGCAGGAAGCCCAGAGCAGGCGGCCGAGCCCCAGGGTCCCACAGGGCCCCAGCGAGTCCAGCCTGTGCAATATTGACAGTTCCGTCAGGGCAAACCCGCAGCTGAGCAGCAGAGAGGCCGCGGCACGGCTGCAGTTACAGCCCCGGTCCCGGGGCCACACAGCCGAGCTAGCGGTGCTGCAAGGTGGGGGAGGCAGAGGCTCCCCGGGCTTGGCCACCTTGTGCCCAGCACCCTCTGGCCCAGCTGCTGTTGCAGTGACCCCAGTGGCTCCAATGAGGCTGGGAAGCCACATGCCCCACCTCAGTCAGCCCAGCCCCGGGGCAGCCGCCCCGGCAGGTTCCAGCCGCTGGCTCCCCTCACGCGGGTGTGCGTGCCCCGAGCTCGGCAGCGCAGCCGCTCCCACGCAGCCACACTCGCGTCTCCAAATCACCGCAGGTTCGGATCGTGCAGGCAGAGGCGTGTCCTCAGCAGCCGGGACGCTGCCGGAGCAGCCTCTCCTGGGCCCCGGCTGCTCTGGGGCTGCGCACAGCACCGAGGGTGGGCAGGAACATCTGACGGGTGCTGGTGTCGGGCGATGGAGGGCGCGTGGGGGGGCAGGATGGCCCTGGACAGCACCGAGTCTTGGTGCCCTGCCCGGCCCCAGCTCCCGCCGGCTCCCTGTGCCAGCTGCTCTGTACCTGCTGGTTTGCCTGGGAAGACTGGCCTGTGGTCTCCTCCTCCACCCGTCCTTTGCCCAGTCCTGTGCTGCCGTCAAGGTGGAACTGGGAAAGTGCAGCAGGATGCTCTGCTCTGAGTGTCCATCTCGGCCTCCTCCTCGTCACACGCTCATTGAGCGTGTCTTTGAGCTGAGGTGGAGAGCACAAGCCACCGCTGCCCCGGCCAAACGCCATCCCTGCCTCCCCACACTTGTAAAGCAGCAGTCAAATATTGCATCACTCTCAAACTTTAATATACAGCAGAGCTGAGCCAAGCAAGGTCTCGGCGGTGGTGGCCGCTGCCAGGTGTGGCAGAGATCACACCCACAGCTCCAGCACCGATCGGTCCCCAAGTGCCACCATCTGCCAGCCCCGCTGGCGGCTGCCATGCCGGAGGGACACGACCTGCCCGTTTCCCTGCGTGCATCCCACCCTGGCTCAGAGCGTGGCGTTCGGCTGTGCCAGCACCGGTGCCGAGGGCTCGCCTCGCCCTGACGCAGCTCCCGACCGCCCCACGGACCAACGCTGCTCGCAGGCTCCGCTGCTCGCGAGGCTGTTGGGGCTTGACCAAAAGTGGTTTCCAAGCCAAGCACTGGCCTGCTGGGAGGGGGCTTCTCAGGTGCTTTTTCTTTCTCTTACTTTCCTTCCAGAGGAAGGTTTCCTCGGCGTCCAACAGCACAAGTGTTGGGAATTAGCACCTCATCACGGCTCATAGGGGCAGGAGCCCTCTGCATCCCTCTGCCTTCACCCGGGCACACTAACTCCTCTGGGAACCCGCCAGGGCGGGGAGCATGACCTGTCCTGTCCCCTCCCCTGCTGTCCCCAAAGCCAGGTGGGAGGACTGTGGGGCCTGGGTCCCACTAGGGCGGCCGCGGTCCTGCACAGTCTCAGCCCTGGCGCAGCTGCTGCTGAAGCGGGTGATGCGCGGCAGCGTGTTCATGGCAGGAGCCGGCCGGGACCAAGCGGTTTCTGTGGCAACCTGGGCTCTGCCGAGGGGATGGGCGGCTGCACCAGCGCGGGGTGGGAGCCAAGTGCTGTCCCTGTACCTCTGTCTCCCATCGCAGACCCAGACCTGGCTGCCGTTGCCCTGAGTCTTTCAGTAGGCAGAAACCTGGATGTTTTTTCTGAGCTGGATGGACAACGTGAGGGAACAAGGAGACTTTGCCCTGGCACTAATGCCTGTTGGTTGCTGAGACCGAGCGTTTGCTGCGGTCGTTCCCAGCCGTATTCAAGTGGCTTGAAGCAGAGGTTTCCTGTGGAAATTCCCCCTCAAACAAAATGCCATTTCCCAGATTTTTGCTGGAGCAGATCCTCCCTTCCTGCTGGCGTGAGGCACTGCAGGGCTGAGCCTGTGCCAGTGACAAGCTCCTGCCAGTGACGAGGTTCCTGGGTGCCCCCTGGACCAGCCTCCACAAAAATCCCTCCTGGGGTTTTACATCTCCTCCCTCCTGGCAGGGTCAGAGCCCCATGGCCGCCCGAGCTGGCTCTCCAATGAGGCCTCCCTTCCCATCCCCGCGCTGCAGCAGAAATAGCCCGGCCAGCTCCGGCCAACCTCTCTGCGTCACTCCCGGGCCCTGAGGGACAGCAGGGACATCGTGGCACAGGCAGACTCTTCCCCGCACCCAGTGGCCACCCTGGCGTCGGTGACAACGGATGCATCCCTCTCCCCTGGGAGAAGGGTTTATGCCCGGCACCAGGGAAATCGGGCCGTGCCTGGGCACCGTGACAGCACCTCCGGGGCAGGGGCAGAGCCACGGCTGCCCTGGGGAGCGGGACCATGAGGGGCCTCAGCCCTTTGCTGCTGCCGAGGTGCTCAGCCCACCCCACTCTGCAGCACATGGGGAGCAAATGCTGCTGGGGATGATGAGCCGGGACGGTGCCAGCCCCCAGACCTGGGAGCGGCTCCAGCGCTGCAAAACCCCTGGCGGGGGGGGCTGCAGCTCGCTGAGCTCCCGCGCCTGAGCCCGTGAAGTGGTCCCTGCCCGTGGGTGCCCGCAGCTGAGGCAGAGGGGCTCGGGGCGGGCAGGGGGGTGCCGTGCCAGTGCAGCCCCACCAGCGCTTCGCCCTCGCTGCGTTCAAAACCGAGTGGGAGAACACGAAGCTGTGACTAATTTGGGGATTCATCTGGATGTCGTTAGCTGGGCTAGATTATCACAGCAGGGGTTTTCTGGCCTCAGCACAGATCTGGGACCCAAGGCTGGGACGGGTCAAGGTTTGGGTCCCCGGCAAGACCTCCCACCTTGCTGAAAAGCTCGAGGGGATGGAGCAGAGGCTGCGCAGTGCCCACAAGTGACGTGGGGCTGAGCAGTGAGTCCTGCGCAGGGTCGAGAGGAGCCTCGTGTACGGGATGTGCCGGGAGGGAAGGGCAACAACCAGCAGCCCTGGGATCCCTCCATCAGGGTTAAATAAATGCTTCCACTCCTGAGAAATAATTAAGACCCTCGAGATGCCACTTAGAGAAGAAGGCTGCTCTGCCCGCGCTCCTCACTCTCCTGCTCCAAACACAGAGGCAATTTTCTAGGAAATCAATTATGAAGCCCCATGCTCCCTCTCTCCCCTCAGCGCGCAGCGTCACTCGGCATCCTGTTGAGCTCATCTGAGATGACAACGTGTTTGGCCACAGCTCAGCCTGGACACTGTTTACCTTCACAGAGGCTTTTTGAGACTCTCTGAGGACCAAGGCAAGAGGAGTCCTGATGCAAGTAGGGACCTGGCAGCCCTGGGAGCTTGCGGGGCCGGGGCAGCCTCTCCATCGGTTACCGCTGCAGCTCTCGTTCCCCTGTTCCCTTCCTCCCTTCAGAAAGGAAGAATTTCTCTTGGGTAACATCCCGACCAGCCAGCTCAGAGTATTCCTTGGGATTTGTTTGAAATGGAAATCTGATTTTATTTGATTCCATTTGCCCTCTTGGCACAGAGAACTCTCTCTGCTTTTTTTTCCCCTCTTCCTACCAAAAAGGGGAGGGAGAAGGGGAGAGGGAACAGGGGATGTTCTGGTTAAGGCTGCCAGCCCTCCCAAGCACGAGTGGCTGCTCTGGTCTGACACAGGCTGCAGGTCTGGCACAGGGAGCGCCGTGTCCCTGGGACCCTCCAGATCCGCCCAGACCCGTGGTGGCTGGCCAGGGACCCAGAGGCCGCAGGCATTGCGTGTGACCTTGATTTTCTCTGCTTGGAGCAGCCAGTGCCTGGATGACTGCGCCGGTGGGTTATGTGGGCTGGGGATTGTGAAAGCCGTTTGACCGCGTGATGCAACTCGCTGGAGCGGGAGCGTTCCCAGCGAGGCAGGGAGGGCAGGGCAGGCAGTCCTCTCCCCGATTTCCCCATTCCTTTCCTTTGTCTTAGTGGAAAGAGACGACATGGGAGATGCCGGCCCCACGCTGGCACCCGTCCCTGCTCGCCAGGGTCCCAGCTCACCTCCCTGTGAGGCCTGGAGCGTGGCGGGAACAGCAGCCAAGGCTGTTGGCAGGGGCTCAGCTGCCATGTGTCGGCCCCGTGTGCGCGAGATGCCTCCGGAGGGCAGGAACCAAACAACTGGGGGGAGCTGGGAGCTGCTCAGGCAGGAGCCCCTTGTCCCACCGGGCCATCCTGTTCAACCCAGGCTGCTCTGGGCTCATGGTGAGGGCTGGTGGGGAGGAGAGCCGAAACGCACCGGTTTGTGGCTGGCGTTTGCACGGAGCAGGTGCTGGGGTGGTGCCTGCCTGGCTCCCACCTATTTATCTCTTGGGCATTGGAGCTAGGCTGGGCAGTGAGGAGCTGGAGCAGGGCTGTTCGGGGGGTCAGATTAAACAGATTAAAAAATGGAGAAGCGAGAACTTGGAATTGTGCTTTTACATAACTGCCGAGCGATTCGCAATTGCCGGCCCACTGACTGTCCTGAGAATGATCGTGCCCCAGCCCCGGCGCTCAAGCAAGGCAAGCCGAGCCCATCCCTCCGGCTTCCCAGGGCTGCCGCCCGGCGCTCACCAGCCCTGGGCAGGGGTCACCCACGCTTCTCCCAGGCTGGTGCCCTGCGCCGGCTGAATTTCCCTCCGGAGTTTTTTCAGGCCGCAGAAGATTAACTGGTATCGAAAGTGAAAGCTGAGGAGATCCCATGCGGCTGGCGAGAGCGCTCAGGCAGAAACGAGCACACCCAGTATTGCTTCCTGTGCCGCCACCTCTGCCCACCACCGCGCATGGGGTGCCCCGTCGCGCCCCGTCGCCCTCGGGACCCCAGCTGCCCAGGGTGCCCCATCACCCGGGGTGCCCCATCACCCTCGGGAGCCCCGCTGCCTGCCAGGTGTTTGGGGCAGGGCTGCAAGAGCCCCTCCGGCTGGTTTTCTCATGGCCGCTGCCACCCATCCCTGCTCTGGGGACGCAGAGGGACAGGCAGTGCCTCACACCTCCTCACAGCTCTCGTGGAGCTTGGCACGGGGAGAGGCACCGGTGCCGGCTCCCCCGCCTGTGGGTGCAGGGTAGGCTGTGTGCGGCGTCGGCCAGGGCCTGCGGCGGGACGGCGCACCCGGAGGCAGACGCGGGCCTGGAGTTCACTGCCTGCGTTGGCAGCACGAGGCAGCCCCGGTGCCACGGGGCGAGGGAACCAGGTGCCCGGCCCCAGGGAGCGGGAACGGGCCGGGGCCCGGGTCTGGCACAGCGGGTGCTGGGGGGACCCCTTGGACCCGCAACGCCGGCACTCCCGGCTGTGCCTGGAGATGCTGCGGTCCCCGGTGCCGGTGCCGGTACCGCTGCCAGGGCTGGCTCCTGGTGCTGCAGCGCCGGTACCGGTTTGGGCACCAACACCCCGGCGCCGCTTCGGGCTTCCCCGGTACCGGGCGCTGGGTTGTGTCCTGGTGCCAGTAGCCGGTGCCCGGTTCTGTTGCCCCGTGCCGTTACTCGGTCCCGCCGCCCGGCGCCCGGTTCCGTTACCTAGTGCCGCTACCCCGTGCCCGGTGCCGTCGTCGCGGCGGGGCGGGCGGGGGCGGGCGGGGGCGGGGCGGCGGGGGGCCGGGCCGGGCCGGGCCGGGCGGCGCGGGGGGGCGGGGGCGGCGCGGGCGGCGGCGGCGGCCGGAGGGGGCAGAGCGGCGGCGGAGCGAGCGCCGAGAGCCGCCGGAGCAGCGGAGCCGCAGCCGCCTCGGCCGCAGGTAGGAACGGGCGCGGGGCCGCCATCTCCGCCGGGACCCGCACCGGGACCGGCACCGGGAGCGAGACCGGGCCGGGGCCGCTGTCGTTCTCCGCCGCCGGGCGCCGGGGCCGGGGGCACCTGCGGCGGCGGGGCCGGGGCGCGGCCCTCGGCCCTCCCTCCCCGCTGCCCTCCCTCCGCCCGCCGGTGAACGCTCGGCGCGTTTCGTAACGGGGCCGGCGGAGCTGGGCGGCGGGGCCGGGCCGGGCCTGGCGCGGGGGGGCCCCGCAGGTGCGGGCCGGGCCGGGCGCGGACTTTGCGCGGGCCGGTCCCGGGGCCGCGGCGCATCCCGGGGCGGGGGCACCGGTCCCGGCGGAGCGCGGCCGGTTCCCACCGCCGGCCCGGGCCTGGCCCCGCCTGAGCGGCGGCCGCGGGGGGAGCGCGGAAGCCGGCGCGGTTCGGACGGACACACTCGCGGCCCCGGGCCCGGCGCGGCGGGAGGGGGGTCCCGGGCGGGGGGCGCGGTGCCCAGCCAGCGGCGGCGGCGGGTGGGAGCCGGGGCCACCCCCTCGGAGACCGCGGCGCCCCATGGCCTTTCCCCGGCTCGGTGTGGCGGCCGGGGCGCGGCGGCCACCTGTCCGGCGGGAGACGGGAGCTGTCAGGGCTCCGCGCCAGCCGCGCTCCCGGCAGCCCCGAGCCTCGCACCGGGCGGCGGCACCGGCCCCGCCGAGGGCTGCCCGGGGTGCGGGCACGGTAGGGCCGGGGCTGCCCGCGGTGCCCCCGCCGGAGCTGGGGGCCGTGGTGACGCGTCAGGTGCCGGCCGCGGCTCATGTCGGCCGGTGTCACGCTCAGCGGGAGCCGTCGCGCCTCGCCGCGCTTGGGCGAGCAGGCGGTGGCTGCAGCGTGTTCACGGTCATCAGAGAGCGTCATCGAGGGGCGCGGGGCTTGGCGCTGCCGCGGCGGGACCGCAGCATGGTGCTGGCCCGCGGGGCTGACCTGCAGTGGGGACATGGCACGCGACATCCCCTGTGCCAGCCAGGCACTCCTGGCCCGGGCTGCTCGCCCCACCAGCTGCCCATGGCCAGCCCCACGGCACTCGTGGCTGCATCCAGAGCCACGCGAGCCCCGGCAGCCTGTGTCCGTGGACGCGGTCGCTGTGCGTGCCATGGCAGGATCTGCAGTCCCGTCCACCGCCGTGGGCACCGGGGAACCAGCCCTGCGCTGCAGGATCTTTGCCGCTCTCCTCCTCTCACTCGACTGCACGGGGAAGGCCCTGCACCCATCGCAGGGAGCGCGGCCCCGGCTGGCGCGGGACGGCTGGCTGTCATCACCACGGTCTCTTGGCGGCGGTTTCGAACCAAGGTTGGCCTTGCGCCGCAGTGGCTCTGCCTCAGTGCAGCGAACCTGCACTGGAAGGAGTCTTGCTCGGGGCCCAGCGCTGGCCCTGGCTCTGCCCCGTCAACACAGCTCCAGTGAGGGGGAGGCACTGGAGGTGTCGGGGTCACCTGCCCGCAGGTGGCTGCAGCAAGTCCTGGTGCTCCTGAAGCCATCGGGATCGCAGCCTGACCCGCTGTGCTCACAGGACCCTGAGATGCTGGACTTGAGGATGGAGACCATCTCCCAGGGTTTTGTAACTGTGCCTGAGGAGCGGGGCTTGTCCCTGGGGCCGGGGCAGCCGTGCCACACGTGCAGCCACGTGAAGGAGCTCCAGTGTGGGCTGAGAGGTGCCAAAGGGAGAGCTGGGCTGGGAGCGGGTCGTGACGGTTGGCTGTCACCCTCTCTGCAACTGTCGCCCACTGCATTTCGAGGCACTTAGATGGTGCCCTCCCTCGGGGGTGTTTGTCCCCTGGCAGTTGTCCCTAGAGCCACCTTGCTGGCTTCAGTGCGCCCAGCTCGTCCCAAGGCTACTGCTTCGGGGTGTGACGAGGGATGCTGCCACGGGCACTGGGGGTGGGGAGCTGCAGCCAGGGATGCCCAGCGCAGGATTGCACAAAGGGACCTTCCCATCTCGCTGCAGGGGAAGTGCTGACTCCAAAGTGACGACAAGGTCTTCGCCGTGGGGTTTCCCAGCTCTCTCTCAAGTGATAGCAAAACCCAGATACTCCGCTTGCGAAAAATCCCTGCTCCTTGTACTCCTCCGTGGTGTGGGTGGTGACTGTGCCTCGCCGAGTACAGTAACGTCGCCCTGTCAGCTGGGAAATGACTTTCTGGTTTGTGAGGAATTACTGTAAGCTGGTCTCTGCTCGACGGCCTTCGCGGCAGCCCTGGGGAGTCGTCGGGAGCCTGGGCACGGCGGGACGGCGTGTGGGTCGAGCAGGACCTCCCGCCATCGGCATCCGCTGGTGGCCGCGGTCCCACTGCCCCGGTCTGCCGTGGGTGCTGCCCTCGGAGCAGCCTCCGCGGTTTGGGGCGGGTTGCATGGAGGCAGTGTGCTGGTGGATGGAGGCAGGAGCTCGCCAGTCCCCCTTTCGCCGCGATGGGTCAGGGCTCGGCTCCGCAGCCCCAGCCTGGGAGGCTGCGCCGGCTGCTGGCTCCGGGGCTCCGGCATGCTCCGGGAGAAGCAGCCTCGACAGCTGTAATGTTTCTGTGGCGTGCCTTTCCTTTCATGGGGTGTCTATTTTGCAACCCCCAAGTGTTTTGATCCCGGGAGGAAGGGGGCGGGGGTGTTTACCCTGGCACCGCGTGGCCGGTGCAGGATCCAAGCGCTGGGCATGCCTGAATTTTACGCGCAGCAGCAGTTCTAGCAACATCTGCTGGCTGATAAAAGGTAGACAGAGCCCTGCGAGCTGCTTCTCCCGCCACGCTGGGAAACGTCGAGGGGAGGCTCACATGCGAACGTGGCTTCCTGGACGATAGGGCTGAGCCGACTTGCTGATAAAGCAGAATCCACCCATCCTGCTGCAGCGGCGGGGCCGGGAGCGCCAGCTGCTCCGTGCCCTGCGCTTGCCCAGGTGCCAGCTCTGGCACCCAGCGGAGCGAGGTGCTGACCAGTGGCTTCTCGTGGCGCTGTGGCCAAACCGTGACATGGTCACAGCTCGCTCCCTGTTCAAACAGTCACGGGTGAGTTTTGCAATCTCCATTTTTGCTGCAACTTCGTGTCTTCCTGTTGTTATGAGACGTAAACGCTGGTTTATAGCACAGCTCTGCCAGGTGGGGAACTGGGGAAAAGGCTGGTGCTGGGGCAGAGCTGGAAGAGCTGGCGCAGCCTCCGCATGGCTCTCTGGGTTTCGACCCCTCTGGCTCGAAGGCTGTCTGCAGAGCTCTGAGCAGAGGGAGAGGCAGAGAGAGCAGAGGGAGAGGTGGTGGGGCTGAGGAGCGTGTCCCAGGGTGAGGGAAGCCGAAAGCCAGCTCTCCCAGGGGACGCGTTCATATGCGTTGGGGATGAACGCTGCCATTAGCCCTGGCTAAGGTTTGACTGAGGTTTACCTGCTCTGCAAGAGAATTCGGAGAAAAAAATTAGTGGTTTTTTTTTTTTTTTTCCCCATTCTGACTTGTCCTCCCTCCTGCCACCACCCCCAGGTGTCTGTGTCCTCCTCTTCCACAGGCGAAGCTCTGCGCTCCCTTCTGCTCCGCTCACACAGAGCGAGCGCATCTCCCCGTGCGGAGCTGCTGGGGCGGCTGCGAATGGTCTGGGGAGGACAGAGCGTGGTGGGGGCTGCTCGGGGGGCCCCACACCTCAGCTCCGCTCGGTACCTGACAGCACGGGGCTTGGGCCCCACCCGCTGCAGCGGGAGGCTGCGGTCCCAGGAGCAGTATTCCCGTTGACCGGACCCGTTGCCAGGGATGGAGGGGGGGTGGATGCTGCCGGCGCGGTGCCACCGGTGCCCGCGCTGCCCGTGTCTCCCCGACTGGATTAGTGCCTTTGTGTGTGCTTGCTGGAGCATGGCAGATAAAATGAAATTGTGTCTCCAGACCCTGATCGGGACTAATTCGACACTGAAATGAGCTTAATTCTCAGGTCCTTCCGACCAACCCATCCTGCCTGCGCTGGGGCTGGTCTGAGCAGGGATTAGCAGCGAGCCCAGGGCTGTGCTGGAGGTGGCCTCAGTGTCGGGGGCTGGCATGGGACTGGGGGGATCCCGGGGCATCCCCTCTGCCCTCGGGGGAGCATGTTGTGTTTCCAGAGCCGGCCGAGCCTCTCCCATGAGCCACCTCCCCAACGCGGCCGGGGTGAAGCCATCGGCTGCTGCCACTCCTCTGTGGGAGACAAACAAACGCCCCAGAACACGGGGCTTCGAGAAGGAGCTCGCCTCTCGTGCCGGGCGGGCACTGGTGCCTCCCAGCCCAAAGCTGGAAACATGGGTGGGCGTAAAACGGGCGAGATGCCCCGTTCCTGGCACTGCGGCTCCACCATCGGCTCCGCCGTGCCCTGGTGCCTGTGAGCTCGGGCTGCTCCCAGGACCCCAGTGTGCCCGTGTGCCGGGGAGCGTGAGCAGACCCGGGGGGTGCAGGTGAGTCCATCCCGTCTCCCCCCATGCCGAGTTCATGCATCGGTCCCTGGGGTCCCATCCCCGGGGGGGGGCTCAGCCCCACTGACCCACCCTGGCACCGGGGGGCAGCTTTGGGGGTGCTGGCCCCGCTCCTCGGCGGGCGCCCTGCACGCGACGGTGGCAGAGGAAGCTGCCGGCAGCCCGGGGCTGGCCGCCCTGCGCAGGCAGCTGACATTTTGGAAGGAAATAGCTGCTCTCTGCTCCTTCCTGTAGCGCGCAGGCTGCGAAACGGCCTCCCCGGGAGCCCGGCCGTGCCGGCAGCACCCGCCTGGAGCCACGGCCGCGCCGGCCTGGCCACCGGAGCGTGGCCCCGCAGTGCGTGGGGCAGAGCCCGGGTGAGTGTGGCCGTGGGACGGGACACCCTGCACCGGGCTTGGGCTGTGGCTCCTGTGACCGGCGGAGCCGGGAACCGTGCCAGGCTCCTGCTGAGCTGGTGCCTGGGGGGCCCCCGGCTGGGACAGCCCCGGGGCCACGGGGCCTGTCGGGTGGGTGCGGAGCCCTCTGCACCCCCCGGCTGTGGGGCGGGACGTGGGGCACAGCGGCGCTCGCTGCTGGCAGTCCCTCACGTGCGAGGGGACCGGGCAGGGGTCACCCCCGGTGGGGGTCTGGCTGAGCGGGACTGCTGGGCTGCCCGGAGGCTCCATGGGGTCCCCTGGGGGGAGCTGGTGCGGGCGGGGGGGTGGGCGTCCGTCGGGGCAGCCGGGGCCCCTCCGTGTGCTCTCGGCTCCTGGCACCGCCATTCCTGGGGCCCGCCTGGGGGCCGGATCCTGCCCGCAGGGAGCCTGCTGGGGGCTGCTCGACCGGGGGGTGCAGGACGCCCTCCCGCCAGGCTGTGGGGGCAGGAGCAACGCTGGCTGGGGCGGCATCGGAGCCCTCCAGCAGCACCGGTCGAGGGGGGCGCGGGGTCCGGCCCTTGGCCACGAGCGAGGCCGGCTCTGACCTGGAAGCGATCGCGGCTCCCGGAGGTGCCGAGACACCACGTGTCCGCGTGTTTACCGCGGCGGGAGGAGGCAGCCGCAGCGGACGCGGGTGACCTGCGGAGCCCAGCGCCAGGGGACACGCCGTGCCCCCACCCGGGGCAGGACAGCGCTCCGGAGACCCCCGGGACGGGCGAGCTCCAGGCCAAGGGCAGTGCGGGAGGCGCTGTGGCGGAGGGGCTGCGCGGGGCCGGCGGGCGGGAGCTGGGGGGGCAGCGGCCAGAGCTCTTTGCCGTGGCACCCCCGTGTTTTGCCTGGCTCTCGGTCCCCGTGGGGTGCGGGGCCGCAGTTGGGGCTGTGCCAGCGCCAGGGCGGGGGTGTCCAGCCCGTGGGACGGTCCCTGGGGTGGCTGCGCGCCACGAGCACTCTGCGGCTGCATGTGGTGAGCGTCCCGCGCCGCTGTGCATGCTGGCTGCTACGTAGGTGCTGCCCACGTTTGGGCTTTGCTGTGCCCAGGGCACGTGGGACGTTGCCTCCGGCCTCGCCCCGTGAGGCATTTCCCTCCTTTTGTCTGCCGGCTTTCCTGCGGCTCCTCACCCGGCGCTGGCACCAGCCGCGGCTGTGCCAAGAGGTGCCACCACGCCTGTCCCCAGGGCTGCCACTGCGGCTGTGCCCCTCCCCTGCTGTGGTCATGCTGGGTCCCCCAGCAGTGCGGCCCGCCTCCCCCAGCCACGTCTTCTCTGAGAGCTCCTTTTGGGTGGGTTTCACCCCTTTTGTGGCCAGTTTGGCAGTGCCTCCATCAGCAGCAGGGCATTGGATGTAGAGGCAATGGCTTCCTCTGCGCCGTGCCTGTGGGGCTGGGGTCCCTCCCCACGGCACTTGCGTGGCCCCCTCTAGGGAGCTGCCGCCTGCGCCGCCTCGGAGGCGATAAGTCGCTGGTGAGCCGGGTTGCTGCGGCTTGTTGAGTTGCTGCTGGTTAACCAAGCTGCAGTAATGGGTGGGTTATAGCTCGCTGCCAGCAAGTAAATGCAAAGTAGCTTAAACCACTGCAATTATCTGTGTCTTGCAGTTGTTTGAGAGCGCGTGTGGCCGGCGGCAGCACAGTTGACCCATGGCAACGCATGGTGCTGCAGCAGCTCTGCCCATCCCTACCACCCGCAGCGGTCGGCAGCTGGGGCTGGGTAGATGCCGGTGGGCCGCAACCGTGTGACCCTGGAGAGGTTTTCTGAGCCAGGTGGCTGCAGGACAGGGCAAAGCAGGATTGCAAGGAGGAGGATGGTCCTTGGGCTCAGGGGTGAAATGGTCCCAAGGCTCCGGGAAGGTTCCTGCCAGCACTTGCCGGGGCGGTCGGCAGCGCTGCCGAGGAGCGTGGTGCTGGGCACGGACCGAGCCAGGGCACTGGCTGCCAGCGCAGCGAGGGCTGCCTGGCAAGGACGGCGGCTGCGCGGTGGGACCGTGTTCTGTGCCTCTTGCCAAAGCAGAGCTGTTGCCCCAACCTTACTGGGGCTCATGGCCAGAAAGCCTCATTTGCTCGTGGCTGTTGGTGCTGGTGACGTGCTGGGGCGCTCAGCGAGGTCTGGTTTGTCAGTCCATGGGTGAGACACGGGACACAGAAATGAGGTGCTTGGGGAAGCACCCGCTGTTGTGTTGATGGTGCCCGTGGAGGTCGTGTCCAGGGCTGGAACAAGTGTTTTTTGGGATGTGCTTATCTGCTGGGATGCTGTGACCCTGGGGATGGCCCTGCCTTCGGTCAGGGTGTGTGCCGGGTGAGCCGTGCCACTGTCGGCTGCTGCCCTGTCCCCTTGTAACGGCCGACGTGACGCTGGCTCGCGTTCTGCCGGGCTCCCCGGCAGCGATGCTGGGGCTGGCGCTGGCCGAGCACGGTGTCTGCCGGCTCGCCGCAGCAGCCGCTTGAGACTCGTTGCTTAACAACACGCTGGAGTGGAATAGGAAGTGTTCAGTCACCGCGAGATGGGAAGAGATCACCATTTTCTCGGTAGGCAGCGCAGTGTTTGTTTTCTCCGTGGGGATGTCCCCACTGCTCCAGGTTGGGCCGTTTGTGGCGCGGCGGTGCTGGCATGCCTGTGACCGCTCTCCTCGGCTCTGCCAGGGGTTCTCACCGATGCCCGTCAGCAACGCCGGCGATTTCGAGCTGCCAGCGCGCGCCCTGCCGCCGGCCATCCCACCTTCCCCGCCTTGCCCGTGTCTCTGTGCCTTCCCACGCCCCTCCTTGCCGTTTCAAGATTTCCAGCTCGGTGATTTCTGTGAATGTGGAAACGTTCCTCCCTTTTTATAGGGGAAAAACTCATTTTTAGCCAACTCTCCGTTATTGTTCCTCTTCCTGCGCGGGGCTTGGGTGCTCCGGCTGCAGCTGTTCCACTTGGACCTGCTACTGCCATCCCCCGCCGTGCACCCCTGCCCACGGGACGGCACCGGCTGCTTTGGGGGCCCCTCGGGCCACCAGCTATTTCTGCGGCCGATCGAAGCGCTGTGTGGAGGGAGGAGGCGCAGCCCCGCCAGCGCGGGCCCTGGCTCCCTGTGCTTGTTGCCAGCTGGTGCCGTGCTGGTGTTGGTCCTAGTAACGATGTCCTGTCCTGATCACCCGTCCCAGGACACGGCCCCGGCCTCACAGCCCTGCCCGGCACCTCCGCCGGCGCTGTGTCCCGTGCGGTTTGGGCCTGAGCGTGTGTGGGGGCTGTTGGTCGCTGCACTCCTGGCTCAGAGGGGCCACGAGCTGCCCGGGCCCTCCCACACCACTCGTCACCCTGTCACCCTCGATGGCTTGACCACCGGGTTGTTTTTTCAGATGCCGTCTTGCTTTGGGGAGCTCTGCGCTCTGGCCAGGGCGTGGGGTGGCCACGGAGCTGGGACCCACCGGAGTCTGTGGGGCATGGGGGCCGCTGGTGTGTGGGCAGAGCTGGAGCGAGCACGGGGGGGGCCTCCGCTCCGCGTCACCCTGGATTTCTTGCCAGCCCTGCCCCCGGCCCCGTTTCCTCATTCGCGTGGCCGGCCATGGCTACGATCCCGCGGCACGGCAAGGGGAAATGATTACCATGTGGAGAGGCGGCGCAGAGCCGCGCTCATGGGCCCGGACCCCCCCCGGGCTCTTCCTAGAAAAGAGGGGGTGATTCAGAGCCAGGGTCCTCCGTCCCTGCCTGCTTCTTCCTGAGGCAGCTCCGGGGAATGCAGAGGCTCCCATAAAGGGTTCCGGGAACACAGGGGCTCCCACAAAGGGCTCTCGGGGGCGGCGGGGCCGGACCCCACCCGCGGCGCAGGGCCCTGACGGTCGGTGTCCGGCAGGAGCGGAGCCATGGCGGTGTGGATCCAGGCGCAGCAGCTCCAGGGCGAGGCCCTGCGGCAGATGCAGGCGCTCTACGGGCAGCACTTCCCCATCGAGGTGCGGCACTACCTGTCGCAGTGGATCGAGAGCCAGGCATGGTAGGTCGGCGGGGTTCCCGGGGTGCCGGCGGGTGCGAGAGCCCCGTGCAGGGCCGGGGCCGCCCTGACCTGTCTGCTCGGCACGTGCAGGGACTCCGTCGACCTCGACAACCCCCAGGAGAACGTGAAGGCGACGCAGCTGCTGGAGGGGCTGATCCAGGAGCTGCAGAAGAAGGCCGACCACCAAGTGGGTGAAGACGGCTTCCTGCTGAAGATCAAGCTGGGGCACTACGCCACACAGCTGCAGGCGAGTGGGGGGCCGTGCGCGGGGGCTGCGGGGCTGGGGGGTCCCTGCCCCATGCCCGGCTCAGGCTGAACTCTCCCTGCAGAACACGTACGACCGGTGCCCCATGGAGCTGGTGCGCTGCATCCGGCACATCCTCTACCACGAGCAGCGGCTGGTGCGGGAGGCAAACAACGTGAGTGGGGGCCGCAGGGGGTGGGGGATGCTCGGGGCTCCAGCACCAGGATGATGGAAGCAGCGCTGAGGCAGAGGTGTTCGGGGTCCCCCCAGCACCCAGGGGCAGGGGGTGGGTCCCCTCCCCATGCTGAATGCTCCCCATGCAGAGCCCCTCGCCAGCCGGCACTCTCGTGGACGCCATGTCTCAGAAGCACCTGCAGATCAACCAGACCTTCGAGGAGCTGCGGCTCATCACACAGGACTCGGAGAATGAGCTCAAGAAGCTGCAGCAGACACAGGAGTACTTCATCATCCAGTACCAGGAGAATATGCGCCTCCAAGGTGGGTGGGGGGCCGGGGGGGTGCAGACACTGGGGCACCGGTGGTGCTGGCCCTAACGCCGTGCCCCGTCCGCCAGCCCAGTTCTCCCAGCTCTCCCAGTTGGGCCCCCAGGAGCGCTTGTCGCGGGAGACGACGCTGCAGCAGAAGAAGGCGTCACTGGAGGCCTGGCTGCACCGGGAGGCCCAGACACTACAGCAGTACCGCTTGGTGAGTGCCCCTGTGACACTGTCCCCCCACCCCGTGACACTGTCCCCCTGCCCCTTGACACCATCCCGCCTCGCAGGACCTGGCCGAGAAGCACCAGAAGACGCTGCAGCTGCTGCGCAAGCAGCAAACGACCATCCTGGACGACGAGCTGATCCAGTGGAAGCGTCGGCAGCAGCTGGCGGGGAACGGGGGACCCCCCGAAGGCACCCTGGATGTGCTGCAGACCTGGTGGGTGCCGGCACCAGCCGTGCCGGGCGGGACGGGCTGCTGAGCCCCGGCGCGGTGCTGAGCCCCGCTCTCCCCAGGTGCGAGAAGCTGGCGGAGATCATCTGGCAGAACCGGCAGCAGATCCGCCGGGCCGAGCACTTGTGCCAGCAGCTGCCCATCCCGGGCCCGGTGGAGGAGATGCTGTCGGAGCTGAACGGCACCATCACCGACGTCATCTCCGCCCTTGTGACCAGGTACTGAGCTGGGGCACCCTCGGCTGAGGCACCTGGAGGGCTCGGGGGGCCGGGTTGGGGCTGCCCTGCCTGCCCACCCCTGACCCCTGTGTTCCCCCAGCACCTTCATCATCGAGAAGCAGCCCCCCCAGGTGCTGAAGACGCAGACCAAGTTCGCAGCCACTGTGCGGCTCCTGGTGGGGGGGAAGCTGAACGTGCACATGAACCCCCCCCAGGTGAAGGCCACCATCATCAGCGAGCAGCAAGCCAAGGCCCTGCTGAAGAACGAGAGCACCCGCAAGTAACGCCGGGGGGGGCTGGGGGTGGCGGGACAGAGGGGAGCAGGACTTGGAGGTGGGGGCACGGGGGGTCCCGGTGCTCCCCCTGACCCCATGCATTCCCGTGGCAGTGAGAGCAGCGGCGAGATCCTCAACAACTGCTGTGTGATGGAGTATCACCAGGCCACGGGCACGCTCAGCGCCCACTTCCGCAACATGGTGAGCGCTCCCGGCCCCCCTGACCAACCTCGTGCCCACCTCCTCTCCTCTCTTGTCCCTCCCCACTCACCCCTTGTGTCCCTGCAGTCTCTGAAGCGGATCAAGCGCTCAGACCGGCGCGGGGCTGAGTCGGTGACGGAGGAGAAGTTCACCATCCTCTTCGAGTCGCAGTTCAGCGTTGGTGGCAACGAGCTGGTCTTCCAGGTGAAGGTAAAGCCACCAGCCACATCCCCACTGTGGGGCCTGGGCAAGCTGTGGGCACTATGCCTCTGGGCATGGGGCTGGGGCCTCAGGGTGCCCCACAGCCCATCCATCCCCTTCTCCCGGCAGACGCTGTCCCTGCCCGTAGTGGTGATCGTGCATGGGAGCCAGGACAACAACGCCACGGCCACCGTGCTCTGGGACAACGCCTTCGCCGAGCCCGTGAGTGCCAGTGCCCACCCCGGGGGCTGCGGGAGCCGGGCTCGGTGCTGACCCTGCCCTGTGTCCCCCAGGGCCGCGTGCCCTTCGCCGTGCCCGACAAGGTGCAGTGGCCGCAGCTCTGCGACGCGCTCAACATGAAGTTCAAGGCGGAGGTGCAGAGCAGCCGTGGGCTGACCAAGGAGAACTTGGTGTTCCTGGCACAGAAGCTCTTCAACAGCAGCAGCTCCCACCTGGAAGATTACAGCAGCACCACGGTGTCCTGGTCCCAGTTCAACCGGGTGAGCGGGCTGGGCTCTGTGCCGGGAGAGCCCTGGGGTCCCGACGGGCTTTGGAGCACCCGCAGTCCCAGTGCTCGTGCCGGGTGGCTGGATGGGGCCCATCCCTCCCGAGGAGCCATTTCTTGCTGGAGTGATGCAGGAATGAGACGGCTGTCGGTGGCAGCAGTGTGGGAGATGTCACCTTCCTCACTCTGCGGGACTCAGGGTGCTGTAGGCCCATAGGTGGGGTCTCTGTCCTCGGGATGGGGAACTGCTGGTTCTCCCTGGGTCCGGTGTGGCAGCGCCGGTGGGTGTCCTGCAGCCCTGTCCCCGAGTCACCACTGCCGCACCAAATGCTTGTGCTGGTCTTCTAACAGCAGCTATGAGGCAAGAGGCAGGAGTGCTCATTTTCTGTGGATTTCAACAGGAAAATCTGCCCGGGAGGAATTACACCTTCTGGCAGTGGTTTGACGGGGTCATGGAGGTGCTGAAGAAGCACCTGAAGCCGCACTGGAATGACGGGTAAGAGCCGCCCTGCCCCGCGCCGCCCAGCCCCTGCCCCCGGCCCTGACACCCCCGCTCTGCCTAGGGCCATCCTGGGCTTCGTCAACAAGCAGCAGGCGCACGACCTGCTCATCAACAAGCCCGACGGGACTTTCCTCCTGCGGTTCAGCGACTCGGAGATCGGCGGCATCACCATCGCGTGGAAGTTCGACTCCTGTGAGTGCGAGCCGGGAGCCAGCACCCGCAGCCGCGATGGGGCTCAGTCGTCCTGTGCCCACGGGGCCGGTGCCGCTGCTCCAGCAGCTGCCGTCTCAGCTGGGCACCGGCGCTGCCGTGGCAGGGTTTGGCGAGCCTCCCTCAGGGAAGGCAACTGGCCATGCCTTGGCCGCTCCACGGGGCACAGTGTTGCCGTCACTCGCTGCAGCCATGGCCACATCCAGCCCGAGCACTGACGGAGAGGAGGGACAGGGCTAAACCATCCGCCCCGGCCGTGGGTACTTACCTGGGGCTGCACAAAATGCAGTGACTCCGTGGTGCTTCCCAGTGCAAGGACTTGGCACAGCTTGCCTGACCCCGTGCCACAGGTCTGTTAGTTACCGCTCTCAATGAGAGCGTCCTTTGGAGTGTCGCGTGGCCATGGAGCACCGTGACGCCCCACTGAGCTACCCGTGCCAGGGGGACCTGCCCCCCCCGTGTGTCCAAATGAGGCCGCACCCACCTCGAGTTCACGGGGTTTCCCACCTGATCTATTTTTCTGGCGACCTGCATTTTGTCCTTAAATGCTGCTGGGGAAGTTGGTGCGGCTTGAGAAATGCCGTCTGACATCCGATGGGATCTCGCAGCCCGTGTTCAAAGCGGAAGCTGCCGCCAGCTCTGCACGTCACCACGGTCCTTGCTCTTGTCTTCCAGCCGAGAGGATGTTCTGGAACCTGATGCCTTTCACCACCAGGGACTTCTCCATCCGCTCCCTGGCTGACCGCCTCGGGGACCTCAGTTACCTCATCTACGTGTTCCCTGACCGGCCCAAGGACGAGGTCTTTTCCAAGTACTACACGCCGGTTCTCTGTGAGTCCACGCCAGGTAGCGCTGCCCCTTCACCTCGTGCGCGTCCCTCTCCTTCGTGCACCCGACCAGGACGGAGCTGGGGGTCGCCACATCCCTCTGCCCTGGGGCCACGTCCAGCGCTGCGGGGCTTCACAGAGGGCCTCGTGTCAGCCCCCCGCCGGGCTTGCGGCACGCACCAACAGCTCTGGCCCTTAGTGCTGCCTCTTGCCTCTAGCTAAAGCCGTGGATGGATACGTGAAGCCACAGATCAAGCAAGTGGTGCCAGAGTAAGTGTGACCCTGAGGGCAGACTGTGGGCAGCTGGAGGCAGGGAGCATTCCCGGAGCACGACTTCACTCCAGGGCAGCCCGTCCTGTCCCGTGCCAATGCTCATGAGCCACCCCGTCCCCTCAGGTTTGTCAGCGTGTCAGGAGATTCTGCTGCCGGTGGGGCCACCTACATGGACCAGGCTCCCTCCCCTGCTGTGTGCTCCCAGCCCCATTACAACATGTACCCCCAGAAGTAGGTATCATGTTATCATGTCCCTTGTCCCCTCCTGCTGTGGCCCGTCGCCCCCTCACCTGCTGCTTCCCACAGCCCCGAGGCCGTGCTGGACCCTGAGGGCGACTTCGACCTAGATGACACCATGGACGTGGCCAGGCACGTGGAGGAGCTGCTCCGGCGTCCCATCGACAGTCAGTGGATCCCTCACGCCCAGTCGTGACGGGCGGGCACCTGGCCCCCTGCCCCCGGCGCTGTGGGGACTGTGCTGTGTTCGTGTCTCTGTGCCGGGGCGGGGGGCGGCGGGTGGTCCCCGCCCCGGAGATTTGCTCTGTGCTGCCCCGAATCGCAGGCTGGCGTCCGGCTCTTTGGTGTTTATGCCCTTGTATAAACGGCAGCGGATTTGTCGCATGGTTTTCCTGTATGTTCCTTTTAAGAGGCCCAGCTTCGGCTTTCCGCTTCTGCAAGCACCGGCCCCGCAGCCCCCCCCGCTCCCCGACGAAGGGCTGCCCGGGGCGGGGGCCGGGGGTCTGGCCTCGGGTTCGCTTTTGCCATCGTCACTAAGAATGTACGTGTCGCCTTCGTGTGCTGCCTCGTGGCTCCAATCCCAGGGGAGGAGTGGGCGCACCGAGCTCCAGCACAGGGCAAAGGGAGGGTCGGCTGGGGCTCCCCCCGGCCTGTGCTGCCGCTCTGCTCTGCGGCAGTGGGGTCCCCTCCCGGACCTCATCTCCTCTGGACCCCCTAGGATGTGGGAGCCCCTTTAGCTCCCAGCCTTGGTGTCCCCCTCCGGAGCCAGGGCCAGGCGAGGGCGGGCGGGTGGTGTGGGTGGTTGGGGGGAGCAGAGCCTTCTGCCCCCCCTGCCTCTCCCCTTGCCCTGGTCGAGAAGCTCTGGGGTCCTGGCCATGTTATTTTTCTACCACAGAGTAAATAAAGCACGGAATATTTTTGTAACACAAAAGCTCTGGGTTTCACGTGTGTCTCGGGGAGGGGGGCGGGGGGCAGGTCCCTGTCCTCCTATCGGGTGGGGGGAGCCCCTTGGGCCGGGGGCTGCAGGTGCCCCCATCTCTGAGTGATGCCCGGCGGGCGAGTGGGGTTGGGGTCCGCGACCCCTCCGCAGTGCAGGGGGGCGAGGAGGGAGCCGGGGGGGGCTTTCCCTGGGGAAAAAGCAAAGCAAAACGGACACATTGGGCTACTTTTTGAAAAGAGGAGCTTTCTCCTGCCGAGGCGCGGAGAACGAGTGCTTTGAATTGCGATTTAATTCTCCGCCGGGGGGCGGGGCCGCGTCGGGTTTGGGGTGTTTTTTTGCAGAAAGGAGAAAATGAAAATAACAATAAAGGCGGAGCTGACCGCGGGGCGGCGCCGGTCGCGGGCATTTCCCGTCATTTCTGCCGGAGGCGGAATCGCCGTCGGGGGTCCCAGTGCTCGGGTCGCTGCTCGGAGGCGGCCGTCGCGCACCGGGATGGTGCTGCCGGCGGTGGCCGTGGCGGTCGCGGTGGCCGTGGCCGTGGCGGTGGCCGTGGCCGTGGCCCTGGTCCTGCCCGTGGCCCCCGCGCTGCGGCACCGGCTGCTCCGCTCGGCGCTGCTGCGGGCCGCGGGCCGGTACCGGCGGCGGCTGGAGCGGCTGGAGGTGGGGCTGAGCCAGGAGCGGCGGCTGCGGGGGCTGTTGCCCCCCGGCACGGCCCGCGGTGAGAGCGCCGGGGGCCGGGGGGGGGGGCGGGCGGGGAGGGGGATGTCCCGGGGGTCGCCCCCCTCATCCCGCGCCTCTCGCCCGGCAGGTTCGGAGGCTTTTCGGGAGCGTCAGCCCCTGGGGGAGAGCTGCCCAGAGGAGGAGCCGGGGGAGCGGGTTCCCCCGCTGCGCCCCTGGGCGCTGCTCCGCGGCTGCTGGGGCACCGACCCCCCGCTGCAGGTACGGGGGCGGGAGGGGAGCGCAGGGCACCCTGCCCGGGACCCCCCTGACCCCCGCTCTCCCCGCACAGGGGTCCCTGCTCTACCTGGACGCTCTCCACGCCGCCTTCCCGCAGGCGCTGGCCTCCGGGGGCACGGCCCTGCTCTCCTGGTCGCCCGGCGGCGCCCGAGCCCCGGCGGGGTGGCCGCTGCCCACCCTGTACTGCACCCCGGCCGAGGCGGGCGCCCTGCCCTCGCGGGCTGCCGCGCTGCGGGCGCAGCTGCTCTTCGCCCTGCGGGAGCGCGCCCTGCGCGTGCTGGAGGCCGGGCTGGCCGCCGAGCTGCTCGACGCGCTGGCCATGCTGCGGGACGGCTGGCCCGGGCTGGCCCGGGACCTGGCACTGGGCAGGCTGAGCCCCCAGCCCGGGCTGCCCGAGGTGGCGCGGGGCCGGCTGCAGGCGCTGCTGGCCCCCGACGCCGCCCGGGCGGCCGAGCTCCGTGCCGAGTGTGCCCGCGGCTTCGAGGGCATCGTGCGGCGCCTGTGGCCGCGGCTGGAGGTGGTGGTGGTGGGCACGGCACACGGCGCGGAGCAGCTCTACTGTGACGCCCTCCGCCAGGCCGACTGCCAGGGGCTGCCCTTCTACTGTCCCTTCTACCGGGTGGCGGGAGGTGAGTGTCCCCAGCGCGGGGCTGTCCACACAGCCTGCCCAGGCTGCTGTATGGCAGCGCAACTCCCCATGGCCCCCACAGACGCGGATGCATCTCTGTGCCACTTCCCTCCCTGGAGAGATGTGCCTGCTCCCCAAGAACAGCTGTGTCCTGATACCGGTGGGGAAGCTGTGTGGACAGGGATGGGGGGTCTGGGGGGCTCTCACTGACACGTGCTGCCCTCCACCCAGCCCTGCTCGGTGTGAACCTGTGGCCGGAGGAGCCAGCACCCCGGTTCCTGCTGTGCCCTGACTGGGCTTTCTGCGAGTTCCTGCCCTGTCCAGCCGAGGAGCAGCTGCAGACGGTGCTGCTGGGCGAGCTTTGGGAGGGACGCGAGTATGGGCTGGTCCTGACGGCCCGGCCTGGACAGTACAGGTGCCTCCTCCCTGCTGTGGTGGTCTGGGGGGGCTGCCCACCCCAGCCCCATGTGCCTGGCACCAGCCCCCCTCACGCTGCCCCGGCCCACACAGGTGCTGCACCGGGGAGGTGCTGAGGGTGTCCGGCTTCCACAAGCAGTGCCCCGTGGTGGAGCCTGTGCGCAGGTGAGGATACCCCAGCCCCTCACCTTGAGGGGGCCACGTGGGGATGTGCCGTGCAGGATCCAAATGGGACAGTGCCTGTGGCACCCCCTGGACGAGGCACCCAGCCGGCCCCCGTTTCACAGGGAGAGCCAGGTGCTGAGCGTGCGGGGTGAGAGCATCCCCGAGGAGCGGTTCTGCCGGAGCCTGTGCCGTGCTGTGGGCGTGTGGCCAGGCGCTCGCCTGGTTGACTACGTCTGCGTGGAGAGTGCCCTCCTAGGTGAGTCCCCCCAGAGGTTCCTGGGTTCCCTCGAAAGCGTGACTTTGAAAGTGCAGACCCACAGCTCTGCCAGCCTGGTTGTGCCCTCCTTGTCCCTGGTCGCCCGCACTGTGGTGCTGGAGGCCGCAGGTGGCTGTGACAGGCTGGCGGTGCCGCTGCAGGTGCCTCTTCGGGGGCCTGTGCCCCCCACTACGAGGTGTTTGTGGAGCTGCGGGGCCTGCGGGACCTGTCGGAGGGGCAACGGTACAAGGTGAGGGACTGGGGGCTGCTGCACCGGGACAACCAGTGCTGGAGCAGTGTGGGCAGCCTGCCTTCTCTCTGCAGCTGGACCAGTGTCTACAGGAGGATTTCCCCATCTATAAGTCCTTCCGCTTCAAGGGCAGCATCGGGCCCCTGCGCCTACACCTGGTGGGGGCCGGGGCCTTCGCCCGGCTGCGGGAGGCACTGGGCTCCCCCCTGCCCATGCCCAGGGTCCTACGGGAGGAGCGGCTGCTGCGGCTCATCCAGGGCACTGTCATCTCCTAGTGCAGCCCAGGGGTCCCGCAGCCCTCCTGCCCCTGGGAGTCGCTTAGTGTGTGCCCTCCAGGGAGGGAGCGGGGCCAAATCCCTGGCCAGGGGGTGCACAGAGGTGGGGATGCCAAGCCTCGGAGAGTTTGGCTGAGCAGAGTGGATGGAGCCAGCGAGCTCAACTGTGCTCCTGCTCCACGGGGCCAGCGGGCACTGGTGAGCACCCGGTTTGGTGCTGCCCGTGGGGATGGAGCAGGACCTGCAGGACACCTCAGCCCTGAGCCAGCCCCAGGAGCTCCCCAGCAGCTCCAGTCCATCGCCCAGCTCTTCTGGGCACAGGATGGGACCCAGGGGTGCGTGTGAGTGTCCTGGAGCAGCTGGGTCCTGCCACCAGCAGCCAGGGCTCATCCTGCTCTGCTCAGCACCTTAGCAGTGCCTGCAAGCACCTTGCCGTGGAGCGGGTGCCTGTGCCTTTCCCCAGGGACGCCTCGGCCATCGCAGCCTGTGGCCAGCACGGGGGCAACAGCGGAAACCTCCCCAGGAGCAGGAGGGGCAGCGGAGTCTCAAGTCCACGCGGGAGCTTAGCTCTGTGGCATCTTGTCCCCTGGCAGGGACACCGCGGGCAGGGCATGGGGTGGCTGGTGGTGGCAGCTGCCGCCGAGCAGTCCGCTGCCGGGCTCCGTTACATATCCACCGGCTTAGGAAACAATAAGCTCCAGCAAGGGCTGTTTTTAATGTTTAAAAAACAGAAGCAGAATAAAGGAGGATTATCTCTCAAAAATAAATAAAGGGCAGTGCTCTGGGATTGATTTTTTTATACTATTATGTCTGATGCTCATTAAAGACATCTCTCCATGACAGCCCTGGCTGCTCTGGTGCTCACGAAGTTGCCGCTGTTGTTTCCTCGGGGGTCCTGGGGAAGGGGCAGCGATGAATATTTAACCGGTTTGGCGGCTGCTGGGGCTCCGGGAGCGTCTGGCTGTTTGTGCCTCCGAGGCGACGCGCACCGGGCGGGAGGGACCGGTCCCAGCCCTCCTGCTGGTTGAGGTTTATTTTGAAGGCTACTGAGCCGCGGTGCTTGGGCAACCTGCTGCGGGGGCAGCTGCTGCCGAGGTGGGGGCGAGGCAGGCCGACGCAGGAGACAATGTCTTGCACAAGGTCCTCACAAAGCAACCCCCCCCGCCGCCCGGGACAGCCAAAACCTCCGCCGGGGACGGTAACGGGGCGGAGGACCCTTCCCTCCATCCCTGCCCCAGAAAAGCTGAGAGACAAATTCCTGCTGCGAGTAGGGGAGGAGTGGTGCCCGCGGAGGGGGGGTTACCTGCGGCTGGGCGGGGGGTGTCTGAGAGGGGCTGTGAGCCCGGGCTGTTGCCAGCACGCTGGGGACACGGAGGGGCAGGGTACCGGCTGCGGCTAGCGAGGTGTGAGCCGGGTAAAGACCGGGGTGATGAAGCCGGGCTCCGCGGGGTCCATGGGGGGTGTCCCGGGCATCCCTGTGCTGGCAGAGACCTGCACAACCAGATCCAGCCCAGAGAAACCTGGGGGGGTTGGGCTGCTGGTCCCTGTGCCACCCGGAGCCAGCACAGCCCTTCCCCGAGGCTCCGCGGGGAGCCGGCCCCCGGCAGAAGCCTCGACCCCGCGGCCCGGGAGAGCGGCGCTGGCCCGGGGCTTCCTCGGGGCTCCCTCGGGGCTCCAGCCGCCCCCGCCCCCGGGCGCTGACCCCGCCGGAGGCCGCGGGCTGGGCGGGGCGGTGTGCCTCGCTGGGCAGGGCCAGGCTGCGGGGTGCGAGCTTGGGGTGGGTGGAGGCTGCGGGGTGCGAGGTGGGTTTGAGCGCGGAACTGCTGGGCGGGCACGGGGGTCCCGCCGGGACGGGGCGGGCGTCGGTCTGTGGCCGGGGGGAGTGCCCCGGCGGCGGGAGGTGCCGGTGCCAGTCCCCGCTCCCCGCAGCTGCAGCCCGGGGAGGGGGGGGCCGCGCCGTCCGCGTCCCCGCCCCCGGCCCAGCCCGTCCCCTCCTCCCGGCCGCACCGCCTCCCGCCCGCCCCGCCACTGAGCCCGCAGCGGCGGCGGCGGCGGGCGCAGGCTCCGGGGGCGCCCGGGGCCCCGCGGCGGCCGCTGCCCTGAGGCCGCGGGGGATGGCGGAGGGGCCCCGGGGCGCCCCGCCGCCGGGCTCGCCCCGCCCCGCCGCGCCGCTGCCCAACGGGCCCCGCGGCGGCGGCGGCGGCAGCCCCGGCTCGGGCTCGGGCAGCAGCAGCCGCGAGGACTCGGCAGAGCGGAGCCCCGCGCCCGCCGCGCCCCGCGCCAGCATCATGAAGGTGAGAGCCCCGCTCCGACCGCGGCCCCTCCGCCCTCCCCTCCCCGCCCCGCAGCGGGGCCGCGGCCGCCCGCACCTGCGCGGGGGGGGAGGGGGCCGAGCCGTGCCCCTCGCGGGACCCACGCGTCTCCCGGAGCCCGCGGGCACCGGCCACGCCAGCCCCCCCGGGTCCTCCCGTGCCCCCCTGTGCCCGCCTGGGCGCTGTCCGCGTCCGCGGGCCGGTTTGTGGTGCTGCGGCCGCGGGTTGGGGCGCGGGGGGTCGCCCGCCCGGCGGGGTGTGGGATCTGCCCCGGGCCGGCGGCACCGGGCTCGCCGGGGCTGCTCTTGCCGGGGCTGGCATGGAGCCGCCTCCTCCGCTCCTTGCCTGGCTCGGAGGGTCCCCAAGGGCAGAGCCGGGCTCGGGCTGCGGGCGCTGCGGGGCCTGCCCGTGGCCGTTGCGTGGCCGCGGATCGCCCCGTCAGCCGGTCCCGAGGGTCCCCTGCGTGGCCGCGCTGCCCTCGCCGCGGTCGCCACGCCGCAGAGTCGCCGTGTCCTGCTCAGGGTACCCATGGGTGCCGGCGAGGAGGCTCCCAGCACGTCCCGCTTCCCCGGGCTCCCTCCTGCAAAGACACTGAGCCTCAGGCCCGGCCATCCCGACCCGCTCTCGCCACCCCACCCGCAGCCGTGCCGGGGCCGGCGGGGGCACCGACGGGGCCGGAGAGGTCCCTGGGGGTCTCCCACGTGGGTGGGCAGTTGGTCACATTCGTGCTTTCCTAAGTGAGCCCCCCCTAATTGTGCTTATGCCAGCGATGCTCGCTGACACAATAGGTCGCGTCCGCCCGGGACCCGCCTCCCCGCTCCGGCAGCCTATTTTAAGCCGGGATTGCTCCGGTGCTATTAATACCCTGCGTGGGGGCTGCTCCGTGGTGCCGGCCCAGCCCGGGACCCTGGAACCCTGCCTGCTGCAGGAGTGACCAGGCTGTGCCCCCCACGGCAACGGTGAGGAGTCCCCCTGGCACTCCCGTGCAGCCACTGTGCCACCTGTGCCCGGTCTCCCTGGGGACATCACTGGGGTCTCCAGCTCTTGCCGTGGCTGGGCAGCAGCCTCTCGCTGCTCTCTGCCCAGGGATTAGCCACCGTGGGCTGGAGGTGACCCTCTCGCTTGCCCCCAGGCTGGATGCATCCCCCGTCACCGCCGTGCGTCACCGTGGGATTTGGCCTCACGTGAAGGTAGGGTGGCCCAAGGCCAGAGGAGGTCAGACCCGGACAGTGTCCCCAGCCCGTGCTGGTCTGTCATGTGGCTCCCAGACCATCCAGGATCTGATCCTGCACTGGTGCTGGAGGACTGCAGGTCCCAAATCCGACAGCCGTGTGTTCCCCAGGGGTGCCCCAGGACCCTGACCTTGCTGAGCCCCTCCATGGGCAGAACACCCTGGGCAGGTAAGAAACAGGGGGCAGACCTGCTGCCCGTGGGACCACACAGGCACTAGCTCCCATCCCGAATGCCTCCTGCCCTCATTTGGAGGCAGTGGTCCTGCTACTTCCCCAGGGCAGCAATCCTGTCCCCAAGCACGTTGTCCTCCAGCCCCTCCACCACCACCAGCTGAGCCCTCTCTGTGCCCACGCTCTCCCTGGCTCGGGAGCTGGCTTGGGCCAGCCCTGCACAGTGGGGGAAGGGGTACACCGGGACCCCTGGCAGGTCTGGGCCTTAGCAGCACCGGGGGAGCAGCTGCCTGACCCCAATTCCCCGGGGGATGCTGAGGTTGTTCCTGCGCTGTGGGGTCTGTGGCTGCTTTGCTGCCCCCCTGCACGCTGGGAGTCGGGGGCTGCACCCACTGCTCGGCCACGGTGCCGGCACAAGGGCTGCGGAGGGGCCCGGTGCCATGAGTCGGGCGACAGCTTGGAGTGAGGGCACAAAGGAGCTGCGGGCAGGGGCACGTGTGGTAAGATCTGCCAGCTCTGTTATTTTTTGGGATTTGCAGAAAAAACTGGAGGAGTGAATCTGAAAGTGCAGGTCACCAGCTGTGCTGGGGCAGAGGGACCCCAGGCCGGTGGCAGAGCTGGCCTCATGCAGTGTCGCCGTGCCCAGGCTAGAGGACCCACTCCCTGCTTTCTTCCCAGGCTAGAAGTGAAGGGAGTTGGAAGGATGCTGGAGAGGCACTGGGGGGTACTGGATCTGTTCCTCCCTGCTGCAGGGGGTGACCCTTTCCCAGTGCTCCGCTGTTGTGCTGCCTGTGCCCCCTCCCTGCCCTGCGCCAGGCATGGGAGCTGTGCGGTGCCTCCGTGCCAGGCTCCAGCTCCACGGCCCCTCGCTGGGTAGTGGCAGCTGGTGCCGCGGCAAGTGGATGTGTCACTCGCGATCTGCTTGGCAGGGAACAAGCAGTGGTAGAAAAACCCTGGCTGTGCCCAGCCTCCCACTGCCTCCGCTCCGGTGGTGACGGCTGCTGCCGCCTGCCTGCACCCCTGCTTGCCTGCCCAGTCTGGGATGGGGGCAATGGAAGAACCAGGGACACCGGCTGAGGATGAGTCACGTCATGGCTAGGCTGGGGGACAGCCTTGTCCACTGGCCAAAACACGGCCCCACCGCACACGCTGTGGCCGAGAGAAAGGTTCTGCTGCCAGGGTGACGGCAGTCCCACTCGGAGCAGCTGAGCTGTGGTTGGGCCAAGACACCACAGTCCAGGAGGTTTTCAGTTCCTCTGTCTCCTGCCATCACGAGCTGCATCCCTGGCCAGGCCTCGGGGGGATGACGGGAAGGGAGGAGTGGCTGGTGGGTTCTTCCCTATCCCCATGCTTGGGAGCGCGTTGCCTGGCCAGTAACGATGGCGATCACGTGGCAGCTGGGATTAGGGCTGCTGTGCTGCCAGGGCACTAATCGCGGGAGGTAATTGGCTGAAGAGGTGCTTAGCACACGCGGCAGAGCGGGGCACGGCGTAGGCACCTGGGTTTGGACGTACCCTCCATGCCCAGCTGGATGCCCACGCTCACCGTTGTCATCGTGGCCGGCGTCGTGTTGGCAGGTCTTCCCTCCTCGTGATGGGGCTGTGCAGGTGCGATGTGCATGGCAGCACCGACCCGAGCCCTGGCACGGCGAGCGGGATGCCCTGCTCCTGTGGTGTCCTGTGCCCCGTGGCATGGAGGGCAGAGCTGAGCCTGCGCGCCATGGGGCACTCTTGACCCTTTTCTGCGCATCTGCACCCCAAAGCGCTGCAACAGGCACCCTGCTCTTTCCCAGGCCTGGGGGCTGCAGGGAGGGCGCTGGGGCCTTTGCCCTGAGCCGGAGGGGGGGCCGTGCTGAGGGGTGGGTGTGGGCGCAGCTGGAGGCAGGTCTCCGGGCGCTGGGTGAGCGCGGGCCCCCCGCCCGTGTTTCCTTTCCGGATGGATTTCCTGTTTTCGGCTGTGGGGCCCGATGTGGAGCTGCCTGGGGTGGGGTGCGACGGGGCGGGGAGCAGGACCGCAGAGGTATGGGGTCCTGCCCAGAGCGGGAGGGGGCTGTCACCCCACGGAGGGACAAAGGTTGCCCCTCGGTGGGGTGCTCAGGTTGCTGCTCACAGGGAGCATCCTGGTGGCAAGTCCTTCCCTGGAGCCCCTGCCAAGTGGGGGTCCGTCGCGGTGTCCCCTGGCAGCTGGGTCCCCAGCTCAGCGCTGGGGACGTTTGTCCCCGGTGGGTGGGGATGCTCTGGGGGATACCGTGTATCCCCACACCTACTGCTTGGGGAGGCCGACAGCGGCGAGGGGGGCCTAGGAGCCAGCTGAACAGGGGGGACCCCCCGGGAGCCGGCTGGCACGGAGGCAGGGTGCTGGCACTCGGCCGGCAATCTGGCGGTGAGAGGATGCAAACAGCTCCTGCATCTGAGTCTGGGAAGCAGCCCCCACGCGAGGCTGAGCAGGGTCGGCCTTTGCCAGCGAGGCTGCAGGGAATGGTGCTGCCGGTGGCAGCTGCCCCTGCCCAGGGGGGTGTCTTCTCTCAGGGGGGACAGCAGCATCCGTCTGGCTCTAACGTGGGGCTGAGTGCTGGGGCCAGATCCAGACCTTTTGGGTCAGGCACGGGGACGTGCTGGGCTGGGCTCCCTGCTCCGCGGAGCCCCACGCGGGAGGTGCGGAAGCTCTCGGGCTGCTGGAGGGGGACAACACTTCGCCCCCAACCTGGGCAGCTGGGCAGGACCTGCCTCTGCTGGAGACAACAGCAGATTAGAGGTGACTCACCATAATCTTGAAGAAGTGGATTAAATCCCCTCCTGCTGTACTGCTTAATGAAATCCATCCCATAATATGCTCCCAGCCCTGCTGTTCCCCCTCATCCCCTGCCCCCTCCAGCCCCTTGGCAGCTGAGTTCTCCTTCCCCGCCGAGGGGCTGATGCAGGGGTGTGGGTGTGGCGTGCAAGGTGTGGGGTGTGGGCAGCCTGTACCCGCTGTGTGCCCGCATGGGCAGCAGCAGCCGCGGGCTCCGTAGCACGGGGCCATGGGCTGTGCTCGTCCCCCATGTGGTGGCACCTGCGGGTCTGTCCCGTCCCCAGGAGCAGCTCTGCCCATGCATCACCTTGGGGCATCCTGACACCCCACTGCCTGGGGCCGGTGCCCAGGCCGCAGGTGTGGGTGGCCGTGGCGTGTGCCCCTCCTGCTGCGGGCTCCGGCTGGTCCTGCCGGCTGCCTGGTTCCCTCTGGTGTCCCCAGGCTGGGGAGGTGGGGACTGTGCTGTGCTGTCCGCACATGGCCATGTCTCCAAGGGCGAGTGAGCAGCAGAGAAGGATCCGGCACAGGGCCGGGAGCAGGAAGGAAGGAAGGAAGGAAGGAAAGCAGAGTTAAAATAAGCCAGGCAGCGAGACGTGGGGGAGGCCAGGGCTGGAGCCAGTTCCCAGCCGCCGGGGAGAGGGTCGGACTGGGATGGACTGGGCTTGGTGTGGTGCTGGGGCACCCTGGTGTGCCTTGGGGTGCCACACCAGGTGTCGGGGCTGGGCTGGGGAGAGCGTGGGCAGGAGGAGCTGCCTGACCCATCACTGACAGCTCTGCCCCTTCTTCTCCCCTGGCAGGATGGGTCCCGACAGCGGCCGCCGCAGAAGAAGAAGACGGTGTCCTTCAGCACCATGCCCAACGACCGCAAGATCAACAGCACGGCTGCCTGCATCTCCTTCATGCTGGAGGGCTGCGAGCTGAAGAAGGTGCGCTCCAACTCCCGCATGTACAGCCGCTTCTTCGTGCTGGACGCCGACATGCGCTCTGTGCGCTGGGAGCCCTCCAAGAAGGACTCCGAGAAGGCCAAGATCGAGATCAAGTCGGTCAAAGAGGTGCGTGTGGGCAAGAAGACGCCCATCCTGCGCAGCAATGGTCTCTCCGACCAGTTCCCGGATGAGTGCGCCTTCTCCATCATCTACGGAGACAACTACGAGTCCCTGGACCTGGTGGCCAGCTCGGCCGATGTGGTGAGCGCCTGGGTGATGGGGCTCCGGTACCTGGTATCCTACGGGAAGCACACCCCCGAGGCACCCGGGACTGGCCACCCCAGCCTCCGGACCTCCTGGATCTCCTCTGTCTTTGACCTCGCCGACCTGGAGAAGTCTGGCCGCATCCCCGTGTCGCGGGCTGTGCAGCTGATCAAAGCGCTCAACCCAGGCATGAAGACGTCCACCATCGAGCTGAAGTTCAAGGAGCTGCAGAAGGCCAGTGAGCGTCCCGGGGCGGAGGTGGCCTGTGACCTCTTCGTGGAGGCGTACTGCGAGCTCTGCACCCGCCCTGAGATCTTCTTCCTGCTGGTGCAGTTCTCCAGCAACAAAGAGTACCTGGGCCTGAAGGACCTGCTGATGTTCCTGGAGGTGGAGCAGGGCATGGAGGGGGTGACGGAGGAGAAGTGCTTGGAGATCGTCGGCAAGTACGAGCCCTCCAAGGAGGGCCGGGAGAAGGGCTACCTGGCCATCGACGGCTTCACGCGCTACCTGCTCTCTGCCGACTGCTCCATCTTCGACCCGCAGCACCGCAAGGTGTGCCAGGACATGGCGCAGCCGCTCTCCCACTACTACATCAGCTCTGCCCACAGCGCCTGCCTGCTGGAGGACAACTTCTGGGGCCGCTCCGACATCAGCGGCTACATCAGCGCGCTGGGCCTGGGCTGCCGCAGCATTGAGCTGGTGCTATGGGACGGCCCCGAGGGCGAGCCCGTGGTCTACACCAGCCCCTCGGCTGCCTCCTGCGTGCCCTTCCGTGCCGTGGTGGGGTTGATCGACCAGCACGCCTTCGCCGCCTCCGCCTACCCCCTCATCCTCTGCCTGGTGGTCCGCTGCTCGGCTGCCCAGCAGCGTCTCGCCGCTCAGTGCCTGCGCAAGACCCTGGGGGAGAAGCTGTACCTGGAGCCGCCCAACCCCTCCGCGTCCTACCTGCCCTCCCCGGAGCAGCTCAAGGGCCGCATCCTCATCAAGGGCAAGAAGCTGCCGCCGGGCTGCGAGGACAGCGAGGGGGAGGTGTCGGACGAGGAGGAGGGCTGGGAGCTGGCGCGGCGGCTGGGCCAGGAGGAGCGGGAGGTGCCGGAGGGAGGAGGTCCGCGGCGGGTGCGCCTCAGCCGAGAGCTCTCGGAGCTGGTGAGCCTCTGCCAGGCCGTCCCCTTCCAGGACTTCGAGAGCTCGCGGCGCGGGCAGCGCTACTGGGAGATGTGCTCCTTCAGTGAGGTGGAGGCGGGACGCTTCGCCAACGAGTGCCCGGCCGAGCTGGTGAGCTACAACAAGCGATTCCTCTCCCGCGTCTACCCCAGCCCCATGCGCATCGACGCCAGCAACATGAACCCCCAGGACTTCTGGAAGTGCGGCTGCCAGATGGTGGCCATGAACTACCAGACGCCAGGGCTCATGATGGACCTGAACGCAGGCTGGTTCCGGCAGAACGGGGCCTGTGGCTACGTCCTCCGCCCCGCCATCATGCGGGAGGAGGTCTCCTACTTCAGTGCCAACGCCAAGGACTCCTTGCCCGGGGTGCCTGCCCAACTCCTGCACCTCAAGGTCATCAGCGGGCAGAACCTGCCCAAGCCCAAGGGCTCGGGGGCCAAGGGGGAGGTGGTGGAGCCCTACGTCTGCGCTGAGATCCACGGCATCCCGGCCGACTGCGCTGAGCACCGCACCAAGACGGCCCTGCAGAGTGGGGACAACCCCGTCTTCGATGAGAGCCTGGAGTTCCAGATCAACCTGCCAGAGCTGGCCGTCCTGCGCTTCGTTGTGCTGGATGACGACTACATTGGGGACGAGTTCATCGCCCAGTACACCATCCCCTTCGAGTGCTTGCAACCGGGCTACCGCCACGTCCCCCTTCAGTCCCTGGCCGGGGAGCCCCTGCCCCATGCCACCCTCTTCGTGCACGTGGCCATCACCGACCGCCGCGGCGGGGGCAAGGGGCACCGTCGGGGGCTGGCGGGGCGCCGGGGCCGCCGAGTACGGGAGTACACCTCCACCAAGGCCACCGGCATCAAGGCCATCGACGAGGTCTTCCGGACGGCCACGCAGCCACTGCGGGAGGCCACTGACCTGCGGGAGAACGTGCAGGTACCGACCCCACAGAGGCACTGGGGAACCTACTTGTGTTGGGCGGCAGGAGAGGGCTGGGCTGGCAGCCGTCGGGAGCCCAGGTGTCCCCCAGGGGTGTGGGTGAGCGACCTCATCCGGGTCACAGAACTGGGGGTAACGGGGCTGTTTCCAGCTGGGGAGCTCCTGGGGGCCCTCCAGGGCTGAGCCCTGATGCCAGTCTCTGCCCACAGAACGCGCTGGTCTCCTTCAAGGAGCTGTGCGGGCTGACGCCGGCTGCCAACATGAAGCAGTGCATCCTGACGGTGGCCACGTGGCTGCTGCACAGCGACAGCGTGCCCAGTGTCACCCTAAACCTAGCGGAGAAGTACCCCCCCATGGAGGCCAGGGGCCCCATCCCTGACCTGCTGCGCAAGGTCCTCACTGCCTATGAGACGGTAAGTGCCATCCCACCAGGGCTTGGCTCCTTGAGGGGATGTTCCGTGTCACTGGGACCACCGCCCTGCACGCAGTGGGAACCCCGAATGCGCTGCACCCAGCCCGGTGTGGGATGGCAGGGGGCCATGGAGGGGGTTGCCCAGGGAGGAGTCTTGTCAAGGCGCAGGCTCCCAGCTCAGTACAAGCGCCGGGACCTCACAGCCCCCTGCGCCGGGGTGGCTGGCGGGAGAAATCCCGTTAATATCTGGGGCCGCTTCCTTCCTTTGTGTTGGAGGGGACGTGGCCGCCGTCCAGGCGCTGCTCACACCACACCTGGCTGGGTGAGGAGGGACAGACTCCGGCCTGAGCCCCTTCTCCCCATCTGCTCTGCCGGGGGGTGCCCAGCTCCTCACACCGCCCCTCTCCCCAGATGATCCAGACCAGCCGGACGCTGATCGAGTCCGCAGACACGGTGTACGGCAAGCTGATCCAGGCGCAGCAGGCAGGTGGGTCCCGGGGAGGGGAGGACAGTTGGGAGACTGGCACCGGGAGAGGGTGCTGAGTGGGTGGGCTGCAGAGGCTGCGCGGGAGGGAGCGGAGCGGAGGAGGCTGATGAGGAAGCAGGGAAGAGTCATTAGCTGCCACACGCCGGAGTATAATTAGCACCAGAAATAACAGACTGGGGCTGATGGTAGAAGTGACAACTGAATGTTTCGACTTCCAAGACACATGGCTGAACCCACACAGGCAGGTGCCGCCGGCTGCCTGCCCCCGGACCCCGTCCTGCCCCCCCGCCCGGCGCTGCTCGAGACCCCCGGCCCCGCGGGGACAGTCCCGGCCATGCTGCGGTGCGCGGGGGGCTGCGGCCACAAGGGCTGGCGGAGCCGGGGAGGGAGGAGGGGGCCTCGCTCCGCCACTCCCCACCGGTGCCAGCCCTGCTGCCCGCAGCCCCTGTTGTTCCCTGCCTGTGCGGGAGCCCGGAAACCTCCCTGAGCTCTCGGGTTTCGGCTCCGCCGCCGCTGCCAGCGCCGGGGGGAAGCGGCAGCGGGGGGGGGGTCACGGCCTGCGGAGGAGCGCACGAGTGGGCCCCTCTGTGCACTGGGGGGTGGCGCAGAGAGGTTCGGGGTGTGCGGCCACCGCTGCCCGCCCCCTCGGGGCGCTGCGGTTCGGGGGCTGCGGCCCCCATCCCCTGCCCGGGGCGCATTCGCCGCAGACGGGCCCCTGCGGAGCCGGCCCGTGCCCGGTGCTGCGGCTGCTGCGGGGTCCGGGAGGTGCCGGGGGGGGGTTGCGGGGTGGGGGCGGGCTGATTGACAGCGCGGGGGCGCGCAGGCTCGCGTGGGAGCCCTCGCGTGGGCCCGGAGCCGGGGCTGCGTCAGGAGGGGGTAAATATAGCCCCGCTCACGAGGACGTCACGCGATGCACGGCGCGGGGGCTCGCGGGGAAGGGGGGAGTGGGGCCGGTGTCCCCGGTCCGAGCCCCCCGGGTGGGTCCCGGTTTCCGGAGCCGCGGCTCTGGGTGACGGTGCCAAAACTGGCGAGGGCCGGGGCCGGGCGCGGTGCGGGGGCTCCGTCCTTCGCGGTGCGAGGGGGTCGGGGCTGCGGGGGCGGTGCGGAGCCCCCCCCCGGTCCGCACCCCCGTGGCGGGGGTGGCCGTGCCCGCGCTGAGCGCGCCCTCCCGGCGCAGGCATGGACTTCCACAAGGAGCTGCACCGCATCGAGGCCAAGGAGGGGCTGCGGGGCCGCAAGCTGCAGAAGGCGCTGGAGAGCTTCGCCTGGAACATCACCGTCCTGAAGGTGAGGGGCGGGGGCGGCCCCGCCCGCCCCGGGGATGCTCCGGCAGCGCGGGGATGGCTCGGCCCCGGCGGGGGGCAGCCCCGGGACCGGCCCCTGACGCCCCGTCCCCGCGCAGGGTCAGGCCGACCTCCTCAAGCACGCCAAGGCGGAGGCGCTGGACAACCTGTGGCAGATCCACAACGCGGGACAGTCCTGCGGCATCGGCAGGAACGGCTCGGCCTCGCCGGAGCCCCACCGGCTGCGCGCCCCTCTGGAGCCCATACCCGAGACGGAAGGAGGCGGCGACGCGGCGTCCTGCTGACCCCGGCCTGGGGCTCGGGGGCCCGGACTGAGCACCCCCTGCCGCAGGCACCGGCGGGGATGCTGGCACCCCGGTGCCTGTGTGCATGTACCCCCAGCCTGCTGCGCCAGACTCCGCTTGCGAGAGCAGTCTCGGGTCTGGACTCCTGCCCCCGGGCCAGGGCTGCAGGTTTTGCAGTCGCCAGCCGTGGGGAAAACCGGCTTGGCAGGAAGGGTCCTGGCTGGTCTCCATCCCCTCTGCAGGGCAGCAGGTCCCTTCTCCTCCCTGGCTTTCTGGGGGTCCCTGCTGTGCAGAGGGGCCAGAAGGCTCTGGGGTGCAGTGGGCGGGGGCCTGGAGGGGCTGCTGCAGACTGGCCTGGGCAGCAAATGTGGCTTCTGACATCAGGGAAAGATCGGGGCTCGTTCCCGGGGATGAGGGGTTCCTGGCACAATTGCCACAGAGCGTTATAAAGAGTGCGAGACCCACCCTGGTGCCTGCTGCTCCCTCCGCACGTCTGAGATGGGGTCGTCAAAGGGGATGGGGGACGGCGCAGGGGACAGGACTATGGCAGCACCAGCTGAGCGCAGGATGACGGCTCTCCACGTCACGGAGCTGCGTGGCTGCCTGGCACCCCTTTGTTTGGGCAGGTAATTAGTCTAATGGGGCCAGGAGGAGCGGATAGTGCGCTGCCACGGTCTGGAGCAGGCCAGCACCTCCCCAGCACTGACCTTCAGCCCCTTTGTGCCGGCCCGGCTGCAGGGCCCGCGGACAATTACAGCCTCATTAGTGCCATGCACCCCAGTCACCAAGCCCGGCTGGTGAGCGCCCGCACAATGAAGAACCACAAATGAGGAGAAAGGCCTGGCCGGTCTCCGAGCTACCGGCCGCAGCACACCCGTGTCTCCCAGAGACCAGCTGCTCCCACCTGGCCCCAGCGGTATTTTTGGCATCACTATTGTGCTGGGCCCTATAAAGTGGCGGGTGGCACAGGGTGCTGCGCTCTCAGCTGCCCAGCAGGACATGCCCCAGCGCTGCTTGGCCACCTGAAGACCTGCGAAAGGATGGAAGTGCCCAACGCCAAGGTGGGGCTGGGAGAGCAGCTGTGGAGGGAGGTTGGGATGTGGGGCCAGGGATCTGGGGGCCTGGGAGGGCCCGGCCAGTTCTTCGGCTGCTCCCTGGGGCTCCCTGGCAATCGAGGGGACTCAGCCCTGCGGGGGGCTCCCCAGGAAATAGCTGGGCACGTGGTGCCTGAGGCACTGAGCGTGGGTGCTCTTGCTGCTTGTCGGTGGCGCTCGGCAGCAAGGGGAGGGCACTTGCTGTGGCTGCCTTGTGCTAGAGCAGTGCGGGTGTGCTGGTGAGGGCACCTACACCTGGCTGCTGGTCAGAGCGTGGGTGGGGGCTGTGGTCACCAGTGCTGGGAGGACACAGGGAGTAGCACTCACAGCTCACCAGGGGGCAAGGTGGTGGCTGTGCCCTACAGCACCAAAGGGTGATGCTCTGGGTGTGGGGACGAGCAGGCAGCACTGCAGTGACCGAGGCAGATGGGAGCTGAGAAACCAGTGGGCATGGCAGGACTGAGGGGCAGCCTTGGGCCCCAGGCCCCCCTCTCCAGCACTGCCGGCCACCCTGCTCTAACGCTGCCTATTGCTCCGGCAGCTCCAGCGAGCTGCCCGCCTCCTGCTCCTTCTCCTGCTCTGCTCCCTGGTCACTGCCCGGCAGAACCTGCCTGAGTGCTGCAGGCAGAAGACCTGCTCCTGCCGCATCTATGACCTCCTGCATGGCATGGGCAACCACGCTGCTGGCATCCTCACGCTGGGCAAGAGGAAGAGCATCCCACCAGCCTTCCAGAGCCGGCTCTACCGTCTGCTGCACAGCTCTGGCAACCACGCCGCGGGCATCCTCACCATGGGCAAGCGTGGCGACCATGCTGGCACTGCCTGCCACAATGCATCAGGCTGTCCCATGGGTGCAGACGTGCAGCCGACACCAGCGCTGCGGGATGCCGATGCCAGCCCTGCTGGTCCCAGGGAGTGCCAGGGACACTCGGCAAAAGACCTGACCAAGAGCCAGGCCCAGGGAGCTGCAAAGAGCTTTTACTGAGAGGAGCGGGGGCAGCGGGAGCAGGGAGGGGATCCCTGGGGGGGCTGGACCCTGGGGACACACACCCGGAGCTCGATGTAAATAGCACTTTTACATACCTCCTCCTGGCCCTGGCCGAGCCTGCTCAGGGCACTGCAGGCACCGCTGGCCTTTTACAATAAACGGTAGCCTCATGTTACCTGGCTCTGCCTCCTCTCTGGGAGGGGGTCGGGAGGCACAGCTCTGCTCTGGCGCAGCTGGCATGATTCATGCTTCCTCTGTGGTGCCTGAGCTGGGACCCAGCTGGATGGGCACAGGACCAGAACCGGGCTGAACTGAGCCTGGACCAGACTGCCCGGGAGCAGAGGGAGTTTGTGAAGCCCCTGAAAGGGCTCGGAGCATCGCCCACCACAGCACCAAGGAGCCTCCAGTGACCATCTCGTGGTCACAGGACCCTGATCTCCATTCCCCCGCCTCTCCCGGTCCCGCACAGGGTGCTGGGAGGTCTCCGGTAGGGTCCTGTCACCCCGGGTGCCCCCCAGCGGGTCCCGCAGGGTACGGCTTTGCCCTGCAGCCCCCGGGCTGAGCCCCGCCCGCGGGGGATGGAGCTGGTGCCCCCGGGCACGCCGGGTCCTGCCCCTTCCACAGCCTTCCCGGGCGCGGGACGGCCGGTGCCTGCCGGTGCCTCCCGGTGCGGCCGGTGCCGGTGCTGAGCGGGTCCCGGCGCCACCAACCCGGTGCTTCCCGGTACAGAGCGACCTGCCCCCGGGTGGGTGTCGGTGCCCGCCGGTGCCGAGGCCCCTCCCGGTGCCGGCGGCGCGCAGGGCCCGGGGCGGGGCGGGGCGGGGGCGGGGCGGGAGCCCCGGGCGGGCCGGGCCGGGCCGAGCCGAGCCGAGATCAGCCCGCGGCGCCGGGGCCGCACCTGCGGAGGGCCCGGGGCGGCGGCGAAGCCCGGCCCCGCGGCCGCGGCCCCGGCGGGACGATGCCGGTGATGAAGGGGCTGCTGGCGCCGCAGAACACCTTCCTCGACACCATCGCCACCCGCTTCGATGGCACACGTAGGGCCGGGGCGGCGGGCACCGGGGGAGGGGGACGCGCTGGGCACGGGCGGGCACGGGCGAGGGTAGGCGCTGCCCCCGGGAGGCGGCCGGGGGAGCCGAAGCTCGGCCGGTACCGCCCCCCCCCCCGCGGCTCGGCGGGACGCCACCACTCACGCCGTCCCGGGGAACCGGGTGCCGCGGGACCCCTCGTGGCCGTGGCCGTGGCCGGGCTGAGTGCCACGGGACCCCCGGGTCCCCCCGCCGGCCTCCCCGCGGCCGCTACCGGCGCCGCCGCGCTCAGCACCAGGGACAGAGCCCGGGCGCGGCGGGAGGGGCGGGGGGGCCCGGCCGGGATCTCCCCGCCCAGGCGGCTCCGGGGGAGCTTTGCCCCGTCCCACACCCGAGCCGTGGACGATCCCGGGCGGGAAGGGGACACGTGTGGGTTGTGCGTGTCCCCGCGGGCGTCGGGGGCAGCCCCGAGCAGTCCCCGGAGCCAGGCTGGCCGGGGTCGCAGCATGTGCCCGTCACCACTGCGGCACACAGCGCTGCCCCACGGGCGGGGGATGGGCCGGGGAAGCCCCGGTGCTGCACAGGCCTGCCCACCCCCCTCCGCTTGCCTGGGGTGACATCCCGGGACAGGCGGGTACCGGAGCGGCGGGTGTTACAGGCGAGTACCGGAGCGGTGGGTGTTGGACGGCGTCGTTGCTCTGGGGCCACGTCCCGTGGCTGGAGGTGCCCCCGGGAGCTAGGCTCCCCTCCGTGTCCATGTGCCGAGGCCGGGGTGGATTAAAGCCCTGGCACGTTGGGGTGGGGATCATGCTGGGGTGCCACGTGCCAGCTCCCAGCACCGCTGGCACCACCAGTCGCCACCCGGGGACAGACTGTGCTCAACGCTGACCCCAGCCCCCCAAGAATCACCTGGAGCAGGGGTCTCACGGGTCAGCTGCCTGTGGGGCTGGACACCTCTCACCTTGCTGAGAAGGACCAGCATTGAAGGTGGCACCGGGAGCCTGCAGCCACCTCCCGCGGCACTGGCAGCAGCCCTGGGGCATGTGTGGGCTCCGAGGAGGGGCTGGCTCCTGGCCTCGTGTGATGCAGGGTATCCCAACCAACACAGGGTGAGGTTTGCCCACAGGACTCTCATTTGGGACATTATCTGAGGAGGCAGCCAGCCCCTCGAGCCATCTCCAGCTCAGACCAAGCTGCGCCAGAGGTGCCAGGGTAGAGCTGTGTGTGTCTGGTGCTGGACATCCTACCGCCGGACATCCTACCGTTGTCCCTCTGCAGGGGCAGGAGCTCCCTAGGGCTGGACCTGGCTCTACGAGGAAAAGGGTCTCCAGGGGAGCTGCCTGCAGCACTCGGACCCTGAGAATTTGCCCCACAGCATCCTGCCTTCAGCTGTGCCAACCCGCCTCCCAGGCAGGCACTTTTAAACAGCTCTGGCTTTTCGGGTTTGATGTGTCTCTTATCGGCTTTATCTGCCATGGAGAGGGGCTTTAGCTGCAGTGATACGCTGTGTGAGTTAACCCTGCCTCTCCCAGGCAGCTGCCATCTGCTGGGCCCGAGGGTGCCCATCCAGACAACCTGGCCACCGTGGGAAGGGGCTGCCGAGGTCCCCCAAGGCCGCATCCCCCCTCCCTCGGCAGAGCTGCTCCCAAACACAAGTCCTTTTTTTTCCTTCTCTAATAACACATCCTGGACAATGCCATAATCCTGGCTCCCCAGAGCCAAAATCTGGCCTTAGTCACAGCTTCAAGCTATTTTTGCTTCTCCAAGCTAATCCTGGGCTGAGCTGTGCTGTGGTGGCCCCGCAGCACCCCCATCGCACTGGGGCTGCCTGGAGCTGCCATCCCCTCCTTTCCCCAACCTTCTCCGCCCTTGCCTTGCCACAGCTTCACTCGCAGTGTTCGGGTGCTGTAACGTGCTGCGTGCTGCCCTCCCTTGCTGCAAGAGGGTACAGACCACTTCTGCCTGCTCCTGGTGCTGGGGATGTGGGGGTGCAGGGGTGCTGGGCTGGGGACTCGCAGGCTGGACATGATGTTGGGGCTGGGGACACCCCGGTCTGCCCTCGCTGGCTGCAAGCACACCCCACTTCCTTGGCCATCTGTCTTGCTGACGCAGATCCTGTGGTGAGGAGCTGCTGTGGCCTCAGGGGCAGAGCCTCTGCCCAGCCCGCATTTGGGGGGCTGCAGAGCAAAAGAGGTTGCTCTGCAGCTGGGCAGGGCACGAGGCTGGCAAGGACCTTTCTCTGTCTGCTGCCACCTCCCTGTGGGGCAGGGGTGATGCTGGGGGGCTCCGCATGCTGTTGCAGACCAAGGATTCCCCTTCACCTCTGGCTTGTAACAGCTCTGTGGAGGTCCTCAACTCACCCCAGGCTCGCGGCTTTCTTCCCACCCTCCTGGCAGGTGCCGTGTCTGGCGCTGGTGGTCCCAGCATTGCAGCCGGGTGCCTCTGGGCTGGCAGCGCCCAGCTAAGCTGCCTGAGCCCTGGCGGGAGATGGGAGCGGCAGATGGCGAGGGGGAGGCGTGGATCGCCGCGCTCGGCATCGCATCTCTGGCAATGGGAGCCAGGAGCTGGATCCGGGCACTTTCCCGGGCACGCGGCTGGGGTCCTGCCCAGGATGGGGCCTCGGAGGCGGCAGGGCAGGGGATGAGCGAGCCCAGGGGACAGACGGACAGAGACCTGGCTCTGCTTCCCAGAGGGGCCCATGGGGGGTCGGGAGGGCTAGGCTTCCCTCCGTGCCCCCCAGGGTGGCCCCGAGCCCTCAGGGGTGGTTGTGTCTCCTTTCAGACAGCAACTTCATCCTGGCCAACGCGCAGGTCCGCCGCGGCTTCCCCATCGTCTACTGCTCCGACGGCTTCTGTGACCTCACCGGCTTCGCCCGCACCGAGGTCATGCAGAAGAACTGCAGCTGCCGCTTCCTCTATGGGGCCGAGACCAGTGAGCCTGTCCTGCAGCGCATTGAGAAGGTGCTGGATGGCAGGCAGGAGTACCAGACTGAGGTCTGCTTCTACAAGAAGGGTGGTGAGTGGTGCAAGGGGCTGGGCCCTCGCCCGTGGCTCTGGCTGGAACTCCGCCCGGGATGAAGACACTGAGCAGCGCGGGAGCTGTCCTGCCTTCACCACCCTTCTCTTCCACCCAGGAACTGCCTTCTGGTGCCTGCTGGACATCATGCCCATCAAGAATGAGAAGGGGGAGGTGGTGCTCTTCCTTTTCTCCTTCAAGGACATCACAGAGAGCCGGGGCAGGAGCCACCTGGGTGACAAGAAGGAGGGTGAGCCGTGGCTGTGGGGTGAGGATGGGATTCGGGGAGCAGTGTGTGCAGTGGGCACGTGGCAAAAGGGCTCCCAGGTCCCTGCCGGGTCCTGCCTTTGCACAGCTGTGCAATGAAGGGTGCCCAAAGCAGCCTCTGCCCTGTGGGACCAGCCATGGCACCATGCTCCCACCAACGCAGAATGTCTTGTCCACCACAGAGAAACAGAGGAGCAAGAAGCCCGGGAGCTCACACCTGCAGGCAGCGCGGAGGCAGAGCCGGACGGTGGTGCACCGGCTTGGCAGCCAGTTTGCCCGGAGGGACCGCAGCGAGATGAAAATCAACCGCGTAAGGACCTGAGGGAGCCCTCAGCTTCTCTCAGTGCCTCCAGGGCGGGGGCTGCGGGCGCTGGCAGTGCTCCAGCTCCCCTCGGCCAGCCTCGCAGCAGGTTGCTGTTCCCATGTGTGCACCTCACTGGCCTCCCCAGGCACCAAAATGCCCCCCACCCCCTGCAGCTGCACCGCGGTGCAGGCTGTTGGCAGTGGGAGGGAGACCAGTGGGTGCCCAGAGTTCGCCATGGGGAGAACAGATCCTCTGGCAGCTCTCACAGGGCTGTGTCTCTCCTCACATGTTAGCTGTCAGGAAAATCCAGCCGCTCTCTCGTAGCACAGCACAGTCAGCCCCAGGGGAGCACCGCCGTTGTTACCAGGCTGCGGCAGCCGCGGCTGTGCCACCAGTGGGGCTTCCAGCAGCACCAGGGACCCGTGTCGGCTCTGTGCCAGCTCATTCACGTGGCTGCAGGGTCCCCTCCGGGCATGGCCACAGCGACAGGCACTGCTTGCAGCTGTGGGGCTGAAGCCGGGGTCTGTCACCAGCCAAGAGCGGCCGGGGACCCAGAGCTGGCAAGCAAGCAAAGGGTTTTAGTGTGCCCATCTTGAATTTTGGGGGCTGGGGTGGGATGGACTTGGCTCCCGCCTCGCTCATGCTGGGCTCTCACTGTCCCCAGCAGCACTGTGTCCCTGCAGAGGGTGGCTCTACCCCAGCACGCGAATTGGCACCTGAGAGGGTTCTGGGCAGCAGCTGGCAGTGCCCGTGGATTACTGTTAATAGCATTAACACAGCGTTAATTTGTGTGCCGTAATCGGGCATCCTGTGCCCATCTCTGAGGGTGACCTCGGTGCAGCCCATGTGCCCCACTGGAACTGCGTGCCCATCACTCTGGTGTCAGGGGATGTAAGCCAGCCTGGCAGGTTTTGAGGGGGTGGCGGGGGCCACCACCCCTCGTGCAGGATGGCCCCTGCACCGTCTTGTGCTACTCTGCCGCTTGTTCCCCCAGAACGTGTTTGAGAACAAGCCGTCGGTCCCCGAGTACAAAGTGGCCTCGGTGCAGAAGTCCCGCTTCATCCTCCTCCACTACAGCATCTTCAAGGCCCTCTGGGACTGGCTGATCCTGTTGGCCACCTTCTACGTGGCCATCACGGTCCCCTACAACGTCTGCTTCACCGGCACTGAGGACAACCTCTCAGCCTCCCGCAGCACCATCGTCAGCGACATCACCGTGGAGATGCTCTTCATCCTGGGTAGGTCCGTGCCCGGGTGAGCACCTGTCTGGGCCAGGGGGCACAGCTGCAGACCCCGTCCCAGCTCCCCAGTGCAGCGTGGTGAGGGTGGTCCTGCTCTCCCCGGGGCAGACATCATCCTGAATTTCCGGACGACGTACGTGAGCCAGTCGGGCCAGGTGGTGTACGACCCCCGCTCCATTTGCATCCACTACGTGGCCACCTGGTTCTTCGTGGACCTGATCGCCGCCCTGCCCTTCGATCTGCTCTATGTCTTCAACGTGACCGTGGTGAGTGCCACTGGCGCCGCGGGCAGGGGGCGGTGGGGGCCAGCCCTTTTTGCAGGGATCCGCTCCTCACCCGCCCGTCTGCGAGGGGAAGCGGTGATGGCAGCTATAGGGGGAAGCGGTGACGGCAGCTATAGAGGGAAACCTCCCACGCGTCTTAATTTAACCAGAGGCTGCCACAAAAGACAGCAACTGCTGAGGCACCGCTCCAGGAGCTGCAGGCGGGCGACTGCCCAGCACCCAGCACACCAGGGCTCTGCCCAGGGTACAGAGCAGCTCTGAGCTGCTCCGCACCCGCGTGCAAACACCCTGTGCCCCTACACCCAGCCACAGCGAGGGGCACTGGCCTGTCACCCACACGGGCAGGGGTGCTAGGGAACACACCGGTGACAAGGGTAGGTCCTGGCCAGAGCTGCCCGCTGGTAGCAAAGCCACTGCTGCCTGTTCCCCCTGTGGCTGGTCACCACCACCCACCTCTCCAGCACCCCAAGTCTCCCAGGGTGAGTCAATATGACCCCCGGCTGCCTGCTGGGTGCTGGGCATGGTGGTGGAAAGTTACTTAGGGACAAGCCCTGACCCATCTGGCAGCTGCAGGGGGTGGTGAAGGGTCCTGCCCCGGGGGGAGGTGGTGGGGGTCCCTCCCCACCCCTGCCTGCAGCTCCTTCATGTTCACCCGCCTTCGCTGCTCCCCAGACCTCGCTGGTTCACCTGCTGAAGACGGTGCGGCTGCTGCGGCTGCTGCGGCTGCTGCAGAAGCTGGACCGGTACTCGCAGTACAGCGCCATGGTGCTCACCCTGCTCATGTCCATGTTCGCGCTGCTGGCCCACTGGATGGCCTGCATCTGGTACGTCATCGGGCGCAAGGAGCTGGAGAGCAACGACCCCCGGACCTGGGACATCGGTGAGGGGGCTGCCCTCACCTAGGACACCTGGCCTGCCCCATGCCCTGGCCGGGGGAGCAGGCAGAGGTGGTCCCATGGGGTGGGCAGCGGCAGGGGCTGCAGCCCTTCAGCCGGTCCTACCTGCGGAGCGAGGCCAGGGCAGAGACGGGAGCCCCTGAGCCAGCACTAACCCCTGGCTGTGCTTGACAGGCTGGCTGCACGAGCTGGGCAAGAGGCTGGAGGCTCCCTACATCAACAACTCGATGGGGGGCCCCTCCATCCGCAGCGCCTACATCGCCTCCCTCTACTTCACCCTCAGCAGCCTGACCAGCGTGGGCTTCGGCAACGTCTGTGCCAACACCGACACCGAGAAGATCTTCTCCATCTGCACCATGCTCATTGGGGGTGAGGCGGGGAGCGGGGCAGGGCTTGGGGGGCTTCCCCTGCGGCTGCCGAAGCAGCAGGTGTGGCAGGTGCCGGGGCAGGGCTCTGCGGGGAGGTGATGAACACGTGTGCCCTGTGGGACAGCCCAGGGGCTGAGGTGAGGGGAGAAGCCACCCATGCTGCATCCCTCAGCCTCACATCGCCGGTGGGGGCAGCCCCCAGCCAGCCCTTTGGTGGGCCTGACGCTGCCTCCCGGCCCCCAGCGCTGATGCACGCCGTCGTCTTCGGCAATGTCACGGCCATCATCCAGCGGATGTACTCGCGCCGCTCGCTCTATCACACCCGCATGAAAGACCTCAAGGACTTCATCCGCGTCCACCGCCTGCCACAGCAGCTCAAGCAGCGGATGCTGGAGTACTTCCAGACCACCTGGTCTGTGAACAACGGCATCGATGCGAACGAGGTAGCCCCCTCCGGCCCCTCGCCCTGTGCCCTGCGTGGAGGTGATGGGGCTGGTGGGGCTCGCTATGAGTGCAAGCGTGTGTGTGTGTGTGTGTGTTTGTGCACACGCACATGACCGTGCTCTATTGCTGGAGGGGCCAGCGTTGTGTGCCAGGTCTGGGGTAGTCTCTCGCCAGTGTGGGGAGCGGGACAGGCACGTGGAGCAGTGGCAGCCCATCACCGTGGCCAGAGCTGTCCTGCCTTTGCCAGCTGGGACCACTGGGCTCTGCCGGGGCAGCTGAGTGAGGGATGCCCCACACCAGAGGGGCTCTATCCTTGGGGGCTGTTGGGCTGAGGGAAGGTTGGTCCCTGCCACCCGCAGCCCAGTGCCTCGGCCCCGCTCTCCCCAGCTACTACACGACTTCCCCGACGAGCTGCGCGCTGACGTGGCCATGCACCTCAACAAGGACATCCTGCAGCTGCCCATCTTCGAGACGGCCAGCCGGGGCTGCCTCCGCTCTCTCTCGCTCCACATCAAGACCTCGTTCTGCGCCCCGGGGGAGTACCTGCTGCGCCAGGGTGATGCGCTGCAGGCCAACTACTTCGTCTGCTCTGGCTCCCTTGAGGTGCTGAAGGATGACGTGGTCCTGGCCATCCTGGGTGAGGGCAGGCGGCGTGGGCTCTCCCCCAGCCCCTTCTGCTGCCCGGCCAGGTGAGGGCCCGGGGGCTCGTGCCACTAGCCCACCCCAGTCCCCTCCCGCAGGCAAAGGGGATTTGATCGGAGCCGACCTGTGCAGCATGGACCGGGTGATCAAGACCAATGCGGATGTGAAAGCGCTGACCTACTGCGACCTGCAGTACATCGGGCTGCGGGGGCTCTGTGAGGTGCTGCAGCTCTACCCTGAGTACGCCAGCAAGTTCACGGCGGACATCCACCAGGACCTGACCTTCAACCTGCGGGAGGGCAGCGAGATGGAGGTGGGTGCGTGTCCTCCCTCACAGGCCCCCCTCCCATCCTTGCAGCCCCGGAGACAGGAGCGGAGCTGGGGCTCTGCACGGCCGCAGAAGGGGAGTTTGTCAGCTCCTTGCTCGCGGTCCCCAGGCTCCAAGACTGAGCCTGGGGTGGGGGCTGCAGCTGTGCCACCCTGGCCGTGCAGGTACCTGCTCTGGCTTCTCTTGGCTCCACGCAAGCTGGGGAATTAGAAAAAAAGAGCATTTGCAATGCGGGAGGCTGCGGTGGATGGGCGGATGGCTTGGAACTCGGGGTGAAGGAGACTGGGGGGCACCGCGGGACAGGCAGCCAGAGCACAGCCCCCCTGGGCGCGCGGGAGGCAGCACCGGGGGCTGCCAGGTTTAGTCACGCTGCCAACTCCGGGTGCCGGGGGGATGTTCTGCTGCAGAAATAGCTCTGCAGCACTTTTCCTCCCCCGTCTCTGCTGCTGGTGCCACATTAGCACCAGCGGCTGGGGGCTCTTCCAGCACATATTGCCCCCCTCTCGCTGGTACCCACAGCCCCCAGGCCCTGTAGCGACGGGGCAGGAGATCGCTCTCTAGATCCCAAATGGCCCCACCAAAACCCAGCGTGGCCATTGCCCGGGAGAGGCATAGATAAACAAGAGTGCAAATGGCTCTCCAGGTCCCGTAGGAGCTCTGTGCACCCTCCTCTGGCCGGCAGCACGCTGTCGGCAGGGCTGCTGCTCCGGTGGCTGAGCTGGGGCTGGGATTTGGGGCACAGCCTCAGCTCCAGCTCAGGACACACTGAGATCAGGCAGCTCATCAGTATCACAACAGCAGCAGAGGGTGAGGAGCGGGCGGGGTCTGCAGGGGCCGTGCTGGGACTGATAGGGCTGCGGGGAGGTTTGGTCATCTGAGGGAGGACCGAGAGGCCAGGAGGGCTGCGTGCCGAGGTGGGGAGCGGGTGGGTGCATGCCTGCGGCCGGTCACCACGGAGCCGTGCGGGGGTCCCCTGTGCTGCTGAACCCGCACCAACTGCTCTCCCCGCAGGGGCTCTGCCGCTACTCCCGATCTCCGCGGCTGTCGCAGGCATCGCAGGTTTGTGGCACGCTGTGGGGACGGGCAGGGGACACGCGGGGCAGGGGTGGCCCTGCCCGGCCTTGACACCTGTACAGGGACCAGCCCTGACCTCCCTGTGCCCACTCGCAGCCCCGTCCGGAGAGCGGTGCCGCTCCGGAGAAGCCCCTTCCCTCCATCCTGGAGGACGAGGAGGATTCCGACGAGGTCTTCCAGCACTCGCCCACCACCATCACCCGCCGCAAGCTGCTGCTGCCCCAGCTGAGCAGTCCGGCGCGCCGCGACTCCCTGAGCAGCCTCCTGGGTGATGAGCTGTGCCAGATCTCAGCCCTGCGGCGCAACTGCCGCTCGCCGGCCCGCTGCAGCCGGGGCCGCAGCCCCTCGCCGCAGTGCCGGAGGGACGCTCAGCCCCCGGAGCGGGAGGGTGGCACTGGCAGGAGGCCGGCCAAGCTCCTCATCCCCTCCCTGCACGCCTACGGCCCCCCGGACCTCAGCCCCAGGTAAGGCTGGGACACGCCAGTGGCTCGTCCCGCCGCGGCTGCAGGTTTGTGCCGGGCGGGCAGCCTTCCCGGGGGGCCGCGGGGAATGGTGGTAGAGGGGCACGAGGGCGTCCTCACGCCCTCCCTGCCCTAGAGTCGTGGATGGGATTGAAGACAACGGGGGCACGTCAGAGCCACAAACTTTCTGCTTCAACGTGGACCCCCCGCTGCAGAGCGCGGCGAGGGACTCCCCCACGTCAGGTACCCCCGGCGGCCGCCCGCGGGAGCCAGGGGCGCTGCCCGCGGGGCCGGGGGGCTCGGGGAGCCCCCCACCACCGGCCGTGTCTTCGCCAGCAGGGACCGACGTGGGCGGCCCAGCGCTGGCCGTGGAAGCCGAGGAGATAAAGCAGAACATCAGGAGGCTCAACCAGGAGGTGCGGCGGGGGCCGGGGCCGGGCGGTGTCCCCGGGGGCGGTGTCCCCGGGGGCAGCCCCCCCTGCAGCGCTCACCGCCCTCCCTCCCGTTTCAGATCAACCACCTCAACCAGGAGGTTTCGCACCTCAGCCGGGAGCTGCAGCGCATGATGGAGCTGCTCCAGGGCCGCCTGGGCGCCGCGCAGCCCCCCGCCTGCCCCCACCGCCCGCCCGCCGCCGCCCCGCCGCCCCCCCGGCCCTCGCCGCCCGCCGCCCCGCTGCCCCCCTCGCCGCCGCCCGCGCCCCCCAGCTCCCGCAGCTCCCCGTCCGCCAGCCCCCGGGCCAAGCGCTGCCCCGTCCGCAGCCGCTCGGCTCACGCCAGCCCCGCCGTGCCCCCCTGGGCGGGCGCCGAGGGGCCGTGCCTGCTGCGGGGGGGCGCCCCGGGCCCCGACCCCCGCCGGGGCTCGGACTCGCAGCCCCTCCCGCTGCCGCCCCGCTCCGCCCACTCCTTCCCCGGCTGCTCGGCCGGCGGGCGGGTCCGCGCCCACCCGCAGCCGCGCCCCGGCTCCGCCAGCTCGCACTGACCCCGCGGGCACCGGGGCGGCGGCGGCGGGGGCGGGGGGGGAACCCTCGCTCCGCGGAGGCGCCTCGTCCCGGGGAGCCCTCGCCCGCCGCCCCGCTCTGCCCTCCTCGCCGCCGGGGAGCCGCCAGCTCCGTCCTCCTCCCGGTCGCCGGGCCGGGGGGCACCGGGGCAGCGGCGGGGGGAGCCCCCGGGAGCCCCCCCCCCCCCCCCCCCCCCGTGCGGCGCAGGCCCGGCCCGACACCAGCAGGGATTTTGATACGGTTTTGTACTCTTTGCCCACGGGGTCTTTTTTACAACCAGGCCGGGCCCGACAGCTCCTCCCGAGGCCCCGCCGTGCCCGGCAGCGCTGCCCCGCGGGGCCGGTTGGGACGCCCGGCGGGGGGGTCTCCGGGGGGTGCCCCGGCGCGGGCGGGGGGTCACGGCTGTCCCCGCTCGGTGTCGTTCCGCCCAGCCCCGCTACCCCCCCCCCCCGTCCCCGCCCTGCGCGTCCCGCCCCAACGGGAAATAAAGGCTCTATTTTTCCAGCCCGGCTCCGGGTCCATCTCTGCTCCGGGACCCCCCTTCCCGCCCCGCCGGGCGCCCCCTTCTCCCCCGGGACTACAACTCCCAGCGCCCCCCGCGGCCGGCGCGCAGTGACGTCACGCCACGCGGATCACGTGACTCGGGGAGTCCGCCAGGGGGCGGAGACTTTGCGGGGCGGGGGGAGGATGATTGGCAGTTATCTCCGCCTGTGGCCGGCGGGCTGGGAGCGGAAAAGGTGGGTGTATCCGGAAGCGGAACCGGTAAAGGCGGAAGTGAGGGCCGGAGCCTGCGAGACTCACCTGCGGCGGGGGCGCGGCGCTGCGGGCGGTGAGCGGGGCCGGGGGCCGGGGCCGTCCCGTCCCCCCGCGGGGGTCCGGTCGGGCGGTGCCTGGCCTGGGGGAGCCCGCCCGGTGGAGGGAGGCAGCCGGGCGGCGCCGCTCCGGGCGTCCCGCGGCGGGGCCGGGGGGCCGTTCCGCCGAGCGGGGCGAGGCCGCGGGTGCGTGAGCCCGGGTCCGGAGCGAGCGGCGGGGCCGGGCCGACCCTCGCCTCCCTTCGCCGGTCCCGCCGGTGCCGGGGCGAGGCGGGGAGCGGCCCTGTCGCGGTGCTCTGGCGGGCCCCGGCCTTGCGGAGCGCGGCGCCGGTGTCGCGGCGCGCTGTGGGCAGGGACGGGGCTCGGCGGCTCCGCGGCGATGCTCCCCTGCTGCGGAGAGCGCCGCGTCTGGGCCCCGGAGCCCCGGGCTCGCTCCCCCCCCCCCGGGCGGCCCCGCGTGAGCAGGACCCGGCTGTCGGGTGCCGGCTCTGCCCCGTGCTGCTCCCCAGCTCCTTCGTCTCGTTTGTAGCCACGAGTGAAAGTTCGGTGGGGCCGGGGAAGGCGTGGCGGGGGTGAGGGTGGAAGGGGTGTAGCGTGGTGCAGCTGCTGGGGTGGGAACAGGAGCTCTAGAAGTCTGAAAGCCCAACCAGGTTCCGAGTAGAGAGCTGCCTAAACGAAGGATGTGGCTTTATCTGCCGAAAATAGGTTCTGGTGGAATGGGGGGGACTCTTCTGGATTGCTGCTGGTGACAAACAGCCCCTGTGTCCCCAAGGGGCCTTCACGAAGTGAAATGTGCAGCGCTGTTGGCTCTTGTGTGAGCCACGAAGTCTGTGAGAAGTTTTGTGGCTTGTTTGGGAGGAGACCCAGACGTGCTGAGGCGTGAGGCTGCCCTTGGATCTGCGGCGCGGTGGGAGAGAGCGGTGGGTGAGCTCAGAGCAGGCTCGGTGCGTGACTCTGCGAGGGCTGATGGTGCAGGAGCAGCGGGTTTGTCGTGCTAAATCCCGTAAAAGCTGCTTGGACCTCGGTCCTGGTGCTGCTGGGACTCCTGAGGCTGGGCGGGGGCTCCCGGGAGCTGTGATGGTCGTGGCTGCTCTCTGCCAACCAGGGGTGGCTCTCACGTAACTTGGTCTGCCAGCGGGGCCGAGCGCAGCGGGGACCCTCTCGCCGCCGACCTTTAGCTTGTGGCCTTCGTGTGCGGCTGTCGGAGCCCTGACCTTGGCCGCTCCCGGGAGCGTAAGGGAGTCGGAGGGAAGAGCGAGCGCTGAGGTACTATTTTAAGTCTTGTGGAACAACTTGCATCCGCTATTCTTAGCGTTTTGTGTGGTGGGTCAACGCAAACTTGAGCTGCCCTGCTCCTGGCATGACAGCGATCCTGCTTGGCGCTGAGCTGGGAGTCCTGAGCCTGCTCTGAAGCCTGGTTGAGACCAGAAAAAGAAAGATGCTTCTGATTCACGTCGGCCTGGCACGCCACGCTGTCTGACTGAACTTTCTTGGAATATCACATTAGTGTTCACTGGTGCCTTGGCTCAGTCTTTTGCATTTTTTTAGCTTACCTGGATCATGAGGTGAAAGGACTGTGGCTGCAAAGGGTGGAGAGTTCAGGCCAGTGTGTGTCAGAAGCTGGAGGCTGATGTGGGTCTTGGTGCATTCTTGGAGTGGGGAGAGCAGGTGAAGCCCAGGTCTGTGTGGACCTGTAGGGTTCAGAAAACTGATGCTTAGATTCAGTAACTGGTTCTCAGTGCTGGAATCATCTCAGGCTTGAGTCTCAGCACTTTGTCTGAGCAGTCAGCTGCTTTCGTGGCAGAGATCTACCTCTGGAGGCAATCCTCCCCTCCGAGACACTGTAGGCTAACTGAGGTGGCGTTTGTTGTAGGACAGATAGTGCCAGGCTGTGCAGGGCCCTCCAGGCTGTTGAAGTGATGCCCATACCCCGCTCGGCGAGGGAGCAGCACTGGCACCTTGAAACGGGGCTCCTGAGGAGGGTCTAACTGCCAGAGAGCAGTAGGGGAAGGCTCGCTTGGTGTGTGGACGCGAACATGCCAAAATAAATGATTTGTCTGGCTTCACTATGAAAACTGTTGGGTTTGGGTCCCCTTGCTTTGCTAGCGAAACCAGTAATGGATCGGGCAGTGTCTGACACAGAACTGTTCAGGAACACGTTTGTACTTTGCGTGCTTGGCCGAACGTAGTTGTTGTGTGGAGAAGAGGAGTCGCCTCCGTTGCAGCAGAACTCTCCTGCCTCTGAGGAGGGGTCGGCTCTGGGACTGCTCTGGGCCCTGCTGGCTGTCCCCTCTCCATCCAGACTTCTCGAGGTGCTGCCTGGCGGGCGGGGGTGGCCGTGGCATCTCCCTGGGAAGGGAGCGGAGAGGATGCAGAGTCCCGCAGACGCAGGAAATGAAATGGGAACGCTTCTAGTGCAGTGGGTGTAGCCCAGAGTATTTTGGTCAGCTACTTGGAGGAGGGTAGAGCGTAGAAGTGCGGAGTCAGCTGTTTTCTTCCCTTGGGGTATGAAGTTTGAAGTCCTCTTATGCAAGTTCTGTTAAGTTCTCAGACTAACACTATGAAAACACTCCAAGTGCTAGCCAGGAACAGTGAACCTTCCTGGAATGACAGTATCAGGGAAGAATAAAGCTTCATCTAAATCCTAAAGGGAAGGCTTTCCTCCCCTGGAGCACGGGAACAAACTGCTGGAGTAGTTCTACGTAAACAGATAAGAAAACACTGGTTTTCATGTTTGCTTTGATTTGGTGGAGCTCCAAATAAGGAGCTGCTAAAGGGAAGAGACCTTTGTGTAGTCTGGAAAAGATAGCGTGAAGGTCACGGATTCTTTCGCCGTGAAGATGGGAGTTTTCTGCCTTGTGTTGTTGATGATCTTGCCTTCTTGTTCACAGACCAGTCGGGTTTGAGCGCTCCGGACGTGAGTTCTGGTGCCAGGCCACTCGCTTTCCTGACACGCGAGGGCCCGGCAGCAGAAGCAGCAGCACACCTCAGCCTGGCCTCGCTGTCCCTTTCTGTGTCCCGCGGTGGGGATCCAACAGGACGCCAAGTGCAGTTTTAAAAGCAATTAGTCATGCTGTTCTGCAGAATTAAAACCCCCGCTGGATTAGCCGTGGAACTTCCTTGTGCTGCCAGTGTGACCAACATGCTAATAGCTCCTACTGCCGGTACCTATTCAGCTCCGAGTATAAAAAACTGTAGCTCCAAGGTAGCAGCAGTAGGTGTGATCTCTTCTTACCTCCTGAGGCTTCTCCAGGAGCTCCTGGTAAGCGATAACGGCTTAAACCTGGGAAACCTGCCTGAGGGGCTGTGGAGGGGGTTGCACTGGCTAGAAGAAGATTGCTGCCTCCCTCTGGCCCGGGTGCTGCCCTCCTTGACTCAGTCACGCAGGCTGTGATCTTTGCCTCCTCTTCCACTGAGTTGGGTCAGCTCTGTGGGGTGTACGAGTGTTCCTTGCGGATTCCTCGCAGCCTGGGAGCTGGCTTGCCAGCCCGGGCAGGGGACACCGGCAAGTGAGGTTTAGTCTCAAGCTGAGCAGGAGCTTTCTGTCTCTAACAACGTGCTCAGAGTTGATCTGAGCTTGTGCCGAGCCTGTCGTGGGGTGCTGCGCTGCCTCTCCAGATCAGCCCCTCAGCCTGACCACACCGGCTCGGCGCTGAGCCTGTCGGCGGGGCCCGAGGAGGAGCAGGAGCTTGGCCTTCATTGCGATTTCTTCTCTGGGGTTTGTCTTGCCTGAAGGGCTTTGTTCCTCTGGCTTCAGAGACGACTGAAGATGTCTCCACTTCTCTGCTTGGCACCTGTCCTTCCTCAGACCAGGCTTTGGCACCGTGAAGCCGTGGAGAGGCCTCTGCTGCTGCTTGGCTCCAGGTTGCCCGGCCGGGGGAGGCTGCGTGTCGTCCCGCTCGCTCAGCTGCACGGCATCTGTGCTGGGTCGGGTGGGTGGCGGCCTTGAAATCTCCGATGATAGAATTGTTTGTGAAAAGCTGCTTTGAAAAACAGCCGGCTGCTGGGGCTGCTTTGGAGGCTGCGGCTCTGCAGATGTCAGGAAACAGCTGCGTGTGTTAACAGCGTGCAGAGGGACTGGTGTTGGGCTCCTGCTACACTTGTTCGGGACAAGCTGCCAACAAAAAAGTAATTTAACTTTTTGCCAACGTAAATCCTATTTGCCTCTAAATTAAAATGAGCGTACCAGAGTCTTTGGGCATGAGACTCTCTGGACAAGCTGTGTCTTTGACTTCTGAGGGCGCAGTGACCGGTGCAGAAGTCAGAAGCTGCTGTCTGAGCTGGTTTGGGTCTGTGAATCTACATTTTAAGGCTGTAGTGCAGCTCCCGACAGCGGCGTTGGCCAGTTCCCCAATTCTGTGACTGGAGCTCCAGATTGTCCTGACTGATCAAGAGAAGAAGTGTTCTGTGTTTGTGGAGGGAAGTGTATGTTGTCTGTAGAAAGACGAAGTGCCAAAGCTGGTCAGACTTTATGGGGTGGAGGTCTGTGCTTCAGGCCAGTCCCCTGGCTCACCCGGCCGGGGGGAGCTGGGTCTGTCCCTCCCGGCCCCGCTGCAGTGAGGCTGTTGAAGTTTGTCCTTAGTAATCGCAGTGACGTGTTGGAAAATGAGGTTGATGCTCCACGCTGGGCCCATCTGGGCTGGTGGAATCTGCGTGTTGCTCTGGCGGTCCCGCGCTTGCTGCTGCTCCTGGAAGTTGCTCGTGAAATCGGGTCCCGAAGTGGCCTCCCCAGTCCTGGGGGGGAGCGAGGTAGCACAAGGTTCCTGCTGGCGGTGGCTGGCTGCCCGTTCGGCGTTAGGTGAAGCAAAACCTCTCAGTAACTCCAAGGGTTGCTTTGCCAAGAAATCCATGTAACGCTGTCAGCTATTTAACAAGATAAATACTTCACTGGGGCTTTTGTCTTGAGTATTTTGATTCTAAGCCAACAAATCCCCAGTGAAATGGCTTCTTGCATAGCTGAGAGCAGAAGCAATCCTCTTGGGTAACTAGATTCTTTAGGATTGGGTTTCTAAATATCGCCAGCTTTCGGAGTAGTCCTTGTTACTGGGTGAACACAGGGCAAAAATGCCAGATTCTGTAGCTCTTGACACCTTAAACTGACAGCTTCCATGTGGCAGGGAGTCCCGTGAAGCAATTCGCATGCAGAGGGTTAACCTGGGGGTCTGATGGTAACTGCCCCGTGGGCACGGGGGCTGGTTTGTTTGAAAGAGTTCCTGTGCTCCTCTCAAGCACCGTGACAGCCCTGGAGGGCTGCCTTGCTCTTTGCTGGCCTGGGAATGCAACAGTGCTGGCATGTGCTTTCTCATTTAGGGCACTCAGATTCTTGAATTTGGTGCTCATGGAACTGTACAAGCCCCTACAGCAAATCCTGGCAAACACGTGAGGTGTTGAGAGCAGCATAAACTGCGGAAGAGAGAGCTCAAGTTCTTGGTTGCTGGACAGCAGCAGGCATTGAAACCTGGCTTCGATCTCAAAGCAAACAAGGAGAGTTCACAATAAAAACCCCTGGTCCTTCTGCCTGGGCGACGCAGAGCTCCTGCACGCGCTTCGGTGAGCAGGAGGCGGGTAGGGCAAGCAAAGCAACCAGCACGTACCTTTTTATGCTGGGTTTCACTAGTTGCAAGTAGTAATGTTAGTACTTGTCAATCCTGATTACACGAGTGCCCTCTCATACCCTCCCTTCTCGTGGTCTTGACTTCTGGAGTCGGTACCGCAGGCTGCTTCGCCCGAGGCCCTCAGTGACCGGTCAGGACTGCCTGAACTGCGTAAATTCCACCTGGATATACTAAAGATCCGGCAGCTTCTCGGGTGGACGTGAGGTCATGCTGTCCTGCTGCCAAGCTTCAGACCATCTTCAGAAGGCGATTGGGTTCTCTGTAATCAAAAGTGGCCAAAGGCTTTAGCCGCTTGACTCCTTGCTCCCATCAGTAGCTCTCCATGAGGAGTTGCACATGCAGACGCACTTGCGTAATTCTGTTTGTGTTCACGTAGCGCAAACAGATGGCAAAATGGATTGAGATCTGTGAAATATAGGTCATGCTAAGGCTTGAGGATGTCAACAGGCTCATTTCCTTGTTTTGCGCTGGGAATCACCCCTATCATGTTTCAGGAGGTCATAACTGGGTAGAGGCACGATTCACGTGGTGTTTAATGTGCAGAATGTTAGTCTGAAATGGCAGCAGGGCTTTCGTACTGCTGATAGACTGCCCTGGTAAGTGGCTGCAAGGTTAAACAAGCAAAAGCTGTTCCCTTGCAGGCTCTGGTTAGAGGAGAAACTCCAAAAGGTGGAAGCTTTTTCAGGCTGGTGGAGCTGTGGACATGCTTCCCAAAGCTGGTGCTAACCAAGCTGCTCCTGGCTGGAGCTGTGGAGCTCCGTGTCCTCACTGGCCAGCAAAACAAGCTGCTAGTTTGCTTCCTATCAGGCTTTCTCGTCCTGTCAGAAGAGCGTTTGTCCTTGTTGCTCCAGGTCAGACCCACTTCAACTTGCTTTAAGCTTCCTGCTCGGAGAGATCTGGTGTGTGCTGGGTAAATGCTGCACGTGCTCAGAGCAGACCTGGAGTTTCTTTGTGGGCACACTCAGAACAAGGAGAAATTGGCTTTTGGGGGATTTTTTTCTGCAGTTGTCTCTATCAACAAGAAGCCTGGGTTCTGAGAGTGGAAGGGAAAGTGGTGATGTACCCAGTTGTAGCGTGTGCTGCTGATGGGAAGCAGGAGCTGTGATGAGCACGGGAAATGTGCCTAAATCTGTGTGACCGCGCCTCAGAATTGCTCCTGGTGCCTGCAGCTGAGCTTGGGGGTCAGGAGAGCACCTTGACTTCGGCCATGGTTCAGAGGGGCTGGGAACCAGCTTGTCCTGCTGCTCGTGTGAGTGCTGTGCCTCCGCGTGGCTCCGGAGATGCGGTGCTGGGGACCGGGCAGCAGTTCTGGCTGCTTGTGCTGCTCAGCACAGCTGGATCTGAGGAGCCTTCTCCTGAGGAATGTGGCCTGGTGACCTGCAGTGATGTGGGGTGAGGGCACTGCGGGGACGGGGTGTGGGAGGTGTCAGGCACCGGGTGCTGTCCGTGACCGAGCTGCGGAGTGGCTTACGTGTGATGCTGGCACCCCTGTGTGTGGCAGTGGTGGTCTCTTGGTATCTTGTGAACTTGGGAGAGGAGGAAGAAGCTAAAGGGTGCCCTCACTCACCTCTGTGAGCAGAGTAATTGTCGTTTTAACAGACGAAGCTCTAATAACACCAGCTGGTGTGCTGGCTGCTCTTTCCTTGCCTCACCCTCGCCAGGTGTGTGTAACTTCCACGTGTAGTGGAAGTGCTGGAGGGCTCACTGGTGGGAGGAAAACTTGTGTTACCCATATCCATTCTCTGTGGGGGCTCAGAAGACGTTGGGTCCTGCTGAAGGAGCTGTGGGCTGGCAGACACTGCCCAGTAGTGTGGGGGGTGCATGTGGCTGAGAACTTCTGGGAAGGAACCGCCATGCCTGCCTGCACTGATGGTGGCTGCAGATCAAACCCTCCCTCTAGAACTGGTGTGGCTGGTCCTCCTGTGTGTCACTAACTCTGACCTCCTCTTCCAGTTGCAACCTGCCTCCAGGTGGATCCCAGTGCAGAACCTGCAGCATCCTTAACTCTTGGCACTCCTGCACTTAGACCACGATGGCAGGTCGAGGTGGAGCTGCTCGACCGAACGGACCAGCTGCTGGAAACAAAATCTGCCAGTTTAAACTCGTTCTCTTGGGAGAGTCGGCGGTGGGGAAGTCCAGCCTGGTTCTGCGCTTCGTGAAGGGGCAGTTCCACGAGTACCAGGAGAGCACAATCGGAGGCGAGTGCCAGCTCCCTGTACCTGTGGCCGGAAGATGCCGGCCTCGCTAAAGCGGTCCCGGGGTGTCGGGGGTCGTAATGGCTATTTCAGTCTGGTCTGGGATTTCTGTTATAAATAGTCCAGCAGCTAATGCCTGACTCTCGGTTTACAATTTGTTTGTCGGTGTGAAGATCAGCACAGCAGAGAACAGTGCTATGGCAACCATGTGCTCTGCCTCTAAGACGTCTTCACTTCCAGTCCTTGAATTCCTGTTCCTAATTAGAGCTGAGGCCTTCAGCTTGGTTTATAGCCCTTAATTACCTTTTCAGACCATGACCTGGGATTTTGGGATTGTTTCTAGCCTGATACTGCTAACAGTACTGTTAACAGCTCTTTCGGGTCTAGTAGTTCTTTACCTTGAGATCTCTAGCACAGTGTCACCAACCAAAGGTCAGTCAGGACCGGGTCTCTGGGCAGTGGCGTTGGGCGGTCTGTACTGAGAAGAGGCTCGATTTGTCCCTGCAGTGACCCGTGCTGGGCTGAGCAGAGCTGTGAGGGTAGCTGATGGGCAAACAGGCCTTAATGCTCTGCTGCAGAGGGCCCTGTGGACACTCTGCTGTTCTGCCTCAGTCTGTATCCAAGGCTGGTTGCCGTTATCCTGGTTGTAACGCACGGTATTATGCTCGCTGGATTGAGACAATAACCAGCTACTAAATTGGGGAGCGTGGTGTAACTGGAGTCTGTTTGGTGCTGTGGTGCTCTCCAGAGCTGATCCCAGCAGTGCAGGGCTGCTCCGAGCTTCTGGCTCCTGCTGCGGGGGCTCTCTGGCCAGGGGCAAACACGCACCTTCTCTTCCAGCTGCCTTCCTCACGCAGACGGTCTGTCTGGACGACACAACGGTGAAGTTTGAAATCTGGGACACGGCAGGGCAAGAGCGGTATCACAGCCTGGCGCCCATGTACTACCGAGGTGCCCAGGCAGCCATCGTCGTCTACGACATCACTAACACAGTGAGTACTGGGCAGGGCTGGGAGACTGTACTGGGGAGGAGGTGCCTGCACTCGAGCCAGCAGGTCTCAGTTCCCCGGGAGAGTGCCTGGGGCCACAGTCCCTGCAGGGACCGAGGTTCTTAAACTGCCCGTGGCCTCTCCCTCGGTTCTGACCGAGGCTGTCTGAGCTGATAACGAATCCTGCTACGAAGTGCTGCAGAGGCAGAACGCTTCTTACAGGAAAGACTTGTTCTAATCATAGTCTTCACTGTGGATTAGTAAGAGGCTGCCCTTCCTGACCGCTGCCTCCTGTTTGCTTCCAGGACACATTTGTACGAGCCAAGAACTGGGTGAAAGAGTTGCAGAGGCAGGCTAGCCCCAATATCGTAATTGCACTAGCGGGAAACAAGGCAGACCTTGCTACCAAGAGAGCTGTGGACTTCCAGGTGAGTGGGAATCCAGATCAGTTGTTACCCGAGCAAGTCAAGAAAGCATCTTTTTGCTTAAGTGGGGGGGGGTGGTGGCTCTGTGCAGAATGCTTTGAGGGAAAGTGGAAGTCAAGGTTTATGCCGCTGAGGACCTCAGGATGCTGCTTAAAGCGAGGGTAGCCCGCCTGTCCTGTGCGCTTCTTCACGGCACTCGTGGCTCCTGTTGGGAACAGCTACGGGAGATGTGGAGAATGAGGCCAGCAGAGCACCTCTTCTGGTGCCTTGCTCACCTGGAGCTGCTTCTGCAGTGTGTGGAACGGCACCTTTTAGGCACAAGACACGTAAAGAATCACACTCGGCTTGTTCTCTGCTCTTCACAGCTGTTGCCTTGTGCACTAAGGCAGATTTTCAAGGAGAAGCTCTTATCTCAGACCTCTGCCCAGGGCTGCTTGTGGTGCATTTGTGGTGTGTGTTACTCTCGCAGCTACCCAAAGCACAAGGTGTTGTGCTGCTCAGGACGTGCTGTGGCTGCGTTTGGCTGACAGACAGCCCGGGTGTGGGGACACCAGCCGTGCAGCGCTGTCAGGGGTGCACATCTCCCAGCTTTCCTGGCCGGGCAGGGCACTGGGAATGTCTGGCCTGGGGTGGGACAGAACGTTTCTTCCATGTTTAGTTTGCCAACAGGCGAAGTGTGTGAAGCCCGCTTGGGCCTCCTCTTGGCAGGATGCCTTTACCACTCTGATGTGGTTGTTTGTAGGATGCACAAACATATGCAGATGACAACAGCTTGCTGTTCATGGAGACGTCAGCAAAGACAGCGATGAATGTGAATGAAATCTTCATGGCAATAGGTAACAACTTGTGTGTGGAAGGGTGGCTGGAGTCGCTCTGAGCACCAGCAGCGCTGCCCACTGAACCCCATGGGGGCTCCCGTGTCAGTCAGGGCCTGGGGGCTCTTACTGGAACAGATGACGAGTGAACAGTCACTCCCCAAGTGTTTGGAGTCTTTGCCTTGCAAAGCTTGTTCTCTCTCTCTTTACCTGGGGTGGCGAGTAAGGAAGGAGCAGAGTCAATGCAGCTGGAACTGGGGTGGGTTTGGCTGTGCTCGTGCTGCTGGTGGAGCCCAGTCCCAAACTCCTCGGGGGTGAAGGCTTGGACCAGGGCAGGGCTGGGCCCAGCCCCGAGTCTGTGCTGTGGAGGAGGCTGGCCTCTGTGGAGGAGGCTGGCCTCTGTAGAGGAGCCTGCTAATATCTTGTTTCTTTCTAGCCAAGAAACTGCCAAAAAATGAACCCCAGAATGCTCCAGGTGGCCCAGGTAGGAATCGGGTGGTCGATCTTCAGGAGAGCAGTCAGCCGAGCAGGAGCCAGTGCTGCAGCAACTGAGCAGCCGGTCCCGCCGGACGGAGCCCTCGAATGACGTGACTGGAATCCACGCTAACGATCGCACTTACCGTAGAGCGGCCGCTGCCGGTGGCTGCTGTGATTTCTCCATCCCTTTCTGATCATAGGCTGGAGGGAGTTCTTCCACCTGCACCTTTCTGTACAAATACTAATTCAATTCTAAGTCTTAAGTCACTTTTTTAATATATGAACTTCTGCTCTTCCCTCTTCCTGGTGGTGGTGGATGCACGACCTGGTGCCTGCCCGGCTGGCGCAGCCCTGCCTGCGGGCGGGGGCCAGCGGCACCGGGTCCCACAGTACTGTAGTTCACTATTGGAAACAAAGGGATATCGAGACTAGACAACCTTGTTTAGAACTACCCTGAGGCTAATACCAGTACGATATGCCTAGAACCACTAAACTGTAGCATTAGAGTGACAAACTCTGGCCTTTCAGCCACTTATTGACCAAATCAATTATGAGTATTCTGGGGTGGGGCGGAGGGAAGCAAAACTGGTTTCTTCTGCATTTTGTATTGTATGTTTCTTCATGTAACCAATCAGTATCTTGTCAATATAGTACATACAACTAGCTGCCTGTTGTCTTTATTTGTGTTGGACTCTAGCATGCCAACTCTTTTTTTTTTTTTTTCTATCTCCGGTTCTGTCGTAATGCACTAATCCTGTTGCAACTTTTGCAAAAATCTTGTATAGAAAATTGTCCTTTTTTTGATGGTTGTGATGCCACTAATGTTGTTAACCCTACTCTAGTGTGAATACACATGGTTTACTGATGTACAGAGGTGGGGTGGGGGAAACCTCGGATAACTTGTCGGTGGAAACAATATGTATTGCAAAAGCCTGTAATTCCACAAAGTATGAAGGGAGGTATTAAAATGGCTTCTGTTGCCAGACTCTAACTGATGTTGGCTGCTGCCTAGTGCCTAATGCAATGTCTCATGCATACTGGTATTTAAGAGGAACTGTCAACTTAGTCTTCATCACAAACTTCAGTTTTGTGTGATTAAAAAAAAATTTTTATAAACCTATCATAATCAACAATGTTTATGTTTCTTAATCAGCTCAAACCTGAGGGGCAGTGGACCAGGAGGTGACCGTTGTGCTGGAGTGTGCTGGAGGCCGAGGCGTGCTGGCTGCTCGTGGCTCTTCCCTGGGGCCGCGTGCCTTCCCTTCCTTCCCGGGGCAGGGGAACGTCGCCCTTGGAGCTCGGCTGCGAGTGCGTGAGGGAGCTGATGTGTGCTGAGCCCTTGTGTGCAGGGGAGCTTGAGGCAGGTGGGAGGGAGTTATTCGTTGCCTAATGCTCCTGGGGAAACATCACCAGTGTGAGCTGGGAGGAGGTGAGGGAGTGAAGCAGCTTGGCTTGACAGGTTTGGGAATAGTGTGCTTGAGTGTTAACAAAACAACTCTGTCCCTGGAGGATGATGGCCTTGAAAGATGCTGCACTCTCCTGTTGCTGCTTTGTGGACTTTGGGATCTGTACACCCCTGGGTGAGAGCTGGAGTCGGTATGGAAGGCAGAGCGTCCCCTTGCAGCTCTGCCCCTGCCACATGCGCTGCTGGGCCAGCACCCTCTGTGCTCGGGGGAGCTCAAAGACCCTGATGTGGTGCTTTTGAACCCGCCACCTCTCCTCGGCTGCTCTGGAGCTCAGCAAGAGGCACCACTACAGTCAACAGCGACCGTCCCTCAGTTCATGGTGTTGGGGCCCTGGAAGCTCTGCTGGGTAACTGCGAGTAAGTTGTGTGTGAACAGCCTTGGCTCACGTGGGCTTCATCCTCTATTCGAGGTCTTGTTGCCTTTTGCTCATGGTGGATTTCTGTGAAATCCTGGAAGCAAGAAGGGTCTGGAGTGACATGGTGACTGAATTCAGGAACTCGGGAGCTCTGTGGGACTTTTGGGATCTCATTACTTCCAGTGTGGTTGGGACCAGTGCTGCTGGTTTTCCCAGGCAAGAGAGATGTCTTGGAGAAGGGCTTCCTCCCTTTGTGAGCACTGTGCAAGGTGCTGTTGCCATCTGCTGGATTCTCTCTCTTGATCCCTGGTTGCCAGTGATTCATCTCTGGCTCCTTCCAGCACTCTGGGTGTCCATCTCTGTGGAGGAACCCCGATACCCTGAGGAAGGGCCTGAGCCTGTGCTGCTCGGTGGGCTGGGGGCCGCAGGGTGAGCAGCGGAGGCTCCTCACTGCCACGGGCAGGGCTGCCCGAGCTCGGAGCAGCCTTGACACAAACAGGCGTGCCTGCCTGCATACCTGCTGCCTGCCCGGGCCTGAGTGGGGTGGTGGTTATGCAGTGCCTGGCGACAGGCTTCACCCTTCCTGCTCTTGGGGTTGGCATCTCCGGGGGGCTCCAGCAGCTCCTTTCTGAGCTGGAGGTAGGGAGAATTGTGGCTACAACAGGGGCACCTTCCACCCAGCGGGGCCATCTAGCATGGTTGTGTTCCTGTGCAGTGACACCAGCAGGGAGCAAGGGCCTGTGGAGCTGGTACAGACGCTGGCAGCAGCGCCAAGGAGCGGAGGAGTGAAGGCAGCCTGCCTCCTCGCTGCGGGAGCTGCCTCTGCCTGGCTACAGGTGAGTGGGGCTGCCCCTTCCTGCCTTGGGACCTTCCTGCCTCCCCTCACTGTGAGCAGCACCGGGCTCACAGATCCCTTCCCTCCCCCTGGGTCAGCTGTTGGCCCCGTTTTGTGCTGCTCTGAGACACTAAGAGAGGTTTTTTCCTTCTCTGTGCATACAGTTCCTCTGGCATCAATAGCTGAGACCAGGGCCCAGCCTCCCCATCAATCAACACTAGGAGAGCACAAGCAGATTCTATGCAAAAGTATTTTATTGGATACAAAAGCATTCCAGTATAGTGAAAAAAAAATGACATCATTGCTGATGAAGCTTGTCTGGGCTAAAACCCGAGACTTGCTGCTGTTTGCTCCGGTCCTGCCGTGGGCCATCGGGTCCCTCCCATTACACCTGGGCTTTGCTGGTGGCTCCCTCCTCGGTGGCTGCTCTGGGCTGTGGGGCTGCAGCGCTGACCTGGATGGGCACGTTCCTCTCTGGGACAGCCGGCAGGGCCAGCTTAGGGGCTTCGATCCGGAGCTGCCCGTCCTTGGACAGGGAGCAGGTCAGTGCTTCGGCATCCACCTCCTCGGGCACGTCCCACTCCCGCTTCAGAGCCTCATACTTGTAGGAGAAGGAGCCCTTCTCATCCGTGCTCTGCGTCTCCTTCTGCCCCACCAGCACCACCTTCCTGCCCACCATCTTCACCGACAGCTGCTCCGGAGCAAAGTTCTTGACGTCCTGGCAGATGGAGAAGCCCTCCCCGGAGCTCTGGGCCAGGGCTGTGCCGGTGCTTGGGGCTCGCTCCATGGCAGCGGCTCCTTGGCTGGTCAGGAGCTGCTCGAAGCTGCTCATGAACTCCCGAGCTTTTGCCATCTCCTGCTGCAGCTCGGCAAAGATGGTCTCTGCGTGTGGCCAGAGGGTCCTCACCGTGCCCAGCCGGCTGGCCAGGGAGCTGGAGGCAAATGGTGCGAGGTGCATTCGGCAAAGCATCGCTGCTGCTGCTGCTGCTTCTGCTGCTTCTGCTGCTGCTGCTTCTTGCTCTCAGGCTGGGAGTGCTCTGCCCCGGCACCGCCGCTTGCGGCTTTTATTCCCCTTCCCGGGAGGAGTGGCCTCATCCTGCACATCACGTCATCCTCGGGAGAAGAGCTCAGCTCTTTCCAGCCCGTTCCAGCTCATTCTTGTTACTCATTCACAAGGTGAGGCACCGCTTACGTCGTGCCCAGCATACCTTCGCCCTTAGTCTTGCAGCTCTGCTCTCCTGGCTTATAATTAGCAGCATCACCTCAGCCTCCAAACGGGACGCCTGAGCCACCCCTGCCAAAAATCTGTGGCCTCTCTACTTCCCAGGCAGGGAGTGGGGTTGGGTTCCTCTCCTCCCTGCCTTCCCCGGTCACCTATGGCCCATTCCCCCCCACCTACAGGCAGGAGAGCCCCTCTGCTCTCCACCCCGTTTGCAGGACCCTCAGATGCCTGGGGGGGAGAACCCCCCCAGGTGAGACCAGAAACCAGCCCGGGGCCCCCTCCCAAGGTGGGGTGCACAGGTAGGGGGCTGGGACAGGACGGCAAGCTGCCCCCGGGGAGGCAAGGGGAGACTAGAAAGTGCGAGAGGCTCTGGCAGTGGGTGACGTAGGAACGTGTCGCTTTAGGGGTGGGACGATCGCTGTGTTGGCTGAAGTGACCCATGCCTGGCACGGCAAAACATACGCTCTGCCGAGCTCTGCAGTATGTGGGGGCCACGGGGAGAGCTCTGCTTGCCCCCCAGCCGGCGGCCCCCCAGGGGCTGCTGCATCACGGTGGCTCTGCAGAAACCTGAGCTCCCAGAGATGACTGCAGCTCCCTATTTGGGGCGTGTGACTCGTCACCAGAAGCAGGCACTGCTATTTTGGCTGGCAGATAATCAGCCTCTCAAAAATAGGTGATGGCTCCAGGAGGGTGCGTGGGGAGAGAGCATTCTGGAAAGGGCACACCCCTGGGCAGGGGAGGATAAAATCCGCTGCTCCCCAGCACCGAGTCAAGCAACAGCGCACACTGGGAGCACGCACCAGGAGCACACACCGGGAGCAGAGATGCTTTGCCGCCTGCACTTCATGCCGCCCATGTCCAGCTCGCTGTTCCCATGGCTGGGACCCGTCCGCACCCTCTGGCCCCATCCAGGCACCCTCTTTGCTGAGCTGGAGCGAGAGATGCGGCTGGAGATGGAGAGGGCTCGGGAATTCATGAGCAGCTTCGAGCAGTTCCTGAGCACCGGGAGCAGCACTGGACGGCTCGGCATCACCGCGGAGCGAGCCGCGAGCACCAGCGCAGCCCTGACCCAGGGCTCCGGGGAGGGCTTCGCTGTCTGCCAGGACGTGAAGGACTTTGCGCCCGAGCAGCTGTCGGTGAAGGTGGTGGGCAGGAAGGTGGTGCTGGTGGGGCAGAAGGAGACGCAGAGCACGGATGAGAAGGGCTCCTTCTCCTACAAGTATGAAGTGCTGAAGCGGGAGTGGGACGTGCCCGAGGAGGTGGATGCCGAAGCGCTGACCTGCTCCTTGTCCAAGGACGGGCAGCTCCGGATTGAAGCCCCTAAGCTGGCCCTGCCGGCTGCCCCAGAGAGGAACGTGCCCATCCAGATGGGTCCGGCGGTGGCACAGCCAGCAGCCAGCACCGACGACGGAGCCGAGAGGGCCAAGGCGTGACGGGGAGCAGCATCGGGCCGGGCTGAGCCTGGCTGCCGGGGCAGCTGCTGGCCGCAGAGCAGGACCGCGCTGGGGACCACGCGTGGCCCAGCTGGGGGGGTCTCTGCCGAAACCTGTGGCTTTTTTGATATGTAATAAATATTCCTGACTTTTACCTGCGCGGTTTCTGTGGTTGCTGCTCTCGCCTGGCCCTGCCCTTGGCGATACTCCCGGCTGATGCCCACGCAGCGGGGTGCAGCCTGGGGAGCTGGGCTGTGCTGGCACCGGGCACATCCCCGGCACCTCCGCTCTGTCTGAGGGGCTCCAGCGCTGAGCATCCCCGGGCTGTGCGGGGATGTCCTGAGCACCACCCCCACCCCCCCGCCGCGGAGCCTTTGGGCACCCGACTCGCGCCTTTGGGACGCTCCCGTGGGGTACCCGCTCGGCCGGGAGCCGTGCCAGCACCCCCGGAGCCGTGCCGACCCCCCCCGAGCCCCGCCGGCCCCCCCCGCACCGATCCGTACCCGTTCCCCCCCCAATTACTGGCACCTTCCAGGCGCTGCCCGCTCCGCCGCCAAACCACGCCCCCTTGTGGGCGTGGCCTGCCATAAATGGGCAGGCGAGGGGCGTTGCCATTCACCTCAGTTGCCACCCAGAGGCGGGGCCACACTCCATATATGGAAGAGGCGGGGCTGTGTGGCCACGCCCCTCTCTTTCAACCCTGGGAAGCGGTGGGCGTGGCCTCACTCCATATTTGGAGAACGGAGGCGTGGCCTCGCTCCATATTTGGAAAGGGGCCGCAGGCAGCGCCTTTCGGCACCGGGCACCGCCGAACCGGGCACGGTACCGGGTACCGGAGGGGTGCGGTGGGGTTTACGGGCAGCGATGACGCCAGCACCGCTGCGGGAAGGTTTTTCCCGTCGAGCCTGCACCTCGATCCTCCTTGGCCGGTTGACGCCGCTCGCAGCCCCAGGCGGGAGTTCCACTCCCGCCTGGGGCTGCGAGCGACGTCAACCGGCCCCGGTAGCACCGATCCCACGTCCTCCCCCCTCAACGGACTACCGATCCCGGCGTCCCCGGCGCGCAGGCGCACTGAGGGCGGAGCGCACGCCGGGCCCGGCATGGCGGAGCAAGAGGCCGCGCAACCCGGGCGGCCCCCGCCGGCACCGGGAACGGCGGCGGCGGTGGGGAGCGGCGGAGGTGGGAGCGGAACGGCGGCGGGAGGAGGAGGAGGAGGAGGAGGAGGAGGAGGAGGAGCGGGGTCCAGCGATCCGGCGAGGCCCGGGCTGAGCCAGCAGCAGCGGGCGAGCCAGCGCAAGGCGCAGGTGCGGGGGTTCCCCCGCGGAAAGAAGCTGGAGAAGCTGGGGGTCTTCTCGGCTTGCAAGGTGGGCGCCACCGGCGGGGGTTGGGGGGTTGCCGGGGCGTGCATGGGTGGGGGGGTGCAGCGGTGGAGGGGTGCGAGGACGTGCGTGGATGGGGGATGCAGGAGGAGGGGGTGCAAGGACGCGCGTGGGTGGGGGATGCAAGAGGAGGGGATTCTGTGTCGGGGAGGATTGCAAGGATGTGTGTGGGTGAGGGATGCATGAGGAGGGTGCTGGGCTGGGCAGGGGGTGCAGGAAGGAGATGCTGGGCTATGCATGGGCAAGAGGTGCAAGGAGGAGAGTGATGAGTTGTGTGAGGGAAGTGCAAGGATGTCCCTGAGCAAGGTCTGCAGGATTCTGGGGCTGCACAAGGGGAAATACGGGAGAGCGTTGGGGTGCTGGGTGGTGCAGGGTGGATGCTGAGGAGAGCTGGGTGCTGAGGCAGGTGGGACAGGCAGGGGAGGCTCTGCAGGGTGGGTGGCTTGGCTGGAGAAGGCGGCAGCCCTGACACGAGGCGGCGTGTGGTCCCCTGCGTGATGTCCTCTCCTCTCCCTCGTCCCAGGCCAATGACGCCTGCAAGTGCAACGGCTGGAAGAACCCCAACCCCCCCACCGCCCCCCGCATGGACCTGCAGCAGCCAGTGACCAACCTGAGCGAGCCCTGCCGGAGCTGCAGCCATGCGCTGGGTAACCCCCTGTGGGGCGCCCGAAACCCCCCTGGGGAGGGGGAGAGGTGCTGATGCCCCCGGTCTCACGGCGGCTTTCTCCCCACTGCAGCGGATCATGTGTCCCACCTGGAGAACGTCTCGGAGGAGGAGATCAACCGGCTGCTGGGCATGGTGGTGGACGTGGAAAATCTCTTCATGTCGGTGCACAAGGAGGAGGACACGGACACCAAGCAGGTGTATTTCTACTTGTTCAAGGTGCGTCTGGGGCTGGGCACACTCGCTACCCTGCTCCTGGTGGGGTTTGCTCCCTCAGCTTTTTGTCAGGGCTGCTGTCCCACTGCCCATCCCCTAGCTGCACCTGGGCTCTGAGCCACCTCTCTGGCACAGCCAGAGACCTGGAACGCCGACCATGTCCTGGGAGCCACTGCCCTCCTGGCCCTGCATTCCCTTGGGAGGGAGATCTCTGGGAAGAGGGGCCTGTGAGGTGGACCCTGGCACCTTCCCAGCTGCTCCCATGGCACCAGGCGTGCCTGCCTCTCAGGACTTCAGTAACCATGTCTGACGGTGTCTTCACAGCTCCTGAGGAAGTGCATCCTGCAGATGAGCCAGCCGGTGGTTGAGGGGTCCCTGGGGAGCCCCCCCTTCGAGAAACCAAACATTGAGCAGGTGAGGCTGCTGTCAGGCTCACGCCTTGCACTGATGACTTGTCTTATATTTTGCTCCTCTTGCACAGTCCCCTCCCTCTTCGGTGGGCAGCACCGAAGGGTCTGCAGCACCCGGTGCCCCTCCAACGCCCCTTCCCCTCCCCAGGGAGTCCTCAACTTTGTCCAGTACAAGTTCAGCCACTTGCCGCCCAAGGAGCGTCAGACCATGTACGAGCTCTCCAAGATGTTCCTGCTCTGCCTCAACTACTGGAAGCTGGAGACGCCGTCGCAGTTTCGGCAGCGCTCGCAGAATGATGACGTGGCCACCTACAAGGTCAACTACACAAGGTGAGGGCGGGAGGGGGTCTGAGCCAGCTGGCCGAGGGGTCTGCCTGCTCCTCTCACCTCGGCGCGGGGCTGACCCCTGACTGCCCAGCTCTCCTGGCGTGCTGGTCTGTTAGGAGAGCAGTGGGGAGCTGCTTCCACGTGATGTCAGCTGTGACCCCTGTCCGCCTGCTCCCCTTGTCCCTGCAGGCCTGTCGCAGGGGGGATGTGGGTACTCTGGGGACGCTGGTCCCAGCCCTGTCACCGCAGCGCATTCTTGTCCCCCAGGTGGCTGTGCTACTGCCACGTGCCACAGAGCTGCGACAGTCTTCCCCGCTACGAGACCACCCACGTCTTCGGGCGCAGCCTCCTCAAGTCCATCTTCACGGTCACCCGCCGGCAGCTGCTGGAGAAGTTCCGGGTGGAGAAGGACAAGCTGGTGCCGGAGAAGCGGACGCTGATCCTCACCCACTTCCCCAAGTAGGTGCCCAATGCAGGGCTGGCTGCCGTGCTGCTGTGGAGGCTATTCTCCTCCCCTGGGCACCCACACGGCGAGTGTGGCTGACGTGCCGCTCCCTGCCAGGTTCCTGTCCATGCTGGAGGAGGAGATCTACGGTGAGAACTCTCCGATCTGGGAGGCCGATTTCACCTTGCCGGCCACAGAGGGTGCCCAGCTGGTGTCTCGCCCAGGTACCTTGCGGTGCAGCCCCCCAGCTCGGGGGCTGTAGGATAAAGGGCTGAGGTGTGGGTGAACCTTGGCCAGCAGCTGGGCTGCCATGGTGTGATGAGCTGCTTCTGGCAGTCATGGGCATGGTTGGTCTCTTCCAGCTGCGGTCAGCACCGTCGCTGTGCCCACCACTCCGCTCTTCAGCAAGAAGCTCAGCAGCAGCAGCTCTGCCGCGAGCATGGACACCAGCGCCCCGGACCCCCTGCCAGGTAGGGCTGGTGTGAGCCCGGGACTTTCCTCAGTCCCTCGCGGTGCTGGACGTGCCGCTCTGCTCACTCCACAGGGGAGAAGCGTAAGCTGCCCGAGAGCCTGACGCTGGAAGATGCCAAGAGAATCCGCGTGATGGGAGACATCCCCATGGAGCTGGTGAACGAGGTCATGCTGACCATCACGGACCCTGCTGCCATGCTGGGCCCTGAGGTATGGGTTTGGGGACATGGAGGTGGCACCAGTGCTCTCCAGGACCTGCAGAGCTGCTTTCCTGCTGTGCCTGGCTGGGTTCCCCCACAGAGGGTGTGCCAGGGTCAGTGAAACCTCCCACGCCCCCCAGACCAGCCTGCTGTCGGCCAACGCAGCGCGGGACGAGACGGCGCGGCTGGAGGAGCGCCGCGGCATCATCGAGTTCCACGTCATTGGCAACTCGCTCTCGCAGAAGTCCAACAAGAAGATCCTGATGTGGCTGGTGGGCTTGCAGAACGTCTTCTCACACCAGCTGCCCCGCATGCCCAAGGAGTACATCACTCGCCTCGTCTTCGACCCGTGCGTGGCTGGGGGGCACGGGACGGGTCAACGTCGGGGGTTCCCTGCTTACCCTCAGCCTTCATGCCCGCAGGAAGCACAAGACCCTGGCGCTGATCAAGGACGGCCGAGTGATCGGGGGTATCTGCTTCCGCATGTTCCCCACCCAGGGCTTCACAGAGATCGTCTTCTGTGCCGTCACGTCCAACGAGCAAGTGAAGGTGAGCGCCAGCGGTGAGCATGGCGTGGGGTGTGGGGGGACAGGGTGATCTCACTGTAGCTTGTAGGACCTGGAGGTGTCACAAGCCCTTGGGTGGCCAGACCTGCTCCGCAGTGGCCAGCCCTGAGTGGCCGCGGTTGCCCTGGGATGTCTTCGGTCCCTGTCCGTGGGTGGGAGGGGGCTGCGCGTCCTGTCCAGCTTGGCCTGCCTGGGGATATGTGTGCGGTGTCCCTGTCTCACGGTGGCTCCTCCAGGGCTATGGGACACACCTGATGAACCACCTGAAGGAATACCACATCAAGCACAACATCCTCTACTTCCTCACCTACGCGGACGAGTACGCCATCGGCTACTTCAAGAAGCAGGTGGGTTCCTTCCCCAGGGTGGCTCCCCGTGGGCCCCCTGCCACCATCCCCTCCCACCTCCCCTCTCCCTCCTAGGGCTTCTCCAAGGACATCAAGGTCCCCAAGAGCCGCTACCTGGGCTACATCAAGGACTACGAGGGGGCGACCCTGATGGAGTGTGAGCTGAACCCTCGCATCCCCTACACCGAGCTCTCCCACATCATCAAGAAGCAGAAGGAGGTATGTCCCGTGGATGCTGCCAGGCTCTGCCTGCCCCCACCTCTGCCCCCCACCTCCCGAAGGCAGAGCCAAAGTGTGGGGACATGCCAGCCCTTGGGATGCGGCCCTGGAAGGGAGCAGGCTCATGAGGCAGCGAGGGGATGCTGCTGTGGGCTTTACGGTGCCCGGGGTTTGCTCCAGCCCTGGGCGGTGGGCGCAGCCTGTGCTCTGGCCCCGTGGGATCCCACACCACGGTTTGGCTCCTCGGAGCGTCCTGCAGTCCCTGTTCACCTCCTCCCTTCCAACCCGCCCACCACAGATCATCAAGAAGCTGATTGAGAGGAAGCAAGCGCAGATCCGCAAGGTCTACCCCGGCCTGACCTGTTTCAAGGAGGGCGTGCGGCAGATCCCCATTGAGAGCGTCCCCGGCATCCGTGAGTCCTGCCGTCCTCTGGTGGGGAAGGGCTGTCTGGGAGGAGGGCTCCATCCTTGCTCGCCCATGGCTGTCGGGCAGACGTGGTGACTTTGACCCTTGTCTTCCAGGAGAAACAGGGTGGAAGCCGCTGGGGAAGGAGAAGGGGTGAGTCCTGCTGTGCAGGGCAGCGGGGGCTCGGCTCAGGCTGCTCCTCGCTCCTGGGGCCGGGCTGGGGGGGTGGTGGGAGCACTGGGATGGGGTGAGGCTGCCCACCCACAGGCTGACAGGTTTGGTCCCTGCAGAAAGGAGCTGAAGGATCCAGACCAGCTCTACAACACCCTGAAGAACCTCCTGGCTCAGATCAAGGTGCGGGCAGGAGGGGCCCCTCTGCTCCAGGATGCCCATCCCCCAAACAGCCTCAGAGCTGCCTCCTCTGGGACGGGCTCTGCTGGGCTCTGGGGTGACCCAGGCGCAGGAGAGCAGGCCCCTCCTGTACTGGGGCAGGTGGGGGCTGCCCGTGTTCACTTCTGTAACCCATTCCCCCTTCCCTGCAGACCCACCCCAGCGCGTGGCCCTTCATGGAGCCGGTGAAGAAGTCGGAGGCGCCAGACTACTATGAAATCATCCGCTTCCCCATCGGTAGGTGGCTGTGCCCGGACCCCCAGGCTGGGATGGTGTCAGGGGATCTGTGCTGGGGGGTCGTGGTGTTGGGGTACTGGAAGCCCTGGGACAGTCCAGAAGAGAGAGGGATGAGTCAGGCCCCTCGCTTCGTGTACGTGGCTTTGGGGTGCCTGAACCTTCCCCACCCCCAGACCTGAAGACCATGACGGAGCGCCTGAAAAACCGCTACTACGTGACCAAGAAGCTGTTCATCGCCGACCTGCAGCGCATCATCACCAACTGCCGCGAGTACAACCCGCCCGACAGTGACTACTGCAAGTGTGCCAACACCCTGGAGAAGTTCTTCTACTTCAAGCTCAAGGAGGGGGGGCTCATCGACAAGTAGGGGAGCTGGCCTAGACCCGCTTTGGCCACCGGTCCCCCCACGGGAGGGACAGGCTGCCTGTGGGACCCAGCCCTGCTCCGTGGGCAGGGGCTGCTGGAGGGTTCGTTGCTGCTGAGCAGCCCCGGGGGAGCTGGGCTTTCCCGGGGGGGTGGTGAGGGGACAGGGGGTGCCCGGTGTGCTGGCTGTCTCTCTTGAGGGGCTGGAGCTGCCTCATTGGGACCTGCCCCGGGGCCGAGTTCTTGCCTCTCGCTGGGTGCCGGGAGCACCCCCAGCACCGCGCTTTCCCCCTCCCCAGGGTGGTGCCCCCTGCCCTGGCTCTCTGCCACAGGACAGGGACACACAAGTGCTTTGGTTTTCTGCTTCCGTCCACGCACAGGCAGCCTCTGCCCCTCTGGTTGAATGTACGGCGGGGCTCAGCCCTGTCCCCCCGCCCCGGGCCACCCCCAGAGGTGCTGCTCCTGGTCCGGGGTCCTGCTGTGAGGGGATGCTCTGCCTCCGCGCCCCCCCCAGCTTCTGCTGCCTCTGTCAGCCCTTCCCCGTCCCTGGGGTCAGGCACGGGCCTCTGCCCAGCTGAGTGCTGGGGGGTCGGCTCCTGCTCCCCTCCTGCCCCTTCCCAGCGCATTCGGGCTGTGTTCCGCCCGCACCTCCTTGGGTGCTGGGCTGGCGAGCGCCCACCCCCAGCATTGCCTTGTCCCCCCCTCGCTCGCTCCCCTCCTGCTTTGTGCCCCCCCTGCTCTCCCCGCGGGGGCTGGGGATGCTCTGCGCCTCGCCGGGCGGGGCCCAGCCCCCTGCCCGCGCTCCCTGCCGCCCGTTCCACTTGACTTGTTTTGTTTGGGGTTGTTTTTTTTTTAAATAAACGTCGTTGTGCAGACCCAGACGCTTTCTCCCGTCCGGCCGCGCCGCTCCGCCGGGGAGGGGCTGGCAGCCGGGGGTGCTGGGGGGTTATTTGAGCTGGGGGGAGGGAGAGGAGCTGCAGCGAGCCCCCGGGCCGGGCCGGGCTGCACGGTGCTGCCCGCAGCGGGGTTGAACCGTGGCGGCCATGGGAGCCCCGCCCAGTTTCGGTTTCTGACCGGGGAATTCCGGGAGGGGAAGGCCGGGAGGCTGCGGGCCGGGCTGGCACCCAGGGGACGTTTGGCGGCGGAGGGGACGCGGGCAGCCCGGCTCGATTGCCCGCACGGTCCCGGCAGCGCAGCCGGCGGGGAGCCCCCTCGCCGGGTCCTCCCTTCGTCGGGACTCCAGCAGGACGCGCCTCCCCCGGTTTCGTTTCCCGACGGGGCCGCCGCCGGCGGGAGCGGATGGAGCTGCGTGGGTACCAGCGGGAGGCGGCGGGGCCGGCCCTGCGCGGCCGCAACTGCATCATCTGGCTGCCCACGGGCGCCGGGAAAACACGCGCGGCCGTTCACGTCTGCCGGCGGCACCTGGAGAGCCGGCGGGGCGGCAGGGTGGCCGTGCTGGTCAACAAGGTATCGGGAGCGCGGGGGAAACGGTCCGCCAGCACCGGCACCCGGGCGGTGGCGGTCCCGGGAGCAGGTCCCGGGCGGTGGTGGTCCCGGGCGGTGGTGGTCCCGGACGGTGGCAGCCCCGGGCGGAGGTCCCGGGAGGTCCCGGGAGCAGGTCCCGGGCGGTGGTGGTCCCGGACGGTGGCAGCCCCGGGCGGAGGTCCCGGGAGGTCCCGGGAGCAGGTCCCGGGCGGTGGTGGTCCCGGGAGGAGGTGCTGAGCGGGTTCTCCCGGTGCAGGTGCACCTGGTGGACCAGCACGCCAAGAAGGAGTTCCACGTGCTGCAGAAGGACTTTCGAGTGGCGGCCATCAGCGGGGGCAGCAGCCACAAATCCTTCTTCGCCGAGGTGGCAAAGCAGAGCGACGTGGTCATCTGCACGGCGCAGATCCTGCAGAATGCTCTGGTCAGCAGGGAGGAGGATACACGCATGGAGCTGACAGGTGGGTGTGGGACGCCCCCGTGCCCTCCACACGGCCGGGCTGGGGTGGGACTGTCCTGGCTGAGCCCCATGCCACTGCATGGTGGGTCCTGCATGGCTCACCCCGCTCCCCTCCCTTGCCTGGCACAGATTTCTCGCTTCTGGTGATAGATGAGTGCCACCACACGCACAAAGAAGCCGTCTACAACAAAATCATGCTGAATTACCTTCAGCGCAAGCTCAGCGGGCAGCAGGGCTTGCCACAGATCCTGGGCCTGACGGCGTCCCCCGGCACCGGGGGGGCAACCTCCTTCGAGGGGGCTGTAGAGCACATTCTTCAGGTGGGTCCTGTGCCAAGACGAGGTGCTGTGGCCTCGGCACAGCTTCCCCTGGGGCGTAGTGGGGTGTGCCCTGGGGTGGGTGTTGATAACCTGGTGTGCAGGTGCTGGATGTCCCAGGGGAGACATCCCCAAACTGGCCAGGGTGCCAGCACCATGCGCAGTGTCGCCCTGGGCTGCCAGGCTCAGGGGTGTCACCCTCTCAGATCTGTGCCAACCTGGACGCGGAGAAAATCACATCAGCACAGGAGGAGGTGCAGCACCTGCAGAGCCAAGTGCCCCAGCCCAGGAAGCAGTATGACCTGTGCCAGGAGAGACCACAGGTGAGGGTGGCTGGCGAGACCCCTGAGCCCTCCCCTCCAGCCACTTAGCTCAGTCCAGTGTGAGGAACTGGCTCACCCCAAGGTTTGATGCAGGAGAATCCTACAGCCATCGGGGTTCTGCTGTGCAGACGGCGACTAACCCTAGGCCACGTGCTCTGGGCTGTTCCTCCAAGGCTGCCCAAAGCAGTTTCCCCAATTCCCTGGGTCCTGAGCCCCTGTCTGCTCCCAGGACCCCTTTGGCGAACGGCTGAAGAAGATGATGGAGCGGATCCAGCGGCACCTGGAGATGCCCAACCTACCACAGGACTTTGGCACACAGACTTACGAGCAGCGTGTCGTGGAGCTGGAGAAGAGAGGTGAGCAGGTGGCAGTGCGGGTGTGACGGGGCAGGGCCGGCAGCCGAGGGGCTGGGCTATGAGTCAGATGCGCTGTCCCTTGGCAGCGGCAGAGACGTTCAGCGGCAAGACGCGGCTGTGCGCGCTGCACCTGCGCAAGTACAACGACGCCTTGCTCATCAACGACACGGTGCGGATGATCGACGCTTTCCAGTACCTCCATCAGTTCTATGCCACTGAGAGGGATGTGAGGAACCCCACCGAACAGTTCCTTGTCAAGACATTTGAGGGTAATGGTGGGGCCTGGAGGGGGGAGTTGGTGCTGGCTGCCTTTGGGGGACAGGGAGCCCCTGACACCCCACTCGCCTGTGCAGAGAACAGGACGAGCCTCCAAGCGCTTGCTGGGGACCAGCGCTACGAGAACCCCAGGCTGGGCAAGCTGGAGGAGATCCTGCGGGAGCACTTCCAGCCCCTGGGCATCTCCCGCGGCATTGTCTTCACCAAGACCCGTCAGAGCGCCCACAGCCTGCTTCGCTGGCTGCAGGACGTGGCCACGCTCCGCGGGCAGCACGTCAGGGCTGCCGTCCTCACTGGCGCTGGCTACAGCAACCAGACCAGGCACATGACGCAGGTGAGCGGAGGGTGGGGAGGAACTGGACCTACCCCTCTCTTTGTGGGTGCTGCCAGGGGCTTGGAGCCCTATGCAGCTGCTGCAGCATCACCCCCTCTCCCCACAGAACGAGCAGCAGGATGTGATCAAGCAATTCCGTGAGGGAACCCTCAATCTGCTCTTCTCCACCAGCGTGGCCGAGGAGGGCCTGGATATCCCCGAGTGCAACATCGTGGTCCGCTACGGGCTGATGACCAATGAGATCGCCATGATGCAGGTAGCTGCCCGGGCTCCCTCCAACCGTTCTGCCCAGCCCCGCGTTGGGAGAAGCCTTCTGGGACACCCCAAAGCCACGGGGGTGTGGGACATGGGGGCTCTCGCATCCCATTCCTGCTGGGTCGTGTACGATCCCTGAGGAGTAGCCCAGCCCCTGGCAGAGCATCCCCTCAGTGAGGCGCAGCTGGATGTGGAGGGTAGACCCATCCTCACAGGGGGGCGAGGAGGGTCAGCCATGGTTCTCCTCAGCTTCCCACAGCATTTGGCCCTTCTGCTGCAGGCCCAGGGCCGCGCCCGTGCCAAAAACAGCGTCTACTCTGTCCTTGCCAAAGCCAACAGCGGAGAGCTCTCCCGGGAGCTGCTCAACGAGAACCTCGTGGAGCTCATGGAGAGGGCAATCAGGGCGGTGCAGGCCATGCCTGAGCAGGAGTACAGCCTCAAGGTGAGCACCAGGAGGGCCAGGCAGCTCCTGCCCACGGCTGCTGCCCTGGTTTTGGCAGCTTTCTCTCCCCCTGGGGCAGCACTGGCCCCTGGGAGGGGGTAGATCTGATGCATGGGGCAGGGCGTGCTGCTCGCCTGCTCTGGGACACTGCATTTCGCCAGGGCTGTGTGCCTGGCTGTGCTTGCCATCTCTCCACTCTGACCCTGTCCCCCCTGCCTGGCCTCCCAGATCAGGGAGCTGCAGGGCGTTGCTGTTGCCAGCTGGCTGATGAAGGAGACCCGGATCAGCGAGCGGCGGCAGCTCCACGACCCGGACGCCGTTTGCCTCTACTGCATCAACTGCAGCACGACCGTGTGCTGCGGCAGCGACCTCCGCACCGTGGAGGACATGCACCATGTTAACATCAACCCCAACTTCGGGTAGGAGCGGGGGCTGGCGGACATGAGAAACTGCCGCGATGCCCTCCCAGGACACTCCTTGGGGACACTAGTTCAGGGCGGTTTTGTGGGACTGTGTGACCACAGGAGCACACCCCTGTTTCTGTCCCCTGGACCTTCATCCTTAGAGCATCTTTTGACCCCTTCCTTGCAGGTTGTATTACAAAGTTTCCTCTGGGAAAATACAGTTCCAGCGGACTTTTAGGGACTGGGAGCCCGGCTGCCGCATCGCGTGCCGCGAGTGCAGCCAGGTGAGTGTGACGGCGCCCCCGTGGCTGCGCGTGTGATGTCGCCACGGGCAGCTGCCTCCAGAGGGGGATGTACCCCAGGAGTGAGGAGCTGCCTCCACACTCTGCACGAGTGGTCCTGCTGCCCGGGGCTGCTGCACCCTTGTGTGATTGTCCCTTCCATGCCCGCACAGGAGTGGGGAATGGAGATGATCTACCGGCACGTGAAGCTACCCATCCTGTGCATCAAAAACTTCGTGGTGGAGACGCCAGCTGAGAAGAGAACATACAAGAAGTGGAGCGCCGTGACATTCCCCATCAAGGAGTTTGACTACCTGGAGTACTGCTCTAGCACCCATGGCCAGTCCTTGTAGCATGGGCTCTGCTCAGGACTATTCCCAGGCCACCTGCTGGGGCAGTGGGACCCTTCCCGTCACCCTTTGCATGGGACCCTCCCTCCAGGCCCATGCAGAGCCACAGCGTGTTCCTTCTTGCCTTGCTGGACCAAGCTGCCACGGCTCATCCCGTGCTACAGCCCGTGCCTGCAGGAGGAGGCTTTGCGGTGCCCATGCAGAAAGGATGGGATACGGGGATGGGAAAGCACCCTCTGGCAGCTGCTCCCGATGCTGCTGCCTTCCCCTCCTGCCCCCAGCACTATGCCTGGCCTGGGGGACCATCTCTGCGACGCTGCCGGGAGAACCAGCCGTTCACGCGGGCCCAGGACGTGGCCCAGCGCTGTCCCAGCAGCCTCTGGTGGCTTTGTGGGTTTGATGGTCCTCCATTAAAAACGTGCCCGTGCACTGCGAGCGAGGGAAGCGGTGGTTTCATTGACAGTGAGAGCTCGGTGTGTGCAGGCAGGTTTGCTGCGGGACAGCCCTTGCGCCAGAGCCAAACCAGCCCGTGGGCTGCTGGAGAGCCAGATGCCGGCAGATCCCACCGCGCTGGCAGTGCAGGGTCCCCAGCGACGTGCCTGGGGACACGTGTGTGGGGCTGCTCTCCCTGCAGACCCCACCTCACCCCCCACCTGAGGCCAAACCTCCCCGTGGCCCAGAACGATCCGCAGCCACCCCCGGGGACACAGCCGGAACTGCGGGGGGGTTCGACCTCCTGGCAGGAGCGAGAGGGGCTGCCGAGGCTGCACGGACCGGCCACCGCGGTCTCTCTGGCTCGGGGAAGGGGTTGCGTGTCCCGGCCCGGTGCTAGGCTCGCCAGGCCCCTCTCTCCCGAGCCGGGCGGGCTGCGGGAGCCACCGGGGGTCGGTACCGGGAGCCGGGATGCGGCGGCCCCGGATCCCGCGCCCTCCCGCCTGCTCTCCCGCCGCCGGTCGCTAGAGGGAAGCCCCGGCCCGACCCGGCCGTGGGATGAGGGCGACGCCGCGGAGCCGGGGGCCGCCCGGGGCATAGGGCTCGGCCCGGGGGTGCCGCCCGCCGGTGGGAGGATGCTCAGCCAGTGCCGGGCGGGCGGCGGGGAGGCTGCGGCGCTCGCTCCCGCCGCCCCGTGCGCGCCCCCGCCCCGCGGGATCCGGCCACGCGTGTCAGCGCCGACCCGGGGACCCCCGGCTCCGGTAAGCAGCGCGGTTGCTCGGTTGGCTCCGGGTCGGTGCCGAGGGGGAGGTGGGAGCCCCGAGGCCGCGGTCGGTCCGCCCTCCCGCCCGGTCCCGTCCCGCGAAGGGCGAGGGGCGCCTTCTCCGCCGGTGGCCGCGGGCGCAGGCTCCGGGGTGCCCGAGTGAGCCCCGTCCGAATCCCGGCTCCTCGCCGGCGACCAGTACCGGCGCGGCTGCACCGGGGCTCCTCGGCGGGGACTCCGGCGGGTCCGGGCGCCGGGAGCCGGCGGCTGCTCCTGCCCGAAGGCAACGGCTTCTGCCGGGCTGAGGCATAGCCCAGATTCTGGTGGAGTTAGCCCCGGGGGAAACACGAAACTAAATTCCTGTTCATCAGAAACTGGGTAATGAGGCCGTTTGAGTTATTTGTAGCTCTCTGTGGGCTGGGATGGCCTCTCCTACCTCTCCCCAGGCAGAATCCCTCCTGCAGGGACCCCAGATCGTTTTGCTAAACTCAAATTGCCCTGATTTGTGCTCGGAGAATCCAGGCTGAGTTAACCTGATAGGTGCCTGCAGCACTGTGTGGTGCTACCTCTCACCAGCCCAGATGGATCTGGTTGTCCACATTGGTGCTCAGGATTTCTGCAACATTTGTCCAAACTTGGTCATTTTTGAGGGGATGCACCTGACCCTGTGAAATACAGAGCCAGGACAGCATCGCTCCTGCAGGTTTTGCAAGTGGGTCTGCATCCAGCCTCTGCTCGTGCCTCCCTGCTCATTTCTGCTTTAATGCCAGCCCCATCTGGCTTCTCCTTCCCAGGGGCTCGGTCACCTTGGGGCTGGCGGTAGGGAGCAGCTGAGCTGCAGCGATCGGTGCTGCGACCTTGGCCGGTGTCCTTAGAGCCAGCATCCTTCAGAACTGGCATCCTTCAGAGCAGGTGTCCTTCAGAGCCAGCCTCGCATGGTTGGGTCCCCAGGGTGCCTGTGGCCACCAGGCAGCCCATGTGAGGGTGCAGAGACGCACGTCCCTGCACTTCCCATTACTTCACACTGGCTTCTCCGAGTGCACCGTTGCTGCATCCCTCAGCCCGGGCCAGGGGCAGTGGCTGTTCCCCTCTGATCTGCCATTCAGGTCACTCCTGCATTGATCAGGTCTGGAGCGGGCTGATAAACTGACTTGGGAGCCACAGGGACCTGGGAGGCTGCAAGCCTGTATCCGACAAGGTCTGTGTGCCATGGGGCTGCCCGTGCCCCATGCACTCGCACAGCATCTTTGCTTTGCCCCACTCATCCTCCTTCTGTGGGTCAGATCCCTGGGTAGGGGACCCTTTGCTCACCCACTACTTCTCACACAGCCTAGGGTCAGGGCTCCCCGAGGGGGCTGCACCCTGCCCTCTGCCACCCAGCTCCCTTCTCCCTGGGCACGGCATTGCCATGCACCCGCCCGGAGAGCAACAGATATCCCCATCCCTTTGGGCAGCGCCGAGCAGGGCTTGTCCTGTGGCTAAACCTGCCTGGAGCCCCACTTCATCACTCCAACTGCCCTGTCAACAGCAGGGCATTTGAGAGGGCTGCTGGACGAGTTCTTGCGCACCGACACATCCCCTGTCAATAACCTCTAGATTTAAGTCCATGGCTCAGAGCATCTTTGCTTATCTCAGCTCCCTGAAGCATTTATGTTCCCGGCCATCATAACTCCCTGCCTGTAAGCGGAGACAGGCACCATTAGCCCCGCTACTGCTGCGGCAAGTTGTGCTGGCAAAAGTGCAGCGAAGGTGTTTTCCAGCTGCTCTTTGCAGTGAGCTTCCCGCAGGCTGCTGGGCCAGGGCTCAGCCCCGGGAGTGCCTGCGGCCTCCTTCCCCAGCACCCCTCACGCTGGCAGCTGTCTGTGCTCACAGACCAGAGCAAGGGCAATGCAACATTTTATTTTTATGCAGCCCATTTCGTTTATCATCAGTGCATCAGAAAGACACAATTCACCTTTCAATGCAGCAGCTGAAAAAACTCCAGCTCCACTCTGCTTGGCAGCGCCTCAGCGTCGCCCTTTCCTGAGGCCGAGTGTTTAGCAGAGACTTAGAGCTCAATCTGTTTAGCTTAGCGAAAAGTATCCTGAGATGTGACTTGATTACAGTGTGCAAGTACCTTCCCAGGGAGAAAACGGGCAGGTATTAAGGGGCTCTTTAACTTAGCAGAGAGAGGAGTAAGGAGAACTGAGGACTTGAAGATAAAGTCAGACAAATTGGAACTCGAAATCTGGCGCAGGGAGGGCACGGAGCGCGCTGGAGCAAGATCCTGGGCACCCTTCTCCACGTGATGCCCTGGCTGGACTGCGGGTGCCCAGGGCTGGGGGCCTGACCTGGGGGTGGCTCTGGCTTGGGCAGCAGCAGGGTGACTCTGGTGGCATCATGGAGGAGGGGAGTGGGGGACTGAATTTTGCTGTCGGGCACATCTGAAAATCTTGCTGTCACACAGTATCTGTGCTGGAGCCGGGAGCACGTCAGCCCCCGAGGTGACCTTTCCCGAGACAGCTGGAGCCTCCCTTTCTGTACCAGGGGAAATTCCAGCCTGCTGAAAACTACCCATCCTGGGGGAACTCGATCCTGAAAACCAAAAGCCTTTTCTCCACGCTGCTCGTACCTCCCCTCTCCTCCACTGCCGGGAGCGCGTGGGAGCCCGCAAAGCACAGGGGGACGTCCTCATCTCGCTCCGCCGTCCCTGCGACCAACGGCTGTGCGTCTGATTCCCCGCCGAGAGTTAATCTTGACTGTTAGCATGTCAGGTTGCTGGTGGATTAAACAAGGGGATTAGCATCAAACAATTTCCCTCCCGCTCCAAGCGGGGAAGCAGGAAATATAATCACTGCGGGTTTATTCCGCTTAGACTAAAAAAGCTCCCTGGCATGTGGCTGGGCGATGCCAGCCGCGCCGGTGGCACAGGCAGACGCGTGCCCAGGGTGCTGCGTGGGCCACGCTGCTGCCGGGACAAGGTCTTTGCCATCACAGAATCACAGAATTATTGAGGCTGGAAAAGACCTCTGAGATCAAGATTATCAGATGCCCTAAGCCAGGGCTGGGGAGGAGGAGGATCCCAGTCCCTCGGCAGCAACCGGGTCGCCCCAGGACCTCCCTCCCTGTTGCTCCTGCCAGCCCAGGCTCAGCTCTGGATGGCAGAGCATGGAGCAGCCTTGCAGGTAGGAAAGCAAATCTGTCTCCCCAGCAGCTCCCAGGTTCCAGAGCCAGGGGACAGTGACGCAGCTCTGATCCGGCGGCTGCGGTGCTGCGCACTTGCCAGCTTTCATCCCAGGCTTCCTCCCCACCTGCGCTCACAGGCTCCGCTGCCAGCACTGGGGCACAGCTCTGCCCTCTCAGCCACTGTATAAGAAGCAAAACAAACCCTCTAATCCTGGGAGTGTGTTTGATAAAAAGAACTCGCACAGCTCTGGCTGGGGGCAAGGGCAGAGCAGCGGGACTTCAGCGAGGTGTCCTTCCCCATCAGCAGGACAAGAAACCCCACAGAGATCTCCCACCACAGCGCCTGGGGTCCCAGGTCTGAGCCAGGGCATGGGCTGCTCCTGTCTGGGAGGGGAGATGTTGCTGGCAGTTATTACCAAGGGGGATTCCCTATGTGCCTCCTCCCCCAGCGATGGATGCCTGCTTCTTCCCCCACTCGAGACGGGACCTGTGAGCCCACAGGCTGCTCTCTGGCAGCAGCTCAGCTGAAACGCGGCTCCTCTCCCTGCAGCTGCGGCACGTGGGGCCGAGGCCGGGGCATGAACCCGTCTGGCAGAAAAGCAGGAAGGCTGCAGGTTCCCCCTGCTGCTGGGGGGCTTTGCCTCTCTCATCTTCTCCATGTTTTATGTGACTCTTTGCATTTGGACTCTGCGTCGGCAGGACGCGGGCAGGCGAGGGGACGCAGCACGGTGGGGGTGAGACCCGGGGACGGCAGAGCCCGTGGCCCACCGAGACCCGCGGCGGCACAAGCTGCGATGTCGGAAAATTCCCAAACAAAATTTCATGCACTAAATCTCAGGGCTGCGATTCTGCTGAGACCTGGCTTTATAATTGGATCTGTCAGAAACCCGTCACACTTAATGTGCAGCTGCCAACGCAGCTCCGCGGCAGCGCCGGCTCTGCCCCTCTCGCTGCCCCTCGGCGGGCCGGGAATGCCTCATCTCGACGTGCCCGTTGCCCCAACCTGCTGCAGCACCAGCCCTGGCCGTGGCTGCCGGGGAGTGCTGCGGTGGGATTGCTGCTCATCCCACCTGCTCTGGACACCATCCCCATCCCACCTCCCACCTGGAGCAGTGGTTGGGGAGCACCGGCTCTCCCAGCCCACGCTGCTCCTGCCGGCCGCACTTGTATGTGCCTCAGTTTCCCTCTCTGCTGCCAGGGAAGCCGATGGGACGGTGCCGGCGAGGCCGCAGCGGTCCTGGCGAGACGTGGGAGCACAGCAGCCTGTGGCCACCAAGGAGGCGTGAGCCTGTGTGTTCCTCACCTGAGTAATCAAACCCTTTATCCGGTGTTTGATTAAAGGCCACAAAACATATTATCTTTGATTCTTTTTGTTCCCTTCATTTGTCCCTCAGAGATGAGGGTTGCTCTGGTACTTATTAGTCACAAAGCCCTAACCTCGCGCTGCGTTCCTGCTATCTGAGAAATGAATTATTAATGGTGCATTAAACAGAGACTGGAAAGGGGCCCTGGGACACTGATAATCAGGAGCTAATTGAGGAAGAAATGAGATACTGCTCCCGTTGCAGAATGAGGAGTGTGCAGCACTGCGATACCGAAGGTGACCCTGCTGCAACTCCTGGGCCGACTGCGCCAGGTTCTGCCAGCCCAGCCCTCGCTGGTGGGTCATACGCACACGCCCTGCCCTGGCCAGGATGCTCAGCCTTGGCTGGGATGTTGTGTCCTGGCTGGGTGCTGCGCAGCCCCTGTGCTCTCCTGTCCCGAACACGTGTCCTGCCTGGGTTGCAGTGGCTGATTCACACGGTGCCGCTCCTGAAGGGATGAGGCTGTCGGGCATCCTCACTCCTTGCACTGACCTAACTCTGGGTGACTCGGCAAAGCCAGGGAGTGGCTGGGGGGTCTGGGGGGGGCCCAGGATGTGGCTGTGGCACGAGGGATGAATGTGACCGTTGGAGTCGCACAGGGGACGAGCACAGCTTTTTGCTGGACCGCCCAGTGCCTTGCCAGCGTGCCAGCTGAGATCCCGGCACAGCCTGGCTACGGGTTGGTGCAGGGAGGAGAGGATCTTTCCTGGGAGATCAGAGGAGCCCCCAACGCTCAGCCCCTGGCCTGGCAGGGGTGAAGGCGAAATCCTGAGCTCCTGAGGCAGCGGCTGCCGGGCAGAGCCGTGTGTGTCACCTGGCACCGGCTGCGTCCCGCGCCTGGGATGCTGCGGGAAAGCCGCCGGGCGGCCGGGGGGCACAAGCAGGGAGGGAGTGTGAATAAAACACACCAGCAGCCCAGGCTGCGGCGGGGCTGGCACACATCGAGGGGGAGCATGGGGCTGGGGACACCCGGGGCTCAGGCAGGTGACAAGAAGAAAACAAATGCGTTCAGGGCCCTGGAAAGCTGCTGAGCCCCGGATTTTGATGGCCCTGAAGCCGCTGCAGGTTTGAGGGGCAGCTCGCAAAGATGGTTCGGGCTTCCCACAGGACTCCCGGGGCACTGGCTGCTCCCCCTGTCCCCAGGGGTGACATCCCACCTCAGCACCGGCTGCTCGGGTGGCAGGACCAGGGCAGACGGGGCAGGGGTTCAGGGAGGGGCGGGGTGGGTGGGGTGGGTGGGGGTACAGGGTGGGGCCGGGGATGCAGGGAGGGGCAGGGTGTGGCAGAGCAGCCGATGCTCTGCGCCCAGGTGGGGCCGATCAGCCCCGGCGTGTCCCGCCCCCTCCCCTTCAAGCCCCGGAGGTGTTTTGGGTCGGAGCTCGGCTCCGCTCCCCTCCCCAGCCGGGGTTCTCCCGCTCTGACGTGACGCTGGAGCAGTGCGGTTCGTCCCGACTCCTTGCATAAATATTTATGGACTGATGCAATGCTCTTCTAAATATAAAGCTTTATCTGGAATTTCATTTAAACCTTAAGTGTAGATAATTTATTTATAATTAATGTAGACATCAAGTCCCGTCGCTGGAATGCCTCTGAGCCTTCATTTATAATTGGGAGGTAAGTCAGAAGCTAGAGGCTGGGCCTCTTATCAGTTTCATTTTAATTTTTCTCCTACAGCAAACGAAGCTGGTGCAATTCATCTCTCATTAGGAGGAAGCATAAAACTCCCCTAAAATAACAGTTTTATGGGGAACGTGTAATAAACCCATCTTTGTTCCTCTTCTTGCCTTTGATAGTGTTACCAGGGCTCACAGCTCCCTTCAAAGTGTTGCTCTTTCTTAAAAATAAGTCTATTAAAAATTAAAACCACTTTTCTATACAATAAAATTTACTCCCCGCAATTATACAGGGGGACCAGTTATCTTCCTTTTGTAGATTTTAATTAAAAGTTACAATGGGAAGGAAAGAACCGCCATAAAATAATAAAAGTCTCACCACTAACGATGAGTTATCGGTGCCTCTTTCACGCCGGCGGCCGGCCGGGAGTTGGTGCCGCGGCTGGGAAAGTGCTGCTGGGCATGGGGCGAGCGGTGACAGGGGAGTGGGTGCCATGGGTCCCTCTGCTGTCCCTGCACCGTGCGAGGGGTTTCCTGCACCTGTGGGTGCCCAAAGCAGAAAGCCCGTCCCATGCTGAACCCCCGTGGTCCTGGCTCTGACCCGTTCGTGCTCTCGCTCCTGCCACCGCGGTGAGAAACTGGGGCCCACCATTGGTCGGAGTGCTGGTGTCTGGGCAGGTCCTGGGGTTCCAGCCAGGCTGCCTGCCCAGCCCAGCTCTGCTCTGTTGAACCCCCCCCAGCCAGGTGAGTGCCTCCAGACACGCAGCCCCGCTGTCGGCAGCTGGCATCCCTCGCGGCAGAGCGGCGCTGCCCGGGCTGCGCAACACGCTTGCCTGGCCCGGATATTTTACAAAGAGAATAGAGAGATGATCAAAGGTGGCTCCGCGCTTGTGCTAAAAATAACGCGTGCCTGGGAGGGGGTGGGGGCTGCCGGCAGGGGCGCGCGGTGCCTCGGGAACCTGCAAACACCGACTGTCGCCCGTTGGGGATCGATTGTCCCTGTTGCTTGTTCTGGAAGTCACACAACAGCCCCTCCTCCTCTAGGGTGCTGGGGCGGGCGCCAGACCTCGTGCGTGGCCAGTGGCTTGGGACAGTGCCCTCCGTATCTGTGCTGGCGGCCAGGATGATGGCCACCGCCGGCCAGAGCCACCAAATCTGCCGATCCGGCTGACAGGCGAGAGAGCCAAGGTGCTGCGGTTGCTCGGGCCCTCGCCCATCCCATGTTGGCTTCTCGCTCCCCCAGAGGCTGGTGGGGCTGCTGTGCCTGTGTCCCCGTCCCAAAGGCGGGTCCCCTGGACCCGCGCTGTCAACCAGGGCCAGTCCTGCCCGGTGCTGTGCGCAGGCAGGGTCAGTGCAGCCACGGGCTGGTGCTGCCCGTCGCTGTGGTTGCCTTAACCGGCCGTGGCTGTTGAGATGTTTCGCTGCCTGTCTCCCCATCGCCTGCCCCCTTCTGTAAAGTTGCTAACCCCCACTGATCTGGACCTCAAACACTTAGGAAATCTTTATGGGCTTTTGAAAAGATTTTAATTCCCTGACAGTGCTGCTTTTACTAAAAAAAAAAAAAAAAAAAAAAAAAAGAAAGAAATTATGACTCAATGAGCAATTACAGGCTTAGCAGCTGCTGAACGGCCACGGCAGCTGCCGGAGCAGCTTGGCACGGCTCAGCGCGGCGGCCGAGGAGCCAGCGAGGCTTCCTGGAAAGCGATGCTGGGACAGAGCTGCCCGGCACCAACCGTCCCGGGCTGTGAGTAACTGTGAAACTTGTTATTTACTGGACACGGAGCTGTTGAAGCCTGCAAACAGGAGGAAAGGTGAAGCTTCAGCCCTGACGAGTGCCCGTTCCCTCGTGGGCTCATTTCTTCTCTTCAGAATGCAAAAAGCTGCTGCAAAGAAATGAGCACGGGGGTGGGAGAAACTTTGTGAGCAACTGCAGTGAGATGGAGGATTTGGACATGCTGTTCCTTCTGCTCATCTGTCCCACAGCATTTCAGTGTGGTGCAGCTGGAGGCGACCTTCTCTTTGTTTAGAGATTTGTCTTCACTTTCAGGAATACCTGCTGCAAACAAAGAGGTTGACAGGCAATGAGTCTCCGTTGGCCTCGGCACAAACAGTATCTGGGGGAGAAGCTGCCCTAGACACAAGAGAAGAGGTGTCTCTGGGAGGATTAGCCAGCACTGCTGAGATGTGGATTCCCTCATTGCTTTATCCTGTCTTTGTGTGTTCCTGGATGGGAAAACAACTTTCCTTGCAGCCTGTTAGTTTGGTTTGAGCCAGCTGAGCCTGGGGCTGGGTGGGAAGGAGACAGGAGCAGACAGGGCCAGGCAAGGTTGTATGGGAAAAAGAACAGATTGTGACGTTGGCATTAGTGAAAATGTTTTTTATGAAGAGTTTAATCAGCAAAGCCTGTTTGCGTGGTGAGGAGCCAGCGCTGGGCTCCGCTTGGCGGGCGCAGACCCTGGGGATGTTCTGGCAGTGAGCACCTCCCTGATCCTGCCTGCCCGGGGCTCTCTCTGCTTTTTGGTGCAGTAAGTTGTCACTGGCTCAGTCCCTCCATGGGGACAGGCTAGAATGGGCATGAAAGTTTAGTTTAATTTAAAAAATCCCTGCATGCAGACTTGCTAAATACACCATGAAAACTTCAGAAGATGGCAAGAACAACATTGCATTAGGCAGAGGGATGTGAGCAGCTGTCTTCGGGAGGGGGAAGCCGGCAGATACCGAGGAGGGGCAGCAGCTCATCTGTGCTCGCCAGCGCTGGAAGGCCGGGAGATGGGAAGTGCGGGGATGGAGCCTCTCTCCCACAATTCTTGTGTCTGGAAGAGGGGAGAAGGGCTCCTTGCTGGTGGTGAGGTGGAGGCAGGACAAGGCTGAAAGGGTTAATGGGAATGAAAAAAGTCTGTGGAGGAGCTGCAGCCCTGTCTCCCCTCCTTGGCGAGGGAGGCTACACCGTAATCCTCAAGCTCCTGACAGCTAAGGTAGTGCAAGGTTTGAGATCCATTAGAGTGCCTGTAATTATTTATAGGGAGGAAAAAAACACCCCACATTGTGAAAATCGGATGGCACAGCAAATAAAGATTTGGAGAAGGGATGCTTAAAAACCAAAGTAATTAGAATGAGAGCCGTGCTGAGGCCTGGTGGTGCCACCCTGCTCGTCCTCGGGACCTGACCCCAGCTCTGGCGGCAGCGGGGAAAGGGCTCTTGATGTGGAGAGGGGAACCAGGAGCTGCTGGTCCATCCGCTCGTGTTCCAGATCTACAGACCTGGAAACAGCTGCTGGGGAGGAGCTCAAAGCCCGATCTCTGCTCCTGATTTCCACCTCCCTAGTAGCTGTGGTCCTCAGTGGGCTTGGAGGAGCTGAGAGCAGCACGTGGGCTGCCCTCGCTTCCAGCAGCCTCCACCCCTCTGCCGGCAGCTTCGCAGGGCTGGTTGTACTTCTTCATCGAGAGCCCTGGAGTGCATCTGCTCTGGAGAAGAGTGCTCTTGGCGAGAGAGCCCGGGAGGGCAGAGCAAATTTCCCCGCAGCCGGGCTGCAAAGCTTAATTAGCAGTTTTGTGAAGTGCTTTGAGATCCTCTATGAAATGTCCTGGAGGAGGCCAAAATGTGATTATATAACGTGTCTAGACAGTATATTCCTTGGGGCAGGTAGCAGGTCTCTTTTATATCTGTTCTTCTATGTCAACATTGTGTGGGCCTGCTTAAAGGTTCTGGGAGCTGCTAAAATATTAACAACAACGACAACGATAGGACAACACATGCTTTTGCACTCAGAAAAAATGTTAGTCTTAGCAGAAGCCGATGTGTGTCAGCAAATGAGCCTCGTCCTGGCCGGTGCCTTGTGCTCCAGCTACAACCTGAGGGCAAACAGCATCTCCCTGCGGTGCCCCGGCCCGCCCCTGCTTCATCCTCCCGGGGCTCTGCAGGCAGGTGCAAGGCATTGCCCCCCCCATGTCACCAGCTCCCTGCAGCCGAGCTCTGGGTGACGGGGGGCTCTGCTGTTAGCCAAGCCCTGCGAGGCCACCTCCTTGTCCTCCCCCCCCCCCCCCCCAATTGCTTCTGGAGAGCAAGACCAGGGACCCTCGTACAGGCAGGACTGAGACCCGACCCCCACCGTGGCCTCGGGCATCTCTGTGCCCTGAAATCGGGTGCCCTCCCCACGGCCCCTGTCCACATGCCCAGCACCTCGCTGACACCCCCCTCCCCAAATCCCCTGCGAAGGGCCTGGGGAGCCACCGAGCTCCCCCGGCGGGGCGTCCCGCGCCCCCCCCAGCTCCCTCTCTGGTGCCCGCGCAGGCTGCCTGCGGCCCCGGCCCGGCCCAGGGGTGCGCGGCGTCTCCCCCCGGGCCCCGCTGCGGGATGCTGCGCCGGGATGCGCCGCTGCGGCTCCCCCCTCCCACCCGGTACGGGCGCACGGCGCCGGCGGGGGGGGGAACGGCGGCGGTGCGCGCGCTGCCTTCATCTCCCCTCTTCCTCCTCCTCCTCCTCTTCCTCCTCCTCCCCCTCCTCCGGGAGCGCGCTCGCCCAGCCGGGAGCGAGCAGCCGGCGGGAGGATGCTGCAAACGGCGGCGGAGCCGGGCGGCTGGGCAGGTAGGATGGGCGACCGCCCCCGGTACCGGCGGTCCGCGGCGGCCGGGCTGCGGGCCCGGGAGAGTTGCGGCCGGTGCAAAGTTGTCGGCGGGGGCGGAGGGCGGAGGATACACCGGGGACGCACCGCGGAGCCGGGAGGAGGGATGGATGTCCGCCCGGGGGATGCCCCGCTCTCGGGGAGTCCGGCTGCGCAGCACCGAGCACCGGGGCGAGGGGGCGGCAGAGCCCCCGGGCCCGCCGACCCCCCGTCAGCTCAGGAGGGAAACTTCTTCAGAGGAACTTTGCCGAGGCCCCGGCCGCAGCCCCTTCACCCTGAGCAGGGGTCCGGAGGGTGGGGGTGCCCCCCGGCTCGTCCCTGCCGAGGTGTCTGCACCGTCGGGGTGCGCGGCGTGTGGTCCCCATGGGTGTACGGTGGGCTTGGGTCTGCTGGCAGTGCCTGGGCCTGGCTGGCACTTGTCAAGGTGTCTGTGGGCAGGTGGGTGTGTGGTGTGACCTGCGTGGGTGGGCGGTGGGGCCGTGCCCGGGGGCAGCGTGGGCCCCGCTGTGCTGCTCAGGGAGTTGGGGTGCTCAGGGCACGTCCCACGGCTCGGCCGCAGGGCACCCAGGGCTGCCCACGTCCCCGCTTTAGTTGAGGTGCGGAGAGGTTGATGTTGGAAATGGAGTCGAGGCTTTCTGGCTGCCTCCACAAGGGGAACCCGGCTTTTCAAGGAAAGGACTTTTGCTGAAGCCTCACAAAAGCGCTTTCTGTGAGCGGTCGGGGCAGCGAGTGCGGTGTCTCGGGGTGCTGCAGCCTGGGGCAGAGCCCGGCCCTCCTGACAGAGTCACCCCCGAGCAGGAGTGAACTCGGGTGCAGAAGCATCCTCCTCACTGGGAAGACCACCCGCTCTCTCCTCAGCTTTTATCGATACACTTTGCTGTTGACTTGAAGCAGCAGTGAGTTACCGCTGAAGCTTTTCAGGAGTTGTTTTCAGGAGTTGTGCCTTGGGCTGGGGTAGGGCTGGAGCTCTCCTCCGCCTGAGAGCAAACCCCGCGGCGGCGTGGAGGGCAGGGCTGAGCCCGTGCTGCCCTCGGGAGGGCTGTGAGTGCTGACCACGCGGGATGCGTGTGCGAGAAGACAGCTTCTTGCACGGAATCTGAACTCCCAGCTCTCCTTGGCATGCGTGGCTGCTTTTTATTTTCAGAGCAAAGCTTGAAAGAGTTTTTAAGTAGAGGACATGATTCTGCATGAGGTTAAGGGGTCTAGGGCCCAGCTTTGCACTCCTGGAGGCTTTAAGGGACTTCTGGGTTAATTCACTGGTGTGAAGGGGATCCGCACCGGCTCTGTTGTCACCTTGCTGCTGCAGCTGCCTGCTCTTGCAAGGGCTGGATGTGTCCATGGGTGCTGGGTGAGCTGGTAGCACCCCTGTCTGCTGTGGTGCACGGGAGCAGTTTTCAGTGAAAATGTGAGGCAGGAGCTGGCCTTGTGCTGCTCAGCGCTCTGCAGAACTCGTCTTCATCTCTGTGACTCTCTGGGGTGTCTGACTTGGGGAACTGAGAGGTTTTGCGTGAGCTGCTGTGCCTGCATGTGGGGCGCGGTGCCTGAAAATAGCATCAAGGGGCAGCGCCGCCGTAAATGACAGCCTGCGAATAAATGAGGCTCTGTCCCCAGCTGCCAGCCTGGCCAAGAGTTTCTGCAGCCGACGCAAGTCAAACTCACCGTCATTGACTTTTTGGTTTATTTTAAGTGGCTGCAGGTGTTTTCCGATGGAGCATCCAGCCCAGCGGCGCCTTCTCTGAGTGGTTTGTCGCTCGGCTGGAAGGGCTCCTCGGGGACAGGAGGAACTGCGCCGACCCCTCAGTAGCTGCGTGCAACTCTGCTGATGGGAAACCCTCCTGCCACACGTAGAGTTTAGAGTCAGGCTGGTGATAACGTGTGCTGTGGGGTTTCTTGCTTGTTCTGTAATCCGCCACGCGCATTACAAAAAGCAGGCTGGCGTAGTGCTGGATGTGGCTCCCTGTATGTAAATGCTCGGAGCGGAGCCTCGCTGTGCGTTATCGGGGTGGTGACGTCACGCTGAGCCGTGCCTTCCCGCTGCGCGTCTGCTGCACGAGCATCCCCGAGCTCTCACATCGTGCTCGGCTCGGTCTCGGGAGCTGCTCTTGCTGCTACCGGCTCGAGTGATGGAGCAGCCAGCCTCCGGTCTGGATAAACCAGGAGGCTGATTTATTTTAATAGTCCTGAGAATAAGAAATATTTGCTGGGGCTGGTGGCCCGCTGGCCTCGGGGCCCCATTGGCAGTGCTGGACTGTGCAGGGGTGCACGTCCTGGCTGCAGTGAGGGTCAGGGGCTCGACCACCCGGCAGAGCTTGACAAAACCCACACAAGGAGATGCCGACCCGCTTGAGTACACGCTGCCGGCCGGGCCGGGGCTGCCTCTCCAACCCTTCCCTCCCGCCCAGCTTCTCCTGTCTCCCTCGGCACGAAGAGGCGAGACACCCAACTCAGACGTGCTGAGTCTATTTTTGCTGGCAAGGAGTATAAATACCGCAGAACCTGAGGCGCAAAACTGCACAGCAACACCAACCCCAAAGCCGCGGGGTTTCCCCTCCCGCTGGCAGTGCTCCCTGCTGGGGTGGGTTTCGAGACTGGTTCTCTCTCTGCACCGCTTCTTTGCGCTGCTGGATGGGGCTCCCATCGACGTACTGATGGGGATAGGGACAGGGATGGGGCAGAGCTGCCCTGTGGGTGGGCGCTGGGTCCAACGTTCCCCAGCGGAGCCTGGAGCAATGCCCCAGCCCCAGCAGAGCGGCACCGGGAGCCGTCCCAACCCCAAAATATTCCTCGAGCATTGCCCCAGCATCCTTGAACGTCAGCTGGTGGCTGATAAAGGAACCCTGGTCTTGGGACTGTTCTTTGCTGTATTTCTAGGTATCTTCCCCTGCTTTTGTTTTATCTGGCTTTTTTGGGGGGGGGAAAACTACGTATTTCTACAAGTGCACAGCGTAAGTCTACTGCTGAATAAACAAGGACCTTCACACAGATGCTCTCAGTCAAGTACTGAACATGTTAATCACGTTGCATTACTCTGTTAACTTTCCAGGATGGGAAGCAAACCTGTCCTGGAAGCACGGGGCAATCTCCAAAGTGTGCTGGGCTTAAACACCAACGGACCAGAGAGCCCCACTTGGAGCTACTTTTCTTGTTTCCCAGCTCAGTCAGGGCTGGTGTCTGAATTTTCTGAACCCAGAGCCCTCGGTTCTGCAGCCCTTTAATCATTCCTAGGGAAAATAAAAATGCAAAAATGCACGCCCGGAGCAGAGTAATGAAGCCCATGAGGGTCTGTTTGTCAATTTAGAAACAATATTGTGATGTACAAAGGTTGTTTCTTAGTCTGATGTTCTGAGATTGCCTCCAAAATAGTGTCATAATTTATGTGTCTGGAAGCCCCCGTCAAGAATTATATCTGTGCTCTCAAGGAAATTCAGTCTGCGGCTGCATGGTAACAAGTGCTCGTTTTTTATTAGAACCACAACACTTTACTTGCAAGTCGGAAAAGGGAGCCTGCGTATTTTGGGAGCCCTGAGCCGCTCTGCCCACAGTGGACACACCGGGAGGGTCCCGCTGTCCTGCGGGGGGTCGTAGCTCTGGGACCCGAATGGGGCGGGTGTGGGCTGAGCCCCGATGCTGACGGGGGAGCCCTTGACGTGGAACGGATCTGTGCTGCTTTGAAATGGGAACGCTCCCGAGTCGTGATTTTCCCTGGCCTAATTATGGAAATTTTTTAATTAGTTGATAAGAAAGATCACTTGGAAATTGCAAAGGGAAACATTTTGAGGTTAAGTCGTAATCTGCGCCCGAGCTGCTCCGGCTGCGCCAACCTCTGCCGAGGCAGCGGCAGCCGGGTGCCGCGGTGCCGCAAGGGGACACGGCGAGGAGCAGGGCTCCTTCGGCCACCAGGCCTGGTCCTGGAGGTGCGGGGCCAGCTCGACTGTCACTCGCTGCCTCGGCGGCCACGCTGTCATTGCTCAGCGGGCTCTGGGCTTGGCGGCGGGAATGCTTCATGTTCGCCGAAACGGATGTTGTGGGCTCCGCTTGGAGCAGCCGAGGAGCTCCACAGAGCTGGGGAGGGGGAAGGAGAATGTCGGGGGGTTCATTGCTCTGGGTCAGCTCAGTGTGGGATGGCTCCTGAGGTGCAGGACCCTGAGCGGGAGCGTCTCAGGGGCTGGGGGCTGCTGCCTGGTGGGGGGGACCCAGACCCAGCGGGGACATTTCAGGCTCTGATGTCTGGTCTCTGGCTCTTGCTCCGTGTGGGTGGGGGGTGAAGGAGCTGTCGAGCATGGGGTGGGTTTTGCTTGTGTAGGATCAGAGGCTGCTTCTCACCTTCCCTTCACCTCCCGGTTCTTTGAGGCCTCTGCTGCCTTTGAACTGGGAGGAGAACCGCAGCAGGGAGCAGCAGGTCACGTCTCTCTGAAACCGCGTGGAAACAGGCCAAGAGGTTTTTCGGGGTTATTTTTCTTCCTTGATCTGTTGGCGTGGGGAAGACGTGGGACCAGTGACCTGGGCCTCACGGGGGCTGCGGCATCGCTGCCCTGGCCCTTCGGCTGCTCGCAGACCCCACCGAGCCCAGGGCTGGCGTGGCAGAGTCACCAATTCCTGGCGCCTGATGTCACATGGAGCTTCGGCATTCGGTTCCACGCGCGACCCCTCCTCAGCGAGTCTCGGTGACTCCTGGCAGCGGCCCGTGGGTGCGGATCTCAGGTGAAGGTTCCCGCCATGTTGGTGGAGGCGGAGCTGGAGGCTTCGTGCCGCTCCCTCACCCAGCTCCAGCGCCGCTGGCTGCGCTCTCCTCTTTTGATCTGCGAGCCACAAAGACATAAAAAAGAAGAATGGCGGCTGAGAAGGGATATTTTTAAAACCGAGAACCCTGCGATGTCTCGTCCCTGCGGATGCAGCCCCTGCCCAGGCTCTGCCCCGGCTGATCGTCACCAAAGGTGTCACTGCGGGGGCACAGCCTGCGAGAGACCTCGTCCCCAGCAGGACCCAGCCCAGCTGCGAGGGGAACCGCTTCTCGGGAACCCTCCTGAGAGCGCAGCAGGAGCCGCACGTGGGTGGCTGTGCCCCCACCCCACACCTTGGCTTTTTGCGGGGGGTTCTTTATCGGGATGCGAACTCCCCACCAGCTCCAGCGGGGCTGGGCTCCTCCAGCCTTTCCTTGTGGTGTTTATTTTCTGAGGTGTCACTTTTCCCGTCACTGTTTGTCATCTGCTCCCAGGGCACGTGGGACGCCGGCGCTGGGCTGGGCTGGGCCAGCAGCTCTGCATTCCTGCGCCGTGCGAGGGCACCGCGGCACAGAGCTCGTCTGTGCGCTGCGGGCCGGCCTTTCTTCTGAGCAGCCCTGAAATGTTTTTAGGGAAAAAAAAATAAAATCCCAAACAAGGGAAGCTTGTTACGGAGCCAGAGGAGCGGCACAGACCGGGCTCCTGGCAGGAGCAGGGGTCAAGATCCCAGGGGCCCGGCAGCAGGTCCCCCCACTGCGGCAGAGCCCTCCCGCCCGTCGCCGGGTGGGCTTTGCCGCACGCAAGGGCAGAGCCTATAAATATCCCAACTCCAAATTTTCAAGAAGTATTAGGAACTCTCCAGGCTTATTTTTGAGCGCTGTTATGAAAGGGCTTTAGCGGATTAAAGCGCGCCCGGATTAATCTGTGCTGGGTGCGGGCTGCGGGAAGGGCAGCTCTGACCCCCTGGGGACGCGGTGCGGGGGCTCACCGGGGTCTGGGGGTCCCGGTCCCGCCAGGACATGGGGCAGGTGGCGCTCGCCAGGATGCTTCAGCAGCCACCGTATTTTGAGTCCCATCTTGGCACCGTGGGCCTGGCCAGCATCCGCAGGGCTGCAGGTTCTCGCAGCTCAATGTCACATTTCTGTCCTCCCTGGTTTCACAAGGAGGCAATTAGCCAACCGGCGTAATAGCAATTTAATAAGTGTGTCAAATAAGGGAGCCAGTCGCGGTGTCGGGCACGCTGTGCCGTCGGAGGAGCCTTCCGCAGGTGGGCACAGCGCGGGCAGCGTGGCCATCCCTCACACGCGGTGGGGTCAGGCTGCTCGGCTGAGGCTGCACCAGTGTTTGTCGCCTCTGGGGACCTGGGACGGGCACCCCAGTGCTGTCACTCGTGCCAGGGGAGGTCAGACGTGCTGCTCCATCACCACCAGTGCGAGGCGTGAGCAGCGTGGGGCTGGGGTCTGGGGGTCTCACCCCTTCCCCAGCACCACCGAGCCCCGTCCCATTGTGGGGCCGTGCGTGGGCTCCCCGGTGGCCACGGCTGCCGGCCGGAGCCCTCTGCCCATCGCCGAGGCGGGTGCCGCCAGGTCTGCCCCTCCTCACCTGCTGACAAGGCGTTGGGAGAGGGAGGATTGTTTAAAACACAAACAAAATAAAATTAGGTCTTCTGGTAAGGGATTAAATCAGGGCCCTCAGCTGTATTTATAGAAGGTTCAAAAGTAAATCTGTTCCCAGACTGAATAAATATTTTGCTCAGGCAGGCGCGATCTTCAGTTCATCTGTCTTGGAGAGACTTGAGTGAGAGGGGAATTGATTTTCTTCAGCTTGAACAAGGCAAGCGGCTCTCAAACCCAGACAGATAGCGAACTCCCATTATCAGCTAAAATGGGGAAGCAGCTGGGAAATCATTAAAGAGAAAGTGAGAACGAAGCCACTTTAGGCAGGCGGCAACTCCGCCTCCCCGTGTGCGCCCCGAGCACACAGCGTTTGGTGACCATCGGTGCCAGCAGCTCCCCAGGGGAGACTGGTCATACTGGCCGCACTGGTACAGGGTCCGCCTGCCCGCGGTGCCGTGCCGGGGAAGTGGCGTGGGGGACCTGGGGGTGGCTGAGTGGGGCTGGAGGGAGTCGGTGCAGGCACCAGATCTGCCCAGACCGCGGACGGCACGGGCAGAGGTTCTCTCGCCGGCTTGTTTCTCAGCAGAGTCCCAGCTCAAAGAGCTCGTTAATTCAAGCCGGCACCTGGTGTTTTCAGACATCAGTTACCGCTAAGACAGAGCTTAGTGCTTTGCTCTTGACAAAAGCTGCTGCCAGGTCAGCTCCGGTGCGACATGAACCGCGTGGCGAGCGCTGCCAGGGCTGCCTGCGCCTCCCGTTAACCGGGTCACACGGGAGAAAGTGAGAATTAAGGAAAAGTCAGATCCCTCGGCAGCGTTGTCTGATTCCTTCTCCCCGTTTTCCAGAGCACCGCGTCGAGCGGACTCTCTCCAATGGACGGGTCCCCAGCCCCGGGGGAACCTGGCGCTGCCACATGGGGGTGGGAGCGGTGGCGGTGCCAGGCGAGGGCTTGCCGCGCGAGCTCCGTCCGCCCCGTGCTAAAAAAAGCCACGAGATGAGCAAAATTATCCGCTGAGTCACTAATCATTCACCCGCTGCTTTAGTCACCAGCTTTCCCACACTGGGGGACGTTTGCTGCTGAGGGGGCATAAACTGAATCGTAATGGCGTTAGAGGGATGTGGCCGAAAGAAACGCGGAGCTGCTGCTGCTGCACGTGCGGCGTCTGACACCAGATGGGTCACTGGGCTCTACGGCCACCGGAGGTGCTCATTAATGACGGCTCCCTAATGAAGCCATTGATTAATAGCACCTGCATGCTGCGGCGTGCTCCCGCCGAGGAGGTGGCAGTGGAGCAGGTGCTGCCCGTGTTCCATGATGGGACGGGCACCGTGTCCTGGGCCCTGCCCACCCTGCATGGCCACCACAGCTCCTGCTCAGGCACGTGAGCCGCTGTTCCGTGAGGTGCTGGTGCGGCAGGAGCACCCCCTGCTCAGGAAGGGGTGCTGGGGCTTGGAACCGTGCTTGGGTGGCCGTTGTGGAGGCAGGTCTGAGATCCCAGGGCTCGGGAAAGCGAAGCTGCCCCCGTCACCTGGGTGGGAGGCTCTTGTCCTTCAGTCACAACGTCCTGCCAGAGAGCGGGGAATTGCCACGCTGCTTTCTCAAGTGTGTGACCTGGAAATACTGAGAAAGGGCTGAGTCAGGGCTGCAAACCTGCCTGTGAACATGTATGGCCAGGAGCCAGGGCTGCGGGCTCCCCCGTAACGCAGCCCTCTCCTCCAGCCTGGGGGAGCCCTGATCCCCCCCAGCTCACCCTCTTCCCTGGGTGCCAGCAGGCACCTTCTGCTGGGGCGTGCAGCTTGCCCAGAGCATCAGATGAGGAAAGAGGTTGTTGCTTAGGTGTCAACAAGTTTGCAGCTGCGGACGCAGAGGGACGGATGCTGACAGGGCTACCGCCCCGCGCTGCTGGGGGGGTGTCGCGTTGCTGGAGCCTCCAGACAGAAATAGCTCCTGGCGCAGCCCCATTTCCAGGGAGCCGGGGAGCGGGAGGCAGCGGAGCATGGAGCCAGCACAGGGAGCCTGCGGCAGCTCACCCTCGGCTGCTCTGTCCCTGGGAGAGACTGCGGTGGGGAAGAAAGGAGCTGGGTGCCATGAGGCAGCCCTGAATCTGCAGATCATGTCTGTGTGCATGGAGCAAGGGCCTCGCTGGATTTGGTGCAAAACAGCGTGAGACTGGGCTAGGGCAGGGCCTGTAACCCCCTGGTGCCACGCACCTGGGTGAGAGGGAACCAGGGGGCACACTGGGGTCCTGTCCTGGAGCCCACCTCGCCTTGGGGGACGCCTTGGTGTTGGCACGGGATGCTCCTGCCCGGGCACCGTGTGGCATCTCTGGCGCCCATCCGCTCACTTGGCACTAGGTCTGTCCGTCCTCATCGCTGCCATCCTCTGACCTGCCCCAAACCAGCATTTTCCCGCTGCTGGGCAGGTGCTGCCGTGGTGGGGCTGGGCTGGGCAGGTCTGCTGTGACACCGGTGCCCCCCTGTCTCCTCCAGTGCCCAACATGAAGAGTTATTTTAGCCGAGGAACCCCGCTGAGCCGGAGCCAAGCGCCTGTGAAAGGGCCCGTCTCAGGGCCGGGGAGAGCCGTGAAGGGGCCCGTTGTGCAGCCTCTCCCGGCGGTGTTTGCAGCGCAGCCCTCGCGTGTTTTCATAACAGCAACGCCTCCAGCCTTCGCCGGCTGCCAGCAGGGACCAGCCTTTTGCCGCCGTTCTCCGCTCGCATCCCCACGTGCGGGGGTCTGGGGGCTGCGGTGGGTGCTGGGGCTCGGGGCTTGCTGCCCGGCACAGGGCACATGTGCCGGGGCCAAAATGAGGAGCCCCTCGCCCGTCCCCCCCGCACATCCCCGTTCGGAGCACGTCCTGCCCTCCCTGGCTCTCCCACCCGGCTGGGAGCGGTGAGCTCTGGCGAGGGGCTCCCGTCTGGATGCCGGCCCCGGCACGCCCCAGAGGCAGCCTGCGGGAGCCGTGCCTTGGCTACCAGCCCGGTCCCCTCGGAGAGGGTGGCACGGTGCCCACCCACGGATGCTCTTTGGCCCTTGGCAGGGACGGGCTGCGTGGCTGTGCGGCCGAGGAGGTGGCTGGGGCACAGCGGCGGCTCTCAGGCTTCACCCTGGGAATACTCCTGGGGAAGAACCAACCTCTCCTCCTGCTGCGGCTCCCACCAGCCGGGCGTGGGGGGCGGTGTGAGCTGCCCCCAGCCCTGCCACCCCCTGCCATCGGTGATGGCGCAGCGCAACGTGTGCCAGGTGCTGTGGGAGGCAGGTGAGTGGCAGAGCCGGGAGGAGGGAAATCTCCCCCGTTCCACACCGATGTGCGGGAGGGAGGCCAGTACTGGAGTCCCTATAGGGAGCCCAGGCTCCCACCCAGCCCCCTGCGGGGACCCCGGCACCGGCAGCGCTCTGTGTGCCCAGCTTGACCACTCGCTGCCCCAACCACGTGTTTTCCATGGCAAGGAGACAAGCAACTTTTCATGAGTCCACTTACGAATTCCTGTCAGAGAGGAAAGCTGACCCGCTGGAGCTCATTAAATAACGTTAATGGTGCTGCCCAAATAAATACTAGAGCTGCCCCCTGCGCTGGCAGCCGGCGCTCGCTGCCTGCCCGGAGCAAAGGTTCCTCGGTTTAATTGGACGCACGCGCAACCTTTGCTTTGGCAGAGGATGCTCGCACGGCAGCAACGAGATTCCTGCAGGTTTATCCAGGGAGTGCGTCCGGCCGGGTCACAGCAGCCACGGGCTGATGGATATGGGGGTAACCAGAGAAACCAAAACAGCAGAGAGCTGGTGACCTCGGGGCACAGAGGGGTGGGACGAGCTCCTCTCCTATTCACAGCTCCGGTGCCGTCGTGCTTTGCCTTCCTCAGCCCTGTCCTTCCCAGCCCGGCCGCGTGCCCCTGTGCTGCCCTGAGCAGGGACCGATGGCCCGAGCGGCACGGTGGCCATGGGTCCCAGCCGGAGCTCGCCTGGTTAGTAACTGCTCTGCTGAAAGTGTTTCTCACAAGCTGCTTTTGTAAGAAACGGTAAGCACAGGCTCTGATTTAGCTCTCCTTTTCCTTTCCTCCTATTTTTTTTTCCCTTCCTACCCCAAAGCGAGGCAGCCCTTTTGATCGTGCCGGGCTCAGGCTCTCTAACAGGCAGCTCTGTTTGTATCGAGGGGTTGTCAGCGCAATAACGTGACAACGCGTCTCCTCCTCATCTCGCACACAATGAATTATTTCTTCCGCTCTTTCTTTGTAGCATCTCTGAGATAAATTACTGCTTCCAGTATTAGTAGATGGGCTTGTCAACCCGGGAAGCATCCTTAAACTCTCAGATTATACGCTGCCCAGCACAGAGCGCTGGCCACTGCGGCTCAACCAAGGCTGCAGCAAAGTGTTTGTGCAGGGAATTGTCAGGCTGGCTTGAAAGCAAATTGCCTTGCAAATTTATTTTCTTTCCTGTGTATGAACATATTTTTCTTAAAGGGATGCTGTCACATTAAATATGGAACTGCCAACTGCGAGCATTAAAAAATCATGGGTCGTCCCATTTTCCTTCCTCCCACTCTAAATTCTAAGAAAACAATAAATTCAGGGTTCTTTTTACTTGTCACCTGCCTTTCAGCTCAAGATACTTTCTCAAGCTCTTTCCAGCAGCTGGGAGGTTTGGGGACTTGAGCGCCGAGCTGAGCGCCGCAGGTCCGGGGCCAGGGCGAATGGACGGGGCGCTGGGCGAGGTCCTCCTGGTCCCTCCGCGACGAAGTTCAGGGTTTGGTCGTCAGCGGGAAGGGGCCGACCTGAGGTCTGACCTGGTGACAAAGCGCTCGGGGAGCTTCTCTTTGCGTGGGAGCTGGTGGCACTGAACCGCCTGCTGGTCAGCAAATCTTCCCCAGATTTGTCCTTGACCACGTCACCGCGGCCAGGGCCGGTGCTGCTGCCTGTCCTCTGTGTCACGTCTGCTGGGGCTGATGCAGAAAACCCTTCTCCAGCCTGTGTCTTTCCAAGCACCTTTGTAGGGAAGCGAATGGAAGTAGTTCTGTTCTGTTTGGACAAACTCTCCTTTTTACGCGGCGAGCGGATTGCTGAGCTGGGGCGGTGAGTCGGGCGCTTGTCGGGGTGATCCCTGTGTCACGCCTGAGTGGGGGTCCCTTTGGGAGGGGCTGGGGGCTTTCCCCTCTGCTGCAGGAATCAGAAGTGATGCGAAGCCTCTCACCGGTCTTCTTAAAGCAAAGAGCCGGCAAAGCCACGCTGCAGCGGCAGGCTCGTGGGTCAGCTCGCCCACCGCCCCCACCCCTGAGCTCACCGCGTGGGAGATCGGGTGTTCGATACCTCTGATTTTAATAAAGCGCTGGGCTCCTTTTGGTGGGCTGATCCAAAGCACTGCAAGGATTCAAGCAGCTCCCATTGCAAATAACTTTATTTGATACCCCTGCAATGACTGGATTTCAAATGTCACTTGCTTAGCGCTATGAAATATTTAATTTAGGCTGTAATACAGTAGCCTGCCAGACCTCTAACTTAAATCAAAGGTCTCCCACGTTAGGCAGCAGCTATCCACAAACATGCTCAGAAGCGTTTCTTGCCCCAAAAAGCTCCTGACACGGATGCGTGCTCAGTGAGGGGACAAGTGAGGGCCAGGATCAGGGCAGGGTCACCTCAAGCAGCACAGGAGGGACGGTGGTTCTGGGAACCCCAGTACCAGCGAAGCCACCTCATGCACAGTGTCACCTCCCCATTCGTGGGTCTGTGCAAGCTGCCCTGAGGGTCAGAACTCCACGGGGTGACAGGTTCCCTGTGCTCGGAGCAGAAGTTGCCATCTCACAAGTGGTACTTGGATTTGATTCCAGGGGATTTGAAAAAAAAAGGTTGTAGGGTCTGGGAAGAGCCAGCAAGGAGCAAGCTGTGCTCGTGGCTGCATCGGGTTGCTCTCCGTGGGTCTATTTTAGGAGACACTCAGCACTAGAAGCTGGGGGGGTTTCTGGGCTCTGGTTCCTGGGGCAGGTGGGGATGATTTCTGCGGCGCTGCAGAAAAGCGGCGTCGTTCCCTCCACGAGTCTCCTTCGGTTTGGGTTTTAACTGTCCTCTCCGTTCGGGAGAAGGGCTGAGATCTGCTGATTCAGGGGACGCGCAGCCCTGCGGCGTCAATGGTCTCGGTTGTGCAAAGGCGAGGACGGGCGCAGCAGCGGCAGCGGGTGCCCCCGCAATGCCCTCGGTGTGCCCGGGCTGCTGCAGGATGTCCCGCTGCCCTTCAGCGCGTGGCACCGGGGCTGAGGGCACCCCGGGGAAGATCCGGGGGTAAGAGCCAGCCTGGGCGTTTGGGGGGCTCTGACCCAAGGCCCGGGGATGGGCTGAGCCCCTGCGTGCCCGGTTGCCCGTGCCAGGAGCCAGCCTGCAGCCCTGAGCTCCTCGGAGGGCTGGCGCACACTAATCCTTGCTCTCACCAGGGACGTTTTATGACTGATCCTAAAAAGTGCCTCGCTCCGGCATTAGTGCAGCATATGTTGGGGCTGGGGGGGCAGAAGGGGGCAGGTTTGATGCTGCGTTACGAAATGCTGAAAGTGATGCGGGCATGGCCAGGGCCCTCTGAAATCCTCCCGTGTGTGCTCAGCTCTCGGCCCCGGCTGTCAGAGCATCTCCCGATGCCGTAGAGGATCTCCTGAGCCGCCTCCATCCAGGGGGGGCACAGCACCCCTGCGCTCGCTGCCGCCGGGGCCAGTTGCCTTCGTGTCCCTCCACCGGTGCCCGATGTGATATGAAGCCTCAGGGGGACTTGTCTGGGTGCGGCCGCCCTGCTGCCTGCCGTCGGGTGTTCTCGCCCGCTCTTGGCCAGCGGCAGCTCCCCGGGCGCAAGCTCTGCCAGCTGGCGCCCGCAGCCCCGCGTGACGCTCGGAGCCTTTTGGAGAGGTGCTGAGCTGCAGCCCCCGGCTCCGACTCACCCCGGCTCTTGTCCGGAGGCTGCTGATGAGGGCTGATTTAGTGGCGATCGAACCGCATTTGAAACGCTCCTTGAAATATGAGACGAGTGTCGGAAGCTCTTGGGGCGTAGGGGCGGCCGCGGGGGCCCGACGGCTGTGACACTCGGGTGGGAGCGGCTGGGCAGCCGCGGCGGGCAGGGGTCAGGCTCCCTTTGCTGGAGACCAGGTAAGAGCTCGGGGCTGGGGCAGCTCCGCTGCCACCCCTGTGTCGCGTTGTCCTGAGCCGCCGTGGGGGTGGGCAGGGAATCGAGGGGTCCGTGCAGAGGCGGGACGGTGGGACTGGGTCTCCCCTGGGCTCGGGGGGGGCGGCTGCAGCCAGCGGTCCCGGGTGCTGGCACGTATGAACGTGCACTTTCATGCCAATGTTAATGGGGACACGCTGTCAGCTCTGATGGCAGATTTCGGAGGGAAAGTGCGGCACCAGCGATGAGACATCGTGATTTGAGCCGTGCCCGGGTGAGGGTTTGCGGTGTTTTCTGGGTTTCCTGTGGATCCTTGTGAACGCAACCAGGGCCACCGCAAATAAGGTCATGGCTCCAGGGGTTTAAATGAGTTTTGTGACAGCTGTTGGTGGCGACTTTCGTACTAATTCTTATACTTCCGTTGCTTTTATTTACTATTACGTGCATTCAGCCAGAGATCAGGAGAGCGGATTCAGTGTTATGGAATCATGTGAACTCAAATCAGATTTTCTTTTTTTAGACTTCTTGCTCTCTTAGCAAGTTCACCCAGACATCAGGCTGAGGTGATTTCCCTGATTCCCCGTTGCTGAGTGGGACAGAGCTTCTCACGAGCAGTTCTGCTGCTGCTCCAGCTCCGTGGCAAAGGTGGTTTTACTTGGGTGGGGGTTCTGGCCCCGTGTGTTGGGTCCATTGTGTTGGCCCAACAAAGAACCCATGAGACATCAACTGGTGCTGGTGCAGGAGGGAACCCGGAGGTCCCCACCAGGGTGGGACTGGGAGAATGACCCCAGGCAGGTGTTCGAGCAGCATCAGCACAGAAACATCCAGCTGGGCTGTGTTTAACCACACTCCCTGCACCCAGGACGGCCTCAATGAGCCTGTCCTTGGGTTATCCGGAGTATCAGAATTGGGGCATTGAAGCTGCTCTCTCATCGGGATTTTGTAGTTTGGCCAGATCCCTGCCGTCCCTGTCACTTGCCTCATGCCCAGGCAGCTGCTTTTTGGGGTGCAAGCACATTCCCCCTGCTAAAAAGCATCTGTTTGGAGATTTGGGGGGGGGTTGACTGCAAGACCTCTGCCACCTTCCCTGAGCTCCAGCGTCTCTGTTACGTGCTGAGGGTGCGTAAATGTGTCAGCACGGGGCAGATGTCTGCTGGCATCGCCCTCACTGATCCCCCTCGCTCCTCCTGGCGGGACATCGGGCTCTGAAGAGTCTGGTTTGTGTTTAGGAGCTGCAGTGAAGAATGTCCCGGCGAGGGGCTGCGGCACAGCCCCGCTGCCCACCAAGGGGCAACCCCCACGGAGGGGACCGAGCCTGGAGGCACCAGGGGCTTGGGAAATGGGATCTCGCTGCCCTGTGCACACCAAGAACGGGGCCAGAGATTGATTTGGGCTGTGGCATCAGCTCGACAGTTGCCCTGGGGCTCATGGGTGCAGCAACCCCGGGGCTGGTGCCAGCGTGGAGACCGAGTCCTGCTGCCAGGACCGCGCTGTGAAGGGGTCTGGCCCGGCTCCGGGGAGGAGAAGTCGCTCTTGGTGGGGACGGGTGTCCATGGGGCTGACCTGGGGAAGGGGGTGGCTGCTGTGAGGGTCCCGGTGCAGATGGAGCAGCCGGTCCCTGCCCCGCAGAGCCCCGTGCCGTCACTTCCCCGCACCCGCACCGATGCTCTCCGGGAGGGAGGCGAGCTTGGCCGTCCTGCCCCCTCTGTGGCACAGATATTTCAGATGTTTGACGCCTGGATTTTAAATTCTCGCCAGCATTTGTCAGCGCTTTACAGCCTTTTGCAATGTGTTTATGGTGTTATTAAAATAAAGGAAGAGAGGGAGAGACTTGAGGTTATGGGCTACTGTACAGGAGTATAAAACTGACCTTAAAATTACGAGCTCGTGGTGCAGCCCCGTTGCGCTGGGGAGGGAGATCTGGCCATGGGAGTGACGGAGGGGATGGCAGTCCCAGAATGGGTTTGTTGTTCCAAGTGATAGTGATCCATAAAAGAGGGGAAAACCCCTTTAGAGCGGGAGATGGGAGTGCTGCCACCCTGGGCTGGGCTCTGCGTGTCGCAGGGTGTTGGGGACCAGGGCTGGGGACCGGGCTGGCGGGGTCTCGCTGTGCCGGGTGGGTGGCGTGCCCTGGAGTCGCCGTGTGGCGCGAGGAACGGGCGCTTTGACGCGGCCCCCGCCCCTGCGGTGACACCCAAGCCGCTCTGACCTTCTTTTATTTCAGAGAGATTTGGACATCTGTCAGGGAGCTTTTCGCACCTGGCAGGAACTTTTGGCCCCACTGCGCCGGCGGCGGGACCGGCACAGCCCTGGGCGGCTCCGAGCAAAGGGCAGCAAAAAGCGCAGAGGCGGGGGCACCGCGGGAGGGGTCCCTCATCAGCCAGGTGAGACCTGGGCAGAGCGGGGTGAGTGGCAGCTCAGCCCGCCCCATCCCGTGGAGCCCCTTGGGGAAGACCACCCAAAAGACAAGGCTGCTCTGTGGAGATGTTGACAGCCCCGGGGTGGGATAGGGCGGTGGGGCTGGGGTGAGGCGACCCTGTGCTTGGTGCTGGGCTGGACTCAGGGTCACCTTGGGGGGTGTCATGTAACCTTTACTGTGCCTCAGTTTCCCTCCTGTGAAAGGCGAAAAGATCCTCAGTATTTTGCTGAAAAGGTAAGGTCTGCCCCGGAGTAGCCGTCAGCCCCGGAGCCACGGGTCCCCGCGTGCGGTGGCCTGTCCCAGCCACAAATCACCAAATTCCTGGTCCCGACACCTGAGAAGCAGAACAGGCGCAGCAGAAATTAAGTGAATGAGACAAGCGTGCGTGCAGTTAAGACAGACCTTTCAAATACTGCGATGAGAGCTGGGGCAGGGAGCTGCCACCGAATCAAAGCACCAGCAGTTCCTTTTTTTAAGACGAGGGAGACTTTTGGGATACTCGGTCCACATAATGTTCCAATTTTAGCTCTGCGTCCTGGCATGTAATTGCAATAAAAATACCCGGGGAGGGGGAGGAAGCCAAGGGCACCCGGGGACCTGCCTCTGCTGCCACATCCCCCCCAGTGTTCTGCGTGTCCCGCTGCGTCCCCGAGGCCCCGTTTCACATTCCCGGTGCCGATCATCACCCAGATCTGCTTTCCGGCTGCTCCACTAATGGTTATTCTGGTAAAGGCCCTCTCCCCGGGTGCAGCAGGGCTCCCTGCCCGCCCGAGCGCCGTCAGGCATTGATCGATCAATCGCTGTGAGTTTTGGGGAATGACCACAAACGATGTGGTTCCGTTGGATGGAGCCGCTGGGATCTTCGCTCTCGGTGTGGGGCGGCTCCGCCAGCCCCAGGTGTGACAAATCTGGGGGGCGTTCTTTTGGAAAACATCTGCTGGTTTTTGTAAATAAAATTTAGGGGTGTTTGGCAGCATTTCAGGTCTGGGCCAGGCTTTTTTCCCCGCTCAAGGACGAGGGTTATGCGTTTCCTTTTGTTTTCACTGGGAGGTGAAGCTGGAGCTTCGGGAAAAATCCCGAGGTCTCTAGGCAGAGCCCGGGGCGGAGGTGCCAGAGGGCTGCGTGTCAGCTCCAGGATCCTAAATCCTTCTGCCAAAAAAGCAGATTTACTTGTTTTTAGTGCAAGGCTCCTTTTAGTTATTCCGCTTAGTGTTTTGACTGCTGAAGAGGGAGTTTAAGGACCTTATTGCTCACACTTGTGGCTAATTATGGAGTAATTAGTAATTGAGGCTGGGCGGGGTCGCTGGGTGTTTTTCCGAGCCGCCCCCACGCGCGGTGTGGGGGTCCCCGCTGCCCCCCCAGGCTTTAGCGGGATCCACTCGCGGAGCGTCTGCGCCCCCGCGGGGCCGCGGCCGGGGCTGCAGCGCCCAGAGACCCCCGAGACCCCCCCGGAGCCTCCCTGGGACCCCCGCCCGGCTCCGGTCCCGTCCACTCTCGGCACATCCGCATTTGCTCCGCCCGGGCGGCCCCGGGCGCTTCCCCCCAGCCGGGCTCCCGGGCTCGGGGCTCAGCGCCGAGGGGGCTGCCGGGGATACGGGGGCAGTTTTTGGGGTGCTCGAGTTGCGGTGGGGCGTCCTGGGGAGAAATGACAGGACTCGTGCCTGCGGGAGCCGGTGTCCTCACGCGGTGGGCACGGGTGGGAGCACGGAGCTGGCGGTGGGTGCGGGACTGGACACAGCGTCCGTGCCGGGGGGGTGCACGGAGCCCCCCACCATCGGGAGCAGCGGGCGGGGGCTGCGGGGGAGCTTCTCCAGGACGGTGCCACTCTGAGGCAGGTGGGACGGCCACGGGGTTCGGGGCTGCCTGTGGTGTGAACCAGAACCCCTGCTCTGATTCCTTGCGCCTGGGGAGCGCGCGGGTTGTCCCCAGCAGTGCCGGTGCAGCCCTTCCCGAGGGTGTCTCTGCAGTGGCCCTGGGGTGCGGCCCCTCGGGGTGTCTCAGTGTGAGGGGCAGCTGCTGCCCCTACGGTCGTAACTGGATCGCAGGGCTCGGGTGACCTTCGTGCCTCCCTGAGCTCAGCTCTGGATGTCCCCCCAGCTCCCAGCCCGGGTCGGGCGGTGGGGACAGCGTGCCTGCGAGGCGAAGGCTGCAGGAGGGCCATCCCCAGCTGACTCCAGCCCCGCCGTGGGAGGTCCCCGTGTGGGACCAGAGCTCCTGATGCCAGCTGGTCCCGTAGAGGCCCCGTGGGCCCTGGAGGTGCTGGAGCGTGAGGTGCTCCTCCTGCGGCGGTGGGGACGGGCTGTGGGACACCAGCGCAGCACACGAGTCCTTCCAGCTGAACTTCTTGCCTGCAGGGTTGGCTACCATCCCTGCTCTGCCTCGGGCCAACCTGCAGTGCTGTCCGGGAGTGAACAGAAAGACTTTAACTGACACGAGGAGTGTTGTCTGGCGCTGAAAACTTGGAAGAAGTGGGTTATCCGCTGCTCCAGCGTTAACCTCCTGGGGATGCTGCTGCTCGTGTCGCCTTGCCTAACACAGCTCCTTGCAAAGATGCAAGCGCTGCTGCTCTTGCGTGAGGACCCCCCCAGATATGAGCAGCCTGGGCACCCCACGGGCGTGGGACCTGCGCTGGTTTCTCCTGCCTCACCTGGCTCCCCGTTCCCGTCCTTCTGTCCTCACGGCAGCTCTGTCCTTCCTCCCGCAGGCATGAAGCGACCCCTGAGCCCGTCTCACAGCCCTGAGAGTGGGGTGCGGCTGGTGGAGGCGGCCAGCTGCCCCCCGGGCCAGCCTGAGCAGCGCATGAAGCGGGAGAAGAAGCACCAGTCATTCACGCTCTGCGAGGTCTGCAACATCCAGCTCAACTCGGCCGCGCAGGCACAGATCCACTACAACGGCAAGTCCCACCAGAAGCGCCTCAAGCAGCTCAACAAGGGGAAGATGCCAGCGGCCCAAGGTAGGAGGAGCATGTCAGCCAGGTCGAGGTTGCCCGAAGGCTGCCCTTGCTGTGGGACAGCTGCTCTGCTGGGCTTGGTGCTGTATTGGGTCCTCAGCATCTGCCACTTGCTGGCCTCTCTGAGCTCCGGGAGCTTCCTCTCCTGCTGTCACTGCCCGTCCTCAAGTGGTTTTGGGGCCTGAGAGCCCGGGGTGCTGCCCTGGGTGGATGGACGCTTTGGGTGCTGCCCATGTGCAGGTGTGGTTGCTGGTGCTCTCTGTCCTCGTGAGCGTCTTCTTGGGTTTCCGTAGGTGAGTTGTGCAGCTGGGGCTGATCTGTTCCAGGGAGAAGGAAGCACCGGCATCGCGACAAGGGCAGGTTTTGTTTTCTGTCTAGAGATGGCTGTTTATCACAGAAGCCACTTAGCAGAAGTGGCAGCCCAGACAGCTCCGCGCTTGCCCTTGACAGGATGTTTTAAGGTCCGTGGTTTTGTTTCACCGAGTGTTGAGGGGATGGGCTGAGCGCACGGGACCTCGGGCATCGCATCAGTCATTGGGAGGCGAAGATGTCTCTTGAAGGACGGCCTGAACACCCGTGCCTGAACCCCCAGGGTGACGTGCTCAGCATTTTACTCGCTGGTCGGCCACACGTTGCGGTGCCGGGGCCGTAGTTGCGCCTTGGGGACGGTTTCTCGTTCTGGTGGGGGAGCTCCTGCGGATCGGTCTGTACAAATACCTGCTCCTGCTCTTCCTTGAGACCGGGCAGGCTGGAGCTGTGAATTCTCAGCATGGCAACAGTCCCTGGATGCCAAATCCTGCCTTCCTTGGTGGGGATTTTGTTTGGGCAAGGTCTGGGACATGCAAAGGATCTCGTCTGTTTATCATCGTTTACTGACAGATGGAAATATTGCCTGCTATTTTAATGGGAACAGGGCTCATAAATTCCAGCCTGCAGCTTCCAGATTCTCCCCCTGGACCCAGTTGTGGCTCGATGGGAAACTGTCCAGGGACGCGTGTCCCACCGAGCCAAAGAATCTGGGAGCATGCAAGCACGCTCGTGCTCCTGCATCACCCTGACCTCCGCCGTGTCCGGGGCTCCGCAGACACCGTGGCCCTCGGGCTCGGCTGCGCTGTCGCTTCCCTCGCGCCGCGCTCTGCCGCTCAAGGTGACGTGGCCGCTGCTGCGCCGGGCTGCGATTTGCTGAGGTGGGGAAATTGCAAACGGCATCTGCTCCCCACCCCTCCCGTGCCAGACGCTGCTCCCGCCGCAGCCTGCTCCGCTCCGCCGCAGCCGAACTTCTCCTCCACGCGCTTTCGGTTACAAATGTCATTTCTAGCTTTGTCACCCGCAACCTTTCCCAGCACGGTATGTGGCTGCGAATCACAAATTAGGGCAGGGAACTGGCTGACGTGACGCCCGGGTTGCTGGCACTGGGGGTCACGGGAGCAGCCGCCCCTTCTCAGGCAGCTCCTGGCCAAGGAGCCCAGCACAGCCCGGGCTGGCACAGCACCGGGGTAGCCCGGGGAGGGGAGGGGGTGTTTGAAAGACGGTGGATTAAATGAACTAATTGAGTTAGACAAAGATGGGGTGTTCCTCTGAGCTGGAATCTCTGTCTCGCGCTGGCATCCACGGCTACATCAAAGGCAGCTTTCGCAGGCGCGGCGCGATGTTCCCCGTTTCCCCTCTGGCTTCTCTGATCGGTTATTTCTGCACCGGCTGGAACCGCTCGCGTTTCGTGGAGCAAAGCTGCGGAGGAGCTTAGCTGGCAAACAGATGAGATAATCAGTATCATTACAATTTATTAGCTCTATGCCGGAAAGACCCCAAACTTAAAAACAAATTATTGTTCGTTAGGCGTTTTCTTGCAAGGCAAATGATAGATTTCTGTTGTCTCCTGGTGAATTGCGGTGCAGGCGGCAATTAGATCCGGGCCGTCCGCAGATGAAAGATGTTTTCATGTTGCAGATGCCGGTTGAAATCCAACTGGGTCAGGAGTGATTTAATTACTGCCTCTGATTTTCATGGGTGCCCAAGTGAGCTCCATTTGCTCTCGGTGTCTTTGTGCCCCTCGGGCAGGAGCTGGACGCGCCCCACCACCGCAAGATGGGGTCCCCCCCCACCAAAACGGGGCAGGGGAGGTGACAGGGGACCGGGGTTTACTGCCTGCCCTTTTTCCTCCTGGACGATCTCAGGGGCTGCGGTCGCAGGTCAGGCCGAGCTGGAGCATTTCAGGAATTAACTCCTTTGCCATCCACTGCTCCCAAAAAAGGCCCTTCCACCGGTGCCCCGGAACGGTCGCGGGTGTACAGAGCAGCTCGCGCTCGCCCGCTGCCGGAGCCGGCGTCCCCGGGCCCTGTCAGCTCGCATCTCGCTGAACCGCAGCCGCGACGCGCTGCCCCTCGTAGCCGGAGTCTCCGGTGTCCCGGCCAGACCCGAGCCGACAGCAGCTCCTGCCCCTGGGCCGCGGGCGGTGGGTGCCGGGGGTGGGAAGGACACCCCGTCTGGGCATCTCCCGCGCCAGGAGGGTCCGTGTGAGCCCTGAGCCCACCTCGAACTGCCTCTCCTTGCCCTGGGGGCTGCCAGGCTGCTCCCCCAAACCTGGTGGGCAGGGTTGGGCAAGCTCTACCTCTGCTGCACTTGCCCCCGTGGGGCTACGGACCCGGACCCTCGCCGGGGCTGCTCACACGGGGGCTGCCCGCGCTGCCGACCCCTCCCGCTAACAAATACCTAAGGGAGAGATCCCGGTTTCCCCAGTTAACCGCTGAACTGTCTGTCTGTGCGCGTTTGCGGAGCGGAGAGGTTTGAGATGAGCAGAGAAATCGGTGTGACAGCTCCAGCATCGCTGCGGCTGCAGCAGAGGGGCCGGACCCCCGCGGGGGCACGTGGGGACCCCCGGGTGCCTGCGCCGGGGAGGGTCGGCCACTGCCCCTCACATGGTGGGTGCCAGCCAAAACCCCCAATTCTGGCAGCAGGCAGGGCTGCTTCTGGGGGCTGGGGGGGAACCTGCTCCCCTCAAACACCTCCTCCATCTGGTTTCTCCCAACGAAAGCGATGGGTCGTGGGGTTAAATCGCGAGAGACCCTGGAAAGGTTCCGGGGTGCTGTGCTGTGCAGCGAGGGCTGGGACCCTGGGAGAGCCCTGGCAGCAAAATCCTGAAAACACCCAGAGCATGGCCCGGGTGTGGAGGGAGGAGGGAGGGGAGCCGGGGGTCTGGCTGCCAACAGTCCAACTGCTCCGCGATCCGTCTCGGAGCTCAGCTGCGGGGAGAGTTTCCTCCTGCCTTCCCCCCACTGCTCTCTGCTCTCAGAGCTCCTCAGCTGTTAATTACTGAGAAAATGGGTGCCAATCTGATTTTTTTTTTCTTCAATTTTATGTTATGCACGGAATCCTTTAATTGTCTTTAATAAACAGGGCGATGCTCAGTGGCGCTTTGTCTGCAATAAAATCCCAATGCATTTATTTAAACGCTGTGCAAACATACAGAATTGGAGCCTAATTGGGATCAGTTGGGGTGCAACGGCCGTGTCGTTGGCTGGGCCGGGGTCAGGACATCCTGGGACCAGGGCAGGCGTGGTGGGATGGAGCCCCCATCTGTAATGAGCCCAGGCAGCCCCTGGGAGCTGCACCAGCGATGCTGTGGCAGGGAAGGGTGGCTTTTCTGGCTTCCTCCTTAATTCCTGCAGTGTTTTGCTTCTCTCCTGCTTTTTTGGGACTTTTCGGAGACATTTGGCAGGGAAAGCAGGGGGTGCAGCTGGCCCGGGAGCGCTCTCGCAGCACGGCCGAGCGGGCCCCTGAGCGTGATGTCGGCTGACGGGGTCAGTTCTCGGGGAAAAGCGCAGTCGGGAGGGTAGCAGGGCGGTGGGCACGTGGGGAAGGGGTGGCGTGCTCTCACCAGGAGCTGGGCATGTACCTCCCTCAGACCCTCCTGAGCATCCCCAGGGCAGATCCTGTGTGTCGAAGGGGCTCGACCACCCGGCTGGGACAGACCCCGGCTCTGCCCCGTCCGTGGTCGGTGCCCGCAGTGGCAGGTTCGTCCTCTGAGCCTCCCTACGTTCAGCAAAGGACGAGCAGACGGAGTCCTCGGGCTTGGCTGGCCTCGGCTGCTCCCGAGCAAAGATGATTAAAAATAGCTTTTTGGATCAGATTTGAATAACCCGGAATCTCAGTGGGGGCAATTGTAATGTTTTCTCATGTCTTAAAGATGTTTGCTGGGATCAGGTGTCATGTGAAGAAGCGCAGTTGTGTAATTGGGCTTTTTCCTTCCCTCTGCTTATGCCCAGGCTTGTCCCTTCCCCGGGGGGGTCGGGTGCTGCGCGGAGCCGGGGGGAGCAGCCCCAGCCCCACGGGGCAAGACAGGGAGAGATTTGCCCCCATTGCCGGACGCTGGCAGAAACCTCCGTTCCACTAAATACTCTCGTTATACCAAAAAAGCCATTTTCTGCCCGGGAAGGGGCCCGTGGGCTCTGAGTGAGGGGTGTTCCCACCCTGGCCCTCCTCCCGGCACGTCAGCGTTGTGCCAGCCCAGTGATCTGCAGAAAACAGCTCCTGCTTCAATCCTCAGAAAATTCCCCATTCCCTTGCTCTCCCTCTGGAAAGCCCAGCTATTCAGCTTGTCGTGGATTAATGACTGTATCGTAATTAATCTCTGATTTTATTGAGCCGGTAACTTCAAATAAAACATAACTTGATTAGCTGTCAATTTGTGCCAGAAGGATTTTCTTGATGCGGCGCCTTCCCCATCGGGGCTGTGCCCCTCTGCTCTGCAACCCCATCGCTGGCCAGGGGCTGCGAGGAAGTTTTTTCCCCCGCCAGACTATTATTCTAAAAAGGTCCTTAAAATTTAACCTCTTGGCCAAAAAGCCACTGGGCTTTGCTAGCGCAGAGCGCTCTCCTCTGCGGCAACGGGTGCAGCCGTGGTGCCGCTTCTTCCCAAATCGGGAGGAAATTGCCTCGTGTTGTTTCTGAGCGCTGTGTTTTCAAGCCAGTTATCCTTAATCTTGGATTTTGCCGTGATTTGCTTCCATTCGGTTTGCTATCAAGTTGCAACAATGGCATTTTATGGCCACTTAGCTCAGGCCTGCGTCACACGTGATCTTAATTAGAGCTGGATTAAGAGCGAGGGGGAGCGTGCAGCTGGGGGAGCATTGCACAGTTTCCCCTGTAGCGGCAGATTTGGAAGAGGAAAGCCTGGGATTTATTTTAAGTGGGGTAAAAAATGGTAAAAACGGGTATTGGCTGCGGTTCCCCCTCCGGGGGGAGCACCGGGCTGCGAGGGCGGCGCCGAGGCACTGACCCCGAGAGCGCTGGGATGGGGGGGGACGGGGTCGGGGTGACAGCGATGGGGGGGTCGCTTGTCTGGGGTCTCAATGAAGGTGGCGCTGGGAACGCTGCTCGTCCCGCCTGCCCTGAGCCCCTCGGTGTGTGTGCCCCCGTGGGCGCCGCGCTCCGGAGAAGAAAAAAAGCAAATGGGGAGGGGAGGTCGGCGGGACTGAGCTGGGTAAGGGCGAGCAGAGGTTTGTGGGTAGTGTAAAGCTGTCACTGTGATTTAGGGTCGGCTGGTTAAACTGTTTTATGTTCACAGACAGTAAGTCGTAAGCAATATAAAATTTTCTATGAAGAGATGATCTTCCCCCGTCGTGCTTTATGCCATCTTTCCCAGAGTGATCTCTCCTTTTTATAACCCCACGGAGTCACGGCACGGCTGTGCCAGGGCAAAACCAGATTTTTGGCCCCGTGAAAAGTGGCAACGGCCCGAGCCCCAGTGTGTGCCCGGCGAGGGGCTGGGGGGCTGAGCCAGGGTTGGGGGGCTCGGCTCCGTCCAGTGACTCTGGCACTTGCACCCCCCTTTTGGCTGGGCCGGGCACCTGGGACCAAGGGGACCCAGGGGACCGAGGTCCGAGACGCTGCGTGGCCGCGCAGGGCAGGACGCCTTTCACCGCAGCCCTTGCGCCGCCGCCTTCCGCCAGGTCTCCTTCCTTGTTTCTTGCCCCCGAGTTGTTGCTGCTTTTTGAAGACTCGCACACAGCGCTGCTCCGGCTCACCTTTGGTATTTTCTGCAGCCGTAGATTTATGAGTAATGGTTTTATTTATTGTACCGTTGCCGTGCCAGCGGGAGCGTCTGGGCGTGCTCTGTGCTGTGGCACGGCAGCCTGTGCCCGTCCCCGCGGCGGCAGGACCCCGACACCCCCCGAAGGGCACAGAGCTGAGCGGGGACCTCACCCGGGGCCAGCGGCACCCCTCGGCTAATTAAGCATCCGAAACGGGGGCTCAGGAGCCCTGCAGCCCCCCTGCGAAGCTGCTGTTGTGCGGCTGCTGATGCTGATATTGGCAGGTGGGTGCCAGGGGGCTCCGGGCATCCCTCCCGGCAGCGCTGGGATTTCGGGCAGAGCAGGGCGGTGAACCCCCAGGGCTGCTGGCGAAGTCCTCTGCCCTGTTTCTTCCAGGAGGGCCCCCCTAAATTAGGTGGAAAATATTACACTCTCTCTCTCTCTCTGAAACTCTTCACAGGTGTAATTTCCACCCCTATTCCTGGTAATTAAATATTTTTAGGTCATCCAGTTTCTCCACCCTATTTGCAGCCCTGTCCTGGATGCTCTCGTAATTAGACATCTCCGCATGGAAGGTGATGGAGGTGGGTGCCCGGTTCTGCTGCCGCCCTGCCTGGGGGCACTCCCCTGTTCAGGCTCGTCCTTGGGGCTCCTTGTGGGCCCCCAACCGGGGGACAGGGTGGCCATCCTCCCTGGTGACACCCAGGCAGTGCTTAGGGCCTGGGAGTTAAAGGGGCAGAACTTTGAGCATACGTATTTAGACAATATCGAGCTGCTTTTTTGAGATGAATTGTTACTAAAATGACAGGAAAATAGTGATTTAACGCCTTGCTCTGCAACAAAAAGGCCCTTAATGGAGCAGTTTCCATCACAGCTTAGGGCTGAGACCTCGCACAGGAGCTGGGATTAATGAAAGGGCAATATTGTTCTCCGTTCCTGAAACGGGGAAGATTAAAGTGGCACAGAGAAGAAAAGCCGAGGTGTTTGGCTGTTATCCTGGTTCTTAGTAACCTGGCGAGACCAGACCTTCCCTTCGGGGGGAATATTGAGGTTAAACCCCAGCCTCGCTGGCCGCAGCCGGTGCATGTGGGCTCCTGGCAGGGGTGGGCAGCAGCTGAGGGGGTCACCTCCCCACAAATGCCTAAAAGCAAAAATCTTCCGGGAGAATTAATTCAATAATTGGGATGCCCTGTTCCGATGGGGGTGGGCACTGTGGGCTCTGCCGTTTGACCGGCTCCCTGGTTATAGGGAGCAGGGGGGAAGGCAAACCCCATCCTCATTGTGTGGAAACCCCCCGGGGGGAGGATCAGCCCTTAAAATCTGTTATCTTAATCCCAAGCAAACCCAGGAGCAGGAAAGGTCAGCGCCTCCCTCCCCGGCCCTGCGGGGAGGAACCGCTGCCCCGCGCTCAAGTTACAGAGCAGAGGAAAAGCCACACAGGATACACCCCCTCCGGGGGTATCGGTCCTGATCCTATCTGGCATCCTTCACCCCCAAATTATACCCTAAATCCTCAGTGAACTGTCAGCCAGAAAGGCTCTGGCAGGCTCGGCAGACTTGGTCGGGGGGTTCCTGCTGGGTTTTGATCCCTCTGTCTCCCGTCTCCTTCACTGGTGTGCTCAGTGCCCGGTTCTGGTCCCTCTCTGCCCGGCTGCTTTTGGAGCCTGAGCCTGGGGAGAGCCTGTTCCAATCGTCTGTCAGCCAGTGAGTTTAATGCTGCCCTCAGTAGGTTTCAGAGTAATCGCTCTGTTGCAGTTCCTGGAGCCCCATGAATCGGTGGCATTAGGGACAACCTGTGCCCAAACCGGATCCAGTGGGTCACGGTGGGACCCGCTCTGCTCCCTGAGTTCCCTCCCCATCTCCCTGCCCCCCCTTTTCCCCGAAGCTGCCTTTGCCCAGGCCGCAGGTGCTGCCAGCACAGACTTGCCCAAGCAAGCCTGGCTTCACAGCGAGTGCGGGCGAATGCTCCCCTCCGACTGCATGTTGGGATTTGCCTCCGCCGGGACATGTGTAACGAGCTGCAGGCCGAGCGCTGCCGGGGCTGCGCCGGGACCAGCTCTCACACCCCTTTGTAGAGAAAGCCCCGGTTTCGTCGCCACACGCTCCCAGCAGGGTCTGAGCGTGGCAACAACCTCCTGTGAAAATCAGCGACCACGGCGGGGAGGATGTAGCATCTGACGCAAGGATGCCCCTTGGCTTTGGGTTTTTTTAGTGCCTCCCACGGTGTTTGCGGGGCGGGCGAAGATGTTTGTTGTGGCCCCCGGACACGTGGTGCAGCAGCTGGCTCCGGGGAAGATGCTCGGCAGTGGCAGCTTTGTGACCCCCGGGTGCGGGGCGGCTGGCAATGCTCTGCGATGCGGCGCAGGTCTGGGCTCGGTGGGAGGGTTTGTGTGCCAGCCCTGGGGTCCGCGTACAAACGCAGCGAGTGACGCTCCGGCCGGACCCACGCTGAGTTGCCGGGAAATTCCGGTGATGGCGGCGGCTGGGCAGGGGAGGGAGGCGTTAATGGCAGGGTGCTGTAATCAGCACCTGCAATTAGCCTCTGCTCCAGCTGGCCTCAAAGGCTTGGCCACAAAACGCACCATCCCACGCTGCCGGTGCTCTCGCCCACCCTCCTGTCCCAGCCGGGACCCACCTGCCCGCCCGGGATAGACTCGGCGCTGGCAGGAGGTCGGGGGGTTATTTATTGGTGAAGTTGCCAGGCAGGAGCTGTCGGGCTGGTCAGGGCGGGGGGTGAGGGTGGACGGGGAGGTGCGGGGGTTCGGGGCTCTGTGTGGGTCCAGCCGGGGCAGAGACTGGAGGTTGGGAGATGCTGAACTTGCCCGTGGCTGGTGGTCGTCCTGGTGGGGAGGAGAGGAGCTGGCGGGGGGCTCTCATCCTCCCCCCGGTCTTTACACCTCTACGCTCCCCCCTACTCGACGCTCGCTTGCAGTAACGCCAAACTGCTGATGACACTAAACAAATTAATATCGGGTTTAAATAGCCTGCCAGGAGGCCGGTAACAGGCGGCGCGGGCTCAGCTGTCAATCCCAGATTAGCGAGCGCTCGGGCTAAACTTACTGCTGCTGCTAACGACCCCGAGAGCGGCGCCCGGCGCGGGGGGCACGTGTGCCCGGGCATTGGCGCCGCTCGGGGCTCTGCTGGTGCTGGGAGAAGGACCCGTGGGATGCCCCAGTCCCGCAGCAACGTGTGGGGAGACCCCCGCAGCTTTGGGTGCTTCTCAGAGCACCAAAATGCTAGAATTTACCACAGAAGTGCCTGGGGAGGGATTTGGCATGTGGTGGTTTACATCTTGGTTTTGGCTGTGCTTGTGGTTGAAGGCGGGGAGGGTCCTGCCCCTAAATTGTTTCTCTCGAGGGCAGTGTTTAAATCCTTCCCTGTTCTCATCTCCCTGTCGGGAGGAGAGGATTGTTTCCTCTTTTCCCAAGCAGGTTCTTCATCGTTTCCCACGTTAAAAGGCGCCGCGAACCCCTCCCTCCCTCCTCCCTCCCGAGGAGCTCTGGAGGCCAAAACATTCAGCCCGGAGAAGGTGCCGCTGTGCTCCCGAAGCTGACGGGGGTGCGCAGCGAACCCCGGCTCAGGGGCTTCTGCAGAAACCCCGCCGCGTTCGCCGAGGGGAGCCCCCCGGGACCCGTGTCCGCCCGGGCCGTGCTGGATCGGCTCCGCCGGTCGCTCGGGGCTGCTCGGGACCTCCGGGGGGGGGGGTGAGGGAGCCCTTCCCGGGGGGATTCGGGGAGGGTGGGTGGCCCCCCTTGTCTCCCCTCCCTGAGCAAATCCCCCCGCCCGGGGCATCTCGGCAGGAGCCTGCCCGGCCCCCCTCCCTGGCTCCCTTGGGGGGTCCCGGGCAGACCCGGGGGTGCTGGAGAAGCCGCTCGCGGGCTCCCCCCGCCCCGCTCGAAGTTCCTTCGCTCTGGCAGCGCCGGAGCCGGCTCGGGAGGAGACGGGGAGGGGGGGGGCTGCGGCCGGTGGGGGGGGCGGTCCTGCCGCCCCCATCCCCGCCATGTGAGCAGCCCGGGCGGGGCGGGGCCGGCCGCGGTGAGGGGCTCGCCGGGCTCTGCCCCGGGGTGGGCGCGGCTGAGCGGGGGCTGCGGGAGGGGGTCCCGCCCCCCGCCCTGCCCGCAGCCCAGCCGGGCGAGTGGGAGGCAGCGGCAGCGCCGAGGCGAGGCGACGGGATCCAAAATGCTCCTCGGTGGGTGCCCCCTGCCCCCCCCACCGCGTGTCCCCCCGGTAACGGCGGCACAGCCGGTGGCGGAGCGGCCGCCCGGCCGGGGGAGGGGTCGGCTTGAGCGGCTCCGGGGGCGGGGGAAGGGGTTCGGGGGTGGGGGGGCGATGGGAAGGGGCTCGGGGGGGCTCGGTGCGGGGGGACTCGCCCCGCTGCCGTCCCGGGGATGTTCCTGCCTGCGCGGAGCCGGTTCCAGCTCCTGCCGAGTTACCTGAGCGTGAGAAAACGGAAATAAATCAAGGTACGAGTTGGTTCGTAAGGGAAGATTCGCTTCTAATTGTTTCTGGGTTTCTGGGCAGCTCTGCTGAGGTTTTGGGGAGGGGGTGCCTTGTTTTTCTTTTTGCAGTTGTGAGCGCAGGCGGGTTATTTGCTGCCGGGTGCTGAGTTACTGGTGCTGGGGGGCGAGGGGCTGCGGACAGGGTCGGCATCGAACACAAATACCCCTTCACCTGGGGGGTCCCCATCCTGCTCCATCAGGGCTGAGCTACCCTCGCAAGCTTTTCTTCTTTCTAAGCCCGTCTGGTCGTTGCCGTTCCTTGTTGCCATCGTGCCCGAAAAACCCCTTTCAAGAGCTGTTGGGTTTATTTGCGCCGTTCACCCACAAAATGGTCCCTCCCAGCCCCGTTTCGTCGGCTCCCAGCCTGCTGATCCTAATTACTTACAGGATTCAAGCTGAGTTTGACTCGCTGCATCTTATTGATTTTTTTTTCCTAAGGCTGCAAAAAAGGAAGAAAAGGTCATGTGCCGGCACAGCTTTATTTTGCCCTTGCTCTACGTTTGGGGGTCGGTTCCAACTCGTGTCCCTGCTGCGCCCGCGATGCGAATACCCGGTGGTTTTGGTGATGTGTTTTGTGACGGGGTCGCGGCGCAGGGACGGGGGGGCTGGAGCCCCTGGGCTGTCACAGCTGCGGCACCCGGAGCCAGCCGCAGCCGCTCGGGGCTGGTGGTTTCGGCGGTTTGGTGATTATCGGTGTTAACTTTCCGGTGGGCTGCCGGGAAGGAGCAAGGGGGGTCCGGCAGGTCCCAGTGCTGACTGTCGCCGTGCATGGGGACAGGCGTGTGGCGTGCACGTACGTGTGAGGGTGTGTGTGCTCATGTGCCCTCCTTTCCCTCCAGTACCGTGTCACCAGCGTCTCGGTGGCCGCGGGGAGCAGCCCGGCGGGGACGGTGGATGGTTCCGAGCTGGCAGGGCTGTGCTGCTTGTCCTGCCCGTCCACGCTCTCCTCTGGAGCACTTCAGTTTTTCTCATAGTTTGAAACACTATCTTTTCTCTGTGTTCCCTCTCTCTGGAACGTGTAATGCTACTTGGGATGTTTATTGGGAGCACTCGTCAGGCACAACAGTTTAAAAAAAAAAAAAAAGAAAAAAAGACCAAGCCAAACAAAACCCTTCCAAACCCCGCAAAAAAAAAACCCACACTAAAGCTTGGGTTTAGCCTTGTGGTCTCTAATATGTAGGAAATGTTGTGAAGCCTCTAAAGCTGCAATTCCGACTGCGCGTGCTGGTGATGCTGGAGACCCGTGGGGACAGAGTCATGGGGGCTGCGAGGCGCTTTTGCGGGGTTCCCCCTCCCCGCCGGGTGTTAAACAGCTCTTCAAAAGGAAAAAAAATCCAAAGAGGGGACTTGGGGTGCCCCGGCTTCACTCGGAGGTGGGCGGGTGGGCAGCGTGGTGGGCCCCTGCCCGGGGCCTGCCTTTGTTAATTGGCTCCTTAATGAGGCTCCTGGTCGCTGTGGGGCTGGGTTTGGGGCTCCTGCATCAGACGGTGGGACTGAGCTTCCCCGGGGGTTGTTTTGGGTGAATTTCCCTGTAAATGCAGCAGTTGTTTTTATTGCCGGGGGCTCTCTCCGAGAGATGTCCCAGGGAAGACATCTGTCCCCTGGTTTCAGCCGTGACCCTGACACCCGGGGGGGCACTGGGGGCTCTGAGCTCCTCCGGCAGCCTCAGCCTCCTCTTCGGAGTATTTTTAGACCAAGCTGTCATCTAATCTTGACCTCCAGTGTGATGTGGGCTAGAAAATATCACTGCGTTTCCAGCATCAAGCCAAGGGTATAATTCACTTTTTTTTTTTTTTAAGACTGTTTTTAATTCTGCCTCACCTTGCTGGATTAATGAGCTGCTAACAGGTATTTTGAGCACAAGTGAAGTTTTTTGCGCCAATGCTCCCGGCAGGCTGGGAATGATGCTCCATTCCTGCACCCACCTGATGTCCCTGAGCTGCTAATGGCTGCAGGGGCTGGGGATTTAGCAGATTGCTTTTTTTTTAGTCCCCTTTTCTGAGCTGGATGTTAGAACGAGTAGGCTGGCTGTGCCCACTCTTCTCCGAAGCGACTATATTAGCACGGCCTGGGTAGGAGTGGCGGAAATTACAATGAAATACTATCGTCAGGAAATAAAAATCTAATTAAAAAATAATGACAGATGTGTGTCATCTTCCAAACCCTGGGTCTGACCAGCCCAGCCCTGGGGCAGCCGTGGGGGGAGCTACGTGCTCCTGCAGCTGTCGGTGCCCCCGTCACAGGCTTAGGGGGGCAACGTCGTGAGCAGAGAGTGGGCGGAGGGGGAACAAAAGGCTTTGACTTTTATAAAACTTTAGAGTGGGGAATATGTAAATGGTTGGGGTTTGAAACTCCTCTCAGCCCCCTGGGACTTTGCACCCCCGAAGCTGCAAGGAGGGGTGATTCTGCTTTTGCCCAATCCCCCCCCAAAAAAGCTAGGGGGGGCTGGCTGGAGCCTTCGTGGCTGGGGGGGATATCGGGGGCAGCCAGGTCTCCCCGCGGTGGGCTGCGTGCATCGCGCCAGGGGTGTCACTGCTGCGAGGGGCCCGGCCGTGTCGCTGAGTGACTCTCGGGGGCTCCGGCCCCCCCCACCGGGAGCGGTCTGCCCAGCCCTGGCCGTATGGGAGAGGCACCTGCCTTCAGGTGCTTCTGTAATAGAAATCATTAATTTTCCCTGCTAATGGAGCGAACGCCGCGCAATGAAAAATGTGTGTTGGCTTAGAGGCGATTGGAAAGGCTGGTGGAGCCGGGAGCCCCTTAATTTGTTCCAGATTGGTTATTTCACTGGAATGGTGAGAAACCGACGGTTTGAAGATCTTTTTTTTTTTTTCCCCTTTTTGTTTCTGTCAGTCGCTCCCTGGCCATAATGAATTGGATTCGCCTGTAATTTTCATGATTTAAATGATGCCCAGAATAAAGGCTGAACTTATCTGGGGCTCTGGTCTCCCCCTTGCCCCAGCGGAGAGCGGGATGGTGGGGGGACAGGCAGGGCTTTGGGGAGCGGAGCCCAGAGCTCTGTTTGATTCTTGCTTTCCGCTGAGCCCAGCTCCTTCCCGGGGAGCAAGGTGTTGGCCAGGCTGGGGACACTGAGCTGGCCGGGGCTGGCTCTGCGAGGGGAACATCACTAAATGCTCGTTTTCAGATAATCAGCTGACACATGGGGAGAGTTGGGAGTGAAAATCTGAAGGGGAGTTGGGCTCAATGCTGGTGGGCATGAGGAGAAAGAACTTGGTAGAGCGAGACCTGCGTCCTGTTTTTCTCCTCAGCACCCGTTTGTTGTATCAGTCGCTCAGGGTTCTCGCTCTCGGGGTGCTCGGTGCAGCTCAGGCGTGTATCAGGGCTCAGATGAGACCCCAGGGAGGGAGGTAACCTCGTTGCTGCCTCTGCTCCTCGACAAAAAGGCTTTGCCCTTCTCAGCTGCTGCATCATGGAGAGCAAACGGGTCCCAGCTCTGACAGGAGGAGCGTTAGCCCGGAGCTGGGGTCACTGGATGGGAAGAAACGAGCCCTGCCCCCCCTTTCCCAGCCCAGACAAATAAGCCTGTTTGTGGCCATGCCTGGAGTTTGCAGGGATGTCATCCGAGTTTATTTCAAGGCTTGCTCCCTGCCAGCTCAAGTCACGCAGCAAAAGGTTGTGACAAGGCTGCGCAGGGGAGGGAGGCGTGAGGCAGCACCCTGCGAGCTGGGGGGGGACTGAGGGGGGGAAAGGGGTCCCCGTGTCAGCTGCTCAGGGGGCTTCCTTCTCCAGTAGCACCCCATTGTCCCTTCCCCGTGGCCCACTGCCCCCCAGCCCCTCTGCAAGGACCCGAGCCCCTGTGCCCGCAGCGCTGCTGCAAAGGCTCCCCCCGCGGATGAGGAACAACCCCCCCCGAGCACCCTGGAGATGTGCAGGAGAACTGGGACATGGCAGGGAGATGTTGGGGACCCCCAGCGTGTGCCCTGTGCCCTGCCCGGAGCTGGGGCACCCGCTCCTCCCTGTCACCCTCCGGTCTCTTTGCAGCCCAGGTAGATCCCGCTGAGGAGCCAGCCCGGCCAGATCTGCCTGCCCAGGCACCAGCCCGGGGGCTGCGGGGGGATTTTTAATTTGTCTGAGCTGACACGCTGCTCGGCGCCGTCTTCCTCGCAGGGGATGGCTCTCTGCTGCCCGAGCGAGCGGCTCCTTGCAGCCTGCCTCCCTCTGCCATGCGCAGTGGAGATTAAATTGAACTGGCACCACCTTCGGGGGCGAGGGATGCTGCGGTGCTGGAGCCGGGCGACGGGGCTGCGGGGCTTCCGCGCGTGTCCCTGCCGCTCCTGGTTTGGGGGCGCCGGGTGTGAGAGCCGGTGGGCTGCTGGGGGACGGGGCTCGCTGGGTCTGCAGCTTGGGGAGCACCAGCAGCTTTTTTGGTCTGACTTAAAGCGGAGAAGGGGAACAGAATCTCATAAATATGTTTGGACTCGGGGATTTAATATCTTCCGGGGCAACACGGCTGGGTTTTCAGTCTCTCCTCTTCAGCTTCTTATAGATGCAATGAAAATGCTTGGGGAAGCCCGGACGTGGGGCTGCAGTGCCATTGGGGGGTGCCGGGGTCTGGCCCCTCCGCGTCCCTGGCTGCGTGGGGCTCAGATGGAAACTGTGGCTCATCGGGCAGCGGCCGCCCTCGTGCCAGGCTGATGATAAATGTGCTGGTGCAGGCAGGGCACCTGCCCGCCGAGCTCTCGAGGCACGTCACGGGGGAGGAAAATAGCAATGATCGAATCAAACCGAGTCTGCCGCCGCTGCTGCATGGGAGTAAACAGAAATATTTCCATTTCGGTTCCTTTCGGACAGATGTCTTGCCGTCCTGCAGGGATGTGGGGTTGCTCGTGAGGGTCAGGGACAGCCAGCAAACGCTGCCTGAGATCTGTGTTAAAATTGAAGGCTTCCATCAGGAACGATAATTGATGGAGAAAATAAAAAGAAAAAGGCCCCGCGATTGGACTGTTTCACTTGAGGCATTTCAGCCGTTCCCCACAGCCTCCAGCTGCAGGACCGCAGGGCAGGGACCAGTGGGTCCAGCTCTGCCCCTCAGCAGAGCCCTGCGGAGCCACAGCCTGCCCCGCTGCCCCGTTCTGCTGGCCGAGGGGCGCTGGGCCCCGCTGCGACGGCGCGCGCTGCCGCCGTGGGTTTGCCCAGCGGGGTTTGGGCTCCTGCCTGCTCCCCGTTGCTTCTTTTCTTGACTGGTTTTGTTTCCCCGCCACAGGTTTTTCCCACTGGGCTCCCTGTGGCTCCTGGTAATTACAAGTGACTGCGTTCGTGTCTGGCGCTGGTGACAGCGGAAGGGAGTTGGGCAGAGGGAGCTTTTGCCAAATCCGCCTTTTCCGGGGACTTCGTGTGGGGCTTCTCAGCGCTCCCCGTCCCTCTGCTCGGCTGTGGGTGTGGGTGTGGGGCAGGAGCAGCCTGTGGGGTCGGGCAGGGCTGCTCCTTTGCGAGCTGGGGAAGAGCAAGCGTGCTCCCGGCTGCAGCCCCCCTGGTCCTGCCCGTGGATCCCGGTGCCGCTCCTCACCCCAGGACCGCTGACCTTTGCAATCCCCCTCCGAATGCTTCGCACCCGAGGATGCTTCCGTAGCCTCCTGCCTGAAAACTAATTAAAAAGACTAAGTCCTCTTTTCTCGCTTGCATTAGCACAAGAATAAATAGTGCATATTTTCACCCCTGGGAGCCCGGCTCTGGTTTCACCCAAGCTCCTGTTAGCATTAACCTGGGGCTGAGGTGGCCGGGCAGGAATGTCCCCTGAGCAGGGAGAGCCTCTTGCCGCGGGACATGTCAAGGAGGGAAGGAGAGGAATTCACTCGGTGTGGGGCCAGCCGGAGCCAGGTACAATGCAGCCCCTAATCCAGGTGTACAGGGGGGCCTGACACTGCCCCAGGAGCAGGGGGAGTCGGGGCGAGAGCATCTGCCAGTGTGGGCGCTCCGGTGGGACACCGCTGCCCCTCGGGGGTTCCGGTGCCCTGGGGAGCCTTGGCTGGGGGAAAGCCCTGAGCTGAGGAGCTCTAGGTTTCACCGCCAGTGCTTAGAGAAGGGGCTCGGTGTTGGTGGAGTCCCCGTGTTCATCAGGGAGCCCCGGCACGGGGGTCTGGGTGCTGGTCCCAGTCCCAGCACCAGCTGAGGGACCCGGAGCGGGGGTCCCTGTGGGCCCCACGTCTGTCGCCTCTGCCCTCCTTGTGTCTGGGGGGAAGGTGCCGTGGAGGGGGAGCGGCGTGCTCGGGGCTCGGCTCCCCGTGCTCCCCTTCCCCAGGGGCTGGTGCCCGTTGCCCAACCACCACCGCGGCCACCGTTGTCGCTGTCCCGGTGGCCACCACGGCCACCATCCTCGCTGTCCAGGTGGCCACTGCCACGCGGCCTTCCCCGTTCCCGGCCACCGCTAGTGGCCACTGCCGCCGTGGGCTGCCGGGAGCATCCGCGGAGCCAGACAGTCCTCGCAGCAAGATGGCTGCTCCCACGCTCCCGTGAGCCGCAGGCTTTGTTCCCGCAGCCGCCGCGCGCGGGGCCAGGGGGGCAACCGCCGCCATGCGCTGAGCGGGGCCGCCGGGGCAGGGGGTGCGCCGCTGCTCCCGGCCTTCCCCGCCGCCTTCTGGGATTTGTTATTTTTTGGGGGACAGGAGGATTTGCGTTGTTTGGCTGTTTTGGTGGTTTTTTTTTTCCGACTAGATTATTGATTATTTCTTTTTCCCCTATTTAAAAACCACAATCTGGGAAGTTTGCGAGCCCCCCCTCACCCCAAAGCTTATGGCAGCCTTTCGCTGGTACGTATGTAGGCGGAGGGCGGGCGTGCGGGTTGGGCAGGCAGGGCTGGGTGCTGGGGTCCCCCGTGCCCGGGTGGGCGTGGGGTGCCCGGCAGACGGGGCTGGAGCACCCAGGCGTGGGGTCAGAGCCGCAGCTCGTCCTCTGGCAAGGAAACCCTGCCCAAACTTTCCCCACGGACAGTGTCCCTGCCCTGCAGAAGCTGGTGCTGCTGGTCCCTGTGGCTGGCACTGGCCGGGAGCGACGTGTGCGCTGAGGATGCCTGGGGCTGGTGCGCGGGAAGGGCAGGACGCTGTGCCGGGTCCTCTGCACCACCCCGAGCTCTCCCAGCCCCGGGGAACCCCTGGCATACGCTAATTGCTGCTTTTATTTTTTGTTTTGTTTTTTTCCTTAGGTAGCGGGTTTTGCTGCAGCTGGTGCCGGGGGCTGTGTGGAGGGGACAGGTGTGGGAGCAAGTGGGGCTGGTGGCAGGGAGGGGACGGAGGAAGCCGCTGAAGTTGTGGCTGGGACACACCGAGCTCGGTGCCCGCCTGGCGCGGTGAGCGGGACGGTGGCTTGGGGCGGGCAGGGCACCCGAGCCACGAGCGAGGCAGAGCTGTCCTTGCTCTGTGGCACCTTCTCCCAATTCGGGGGCGAGCCCTGAGCCTCCCCGGGTCACGATGGGGACACCGGCACCATCCCAGCCCTGGCAGAGCCCGCGTCCCAGGGGAACGCCTGACGGGTGCTGGCAACTGCAGAGGAAGCGTTCAGCGCGATGGGCACAGGCTGTGACTCTCCCGTGGCAAGTCCATCGCAGTTTCCTAATTAACGTGCTTCCGAGGGGCCGCGGCTCTGGCCGGCGCTCGGTGGCTGTGGTGCAGCTCCTGCCCGGGCTGGGGAGGTGGGGGCAGCTTCAACGGGACCCCCCGGCTGTGGGAAACATTCCGTGGGTTCTCCCGCCTGCACCGTGCCTGGGTGCTCTAATGCTGAAGTTGCAAGTTTTCCCACTTCTTCCTGAGCTCTGTGGTGACAACTCTGGTGCTCAGGGTTTGTTCTTTAGAAAAACCTCAAGTTCCTCATGGGTTTCTCAGCAGGCAGCGTTCCCTGGCTCGTGCTGCTGCCGAATGCCCATTGCCTCTCCTCCTCTCTCTGGTCTTTTAGTTCCCCTCTTCCCCACCCTGCCCTGCGCTCCTCCTCCTCCTCCCACCGCCTTTACCAGGGCTCTGTTTGGTTTCTCAGTCCAGTTCATGGAAGAATGAGAGGATTGGACCGAGTGGGGCTCAAGTGTAGGGAGGGGAGTTGAGTGGATCACCTCATGATGCCGGGGCAGTTGCCGTGGCACCTCAGCTCCTCGTTAGCAGCCAGGAGCAAGCGATGAGCATGGGCTGAGGTTTGCAGGGCCCTAATCCCTTTCCCTTGTGTCTCTTTCATCCCCAGTCGGACCAGGAGAGTGGTAATAGACCTTCTTACTAAACTAAATGTGGAGGCCGCTCCTCCAAGGCACGTTGCAGTTCAGCCGTAGCGTTTGATTTCCCAGCCACAGCAATATGGTGCCTCCAGGGAAAAAGCCAGCTGGGGAAACTTCCAATTCCAATAAAAAGTGTAAGCGCTATTTCAATGAGCACTGGAAGGAAGAATTTACCTGGCTGGAGTTTGACTATGAGAGGAAACTCATGTTTTGCATAGAGTGTCGGCAGGCGCTGGTGAAGAACAAGCACGGTAAAGCGGAGAACGCCTTTACCGTGGGCACGGACAACTTCCAGCGCCACGCGCTGCTGCGGCACGTCACCTCCGGCGCGCATCGCCAGGCGCTGGCGGTGAACCGGGAGCAGCTGGCGTTCGAGACCCGTGTCCACGGCCACCCGGAGCTGCGCTCGGTCATCAAGGTGGAGGTGAACCCGGCGAAGGTGGCTGTCCTCACCACCGTCTACTGGATGGCAAAGGAGGAGATCCCGGACGAGAAGTGCTCCTCCCTGCTCGACTTCCAGAAGTTCAACCTGTGCCAGGCGCTGCTGGCCTCCGAGCACAGCGAGTACTACCAGCCCGGCAGCGTCAGGGAGATGCAGGTGTGTACGCGGGGCTGGGGGCTCTGCACCCCCCTTGGTGGCTGCGGTGAGGTCAGTGCTGACTGGATGCAGTGGGGAGCTCTGCACTGCCCAGTGCCCCGCAGAGCGTCGCTCGTGCCTGCTCGGCTTTGCTTGGGGTGTTGCACGTGTGAACAGGAGCCTCACGGACGAGCTCCCATCCCATGGGCCCCGCAAAGTGTCGGGGAGCAAGTGTCTGCTTAGTCCCCCCGGGCCGGAGCCGTGTCCGCAGAGTGGGGATCGCCGGATCCTGCTGCAGAGCGGGCGCTGGGCGCCGCAGGGGCAGGCGGGAGGGAGCTGGCATCCCTCGCTTGCGGGGCTGGGGCTGGAGCAGCCCTCGCTGACGGGCAAGCCTCCGTCCTAGGCCTTGGGCAGGAACAAGTGCCCTGTGGCACCAGGGGACATCCATGATGTGCTTGGGACCACCCACTTGGCCCGCACAGCCCGGCTGCTCCCGCTGGTCTGGAACCTCGGGGGAGGCAGACGATGCTCCTGTTCTCCGGGGGTTTCTGTGGAGACTGGAAGTTCCTCCACACTAAACATCAATATGACACTTTCTTGGTGTCATTCCCTGTTTTGACAAACCGGGAGAAGGCGATGGGCTCCATCGAGGGAGCCTCGGGCTCACGGTGACGCGCGTGCTCCCAGACACGTGGGGGGGAGCAGGAGCATCCTCTCCCGGCGGAGCCTGCCGGGCTGAGCCGAGGATGAAAGCTCGAGAGTTCAATTAGCACACGAGGACTGTGGGTTTTTCCTCTTTTGCCCTAAACTGAGTGATCAGAAAGATCAAGTAGCCAGAGAGTTTAGAAAGGATTTTCTTAATTTTACAAATGCTTTGTGCCTGTTAAAATCAAATTAAATTTTTAGTGGATCTTGGCTGTTCGCCAGGCTTTTTAGATCTCTAAAGAGCCTTATTTTGCTGCAGATAGACTATATCCACTAATTAGATTTCTCAGCCTGAAGTGGCGCTCGCAGTGTTCACACGCACTGAGGAAGTTTTCCCTTCAGCCCGGGGCGTTGGCCTGAAGTAGGGAGGACGGAGCACAGAAGGAAAGTGTTGCTGCTGCTCCTGCCTGTCCTCAGCTGGTAAAGCAGATCTTACGAATGTGGTTGCTGAGGTTTGACCCGAGTCGGTGGGTCGCCTTGCTACGGGCAGGGTCCTGGCACTGAGGCTCAGCGGGGCAGGGACCGCCGAGCTCTCTGCGCCTTCGCCCTGTGCTTGGGCGTCAGGCAGGAGCGGGAGGAGACAGTGTGTTGGTAGAGGTACAGCTTCCATTCATACTGGTGTTTGCTCACGGGCTTCTCTCCGAGCCGGGACCTTGCGCCGCTCTCGGGGAGACGTGGGCGGGAGCCTGGCGCCTCGCTTTGCGCCGGGTGCTCCGCATCTGCCGCCCGCTGCTGAGGTTCATTTGTGTTTTTCTTTCCCCTGGGCCCGCCCTGCGCACCTCCCTTGTCCGGCTCAGGCAGCCATCGCCAAAGTCCTGCACAACGAGGCCAGGCACAGGATCAAAGCCTCGCCGTTTGTCGGGCTGGTGGTGGACGAGACGGTGGACGTCCTGGAGCGCCGCAACCTCACCGTGTTCACCACCACCGTCTCCCCCTGCAACGGGCAGACCGCCGCCGCCTTCCTGGGCAGCTTCGAGCTGCCCGCCGGGGAGGCCTCCACGGTGGTGGGCAAGGTGGGCGAGGTGATGCGCTCCTTCGGCATCCCCACCATGAAGATGACGTGGCTCAGCGCCGACAGCGCCTCGTTGGTGGCCGAGCGGCTGGGCGGGGTGGGGACGGCGCTGACCTCCCTCTGCCCGCTCCTTGCGGAGATGCACTGCCTGGCCCACGGGAGCTCGCTGCTGCCGGCCGAGGGCGTCGTCAGCATCGAGTACCTCCAGCAGTACGAGACCACGGTGGACGCCGTGTACAGGCTCTACTCCAGCTTCAGGGGGGAAGGCGACGGCCTGCGGGAGCTGCGGAGCGTCCTGGACCTCTGCGAGATCGACCTCGGGAGCACCAGAGCCATCCGTTGGACTTCCATTTTCCCAGCCGTGGAAGCCATCGATTCCTCGTGGCCCACGCTGGTGCTATTGCTGGAGAGCGAGGCGGAGCGGTCACCCGTGGCCCACGGCCTCTGTGAGGAGCTCAAGAAGTTCCAGTTTGTGGCCTTCACCAAGATCCTCCTGGACGTCCTCCCCATCTTCCAGAAACTCAGCCGCTTCTTCCAGATCGAGGACTTCGACCTCTCCATCCTGAAGCCCATCGTCTCCTCCACGGCCACCACCCTGCAGGCCCAGAAGAGCACCAGCGGCCAGAACCTCCAGGAGTTCCTCAACGAGATGAACGAGCACCCGCGGGATGATGGGGAGGGCGAGAGCCGCCTCTATTACAAGGGCGTCGAGCTGGCCAACTGCTCCCAGGTGCACCTGAAGCACTTTGAGCACCTCAAGGAGAGCTACCTGGAGAGCGTTCGCGGCAGCCTGCTGGACAGGTTCCCCGGCAGCGTCCTGGAGGCCGTCAGCTCCTTCTCGGCCATCTTCAACCCCAAGTGCTACCCGCAGTCCCTGGAGGACATTGCCAGCTACGGGGTGAGCGAGCTGAATTTCCTCCTGCAGGCGTACTCCCGCGTGGTGGTGAGTGAGAGGGCCCGGAGCGACTTCCCCCTCTTCAAGCGCATCGTCTTCAGCCTCGGCCAGCTCTCCTTCAAGGACCTCTGTGTCAAGCTGGTCTACAGCAACTCCGAGATGCATGAGCTCTTCCCGGACTTCGCCGTCCTCGCGGCCATCGCCCTGGCCTTGCCGCTGGGCTCGGTCCTCGCCGAGAAGATCAACCGGGGCCGGGAGCTGCTGAAGCGCGGCCGCTCGCGCCGCACCAAGGACGAGGGGCTCTCCGACCTCATGAAGATCGCCATCGACGGGCCGGCCGTCCACGAGTTTGACTTTGCGTTGGCCATTGAGTACTACGAGAGCATGAGGGAGCCCGGCTTCATCGTGGCGCAGGTGAAGTGAGCGGCAACGGCAGAGCCCTGCGGGCAGGGACCCGCGTCCTGCGGCGGCGCCAGCTCCGTGCTGGGGAGAGGAACCGGGGTCCTTCGGCAGCCGTGCTGGTCCTGCAACCGCCCCGTCCTCGTCCGCCAAACATCCGTCTGAATGGGCCAGGATTTCAAATCGTGGGGCCACCCGAAATCCCAAATTGTGCTGAGGGGTTTTTTTAAGAGTTTGTTATTATTTTGTTGTAGGGAGATGAAGGGAAATGTTCTCTTGAGCTCAAATGTCACGTTGCCTTTGCACAATGATACCCAGCAGCTTTGAATGCTCTGCAAAAATATCTGATTTTTTTGTTTTGGAGCCTCGAGAATGAATGCAGAAAAGGCAGCGCATCTCTCTAGCTCTGTGGCAAACCCCAAAATGCCTGGCGGTGTCTTGGTATTCCTCGCACACAGCACAAAGTATTTTTAGCAGTGGCATCAAGTCATGATGGTTTCAAGAGCAAGAGAATTAGAGAATGATGCTGTAATCACTGAGGAAATAGTAATTGTAAAATGCATCATTGTGTATATATGTGTATGTGTATATATATAAAATATATATAAATATATATATTAAAAAGGTCTATCTTAATTTTCCTAGTGTTTAAAGTACAAAGATATCTAAATGGACTGTTTTTTTCTGAAAAGACAGAATAAATTATAAGCAGGGATCCAAAAAGAGTAACTAGTGAATTCCTCATCTTTTCAAAACGGCATCACGTACCCGCGGTTGGTTCCCTTTGCACCCTGAGCTCTCCGCAGCCTTGCAATGAAGGAGTCTTTCAGCATCTGCTTTTGGGGCAAACCGGGGTTGTTTAGCTCTTAAATGTTCCCTTTCCCCCACAGCAGGCGCAGCCGCGGGACACAGCCGGGGCCAGGGGGCCGCCTGGGGCTGTAACTCGCAGGGATGTTTCCTTCAGCTCTGTCGGGGTGACGAGAAGACCCTTCTGACTGGTTCCGACCTGCGGTAACGCCAGCACTGTAGCCTGAAGCATCACATCGGTTTAATGCTGAGAGCCGGGTCCTGGCGCGGCGTTTCCTCGCTGGGTAAGCTGGTGCTGTGCCGCAGACCCGGGCTCTGTGTCCAGCAGGATTTGACCCCGGTGCCCGTGACGTCCCCCTCGGTCCTGAGCCTCCTGCTGGGGCTTGTGCTGCAGCATTATGCGAGGGCTATATAGGGGGCTCGGGCTCACGGCTCCCCCTCCTCGGGAGCGAGCAGCCCCTGGCACAGGGACCTGCCCCGGCTGCCGGAGCCCCTCCAACCCTGGGGAGCAGCCTGGGGGGCCGCGGGAGCAGAGCACGGACAGCTCACTGCCTCCCCCGCTGCCCTGGGGGGGTTTGCTGTTGTCTGACCCAGAGGGTCCCACGCCCTTGGACCCCCGTGTCCAGGCAGCAGTGCCTGACGGTGTCTCCCGGGCTCATGGAGATGGAGAGAGCCGGGACTTCTGTCCTCAGGGCTGGTGGCAGGTGACGGCTGATGGCCCAGCGTCCGTGTCCTTCCGGCCGTTCCATACTGCGTGATGGTGAGTGCTTTTGGGTGAAGGCTGCTCGCCCATAAACATCCCCCGGGTCAGTTTTGGGGTTCTTGGCGTGCCCGTGTCCTCCAGCTGGGCTCGGCCGTGGGCTGCTTCCTGCCCAAACTGTGCGTGTAGGGGAGGAGGGACTGCGCGGCCCCCAGGGCCAACGGCTTGGCTCTGCTGGGTCCGGGTCGGGTGTGCTGGCTCTCGTTGCTCGGGGCGTCCGGCGCGGTGCGATCTGTTCAGCGCTGGGGCTGTGCGGGTGCCGGGGTCGTGCTCCAGTGTCGTGACCGGGCGTTGCTCCCCTCGCCCTGCCAGCAGCCTTTGGCATCAGGGAGCACGCACGCATTTCCCAGAGAGTCTCCTGGAAAGAGCTGGAGTGAATTCAGCCTGTGCTTGGCCAGAGACAAAAGCTTTAAAGCCCTGGGTAAGGAATTTGAGACACCACCAAAATTTGCTAAGAACACCTCCCGAATGGGCGGGAGCCAGACTGCTTCTGTGTGAATAAACAGCTCCCGTCTCCATCTGGCCTGTGCAGACTCTGCGCCAGATGCTCTCGCGAGGCAGCCGGCGTCTGCGGGGATGGGTCCGTGGCAGATTCTCGTGTCGGTATGAAAACCCCCAGCGTTGTCCCTGCCGCTTTCAAAGGCGTTTCTCGGAGGTTCGCACATACGTGGTGTGAGAGCACAACACCTGTTCTGATCTGCCTCTGGGAGAAAACCCACCGCAGGCGTGTGTGTCGGGGCTGTGCGGGGCGAGGAGGTGCCGAGGATGGTGGCCAGGCTCGGTCTGGGCGGGCTCGGTTGGGTGAAGGACTGAAACGTGTCTTTAAATTCCAAGGGACCCCTCTGAGAGTCGCGTCCCTGCGGGACAGAGCTGGGCTGAGCTGCCGAGAGCTGTGAAGGGGCTGCGCCCAGGCAGGGGACATGTGGCACCGCAGCGGCGAGGCCGGGTCATTTGGCGTCTTTCTGCCAGGCCTGGGTGCTCCGTTGTGAACGGCCGTGCAGCTCCCTGCAGAGCTTGGGGGTGAAGGGACCCCCCCCGGCTGCAGCATGGCTTATGCCAAGAGTGTGGGGCACCAGCCCTTCCAAATGTTCCGCGGAGCCCCGGGCATGGCCTGGCAGGATGCGCGGTGCCGGCGCGGCTGTGTTTGCTGTGGAGGTGGGGGCTCCTCTGCCGAAACAGGGGCAGGGACAACACCAGCGCTGTGGCAGAGGGTGGCCCCGCTCCGGAGTTGGAGACTGAGCATCTGGAGATGCCATTCACCAGCAAAGCCCACCCTGCCGGCGGCCGTGCCCGTCACCTCGGGTAAGGTCGTGTCATTCTATACAGACCTGGGGGCCCTGCCACTCTCCCCAGAGCAAATCCCCTTAATTGAGTTTCTAATTAATACCTAAAAATACAGCCCGCAGCTGCTGCCGGAATCTGCCCTGCGGCAAAGGTAAGGCTGGAGCTGCAGCGGCGTGGCCCCGTAACCTTGGGAAGGTGCCCCAAGAGCATCGTGCCGGGCGGCTCGCTCCTCCTGCGGAGCTCTGCCCTCTCCCTGCACCCGCTGCGCGGCCTTTCTGACCGCCCGAGGTCCAAGCAGACAGAAGCCGACGGTGACTTTGTCCCCGTGCCGCGGGGGCTGCTGCCCCGTTCCCCCTCTGTGGCCGGGCGATGGCAAGCCCCGTGGCGAGCGCTGGCCGAGGATGCTGCTGGAGCCTGTCAGCGCTTTCCCTGCTTGTGGTCTTGTCTCCTTTCGAGCCAGAACTGGGAGGGAAGGGTCCTGCCCCCGCCAGGGTCCTGCCTGGGCTCTCCTAACAGCCTGTTTTCCCCCTGGGTTGCAGCCCCAGCCTGGAAATATGCTTAATTCACAAACTTGGGCTCAAGGACGTGCCGAAGCAGCTCGGCGTGTTGTATCCCTGCTGCTCCCCGGGACCAAACCCCCAAGCCGTGGGGGCCGGCAGCAGCAGCCGGGTTTTGCCAGCGCGGCGGCGTGGGCTGGACCATGAACTCCGTTTATTTGGTTACCGATGATGCGGGAGGAGGCATTCGCCTGCCCTCGTATTCCTTCCGGTGGTAAATGTAATATATAGATATATTTGAGGCCGGTGCAGTTGTTGCAAAGCATACCGACACAGGCAAGTGGGAACCCTTGCACCCCAGCCCCCGGGGCCTTCGCTGCAACCGCTGCTCTCTGCGGAGGGGGGCACAGGATGGGGGTCCCTGGGGGGCCGCTCCCCAGGCGCCGGCCCGACCGTCTCAGATGATTTGATGCAGAAATACTGTTTCACGCCTCAGAAGGTTAATTATGCGTCGTCCACCCATTTCTGGTTGCTTTTGCTCCCTCCCCCATTGCTGTTGCTATAATTTTATTTATTTATTTTTAAACAGTTTCACAGATTTCCCTTCTGGGCGACTCTGGAATTAACTCGATCAATGCACGCCTGATGAAGCAAAATGTAATTTTTCCCCGGGGTCAGGCCTGACTCAGGGACGGCTCCGGTGCCGCTGCAGAGCCGCCCGTGTGCGCTCTCCCAGAAAGAGGTCGTTGCTGCCCGCGGGGCCCGCGCTCACTGCTCAAATTCAGAAAATCTTTCAAACTTTGAATTCCAGATCTGTCTCTCGGCTCCTGCTTTCTGCCAGCCCAGGGCCGGCCGCGGAGCCAAAAGTGAAGCGCAGCGGGAGAGCGGCACTGGGCAGGGGTGTCAGTGTCGGGGGGCTCGTGCCACGAGATCGATGTGAAGCGGCGCCGGCGATTGCGGCTCCCGGTGGGCATTCAGCCCCCGAGCCCCTCGGGCAGCACCCACTTTCCTCCTCCTCGGAGGGATTTCTGCTGAGTCCAGCCCCGTGCGGGCAGGGGCCAGGGTAACGCTGCACCAGGGCTCTGCGACCACCTTCAAGGTGAAAAGGATCACAGGAATCATTAAAAAACAGAGGAATGTTGGCCTCGTTCCTGCTGCTGAGGTGGGCTGGAGGAGGGAGAAGGCGTAAAGCCGTGCAAGGTGTGAGCTTCTCTGGCTCGCAGCGTATTCAGACCTTTGCTTCTTGATTGCACTTGATTCATTTGTTGGTTCATTTTAACTTTTCCCCCCCTTCTCGTGCTCAGTGCTGGGCACGGGTGCAGGAGCTCAGCCCCAGCCCTCCAGGGGAAGGATGAGTCCGCCCGCCCTCGGGCTGCTGGGGTGGGTGCGGGCGGGAGACAGAGCCCCTCTGTTCCGCCTTCCCTCCTTCCCAGGCGTGTTTTCTTTTTAAACAGAAAATTATTAATAACTCCAGGCTATTTTTAAGTTGCACGACGGAGCTCGGGTTCAGTCTGTGGGGGACGATGCGAGGCAGGCCGGGGAGCTGGCGGAGCGAGGGGTGGAGACCCCATTCCTGGGAGTTTGCACCCAAAACGCGGGTGTGAGGGCAGAACTGTGGTGCCCGCGCGGCTTGGATGGTCCCAGGGGCACCTAAAATTCAGCACCTTTGCCGTGCTGTGGCTGTTTGGGGCCCGAAAGGCAGAGGGGTGCCCGGGGCCGCCCTGGGCTGGGCCGTTGTGTGAGGAGGGTCCGGAGCCATGGCAGGTGTCCCCGCGAGCAGGGTCGGCCGTCGCTAACGCTGCTCTTTCCCCTCTGCCTGCCCAGGTGCCTCCGGACACAGCAGCCCCCTCTTAGCGTCGTTGCCTATCCCCGGCCGTCCCCTTCACCCCCCCTTGGACATCAAGCACTTTCTGACCTTCAGGCTCAACGGGACGTCACCGCTCAACCTCTTCCCCAACTTCAACACGGTGAGTCCCCGGGGACGGGTGGGCACCGGCTGCCGGACCCCTCCTCCCCACAGCAGCCCCCCTTCTGCACGGCACCGCTCCTGGGAGCCCACCAGATCATTTCTGGCTTAATCGCCAGGGTCTCTGGCTGTTGGACAGTGGTGCAAGGCGCCCACCGTGCCCTTGGCGTGGTGCGGTTCCTGCCCGGCCATCGGCCTGACGTACCGGTTCATCTTAACCGAGATGAATTGGATTTTACTCCTGGAATCGATAGTGATAAAGTAGCTCAGTTCATTACCTGAAAAGTAAGTAAGGAAAAAGGGAAGAAGGAGAGAGTAGAGTGTGTAAAGGTCCGAGGATCGTGGCTGGTGTGGCGTGTCTGCGGCGCTGGGCGAGCTGCTCCCTGCGGGGCTTCTCCCACCGCACGGCTGGATGCAAAGTCCCCAGCCCTGAAGCTTGGGGCCGAGTGCTTGAGTTACGCCCTGAACCGGCGTCCTGTCGTACAGCCGAGTCTGCTCCCCCCACAGAGGTGTTGCTGGGTTTGGTAAATGCTCCTTTTCTTCCCTCCCTGAGCTTCCTCCCTGCTCCCCCGCCGGCCTTTTGTAAGTGGCTTTGAGATTAAACGCGCTTGGAAGGTGCAAATTATCGCTGAGATCTTCAAAGACCGCGGTAGAAATTAAGTACAGGATTCCCGTTGCTGTTGAATGGGATTCAGGCGTCTAACTCCTTTAAGCTCTTTTGAAATCCCAGCTCTAGCCTGTCTCTCCCCTGTGCTAACAAGCAGAAACACAGGAGAGGGGGATTTTTTTGATGCCGTTAAGGTTGCTGCTCTTTGTCTGGGCTCCTGTTTTTAGTCGCTGGAGTCAGTAGCTAACTTGAACCAGACCCTGTTGTTTGTTCTGCTTGGCTCCCGCGTGCCCCTGCCTTGGCACGTGTCCTCCAGAGTTGTGTTGCTTTAAAAAAAAAAATGGGAAAATTAATCTCTCGCACTTGCTGGAGCCACGGAGCGCCATGGTGCTGCGTCTGTGCGGGTGGGGACTCCTCTGCCGCAGAGGATGTCACATGGGACGGAGATGCTGGGGGGCTGTCCCGGCTGGACGGGCACCCCGAATTAATTGCTCTGAGCTCTGACCCGAGTGACGTTAGCTGAGTGAAACCGGGCCTGACTGTCCGGGGGTGGGAGCTGCCCCCTCGGGCTGCGGCAGTGCCGGAGAAGCGGCCGAGGCAGGGGGCGAGTCGCCGTCCTCACAGGACGTGGGTCGCACATCCCTGCGCCCGGCTCCTCGTCCCTCTGCCCTGGTGCCAGGTCAGAGACTCCACCTGGCAGCTGAGCCTTGGCAGGGGGCGTCTGTCAGTGTCTTTTGGTTTTTGGGAGAGGTGCTGTGTCTTGGTTGCTATCGAAAGAAGCCAGAGGGTTTGCCTCTGCTTGCCCAGTGCTCCGGTGGTGCTGTGCAGGATGCGGCCCGGCTGCTGCTCAGCAGAACACTTTGCACTCTGAGCGGGTCACGAGGCTCTCATGAGTGCAACAGATGTTTTACTCTGGAGCGAGCAAAACCTGACCCAGCTGAGCTCTTTTGCCAATTAAAGCAGCAACAACAGGGGGAAAAAGAATCCTAATGCAACACAGAAGGTGTGTTTCATGCTCGAAGGGCCCTTTGCACCGCTTGGGGTGTCGCAAACGCCCAGGACCGCGGCAGGAGACGCAATCCGAACTGATGCTGCGTCCCTGTGAATTCCCCTTCCTGACCTCGGTGGCCGGCAGGGAGCTCAGCGCAGGGATCTCTATTTATATCAGTAGAACATCCAGGGATAAATAAAGTAATGTGAGTCAATAAGAATTGACTATAAAGCTGAGATCTTTATTCTCCGAGCGTGCGGTGCCCAAAGCCTGCCCCTGCCTTTGGGTCCCTTCTGCTGGAAACGGCCAGAAGAGCCTCCGCCCGCCCGGCGCGGGTGCGGGTATGTACTGTGGCGGCACAGACCCCGCTGGCCCCCCGGGAGAGCTGGGGAGGCTTCTTCACACCTGAAGTGGAAGCGAGGGCGTACATTAGGGAGAAGTTGGCAGCGTGCTTGTATTTTCGTTCAGAGAGAAGCGCAAGGGCGTGGGGCTGGGGCCAGGAGCTGCGTTTTGGGTGCACTGGCCAGCCCAGCCCTCGTGGTTCAGGTCCCCGGCTGCTTTGGATCCTCACATCGGCGTCTCCCTTTCCTGCTCCTGCCTCGGCACTTGGGGGGCTGAGGAGCCCTGGGAGCCGGGAGGATGCTGCTGCCACGGTTAGAGCCATTTTTGTTTTCTTTGCATGGAAAAGGTGGGTGTTTCTCTTGAAAACAAGCGCCGGCCCCGCGTCTGCCCACAGACTGGCAGGGCAGGGATGCTGCCTGCAGCACGTCGCGATGTTTGTCGACAGGGAGAGCAGCATCTCTGCCATCTGTAGCTTCCTCCGGGTCTCTGCCGAACCACAAATTCCTCTCCATTTATATGCCAGATAAGTGAGTAAAATTTCGTAGCAAAGAGGCACTTCATTAATCATCTGCTTTTACCATTCTGCTCACTCCTGGAAAGGAATTTGGGGTCTTGATAATGGCTCTGTTGTCCAGGCATGTGCCTCGAAGACTGATGCACCTGTCTCGGCAACGAAATAGCTTTGCAGAGAAATACGATCGCCTGAAAACCCAAGGCTCCGCTGACAGAAGGACTCAGATAAGATAATCTTCCTATGCCACAGGGTAGGGGAACAATACTCGCATTATAGATTATAGCCACGCTCAAACAAAGAGGTTATTCTTATTCCCCTCGCCCTTAATAAATGCATCTTGTTTAAAACAATTATGGCTTTTCGAACAAGTTTGCTGCCCGGGCTGAGGAGTGATGCCGAGCCCTGGGGAGAGACCAAAGGGCCGGCGGCTGTCGGAGCTCGCGGCCCCGCGCTGCTCCGCCAGGACTGGGCTCATTGCGGGTGACGAGGATGGTTCTGCCTCCGCACCCGCAGCCGCCAGCCCGGGCGTTCGATTGGAGCCGGCAAAGGGCGCGCCTGGCCGGGAGCGGGGCCGCGGGCAGCCCCCAGCGCTTTGCACGGGCACCGGGTCCTGCGCTGGGCAGAGTCCCATGGGCCAGCAGCCGGCACGCGGGGCTCTTTTCGCCCTCGGCTTCACTTGGGGACATTCCAGCTGGGCACGTGGAGGATTGATGGCCGGCTGCTCGGTTTGGTCTCCTCTGCGCCCTGTTTTGGTGGTTTGTCCTCCTGCTAAGTGTCTGAGAGGGCTGCCCTGCTGTTGGGAGGCCAAGGGCATCAAACAGAAGGGAGCTCAAACAGAAACCGATAATTTGCCACCCGTGCCACTGGTGTCTGTGAGGGGGCAGAGGGGTGGGGGCACACACGGGAGTGCAGTGGGGCTGGGGACGATGGGGTCCGCAGCGGCCTCAGCCCCTCTGCGAGACCACAGCAGGCGTTTGGCTGCTGCTGGTTTGGTTTTTCAGGGGTGGTTTAGAAAGGAGAAGAGGCATCATGCGGCGTGCATTGCCCTGTGCAGGGGGTGCCTCCGTGGCAGGCGGGGCTCCCCTGCCTCCCCAGCCGCTCTCCCCCTCCAGACACCAGGTGCAAGCTCTGCCGGCGTTCGCGGTGACTCCTCAGCGGGTGTGGGGGTCACCAGGTGACGGTGCCGTGCCAGGGCGGCTGTGGCAACATGGCACCCAGCCGCCCTCTGCCTTCCCTCCTCTTCCAGATGGACCCGGTGCAGAAGGCGGTGATCAGCCACACCTTCGGCGTGCCTGCCCCGCTCAAGAAGAAGCAGTTCATCTCCTGCAACATCTGCCACCTGCGCTTCAACTCGGCGGTAAGCGGGGCCAGCGGGCGCGGGGCCGGGCAGCGAGCGGGGCCGGTGCCAGCGGCCGAGCAGGAGTGTCCCACGGCGGGGTCACCGCGGGTGCCTGTGGCTCCTCGGGGCTCTGCCCTCCCTCGCTCTGCGGCCGCCCTGGCGTTCGCACCAAAGTCTCCCTGCCCGTGGCTGCCGCGTCCCGTTCGCCACGCTGGCTCCTCGTTGTTTAATTCAGGTCTGTTCGCGCCGGCTCTGGTCTCGCCGTTTGTGCTCAAGCTGCTTTATCAGCTCGTGCAATTCAGATCTGGTCCTTGGGAGCTGAATAGAATCTTCTCTGCCTTGGCTTCCCGGAGCTCTGGTGTGGCGAGTGGGGTTTTTTTTTCCCCAGTCTTTTATTCTGAGTAAATCAACCACCTTGTAGAGGGGAGGAAGGAAATGTTCATTGATCCCCGTGGTACTGAATTGCAGAGCGCTCACCTCTTGTGGGGAAAACCGAGAGAAAGGTTTGAAAGGGAATTCTTGCTCAAAGCTGGCAGGAGCAGGATGGGGGTTTGCGGGGCTGGGAGCGGAGCAACAAGAGCCTCCCCTGCAGGGGCAGCAGCTCAGACCCCCGTGTGGGCTGATGGGAGCTGCCCTCACCTCCCCCGGGGTGTCTGCACCCACCTGGGCCCTGTGCCCCGGCCGCACTGGCTCCGAGCTGCATCAGCAGAGCCCAGGGCCGTGAACAGCTCTGCCAGCTGCAGTCAGCGGTTCTGGCCTTAATTATTTCTCTCCGCAACCGAGCAGCCTGGGGAGAAGCATCGCTTTCCCGTTCCAAGCTGCATCCCGGCTGGAAGCGCCGTGCCGGGTCCCATCACACAATCCCACCGCCCCCGCAGCACCCCGTGACGCTCTGCCCGTCCCTGCCTGTGCCCCGCGTGGGGTCACGGCCGCGGGAGGACACGCACCGGTGCCGAGCCTTGCACGGCGCTCGCGCTCCTGCGTGGCGGCGGTGCCGGGTGACCCACTTAGGCTGCAGCCCAGCCCCGTCCCAGCCCCGTTATCCGGGGGAGGTTTATTGTATTTGCTAATGAGGCCCCGCGCTCGCACGGGCCCTTTGCTTTCCCACGTACCGGCCGTCGCTGCGCAGCCCCGACTCGGTTCCCAGCCCTCGGGAAGCCACGGGGGGAGGAGGGGAGGCTTCTCCCTACCGAGCGCGGGGAGCCTCAGCCGCCCTCTGAGAACGCCGCGCAAATTAATCCGCGCCGCTCGGTGGTACAGTGTCTTAATTCATGCTGGATTTACTTTCCCTAAATTGCTAAACTGTGGTTGTTTTTGGGGACAATGCGGCATTGTCCCCGGCCGCGGAGCACACAAATGTTCGGGTGATTTTCTTTTGTGTACGTTTTTATCGGTTCGGTGCAGGCATGAACCCATCAACATGCGCTTCGTTATTCGGCATTGGCCGGGAGAAAGGAGCCCGTGAATGTAAATGGCGTGTTAGACACCGTTAGGCTACAATGGGAGACGTGTCCTCCCCACCGACGTACTTATTTATTTTATTTTTACAGCTAGCGATTCAGTGTGCATTTCTGAAGTCACGAATTTTGCCTGAAAGCTCCTTTTCAAAGTGACGTGATGCATTTAATCAGAGCAGGGTCCTTATCTGGGCTGTGCAATGCGCTGATGTCTGAGCGCAGCGATACCTCGGCCCGAATCCATTTGCGAGCGGAGCGGGCGGGCGGGAGGAGGCAGGCAGCTTTGCGCCGCACCCAGACGCAAATGCCACCTCTGCGGTGGCTCCGGGGGTGAATGTCTCCCGGGGAGGTGGCTGCACTGCGGACGTGCCTGAGTGGCCCCAGCCTGGGGACGACCCCTTCACCCCCCCACCCCGTGTCCGTCTGTCCGGCCGCGGCACCCACACGGCTGCCCCCGTCTCTCCCCCCCAGAACCAGGCAGAAGCCCACTACAAGGGCCACAAGCACGCGCGGAGGCTGAAAGCCATCGAGGCCATGAAGAACAAGCAGAAGGCGGTGGGGGCCGCCAGCCGGGACGGGGCAGCCGACTTCGCCCCCAGCCCCGAGGGCGGCGAGGAGCCCGGCAGCGCAGGTACGCGGGCGGGGGCACGGAGGGTCCCGGGGCACCGGAGCGAGCAACCCGGCGGGGTCCCGGGAGCGCGGCGGCGTTCATGTTGGCAGCCCGGCCACGGCGTCCTGAGGAGGTTAAATCCTGGACCGCGGCAGCCTCGTGCCTGAGCCCCCCGCCACGGTGGGCTGCCGGCTGGGCTGAGGGGGGCTGCGGTTAGCGCGGCGTAAATGCCACCGCTGGCATTAACAAATGGGCTTTTGTGCTCCCTGGCATCCTGGCTGGGGCAGTGGAGCGGGCCAGGGGTGGAAATGCAGCCCAGGAGCTGGGGCACCTCACGTCCCGGGGGAGCCTGGCCCCCGTGTGTCCCTGCAACTGCCCAGGGAGGACGGTGGGTGCTTGCCCTGGGGTTCGGCGCCTCTGGGAGGGGTTTGAAGGGCTGCAGGAGAGGAAGCGTTCCCTGCCTGCGTCCTGCCGAGAGCTCGCACATGGGATGGGGCTGGTGGGAGCCGGACCCCCCAAGCTGAGGCAGCGCTGGAGCTCGCCCGGGGTTTCGTGCTGAGCCCGGCGGCCACGAGCTGCAGATAAAGCAATGAGGGGAGAGACCTTGGGAAGAGCCGTCCTCAGCAGGGATGAACGTGAGCAGACGGTGCCTGAGATGGTCCTGGGGAAGGCGGGGGTGCTCTCTGAAAGCACGGAGAGCTTTCCCTTTCTGCCCATTTCTCTCTTTTTCCCCTTCCCTCTCCTTTCCCTCCTGCCAGCTCAAGCCAACGGCCTGCCGGAGCCCGAGTGTGAGGGCAGCAGCCTGGGGCTGGCGCCCGGTGCCGAGGAGGCGCCGTCGGAGCTGCCGGGTGGCATCGCCGCGCTGGGCTCCCCGCCGGCCTCGGAGCTGTCGGAGGGCACCTCGGACGTCGCCAGCGTGGCCTCCTCTGCCGCGCCCGCAGCCGAGGCGCAGGTGGCCGAGTCGGGCAGCAGCGTCAGCCCGGCCCCCGAGAGCGAGAAGGAGGGGAAGAAGAGCAAACAGCACCTGTACTGCCCCACCTGCAAAGTGACCGTCAACTCCCTGTCCCAGCTGGAGGCTCACAACACCGGTAAGGGCATCGCGCACCCTGGGCGCGGGGGGACGGGCCCCTCGCAGCTCCCTCCTGGGCTCCATGTGAAGCCCCGCCGCGCCCTGTCATCGCCAAAGAGCCTTGCAGGCAAGCGGCCAGCCTTAATGAATGTGGCTTTAATTGAAAAGGATTCATTAAGGTGGCTTGCAAAGATAAGCAGCGGTGCTTTACCTGTGCTGCAGCTTATGGAGGGAATTTTAGCAAGGTCAAACGCTCTCTTATTGTTCACGTCTCTTAACAGAAGACATTTTGAGATACATTTAATCAAGTGATTGGAGGCTGCTTTGCATTCCGGTGCAGTTTGGCTTAAAGCTGACAGCGACCTGTGTGCCAGGGCTCCTCCAGACCCGGCATAATCCTTCCAGGGCAGCTGGGTAGTTCAGGCTCGTGGTCGTTTTGAGAAGCCTCAGGAGTGCTGGAGCCCAGCAGCCGGTGGTGCCTTGGGCAGACATCTGGGGCTGGCGAGGGCCCCCCTGAAGCCGGGGGGTGGCCAGTGGGGAGGAGGGAGCAGCCAGACCCCCCAGGGGTGGCAGCCGTGGTGCAGGGGACCCCAGTGGGGTCTGCAGGTGCTGCAGCCGCGGCTCCCAGCTCACCCCTTTCTCTGAAGGGTGCCAAAGAAGGATGGGAACCCCGGTTTTGAAGGGAAGGGCCTTCTTGCCCCCCGTTTCCCCGGCCCCAGCTGCCCGCCGGGGCGGCAGCAGCAGCCGCGCGCAGGGGTTGGCTCAGGACACCGCTGCGGCTTAGCTGCAAATGTGTCCTTTTGCTTTTGTCAGCTCTGGTTACGAATTTAGGAGCTGATTTGGGGAAAAAGAACGAACAAACAAACAAACAAACAGAATGTTTGCAGGCTTGCGCTCCTCCGTGGCTGTCACACGGACTCGGGCTCCTTGCTTAACGCCTTAAAAAATAGAATGAGCTTAAATTACTTCCCCCCCTGCCCCCGCCATGCCCTCCCTGGCAGGACAGGACAGAGGGACAGAGCGCCCTGTCCCCAGGTGTGCAGGGATTTTGGGTTCTTCCTTCCCTGCCTGCTGTAACCCCGCTGAGCTATTCCTGGCGCTGCGGCCGGCTCCTCTCTGACCTTGGGCACCGCTCAGATGCTGCAGCGCGGCGGGCGACGTGTGCCCAGCTCTGCAGACTCTGCTAATGCCCGGGGACAGGCGACAGGCTCCGGCACACGCTCAAAATAGCAGTTTCTCCGAAGGTCTGGCACACGGAGAGAGGGGGGGTCTCCGAGAAGCCGAGTGTTTCTGGTCTGCCTGCGAAGCGCAGCTGGCCACGAGAGCTTGGCAGCGTTTGGGAAGGGGCTGCTGCCTCGCCGGCCAGAGTCCGCGCTCCTCGGCAGCTCCCTGTCCCCTCGCCTGCAAGCGCTGCCGGGCACGGGGGCGTGGGGGAGCGGGGTCCCGCGGGAGGGGGGACGCGCAGCACTGGCGGGCGGGTTGCTTGGAGGGCATCCCTCCTGCTGCCGCGGCGCCGGGCTTGTTCACCAAGTGTCCCTTCTGCCACGCAGGCGCCAAGCACAAGTCGATGCTGGAGGGTCACAGCACCCAGGTGCGGCGAGGCCGAGGCAAGCTCCTCTCCCGGGCGGGACACAAGTCCAAGCGGATCGGCAACAAGGGCAGCATCAACATCCAGAACAAGGCGTTCCACTGCCAAGTGTGCGAGATCTACGTGAACTCGGAGACCCAGCTCAAACAGGTGACGGAGCCGGGCCCGGCGCCTGCCTTTCTCCTGGGAGTGCAGGGACACCGGGAGCGGGCGTGCAGACCCCTGGGTGCAGGCACCGGGGCTGAGGGTCCCCTGCGAGAGGGTGACAGGTGTCCTGCGTGGACCCGAGCCGCGCGGCACCATGGGGCTGTCCTGGCTCGCGGTGACCCTGCTGTCTTCCTCTCGCAGCACATGAGCAGCCGGAGGCACAAAGACAGGCTGGCGGGGAAGCCACCCAAGCCCAAGTACAGCCCCTACAACAAGCTGCAGAAGAACGCTGCCCTCGCAGTGAGTATTCTCAAGGTATCTGTCTCCCTGCAAATTTCCCGCCCGGTTTGCTCTGCGAAACATCGTTTGCCAGGTTGGCCACCCCTTGCGCTAAGAGACACAGGGGCTGCTTTTCTGAAAGGCTCAGTTCCCATGATCGCATCCAAGCCGCTCCCCGTGGGGAGGGTGGGCTGCAGCGGTGAGAGGAGTTTGGAGTCTTTAGCTGTGGGAAGGAATGCGTGGGAATAGCTTGTGAGTCCTCTGGCAGCGGCGTTCACAACTGCGGCGCTTGCGGTTCTTCCACCTGCTGGGCGGTCTCTGCCGGGGGCAGCTGGGATGGTCGGGTGCTTGGGGCTGGCACGGCTCAGTTAAACCAAGCCAAAGGGCTCGCTCGCGGAGACGCATCGCTTGGCAGAGTTGGGCAGCAGGAGTCATCCCAGGGCACCCGAGGGAAGCACGGATGCGGCGCATCGCAAAGGGCAGGGCCCGTCTCTGAGCTCCTGGAATGGAGCTGAGGAGCAACCTGTGAGGTCGGCACAACCAGGGCGCCCCTGTGTGCTCCGAGGCGAGGGCGCGGGGCTGCGGGGTGGAGCGTGGGTCAGGTCGAGGCCAGGGGCTGCGTGTGCTGCAGAGACCCGCTGAGAGCTCAGCTGGGAGAGAGCTCGGGCAGGGGCTGCTGCGGGGTTGCCTGCTCAGCCTGGGGAGCTGGGGCTGGGGCTTTCTCCTGCAACCGGCGCCTCACGGTGTCTCCTCCCTCCCTACAGTCCAAGCTGGCTTTGCAGAAGCATCTCACCAAAACCCTGGCGACCCGCTTCCTGCCAAGCCCGCTCGCCGCGGCCGCCGTCTGCGCCATGCCCGGCCCCCTCGCCCTGAGACCAGCTGCTGCCACCACCCTCTTCCAAGCCCCGATCCTCGGACCAGCGCTCTTCCGAACGCCACCGGCCCACGTCCGCACCACGCCGGGCCCCATCGTCTTCGCCCCCTACTAGAGCTGCTCGCCCGCCGAGGGTCCACCCACCGCGGACCGGGCTGTGCCGGGGGGCTGCACGGTGCCTGGGCAGGCTGCTCTCCTGGCTGGTGGGAAACCGTAGTCCTAGACATCAACCCCGGCTTCTCCTTTGCTTCGAGCGGGCTCCTGCTGGAGCGAGATACCCGGCAGAGCCCAGCTGGCCCCACCGTGCGTCCCCAGCGCCCCCCCTGCCTGCGCCGGCCCCGCGCTTCAGAGCAGGAGCCCGGCACCCGGGAGAGGACAGTGCCCGAGTCACCAGGACCGTCTCGTGGGCAGAGGCTGCCTGTCCTTGGCCTGCTGACTTCTTGTTCATCACCCTCCCAGTTACCAGACTGGAAGAAGTGGATCTGGCTGGTCCCTGGGGGACGGAGCATCCCTCTGGCCAGCTGGTCCCTGCCAACCCAGTGGGACAGGAACTGCAAGGGGAGTCTCAGCCCAGCTCTTGCTGGAAGAAACGACCTCAGCAGAAGCGGAAAGTCAGCAGTTCCCCTCTCAGTCGGGGCTGGCTGTGCCCTCGCCAGCCCCACACTTGCCTGTGCTGGCTGGGGGTCTCCGTGCTGCCCACCAGCCCCCTACGCCCCACAACCCTCTACGTCCCACCAGCCAAAGAGCCCCCGCTGCAGCGGGCACCAGCCATGCTGACCGTATCCTCACTCCAAGAGCAATACCCAGAGCCCAGGGCTGGCGCCTCCTCCCTCGAAGCACACTGCCCCCGCCCTGGCCCCCAGAAGCACAACTTGGGCTCCACTCCAGCCCAGCGAGGACGGGAGAGCCAGGCCGCCCGGCGCGGGCTCCCCGAGGAGGTCACCCTGTGCTGGGCGCCAGCTCTTTGCCTCCGTCCCACCCGCGGGCAGCCCTGCCCCTACCTCTTGGGAGACGCTGTGAGGCTGAGTGAATGTCCCTGAAGCACTTTTTGGTTCTCCAGTGAACGGTGATGCTGCTCCTCGCCCGCCGGCCCGGCCCTCCACCCCCCTTCCCCGTTAGGAGCTTCCAGGGAGTTAACACTAATTCCCGACACAAAGGTGTCCCCACGTCCCCAGCAGCCCGGACAATCAGGTACGACGGAGCGGGTGGCGCTCTCCCTGTGACACTCCCGCCGTAGCCTGTGGAGATTTGGGCTCCAGAGGGACCCCGAAGCCGTAGCTCTGCTTTTCACTGTGCTCAGAAAGCCCAGCGATGACCTGGCCTGAAAACTGTAACCACGGCGCTCCGGGTTCCCAGCGCGCTGCTGTACGTAGAAATATGCAGGAAAGTTGCAACCCAAATGGACCTCACGCTGGAGTGATGACCCACCCCGATCTATGCAATCCAGGGGGAGCAGCTCGCCCGCCGCGTTTGCCGTCTGCGTTTTACTTTGGTGCTCGTGCTGTCCGTACAGCCCGGAGTGGTGGTCGGAGCAGAAAACAAACAACGCGACGCTTAGCTCTGCGCAGACGATTCCCTTCCCGTCCCCTGGCCCAGGGAGCCCCACCGCAGCCCACGTTCCCTCCCAGCCCTTGGGACGAGGCGGCTCGGTTTGTGCACCGGGGAATCCACACGCACAAGCAAGCACGGCCGAAGTCTTGGCCGTCGGCGACGCCTGGAGTTCAGGAGGATTTTGCCCGGCGCGCTCCACTGATGCTCAGGACAGGGTCCTGGTAATGGGACGAGAACTGGCCGACGGGTAACTCACGCAGCTGAAACCCTTCTGCTTCCCAGAGCTGGAGCCTTGGGCGAGGGCAGGAGACGCACACGGGGTGGCACAGAGCCCTGCGGCTGGAAAGCTTCTCGCTCCGCAGGCAGCGCTGACCCATGGTGTCGCTGCTGCCGAGGCCAAGAGCGCGAGGGAGCCCCTGGGTACAGGGTCACCTGCTCAGGGCAGCTCCTCCCCACGCCAGGGAGGGCAGGAGCTGGAGAGAGGGCCCCAGGAGAAAGAAGAGCGAGCTCGGATGGAGGGCTGGGGGTGGAAGCGACTGGAAGGTCTCACGGTGGTGGCGGGAGATGTGGCTCAGAGAGCAGCCGAAGGGAGGAAGGCTCCCAGCAGCGATGGCTTGGGGAGATGGTCCCACAGCCCCAGGCACACCAGCCTGGACCTCGCGTCCCACAGGAGCGGAGCCTGCACCGGCGGGGCCCGCGGGCGGCAGGAGGGACGCAGCTCCAGCAGCCCGGCTCCAGCCCTCCCCCTGCTCATCTCACTGTGCTCTTCCTGGGCGCCCTGCCACCAGCCCCGGCCCGGGCCACGGCAGAGAGGGGTGTCCTGTCCCCTCCTGCCACTCCTGCAGCGCGCCCACCTGCCTTGGGAGCGCAGGGAGTCAATCCCCTGAGCCTGTCCCGGCTGCTCCCATCACCCCTGGGGTCCGAATCCACTCCTACACTTGGCACTTTAACCCCTTTGAAAGCCATTCCTTCGGACAACAATAATACTGCAACGAGCTGCATAAGAACAGAGTCCCCCCTCTCTCGCATCCCCCCGCCTCCGGACCCCCGGCTCCTGCGCTATCCAAAGCATTTACTGCCTTCGACTTAGCGTACGCTGTACTAGGTAGTAGGGCATAGTCCATAGCGCTCGATAACGTGTGCCCCTCTGTAAATAACCTTGGAGTGATGTGAACAGTTTGATTCAAAAAAACCAACAAAACAAAAAAAAACCCCGCAAAAATGGAATAAACAGACTCTAGGGACTTGGCCAGTACCCCTCCTGTAATGTTCATTGTATATTTTTTGATGTACTATAACTGTTGGGAAGAAAAAAAAAAAAAAAGGAAAATATTTTGATAATCGAATCTCATCGCTTTATTGTGTTACTCAGTAAATAAAAGGAACAAGTATAAACAAGCCAGGGCTTTTTTGTCTTCTTTTTTTTTTTTTTTTTTCCCCTAGGTCGAGACTAGCTGAAGGGAACACGTGCTGCTGGGCAGGACCAGGACACCTTTCCCTTTTCTTGGGAGAGTCAGCACCGCGACAGATGGGCAGCGAGATGCTGCAGCCCGAGGTGTCAGGGTGTGCAGGCTGAGCACAATCCCGGCCTCCCCAAGGTCCTGCTTGAGTGCGAGTGAGGAAGAGGAGGGCTGCAGCGTGCTGGCTGTGGGCCCCTGCCCTGCCCTGCACGGTGCGTCCCCGGGCAGGACGACAGAGTGTTTCTGCACGCAAAGGAGGAGCGAGCACTGCCAGGTAAGAAGGGGGACCTGAGGCTCTTCTCACGGGGTGTGTCAGTAAATGCGAAGCTCGAGAGAGAGGGGGGAACTGTTTCCTCCGGCCTGGCTGCACCGGGCCGTGGAGCCGATCCCCACCTGCCGGCCAGCCCCCCGGCCAGCAGCCTGCGCCCCGCTCCGCCAGCCCCCGCCCGGGGAGCAGGGGAGCACCGGGCAAATCCCGGCCTCCCCGCAGTGCCTCTGACACCTGCCGGGGCCGGGCGGTGAGCAGAGCGGTCCCCGACCCAGCACAGGGAGAGGGGTCACACGTCTCTCGTCCTCGAGCGCCATCCCCAGCCCTGGGATGGACGTTCCTCGTGCTTCCCGCGGGCTCCGCGACGCCAAGGAGGTTTGTGCAAGGGAAATGGGGAGGTGAGGAAGAGGAGGTGGCAATGGAGGGGAAAGCAAGGCTCAGCCGTCCATGGATCCACTGCCTTTGTTCTTGCGACTCAGGGGAAAAGCAGACTTGCTCTGTGGCTGCGTCATCTTACTGGCCAGGTAGATGAACGGCTCGATGAGTGTGCGCCGGTCGGCCACGGACACCTCCCACAGCTTCACCTTCTCGCCCTTGGCCCAGTGCTGGGCTGCGTCATGGTCCACCCGGCGCTGCTCCTGCAGGTCGCACTTGTTGCCCAAAACCACGATGGTGACCTGTTCAAAAAACGGGTGAGAAGACTCCCTGAAGGAGCTGAACGGCGCCGCCGGGCTCCGCCTTGAAGACCCTCAGCGCCAGGCTCAGTCCTGCAACTCATTCCCCCTCCGCGCTAAAGCTCTGTACAAGCCCCCATCCCCTGGTGCTCCTTTCTGGCAGCTCCCCCTCCTGCTCAGGTCTGCGTGTCCCAAGTCAGCCCCCAAGTGGAAGGGCCTGGCGAGCACCTGCACCCTCAGGAACCAGCCCAGGGCAGCAGCAGGTACAACCCAGAGCCTGACAGAGCAGGGCCCCCGGCACCGCCCTGTGTCGGGCTGGAGGGGAGGAGAAGGGAGCCCCCGGGTGCGAGCCTGGGGAAGGGGAGCAGACCCTCCCCGCCGGGGCACCCACCTCTTTCTTGTCTTTGGACTTGTCGATCTCCTTCTTGAGGAGCTCCACCCGCCTGAAGGACTCCCTGCTGTCGGTGCTGTAGACCAGCACGAAGCCGTCGGTGCAGGAGAAGCAGTGCTTGGGCAGCTCCAGCCCGTCCCGCAGGCCCCGCGTGTCGTAGAAGCGCACCTGCTCCCGCACGCCGCGGTCCGTCTCGATGGAGCCCACGTAGATGTCCTCCTGGGTCTCGATCATCTCGGAGCCTGGCGGGGAGCGGCCGGGGGGGCGGGGGGGGGGGTGTGTTGTGGGGAGCCCGGCCTCGCCTCCTCCCGCCCGGCCCCGCGTCTGCGGGGAGGGGAGGCGGGGGTGGATCTGCAGGCCCGGCCGGGCCTCCCTCCCTCCCTGCCCGCCGCACACTCACCCACCACATGGTTCCCGTACAGCAGCTGCTCCAGGATGGAGGTTTTCCCCACGGCGGCCTGCCCGCACACCACCACCTTGCAGCTCTTGCCCATCCCGCCGCACCGGGGCCTGCGCCACGGGACCCACGGGACGGGCGGAGCGCCGCCGGAAGGGGCGGGGCCTGACGGGGCGGGGGCGGAGCGCCCTCTGAAGGGGCGTGGCCTAACGGGGCAAGGACTGCGCGCCCTCTGAAGGGGCGTGGCCTAACGGAGCGGGGGCGGAGCTCTGTCTGAAGGGGCGTGGCCTAATGGGGCCGGAGTGTCGGCAGGAGGGGCGTGGTCAAACTGGACGGGGGCGGGGCTCCCAGGAGGGGGCGTGGCCTATCGGAGACGAGGATTCTGCGTCGTCTGAAGGGGCGTGGCCTAACGGGCGGGGTGCGGAGCTCCCTGAATGGGCGTGGCCTAACGGGACGGGGGGGGCGGAGCTCCCTGAAGGGGCGTGGTCTAACGGGGACATAGCATTATCGCCGTCTGAAGGGGGCGTGGCCTAACTGGCGGGGGCGTGGCCTAACGGAGTAATGGTCGTGGCGCCGCCTGAAGGGGCGTGGCCTAACGACCGGGGGCGTGGCTCCCGGGAGGGGCGTGGCCTAACTGTGTCAGAGACTTGGCGCTGTCCGAAGGGGCGTGGCCTAACGGGCCGGGAGGAGTGTCATCTTAGGGGGCGTGGTCTAACGGGACAGGGGCGGAGCTCCCCGAAGGGGCGTGGCCTAACGGGGACGAAGACTTGGCGCCGTCTGAAGGGGCGTGGCCTAACGGGGAGGGGGGCGGAGCTCCGCCAAAAGGGGCGTGGCGCGGCCGGGCGGGCAGACAGCGCCCCCTAGCGGGTGGGCGGGCCCGCCCCCCGCCGGCGGTCCAGCGGGGCCGGGTCCCGGCGGAAGGGGCGGGGCGGGGCGGGCGCCCGCGGTGGGAAAGTGTGGGGGGGAGGGGGGGCCCGGGGACCCCGCACCGGCACGGCCGTGCCGGTGCGGGGTCCCCGGGCCCCCCCTCCCCCCCTCCGGCGCCGTCCCGCCCCGCCCCTTCCGGTGCCGCCCCCGCCCCGCCGCCCCCTCAGCAGCCCGGCGCGGCGTCAAGATGGCGGCGGCGGCCGAGTGCGATGTGGTCATGGCGGCGCCCGAGGGGAGCGGCGAGCCCGAGACCGAGGAGGAGACGCGGAGGTAGGGGCGCGGCCCGGCCGGGGTCCCCCCTCCTTGGGCCCTTCCCGGCGCCCTCAGCGAGGCCCGGGGGGGGGGGGGCACCGGCAGCCCCCGCCCGGGGATAGAGGCCGCTGCCCGGCCGGGCCGTGAGGGTTGGTTTGGGGTTCCCGGGGTTCCCTTCCCGCCGCGGGTGCTCCAGAAGCGGTAGCGACGCCTTTCCTGAGCCGAGGCCGCCCGGGCCGGGCTCTGCGGAGCTTCCTCCGTGGGGGAGGATGAGGAGGGCAGCGCCAGGCCGCGGTGCGGGAGCGGGGAACGCACCGGTTGGGGGGGGGGGGGGGGGGTGCGAGTGCCCTTCGCTGCGCCCTCACGGTCTGAAATGTGCGCGGAGCATCCTCGCCCCGCCCGGCGGGTAACGGGAAAGCCGCCAGCCGCGCTTTACCGCCGCTTCGGGTGCCGCTAACCGGGTGGTTCGCTGTAACGGGCAGCGTGGGCCGGGCTGCGGGGGGGGTCCCGACCGCTCTCCCGCCTTCCCTCCTCGAGAGCCGCTTCCCAGCCGAGCGCTGGGATCCCCGCAGGTGGGACCCTGTGCTCCGGGGCGCCCCGCGGGCCAGGCCGTGCCCAGCGCCGGGCGCGGGCGGCTCCTGGGCTGGCGCCGCTGGAGGCCGAGCAGCGGCTCCTGGGAATCGCTCGGGAAGCGCAAGGAAGGAACAAAACGGGAAGCGGCCCCCCGAGGAGCAGCGTTTTCGAAATCGCGTGGATGGCCTGAGGCGTCTCGTGCTGCTCGTTGGCTGTCAGAAATCGCGGGCTGGAGGAGCTGCCCTCCCGGTGATGTCACCCTGAGCAGCTCAGCTGGATGGTGCTGAAGAGGCACCGGGTGCTGCGCGGAGAACGCCGGCAAATTGCGTGGCCTGTTGGGAAAGCCCTGTCTGCGGGTACGTCATCCCTTCCCCTGGGCTAGTTAAATGTGCCGGTTGAAACGTTAGATACACCCGACTGGAACAGCCGCGCCGAAGGCACAGCCGGTCTGGTGGTGGCCCCCAGCGCTGCCCGACTGCCCCCGCAGGGGCGATGGGCCGGGAGACTCGGCGTGAATAGAGCGAACTTCTTGGGAAGGGCTGGACGGGGCAGGAATAGAAGGTTTTGTGGGCAGCGTCAGGCCCTGCTCGGAGGGGACGCTTGGGCTGTGAAGAACAGAGACAATCTTGTCTTTCTTGGTGCCGTAGCTTGTGGTTGTTGCCATGCGGTGCTTTTGTGAGGTGCTTCCATAAGGTTTCCTTTTCTGTTGTTGGTGGGATATTGCTCCCTTTTCTCTTGCTAAACGAGAACTGTGTGGGCAGGGGATTGTGATTCCGCTTCCAGTTCTCCCGCTGGGAAGGCACAGGCCGTGCGTGCTCGTGCCCCTGCCCGCCGGGGAGGGTTTGCCGGGGGTCCCCCGCGCTCACCTCGTCTCTGCCTCGGCCCTTCCTGCCTTACATCAGTTGCCGAACTTCTGCGGCTCAGCTGATCTAATGCAAATTAGGGCGATAGTCACTGTGGTAGGGAGAGTAATTGGAGGTTTAATTAGCAGGCTTAATTGGGTGCCTGATGTTTGTGAAACATCTTGAACGGTGCGAGGGCTGAGCAGGCACTCCGCAGTAACGGGCTTGCACAGGCGTAGCCTCGACTCTGATTTAGTACAGCCTTTGGGATGTGTCTGGTGGTTAAAAGGGGTGAGTTGTGTGGTCAGGGACTGGCCCACACCCAAAAAGTCACTTTTCAGAAACCCCACGGGGACAGATTTTCCCTGGGCGCAGCTGGTCTGTGAGCTTGGGGTCACTGGAGTTTTGCTGGAGAGAGTTCCCTTATCACCTCCCTGGCAGCCCTGATGTGCGTCCTTAGGGCTGGATCTTCCTCCTCGTTCCTCAGCGCCGGAGGATGTGGCAGCCTCTTAAAAAGAAATATCCCCAGTCGCTGGGAAAAAGTCGTTATGAAATGATCCGCCCAGGCTGCTGCTTTTGCGGCGCTTCCGCTGCAGACTCCCGGTGTGTCGATGCCTCGGTAGGAAATCGCCGCCAAGCTTGGCGGGATTTGCCACACGGAGGGAATTCTGCAGAAGCCGAGGTTTCAGACCTTGCCCGGCTTTGGGTCACTAATTAGTTCAGCAGGCGTTGCGTGGAGGTTGTTGGGTTTTGGTGAGGAGCAAGAGCCTTGTCACCGCGACTCGGGGTGAGGTGAGGCGGGTCTGGGTCAGGCTGAGGGCACGAGGTGCGTGAGCGCTGCCACGGGACAGCCCGAGGGAGGTTTCCTTATTCCCATTCCCCCTGCAGACGGGCTCTTGAGTTTCCCAGGCTGTAAATCCAGCCTGTTTTGTGAGTGTGTCGTTGCTTTATGATCTAACACTGATACAGGGAGCAGCAGAAGCTGCTCACACGGTTGTTTGCTCTCCAGGAGGTCGGCAGAGAATCTGGATGAGGTCGTGGCTGCAGAGAGCACGGAAAGATGGTCGGTACCTGCAGCTCCAGCTCTTCCCTTGAGCACGGGACTTGCTTTTTCAGGGTGAATCCTGCTGCCGATGCGGTCCTGCCGCACAGCTCTCACAGCCGGCTGCCTTCCTTCGTTTAGGCCTCTGCGGAAGAAGAGCCGGCTCGGGATGGCTCCGGACCCTTCCGTGGGTTTTCACGACGGCCGTGGTGCGGCCCCGCCGGGAGAGACGGGGCCCCTGCCGTGAATGAGGTTAATGCCGAGCTGTGCCGGGGAGGCGCCTTACGTAACCGTGCCGTTGGAGTTCGGGGCTCGCGGGGCTGTTCTCGCGGAGCTTTGCCGCCTTGCTTTGATTTCTTGTGCCGGATTTCAATTCTCGCCGCTTCTGGTCTTCCGTGCTGGAGTTTGTGCTTGGGTGGGGGGTGGTTCTGGGGGGCCTGGGGGTTTCTGCGCCTGCTGGTTTGAGTGCACCATACACTGCCACGGTCTGCTCTCGCGGGGGCCGTAGGGGAGGCTCCGCTGGGGCGTTCCTGTTGGTGGGTCCGTGTCCGTGTGGATACCGGTGGGTCCAGGCTCCGCATTTCCCTGCTGCGAGTGAACGTCCTCTCTGTTTCTGTCTCGCAGCTCGTGGCAAAGCCCCTGGGCGTTCAGAGGGGGGTGCTGGTGTGCAGGGAAAGGGCTGCCGTGGGCCCTGCTCGGCTTCGGGCGCTGCTGCTGCGGGGGGTGATGGCAGCACACCCTGGCTGGCGTCTTGTGGGGCTTTCTGCACCAGGGACAGGAGCCACGAGCTTGGCTGGTGGGAGATTAGAGAGAGGGATTCCCTTCACTCTGAATCCTCGCTCGGTGTAAAACCTTCCCTGGAGAAAGGTCTCTGAAGCATGCAGGGAGATGAACATTCTGTCCCTCTGTGGCCCAGGTAGTGTTCAGCTTCCCTTCGGTTCCCAGAAGGAGGGAGGGGACAGTGTGACATGTCCAGTGGCAAATACGACAGCTAATTTTAAGCTCCAGACGTCTGCCTGCTGTAAACTGTATTGAGATCACCAAACTTATTTTGCCACAGCAGCTGAGTAACATCTGACAGCTGAGAATCTCGGCTGGATTTCAACCAAAAGAAAAAGGCGGATAAAGACGTGGGGTTCCACTGGAGAAAAAGCCTCCGCAGGAATTGCTTCGTGAAGGCAGGTGTGCTCTTTTTGTCAGAGCATCCCAGGAAAAGATCGCTTGGCCAGGAAAGGGTTTTGGAGCCTTCCCGAAATTCTAGATATTTTGGGGTTTGCGTCGCTGTTTCATAACAGAGGCAGGAAATGAAGTAGGAGTGAGGGTCAAGAGAGCCGGGAGAGAGCGAGTCTGCCACCTGCTCGAGCGCCGGGTTTCTGTCGCTGGGCGGGATCGCGCTGAGCCCGTACCTGGGGGTGCAGGATCTGTGCGGATCCCCGCTTCCCGGCGGCTCGGAAGAGGGGGTGCCTGTGCCTCGCCGGGAGCTGGAGCGGGAACGGGGGGAGCCGGGATTGGCGCTGGAACGGGGGCAGCGCGTGGAAGCTCTGGGGAGGAGGAGGAGGCAGGAGGCGTCAGGCAAACATGGGGTCGTGTCGCTGCCGCGCTCCTGTTCCGGGAGCTGGCAGAGGCTGGGCGTCGGGCAGGAGCCTCGCGCCCGTCCCACTCTAGGGGGGAGCGCCAGGACGCGCCGCTGCTCGTGGGCAGATCCTCCAGGGTGACAGCGCCTGAAGAGCTGGGGGTCCTGACGAGTGTTGCCAAAGAGTGAGAAGAATGGCCTGGCTGGTGGGGAGGGGGTTCCTCCAAACAGTTCCCTCCTTGTGAGCCCCTGGCACGCGTGAGCCGTGAAAGACGAGCTTCTTCCCGAGGTCCTTGGTGCAGCTCTTCCCTGTCTTCTGCCGCCGGCGTGGAGAGGCCCTGAGGAGGCGCTGGCCTCCCCCCCACAAAGCGATCCATTCAGCACGGGGCGTATTTTTAGCAAAGCACGATTCTTCTTCAGTTTCAAAAGTAGCAAGTGGGGAATGCAGCCTACATCAGCGCGGGATGCTGAATGATCTCATTCAGGCTGCAGCATCTGCTCGCATCGGAACAATCACCAGTGCTATCAGGAGAGCTGCATTTTCCCTTGTCGCCAGAGACGGTGGTAAACAAGGGCTGTTTTCTGTGGGTGCTTTCTGTGTCAGTGGAGCACAGCCCGGGAGAGGTGCCTGGTCTGCGTGCGGGGTCTCGGACCCCGAGCCTCGCGCTTCCAGCGACTGTCTCTGCCGTCCTGCTCTGGGGGCAGTTTGCTTTTTCTCTTACCATCTCCTTTCGTCCATAAGCTTTAAACCCTGTGAGAAATAACGGGTGGCTGCCTTTGTGCTGGCATCACCTGAGGCGCTGTGACTTGCAGGTGTATCGGTCTGTGTTCAAGTAAATGCTTAAAAGGAAAATAAACCAGTGAAAAGCCGTAGAAACGAGTAATTTTTGTGCTTGTGTTCTCTAGCACCGTGGAATATCGGTGCTTTGTGGAAGCTGGTTTTGCTGTGGGTCTGTTTTCCCAGCTCTCCCTGGTTGTTTGGTGGCCAGGGGCCCTGGCAGCCAGCCCTCTAGCTCTGCTGGATGCTGCTGTCTCGGAACAAGACAGGTGGGATGGCGAGAGGCCACCTGAGGCAGGCACTGGTGTGCTGGGCAGGTCGCGGTGCTGGCTCGTTCGAGTTCTGCCATCCACACTGTTCACCTTTCTCTTGAGGCTGTACAAGACAGCTTCTTACGGGAGGAACTTTAATCGGGTCTGTGATTTTCTTTTCCATTTGTGACTACAAAATAAAGTTTCAATTGAGCTACTTACTGCCAAGGCTCCAGAAGTACGGAGTCGCTGAGGAGCTCTTCCACTGTGGTTTGAATGTTCGATCTGTAATACTCAAACCTAAACATGGTTGTGTTTGGACATATTTTTCTAATGGTGATTTTTAATTGTGCACAGGCTGATCCTGCTGCGGTGATTCCGACCCGTCCCACAGGCACGGAATCGTGTCTCGACCTGGTGGCTGTGGGGAGGAGGAGCTGGAGTGCTGCCCTGCCCGGCCAAGCAGCGGGAGCCCCGCTGAACCCCGGGACCTGCCCTGCCCGGGGTGGGGACACGCTGAGCCCGAGCTTGGATGGGCAAGTTCTTGGTCCGTCCCATTTCAGATCGGCGTGGTGTCGGGGTGCTGGTGCTGGGCTGCGGCTGGCCGGTTGCCAATGGCAAAATTTAAAACGAAAGCGAAGAACACGGGCTTGGGCGCGAGCGCTCGGTACCCGCTGCCTGTGCCTATTGTTCCGCCAGCTGGCCCGGGCAAACAGGCCCTTGCATGGGCTGGTTGTGTGGGGATGGCCCATGGCGAGCCTGGCTGAGGCTGACAACGTGTGAGCTTGTTTCAGCACAGCTCCCTTTGTTCCTTCTCCAGTGGACCCGCTGAGCATCGCTCCCGCTCTCCGGTGGGTCCCTCCCGCGCTGCCGGGCCGTGCCGCGGGAGCAGCCTCCCCTCGGTCCCTCCCGGGTCGGCAGCCTCGTGGCGAGGGCAGCTGCCGGGAGGTAAACGTGGTTCTCGTGTCGGGACCCGCCCTCTCGGAGCTCCCAAAATTAGGATGAGCAGCAGTGGGCGACTCTTCCCAAGCCTGCCCTGCGCCCTCGCGCCTCGGACGTGGCAGCTCAGTCAAATGCAACCGACTCAGGTGTTGGGTTTGTGTGCTGAAAGAGGCTCCTCACATGTTACCTCCGGGCTCTGTCACCTCTAGTAAGAGCACCTTTTCCTTGCTTTGAGCAGGTTGTAGCTACAACCTTTGGGGAAGACGGTCACCTTCTGTCCCGTTGAGCTTAAGAATGCGATTCCTGGATGACAAAAGTCTTTGCTTCCTCTGGGCAGATACCGTAGCTGCGCTGGCCGTGTCCTGGGCGGGATGTGCAGGATGGGTCTGAGCTGGTCTTTGTTCGGGTGGTAGAATCTGCCTTTGTCTGGGGCCGAGCTCTGGCTGCGCGAGCGCTCTGGGCACTGGACAAGCGGTGTCTGTCTCTGGCTACAGCAGTGAAACCCCAGCAGCGCGGTGCAAGTGCCGGCTGCCCTGGGGTGATGCCTCTTCGGAGTTGGCCTCCTGGTTTTGAACGGTCTGGGAGGGGAGGCGTGTGGACTAAGGCTCTGAACGTAATTCAGTGAAGCTGGGTTAAACTTCAGCACCGTGCTACACCTTCCCTCTCAGACTGCTTATCTAAGGTGGTGAAGGTAGCTGGGAGAAATGAGAGAAAGGTTTAATTTCTTCCAAGGGAAACTTTGCTTTCTAGAGTTTAAGGAACGCTGCTTTAAACCATATGTTGTGTGTTTTTAAATGTCCTAAAGTGTCTCTGCAAATGCTCGCTCTCAAGTGCGGGGACTATTTCTGGACCTGTTGCCAAGGCAGTGCCAAGCTGCCGCCTGAGGCTTGCAACCTTATTTCTCTTTGATTTAGCTGTCTTACGGATGTAGAAATTGTTCTTGGCCCTGTTTCTTAAGTACGTGGGACTGCTGCTGAAGTGCAGGTAGCGCTGCGTTTCTTGACTTTGGCGAGTGCCGCGGTTGTGCAGCCCCTCACGGGAGCAGGTGGGTTTGATGAACCACGGAGCTGCGCTGAGAGCACTGAAGGGTTGTGCTAAGGTTGCTGGGGATCAAGTGGTTGGTCATGGACAGAATCTGTTCCGGTGCTCAGTTCCTCTTAAAATGTGGTGTTTTGTTTCCTTTCAGAGAAGCAGAATCGTTCAAGGAACAGGGCAACGCATACTATGCCAAGAAAGATTACAACGAGGCGTACAACTATTACACAAAAGCCATAGGTGAGAACACTTTATGATAGTATTAATCTTTGCTGAGCGCCACGTCAAGAAAATAAAGCTGGCTCTTGATTTAAAACATACCAGGAGGGTTTCCAACGGCACGCGCTGGATGAAAACTTTTTGCCTCCTTTAATTACCTTGAGAGGTTCCAGCAGGTGGGTGGCGCGGGTCGGTGCCGGTGTGGGTGATTGCAGCAGTGCCTTGTTCCTCCTCCAGCCAGGAGATTCTTAATGGGAAACCAGTCCAGCTTCCCCTGTAACACTGTGCCAGCCCCGCTGCGGAAGGGAATGCCGCGAGCTGCTGTTCTCTGCGGGTTTATTCCTCTTTATAGTGCGGGGAGCAGTGGTTTCACGACTTGCCCTTCAGAACAACCGCTTGACCCTCGGGTGCCGTTGTGAGCGACACTGACCGTGACCCCTTTTGCAGATACCTGCCCGAACAACGCCAGCTATTACGGCAACAGGGCTGCCACGCTCATGATGTTGGGGAGATTCCGAGAAGCGCTGGGGGACGCTCAGCAGTCCGTCAGGTTGGACGATAGCTTTGTGAGGGTACGTGGAAAGCCTCGTGCTTCTTGCTGACGTCTCGGTACCCCCGTCTCCACGTGCTGCAGCTCTTGCAACTCCCTCTTACCTCTTCTCAGGGCCACCTACGGGAAGGGAAGTGCCACCTTTCCCTGGGGAATGCCATGGCTGCCAGCCGCTGCTTTCAACGAGTTCTAGAACTGGATCATAAAAATACCCAGGCGCAGCAAGAGGTAAGAGATTCTTAAAATTTCAATATCCCCAGTAGACGGGGCTGTCAGAGGGAATGGGTTGGACTAGTAAACCCTTCACTTTGCATTGGCAAAGTGGGATCGCGGTCGTCGCTAGCCATGGGTGTTTGTGTGCCGTGAGGTAATGGGGTGAAAAGAGAAGCTGTTCGAGTGTCAGTGTCTGTGTCCCAGTCAGCCTCCAGGCTGCACAGTTACTCCTGGGTGAGACTGTCTCTTCTTAGCAGAAGAGCACGGAGCTCTTCTGTTGTATCTCGTTCTCAGGGGTGCGTTTTCCTGGGTTACCAGTTGGGTCACCTGATGCAGGCTGACGCGGATGCTGACAAAAGTATTCCTGTGGTCAGCATTGTCGTTCCGTGGTCTGCGCTGGGTTTTGCTGCGACACGCATGGGGTTGGCCGCTTAAACGCTGCGTGACGGTGTGTCAGAGCAGGGACCGTCCCGCAGCACCGCTGTGTTCTCCTGTCTTTCAGCTGAAGAATGCCAGCACTGTGCTCGAGTATGAAAAAATAGCTGAAGTGGATTTTGAGAAACGGGATTTCAGGAAGGTAAAACTAACTTGATTGGTTCCTGTGGCGTTATGAACTGAGGGATTTTACGCAGCCAGTTCAGCCGTGCGCGTGTCTCGTCCTGCTGTCGGAGCAGGGCTGTCCTGTGAGCTGTGTGATGGCTGTGAAGGAGGCAGAGCTCACACTCTCTTAGCACTGAGTGAATGAAAAGTGAAGAGGGTGACTGGCTCGGGCTGAATATCCTCTGTTACTGTTTGCTTTGCAGGGTGAGTGGAACCGTGAATGAGCTGTTTGATACACGGATGTTGTCAGTGGCAGCATTCAGTCACGCTTTGCTCCTAAAACGCGTATCCAGGATTCTTCTCTCCCCACTCCTTAATTTAAAAAAAAAAAAAAAAAAAAGGCCAGTTTGTCTGCTGGTATTGGTGAGGGAGGAATGCAGATCTGCGCGGGGCGTGCTCCGTTACCGTTTCCAAATCTTCCTTCCCGAGGGCTGGAACAAGATGCAGCTGGTGCTGACCCGATAAAACGAGAAATGACAGCGTGAGATCTGAAAGGCACCGAACACTTCTCATGCAACTGTTCCTGTTCAGTGGGTGCCTGTAGGGCCCAAGTTTGGCCCAGAGAGGAGATTGCCCAGCACATGAGGCTCGTTGTTTGGGTCACTGACTCAGGCTAAGCTCAGGGTTTTGGAAGTGTAAATCCCAGCTTTGCATCTCCTGGCAGTGAGGAGCAGATGGGCCGTGCGGTCGGTCCGGATTTCGTGCGGATGTCGAGCTGCCCCGCCCGTGTTGCCCATCCTGGGCTTTCGCATCTGTCCCTTCTCTTCTCCCAGCTCGCTTCCCTAGGGAGCCTTGCATGAAATGTGATTTTTGTGTCTGGAGAGCTCTGCTCTTGCTCCTTCCTCACCCAGACGCCGTCGGCTCCTGGGCCTGGAGCACCGCGCTCGCACAGCGGGCAGCCGTGATGTCACGGGCCGGGGAGCAGATGAACCTTGGTGGAACAATGACCCTGTTCTGGTGCAGATGTCCCCACCAGAGGCAGGGATGGAGAAGACCTATTAGGTCACCCTGCCCCTCGCAGTCTGACCAGTGCGAGATCTGTCCCTGCGCTGCACTGTTTTGTGTTTTGTCCGCTCCAAACTGTCTCAGTCTATTGAATTTCTGTCCTTCCCACGTGTCTTCATGACGCAGGGAGCGGGGGCAGAATTGTCTTCCCCAGCTGCTTCTCTGGGGCCTGCCATCCCAGAGCAGTTAAAGGGAGGGACCTTCTAGAGGCACCCCTTGTATTTTCGGGGTAGCACCACGGCACAGTAACGTAGCAGGTGCCGCAGAGCTTTGTGCACAAAAGACAGGGCGGGAATCCTGCGCGCGAGGGAAGTTTTCTGAGGGGATCTGCCTCCAGGGGAAACGGGCGTCTGCACGCTTACCTTCCTGCTCAGAGACAAGCACGACATCTCAGGCGTGGTAATGGTGCAGCCTTTCCGACCAGGCCTTTGGCGGTTTGCTGTGCTCACAGTTGTGTTTCTTCTCACACCAGGTTGTGTTTTGCATGGATCGTGCTTTGGAGTTCGCTCCCGCTTGTCACCGGTTCAAGATCCTCAAGGCAGAGTGTTTGGCGTTGCTGGGGCGCTACCCAGAAGCACAGTCTGTGGCAAGGTGAGCGTCCCACGGTCCCGATAACACGATGAAATATGTCAGCGGAGGAGGAGTGCTTGTGGAGGTGGGAAAGAAACTGGAGTAGGGAAGCATTGCGTGTTGTTAATCTATTACAGTGACATCTTACGAATGGACTCGACCAATGCGGACGCTCTGTATGTCCGTGGCCTCTGCCTGTACTACGAGGACTGCATCGAGAAGGCCGTGCAGTTCTTTGTCCAAGCTCTCCGAATGGCTCCTGACCACGAGAAGGCGTGTCTCGCCTGCCGAGTGAGTTGTGGGTGCTGGGGAGGAGGTTGCAAAATGACCAGGCTGGGGTTTGGTTGGGTTTTTTGTTTGGTTGGTTTTTAACCAGACGCCTGCCTTGGCTCTGCTGGATCAGTCCCTTCTCCCTCCCTGAGCGTCACCAGACCTCCCGTGGCGAGTCCAACTCTTCCCAACGACACCCGGCTGCTGCTTTAGCTAAAGCTGGGTTGCTAGAAGCTCTTTCTCAGAAGGCTGTGCTGCTTTGAAGACTGCCTCCTTTTCAGTCTCCTTTGTTCCTTGATCAGATAGAGGAGCAATAAAACTAGGTCTATCAGTTCTAAAAACTTCTGACTTTCAGATTCCATGTTAGTGCCTACAGGCTGGCTCACATTTGAACGCTTCTCCTTTCATGTTGCTGCTTCCCTCATTTCTGCTCTGCTGCAGTTCTTTGACTGACTTCTTAAACCTCTTTACTGGTGTAAGCTTGTAAAGCGAGATTCCATTCCCATTTTTTTTGGAATACCTACGTTTACTTCGCTGTCACGTTCTCATCTCGGACAGGAGGCAAACTTTGTTCGCGTGGAGAGCGCCCGTTGCCAGCCCTGGCTGTTCCTCGGTGCTTCTCCTGGGGCAGAGGCAGAGCAAGGCTGTGACTTAGGTGTCCTGTAGCAGGGTCTGAAACCAAATTAGGGCAGTTACTGTGTTTGAGTACCCTCACCCAGCAGAACAAGGTTCTCGGCACCCCCAAACCACTCACCCGACGTCCTTACCCGGAGCGCGTTCTCTTTCAGAATGCCAAAGCACTTAAAGCAAAGAAGGAAGACGGGAATAAAGCGTTCAAAGAAGGAAACTACAAACTAGCCTATGAACTGTACACAGAGGCACTAGGAATAGACCCAAATAATATCAAAACAAATGCCAAACTCTACTGCAACCGGGGGACGGTTAATTCGAAGGTAAGAGGCGGTCACCGGGCGGGTGGCCTTTCATCGCGTTGCTCCCAGCGCAGTTTATAAATCGCAGATCAGTCACTCTGGGAAGCGCAGGCTCCCCGGGCTGCTGGGGCGGGTGGATCTTTCTAGTGCCGTAGGCAACGTTTCAGGTTTTTATACTTGCACAATGGCTGGATCTGTTCCAAACAGCCAACAAAGTTGACTCCTGAAGAAACAAAACTCAAATGCTTGGGCTGCGTGGAGTGGGAGGGAGAGGAGGAATGTAGTTTAGCCTTGTCTAAATCAGCATAAAGTCATCCTGATTTGTTTCCTTCCCAGTAATGGGGAGATTTCTTTTCTTATCCTCCTTGTAGATTGTCTGTTTTGCTTTGGGTTTTGTGTTTTTTTGATCTAAAAATATATGACCCGATTTAAAAACCCTGGACACTTTCCCCAGGTTTGCCCTTGCGTTTCGGTCACGCGCTGCCCAGAGCGACAGCCGGTCTGTGACAGGGCTGGTCTGTGACAGGGCTGGTCTGTGACAGGGCTGGTCTGTGACAGGGCTTCCCGTTCGTGCCCCGTGTGTCCTCCAGCCGTGTCCCTCCTCGGCTGCCTGGGTGGCAGTGCCCGCTCCGCCATCACCGAGACTTCTCAGCCCTCCCACTCGCTCGAGAGACAGCGGCTGCTCTGGCAAGTGGGATGAGCAGCAGCAATGGGTATTTTACACGGCTGTTTGTGTCTGAAAAGAAGCAATGCTTTTTTAGTTTAAAATAACCCACTAAAACCACATACTGTTAAAAATATTTAAGTTTATTTTCCTATCTGGGAATTAGTTTGGACACAGAATAACTTGGGTTTCAGATTATTCTCAGGAAGACCCTTGTTTCCAAGCGTGATTCTTCAAGAAGCACCATACAATTCTGCCATTTCACTAGCCAAGCTTTTTTTTTTTTTTTTTTTTTTTTTTGATGTGGAACAGAATCTCAGTGTTTAGAGGGGATTGCAAAAAAATTTCCTAGACTCACACACACAAAACAGTGAGGTGATTTTTTTTTCTTCCCCCCCAAGATTCTTTACACCTTTTGCCTGTAAAACCGTGATGCTGCTTAGCAGAACTTGTTCTCTGATTGGAATTCCTTCTGCCTGCCGTTGCAGCTTAGGAAACTTGAAGAAGCAATAGACGACTGCACGAACGCGGTGAAGCTGGACGACACGTACATCAAAGCGTACCTGAGGAGAGCCCAGTGGTGAGTAGACCTTTGTGAGGGACGTGCCGAGCCCGTTTGTGGGTAGGAGCCTCCTCCCGACAGCCCCGAGTGACGGGGGGACAAACCTGCCGCTTAACTGCATAAAGGGTTCTGTCCTAAGGGCTCCTGATGTTCTTCCGCACCCCGAGGAGGGGACGGGGAAGCTCGGCGCAGCCTGTGCTGCCCGCTCACGGCTCTGCGCGGGGTTTGTTCTAGAGCTTCACTTGCTGTGTCTGTTACACGTCCTGTCCCAGGGAGCTTCTCCGTTCCGGAAGGGCTCTGAGGTTCTGTCCTGGCGTGGCTCTTCAGGCTTCCAACAAGCTCTGTTTTGGAACGGGCTGCCCCGCTTCCCCTCAAGGAGCGGTCAGCTGGGACTGGTCCTGTCTCGGCCACGGGTGGTGGCGCAGTGTAGAGCAGGGAGGCTGACAAGGGATGTTGGGGTCCGTGTGTCTCCTTTGTGACTTGGCCCCAGGCAGGGAAGCAGTCAAAGCTCTCTTCTGATGATGGATTTCTTTGCTACTTTCCTCTGATTATTCTCCCATTTGGGACAAAGCTGCCTGGTTTATACATGAACCAAAACCGCTATTGCAGCCTCCCTGTTGTGCATTCGTTTTAATTTACAGCCCTCGGTGTTCTTCTCGTCTCAGTAATTGCTAAATTGCAGTAGGTAGTTAATGTGAGCAAGGCTGAAACATGTTCCTCTGGGGTGCCAGGGCTGTCGCTTCTCACCAGCACTGCCCGTGTGCGACGCCGCACCAGCTTCCTTGGAATCTTCCTGGCTGATGCGAGTTCCTGCGGCTGCTGGATAAGTAATTATCAGATCGTTAAAGCAAACTTGTGCTGCCAACTGAGGTTGCGGTCTCCACGTGGAGCCCGCAGTAGGGATTCCTGTGCCAGGATTTCCCACGAGTAGCAGCTGTCGGGGCTTCCAGCCAGCGTAGCCGCGGCCTTTTGGGGGTTCCTCTAACGACTGCCCTTTCCGCAGCCCAGGGCACATCTTCATTCACATCCTCCCAGAAACCTCATACCTGAGCCCCCTTTTCACAGTTCTGTCGTGTATCCCTTGGTCACTGCTCTGTCTTTCCACAGTTACATGGACACAGAACAGTACGAAGATGCCGTAAGAGACTATGAAAAGGTTTATCAGACAGAAAAAACAAAAGGTGAGCGTGCTGGCCTTCTTTTTGTGTGTGTGTATTTCCCTTAACTAGGAATTTTTTGTTGTTGTTTTTGTTTGCTTTTTCCCCCAGACAATATGTTCTAATTTTTAGCCTTTTACCCCAGCAGGGCACTACTGGAAAAGTCCTCAGCAGCAGTCTGAAATGTCTGTCTCAGAATCTGGTTTCTCTCCCAGCACTGAATGCCGAGAGGATGGTTTAGCCTGCAGCTGGAGCAGTGCACTAGATGCACAATCTCTGGTTGTGGTTCTTGCTCTTAACTGTCACCTTGGGTTTTTTAGTGGCCTTAAATTAAAGGTGCAGAGTAGCCCAGGGCAACGCCACACGTTGGGCTTCGTCCTCTTTTGAAGGAGGAGGCTGTGCCTGACACTAAAGCTGCTTTCCTTTGGCGTTGCGCTTCTTTCCAGAACACAAGCAGCTTCTAAAGAACGCACAGGTGGAACTGAAAAAGAGCAAACGGAAAGACTACTATAAAATCCTCGGAGTTGACAAAAACGCCTCTGAAGACGAGATCAAGAAGGCTTACAGGAAAAGAGCACTGATGCATCACCCAGGTATCCCCACTCAGTCTGTTGTTAGGGCACGAGCAGTTGCTTTGATCCCCTTCCTCCATGCGTGTACCCTGAGCAGCCGTCGCTCGGAGGCAGGAATAAATACGGGGGGGGAGCTTCTGGACAAAGAGCAGCTCCGACCCTGCGGATCTGAAATCCGTGTGTGACAGGAGCTGGGAGTGTGTAGTGTTACCCGAAAGTAAAAGCTGGTTTCCTCCTTGGTTTCGTATCCCTAGACCGACACAGTGGGGCAAGCGCCGAAGTGCAGAAGGAAGAGGAGAAGAAATTTAAGGAGGTTGGGGAAGCCTTTACCATCCTGTCAGATCCCAAGAAGAAGGCGCGCTACGACAGTGGGCAGGACCTAGAAGAGGATGGACTGAACATGGGAGGTAAGTGTTCTTATGGCGTTCTGCCGTGGCAGCCTTTAAAAAGATTAGAGTCGAGAGTCTTTCTCCTGCAAAGCAACCCTGCTGTTGGTGATAGTTCTGTGGACTGACTGGGTTTGGTGAAGCTGTGGGCACAGCTGGGGCCGAGCCGGCAGGGAGCTGCTGCCCTTAGGCAGGAGCCTGTCGTAGGAGGCGCGAAACAGCGGAGTGGAGCGATGGTGGGTCCTGCGTGCTGCTTATCCCCAGCTCTTGGGTTGCCCCGTGACTGAAATTCCCTCTCTGGCAACCACTTTCACCCGTTGTCCACTGGCCAGCGGCCCCGCGCTCTGCCGCCGCTGCAGAGCCGTGCACGGAGCGAGCGAGCTGCTTGTTTGTAGCTCTTTGCCTGCCTGTAAAGCTGACAGTTTCTAACTTGTGAAGAGCGCAGCTGGGCGTTTCGCTTCAGCTCACGATTTCCTTCTCTTCCCCGTAGACTTTGATGCAAATAATATCTTCAAGGCCTTCTTTGGCGGGCCGGGCGGCTTCAGTTTTGAAGGTAGGTGGGAGCGTTCTCCCGTCGGCTTTGGAAATGTAAGTACAGAAATCGCTTGCCGGGGCAGCTGGGCTTCGTGCAGGGGTTGCCCTCCTCCCCACCTGCTGTGGCCCCCCACCTCCACCTCGCTGGGGACCGGCTGCTGGCGCTGCCCACCGAGATCTCAGCCCCGAGCTGGGGGCTGGTCTCCTGTGCTGTCTCTGAGTTTGGAAGGTGCTGATGTCTCTTGTTTTCTTTTTCAGCTTCTGGGCCTGGAAACTTCTTTTTCCAGTTTGGCTAAAAAACAAACCCAACCCCCCCACGTACCTGATCTGCTTCTTTTAACCCTGAGTACGGACATACTTAGACTCCTTCCCTCATCATGTCTCGTTGTACTTAGAGCAGTTTCATTTCTCTCGGTTGGAGACCTCTGTTTTGTGTGCTGTTGTGTGTGAAGAGGAAACCAGCTCGGGGAGGGGAAGGCTTGTGAATTTTGTTTTACTGTTAACTTTATTAAAAAGGAAAAAAAAAAAAAAAAATAAAGCTTTGAATCTTTTGGTCCCTCCATGCTGGCCCGTACTTTCAGACTGTTCCTGCACCGCAGCAGCGAGGATTTCCCCGAAGTCCTCCCGGAATCCTGACTCGTGAGAGGGTGAAGTGATCTCCTGTTTTGTTTTGGTTGGCTCCCAGGTGCAGTGTGGCAGCATGTCTGGCGTTTGTGGTAACCTGTAAGTTATATTAATCTTCTGGAAATATTACCAAGATTAATCAAGTTTCATACAATTGCATTTTACCTGCCAGCTGTCTTTTTTTGTCTTTTTTTTTTCCTTTTTTTTTTTTTTTTTTTTTTTGCTATGGTTCTACCAGAACGGTACACTTGGGCATTAACTTAAATGATAACGTGTGAGCTTAACAATTTTGTATCAGAGAAATGCTTCTTTGGATTTAAGAGAGCAGCTTATGTGAGAATTCCCTGTGATGCAGCTGGACTCAAGGGCTTTGTGGTTTTGCTCCAAGAGTTGTCCTGTTTAAGGGAATGTTGAATTTGCTCTGGGCTGAATTTCTTCATCATCCTTTTTTTTTTTTTTTTTTAATCAATCCACTTGAACGTTTAATATTTGTGCTAAAACTTGATTCTTTTGTTGAGCTTGATGTTTGATGTAGTGTTACTGATCCGTAACGTGGATGAGCTCTGTCTAGCTCTGAAGAGATGCAAAGGAAAATTCAGGTTAATAATCGCAAGCGGCGGCTGCGCGCGGGCAGCGGCGTGCTCTCGTCGTGTTTACAGGAGCTGTACAAATGTGTTCAACTAGTCGAGTAGTTTTCAAATAGGAGTGATTTACTCATCCAGAGAAGCAAGGAAACGCGAGGCCGAGCTCTGAGCTGCCGGCCTGTCGCTTGCTTCTCGTGCGCCCGGCGGGGCTGAGCCGCTCTGACGCGTCCCAGCCCGTGGGGTGACTCGTCCCCGCGTTCCAGCGGGGTCTCGGCTGGGGGCGGACTCTGCTCCCACCGCTCTTCCCTTCTGCCGAGAGCGGAGACCCTTCGGAGCCGCTGCTGGGCCGAGGCCGTGGGCGAGCGGGCGCGAGGCGCTGCCCTGCAGACTCCGGCGCCAGTCGCGCTCGCGCTGCGGGAGCAGAAGCCGCGATGGGTCCGTTGCGCGGGGGGATCGCGTCGGACGCTGACGTCTCCGTCTTCCTTCGAGGGCCGCGCTCGCCCGGTTCGGGGTCGCGGGTGAGCTCGGTCCCCAGCGGCGGCGATGGTGTCGCGGTGCTGCCGCTGAGCGCCACGGCCCCAGGGCTGCGTCTTGTCAGAACTTTTGACAATCTGCTCTCGCAGAGGGAAGATTTAAGGGCTTAAATTCTAGTACTGCAGAACAGAGAAAGTGTTTTATAACTTGTTCAAAAGTCAGCTTTTAAAATGAGCTGATGTCGAGTAATATTTCCAAAACCAGACTCTGCATCGTTTTTTTCTAACGTCCTTTGTATCAGTGTAACGTGATGGACTTTCCCAGGTTGTGCGGAGAGCAAAATGAGCTCCTGGTGTCTCTCAGACTCTGAGTGGGTGAATAGCTGGGGAATCGAAATACTGGTCTATGCATCCCGACACTTCTCCAGTTCCCACGGCACTGGTCGGTCAGAGTTTACGGGACTTTCGTGCGGCGTTCTGGGTTCGTCATGTCTTGTCTCGTGTGTGTCGATGCGACTGTACAGTTCGCGCTTCTCTCAGTCTTTTAGCACCAGGCAGAGACGTGTCCCGTGTTTGTCAGCGGTTTTTAGTATCACTGTTGTTCCCCCAGTTCAGCACCACAGGCTTCCTTCTCTCCAGACTCGGAGGGAGACCTGTTCTCGGAGGGCAGGGCTGCAATGGCTCTGCTTCCGAGAAATCCTGTGCAGCAGATATTTATAAAACTGCACATGAATGCATGAGCTGATGTGGTTAAATATTAATGCGGTGAGTGCCAAGGCTTTCCTAAGGGGCGCTGTTGTGTGATTCAGGGTGAAGGTGAGCACACGTTCCCGCTGCCCGCAGCGCCGGGGTGTCAGCGGGGGCTCCCGGCATCGCTCGGAGCCGCTCGGTCACCGGTGGAGCCGCCGTCGGCTTCCGCGAGAGCTGGAACCTGCGGGGAGCCCGGGCTGCGGGGAGACTCTGGTGCTTACGAGGAGATACGGAATTGTTTGACCATCGCGCTTTCCCTCTCATGGGTTTTTTTGGTAGTAGGTTTGTTTTTTTTTCTGCCTAATCATGGTACTTGTGGTGTCTGAGCTGCTGTAGGGATAGTTCCCGATAGCGAAGCGCGGTTGCATTCACGGGAAAACGAAAGCAAATTCTTGCTTGAAAGATGGAAACTTGCGTCGGTCGCGTCGGCGCGTGGGAGATGCTTGCACGCGCGGCGGTCTGGCCTCTGGAGCACAGAGCCTGATGTGTGTGTGTTGGCTTGTGTGGATTTCCTTTACAAATGTGATGCTGTGTCAGCTCCACCTTTTGCAGGGGAGTACTGAGAGCCCTTTCCACCTGCCTGGGACCTGGGCTCGCAACCGGCGGTAAGGACCGTTGGGATGCTCTTGGCTGCCCCCGTTGAGAGGCTCTTGCTTACGGTTTTGGCTGCACGGGCTGTGTAGGGACGGACGTGGTTTCATTGGCGAGCTTGGAAGCGTTGCTGTAGGGCTGGATCCTTTGGGGTGACGGCTTCTGACTGCTTTGTTACGTGCATTAGCACAAAAAGAGAAAAAGAAGGAGAAAGGCGGTAGGGACTGCAGCGTGGTGACCTGTGGCACATCACAGGGCCCTCGGCTCCCCGCGCCTGACCAGGATGCGGGATGAAGCCGCCGTTTGGTTCCCGCAGGGTACGGCTCGGCTCTGCGCCCACAGCCCGTGCCCGGAGCTGCCGCTTCGAGTGACCAGAGTGTTTCGGGGCCGCGCGGTGGTTTGTTTTTCTTTCTAAATCACTTCCTCGGTTTCAGTAGTAGCTAAAGATACCCGCTGCTCTTCGAGCGGGTGCTTTTCATACGTTTGATTTGTGCCTTGTACCCTGCCCTCCCCGTCCCGTGGGCGGAAGGCCAGCCCGCGTGCCGCCGCAGCCGGGGTCGCCCTCGGCCCGTGCCGGGGGGCTGTAGCGGGGACATGGGGCGGCAGGACGGGACCTCTGGGCCCCAGAGACATCCCTGCGCGCGGCGTTGTGAGACAACGCAAAACGCTTCGGCCTTCCCCTCCGTGCCCCGGCTTCCCCCGCTCCTGCAGAGCCAGGGGCAGGATTGTCCCTTCTGCGAGCAGGGCCGGGCGAGTTTTTCACTCGGGCACGGCTCCGGTCCCGGGTGAGGCCCCGGCTGCAGCCCGGGGGGCTCAGCAGAGCCCTAGGGTGGCCACAGTGTCAGGAGAGCCGCTCGGCTGCGGCCCCAGCACGGCCGGTCTCGCGGTGATTACCCGGCCCCGCCGCCTCCCTGCTGGTGCTCGGTAGCTCGTGCTTGGGAAGAGGAGCTGGGCTGAAGCGGTGTTGGAGGGGTCGGGTGCGAAACAGCGGACCGAGCGCCTTCCTTGCATGCCCGTCTGCTTCCGTGTGGCGACGTTCAGGAGTAGCCGAGACGAAACGAGGCGCCGACGCGAAGCCAGCTTGGAGAGGACGCTGGAGCCTGTGCTGCAGTATTTATCTAAACCGAAATTCTGAATGTTTACCTCAGTGTAAATATCTCGACCTTTCCCGTGGAGGAAAGGAGCATTGCATGGAGCAATCGCTGTCCCCGTCGCTTTGCCAAACGCGGCATCCTCTCCAAGACGGGCCTCGCGTCGGCACGAGCACCGTCCCTCTTTGGGCCCTTTCCTTTCTAGGATGTGAACGGTAAAAATGTGAATATTTGTTGTTTACTTCATTAGGCATAATTCATAATGATGTGTTTATATGAAGAATATCACAGACTGAAGCAAAACCATATGCAATCGGTTTACTTTATTATAAACTGTATATGATGTACAAACTAATAAAAACTTAAATGACGACGGTCTCGCTGTTGTTCTTGAGCGGGCGAAGGGAGGAGACGTCCCAGCTGGGCGTCTCGGGGCCGGGTGGGAGCTGGAGCGTCGCGTGGCTCCCTGGGGGCAGATCGGGGGGGTGGCGAGCTCCTGCGCTCCCGCGGGGCAGGCGCTGGTGAACGCGTTCCTGACGTTTTGACGGAACGAGCCCCCGCGAGATCTGTCGGGAAAGGGCCCGGCTGGACGCCGGGCGCTCGCCCTGCGGCCGCTGCAGAAGCCAGCGGAGGCTTCTCTGGTCAAGATGAGGGAGGATTCCAGGTGCTGCAGGTGTGTGTAATTGTTATTTTTTAATATTATAGTGAGAATTTATTATCGTCCATCTTTTTGAAACAGCAGGAAGTGTTTTGCTTTAGTGGTAGGCTCGCAGAGCGTTCACCAGGTGAGCCCCGACGCGCGCCGTGCTCGGAACGCCCGGAGGAGAAGCGCTTCTCGCCCCGGCAGCGCGGCGCTTCCCCAGCTCCGAGGGGGCCGTGCCCGCCCCACGGCTCCTGTGCAGACCTACTGAGCACGGTGAGTATGTACATACGTTAATACGGGATTAATTTCGCTACGCAGTTCCCCAAACACTGAGCCCTAATGTCAGTTTAAACCAGTGTCCTGACCCAAATCCGTTAGTCGAGCTGTGTGTTACCGCGAAGTAGTGACCACAGGCCCAGCGACCGACGGGCGAACGGTCGGGCTGGGAGCCAAAACATAAGTTCCAATAAAACGGACTTAATAACAGAAGTGCTTGATCATTAACCTCTTCTCCAGCCGCCGGTTTAGGTTCGAGCAGGCTTACGTTACGCGGTTAGGCTTCCTCCGCTTACTTCCTACATTACAGGGTTACTGCCATCCTAACTTTTAACATCCGAGTGCATTAGAGAGAAAGTAGTAAAATCTTGCATGAAGTGCAGTTCCGTACTTCAGACATGATTTTAGTTTCTATAAAATAAGACGGAAAAGACATGAGTTTGTCTCTTCCCGCTCCTGCCACAGCAGGATTGTTCCCTGCGGGACATGGACTCGGGGCAGCGGCTGTCCCAGCCCCCTCGGCCGCGCGAAGCGAAGCGGCGGGAGCGAAACGCCTCTCCCCGCCTCGCCAGGGCAGCCCTCTGGCAGCGCGCTGCCCTCCGGCCCGCTCCCCGGCGGCTCCCTTCGCTGGGTGTGCCTGGGAATTCAGCGCCAGAGCGGCTGCTGGGGGGGGGAGAGTGGTTCCCGTTCCCTTGGCTGGGCTCCGGAGCGGTTCCGCCCCGGCTCGGGGCTGCCACTGCTCGGGGTGCTGACCTGGAACGAGCTAACGATTGTGGTTCGTGGGGACGGTGGAGAAGACCGTGGCTGATCTTCCTCTGAGGAAGAAAACAAGCACAACGCCAGGGCTTGTTCTCTCCAAAACTGGAAATAGACGTGGCCACACTTCGGTTACCGACACCAGTTACGTGACCGCTCCCCGGGGTCGGGAGCTGCTTGTTTTCTTCCTCCTCCTGGGGCCAATAAACTCTCCCCAGAGAGGCTTCGCGCCAGGGTTGGCAAAGGGGCTTACTTTAGTAAAGGTAGAATTATTTCTCTTTACACTTCTAAATGTTACAGGAGTTACTTGCCTTTTAACACCGAACAAGCACGCTGCCCTGCCCTGCTCCTAGATGATGGTGCAGGAGCTGAAAGCAGAGCCCCGCTTGTTGGTGCTCTGCGTCGGCACGAGCTTTCCTTTCCCGTAGTAACCCGAGAATATCGCCCTCACATCGATCTTCTTGGAGAGGACGAGCATCCACATACCGTTATCCAAGTACAGCAGTTTCCCTCCTCCGATTTCCCCCACTTGCTCCCCTTTGTTCCCCGCCTTCTCCAGTTTCACAAACTCCAGCAGGTCAAGCCCGGTCTGGACGGCTTCGATGCCGTTGGCGCAGCCGAGGGTGATGTGGGCCCGGCTGCCCCGCGGCAGGTTGTCGGCGGGCAGGACCTTGTCGGCGTCCGCGGGCCAGAGCAGCAGCTGCTGCTCGCTCAGCTCCACCCGAGCACCAACAGTTTTTGTCGTGATGAAGAGAGCAGAGATGGACAAGGTGAAGCCTTTACCGTAGGAAGCCTTCACAGCCTGCGGGAAGAGGGACACGAGTCCAGAGCACGGCTCGACCCGACCGCGGGGAGCTGGGGCGGTTTTATCACCCACGAGCGCGGGGGCTGGACCCATGGGCGTAGCTCTTGCTTGGACATACTTGAAATACTCGGTGCAACCACGGCCTCAAGTTCCTGCTCCGTGAACTTGGAGCGTGTCATGTCTTTTTTCTTCACAAATGCCTATATTTAACTTGGGCTTGTCTTAGAGGGATCGGTATCTTAAATTCATCGTCATTCAAACCATGTTCTGGGAGACGATGCGGGAAGTCGGGGCGAGGGGGCAGGAGCCTTCTGCCTGGCACCTCCCGGGACGTGGGCACCACCTCTCCCACCACGAGGACCCCCTGCCCGGCACGACCTGTCCCGCAGGGCCCCTGCAGCTCTGAGCCCGCCCTCACCCCCAGGGCCGGGGAGCGGGGCGGCAGCCCCGGTACTCACGTCTTGCTGCGCGTATTCCTCGGCTCCAGCTGCCTTCCCGAAGTCGGTGTATTTTGTGGTGCAGTGTAAGACCCCGGGCGGCCTCTTCACAAAGTAGCTGGTGAGATCGATTTTTATTTTGGGATCATCGATAGCGGAAGCAACTGCAAACACAGGTAAAGGATATTGCTGTCAAAAAATCATCCCCCTGACACCACCCCGTGAGCCCAAGTCCTGCCTCTGCTTTCTTCATCAACTGTCCTTCGTGTTTCGTCTTTCTTTCTTTCTTCCTGCCCAAAAGGACTGAACAGAAACCCTCCTGCCACCCAGGCTGACAGTGGGTGTAACTAGAAAACGGGAGGTTCTGCGCATTGTTATGGCTGGTCTGTGTGAGTCCCTGAAGGGACGAGGTGGTTCAGTCCTTCCCTTTTCGCTTTGACTCATCCCACTGGCCGGGGCACACGCCGGCACCTGCTGTGACGCTGCTGCCGCCCCAACCCGGCTCCCCGCGTGTCAGAGCTAACCAGGCTTCTTAAGATAAAGCATTTCATTTGCTTACAACAGCAACTTCCTCAACTACGGGAAATGGATTAGTAGCTTTAAACAGCTTTTCTTGTTGCCAGCTTTACCTAGAAAGTCACTTTAGGAGCTGACTGCTTGCTGAGCGTTAACATTTCATCAACAGAGCAAGAACCTGGTAAGACGCTTCCATACGTACAGTATTTACTCTCCTTTTTGAAGGCTTTGAGACTTCCAAGCTCGTCTAAGAAGGCCTGGCCAGCCTTCCTCAGGATCTCTGAACTTCTTTTGCTCAAAAACCACCCGAAATACATGGGTAGGAATTCCTTCTCCAAGCTCGGCTTCATCTTCTTCAGCTCTTCCACCGACAGTTTCCACTGATTCTTCTCCTTCAGCTGCGAGCAATCCAGTCGCCAGGGGGTTTTGGGCTCGGCGAAGATCACCTTGTACCGGTATTTGTCAGCGATATCAAAGAGCTGGTCCAGCCGTTCCCTCTCGTGGTGAGTGTCATCCAAAACAATAACGCTGACGTCTCGTTTGCAATAGTCAACTAGATCCTCGTCCACCTTTGAATACTCTTCAGGGATGGCGCTTCTTATTAAAGGTGTAATTTTATAGTTATCAACAGAGATGACCTTGCAGGCATCCTTGTACCTCTCTTGGATCGCCTGGGCCAGGGTGGACTTCCCGCTGCCAGGCAGGCCTCGTAAAACAAAAAAGGTTTTAGACTCTTTGATCGTGGAGATGGTGTCTTCGTCGTCCAGGAAAGGGAAACGCAAGCCTTCGGGTCTTTCTTTTGCTGACTGAGTAGACATCTTTCTAAATATTTTAGGCAGGAACGGGTGACTCTTCTTGGAGAAGCCTCTGTTCTGAAATGCAAGAAGAGAACGTTTTGCAGGCTGGCAGCCCCCGGAGCCCACGCGTCCCCCCCGCGCCGGCGAGAGCCTTTGCGGGATGGGGGGCGCAGGGCACGGCTCTTCCCCCCCAGCCCCTCGCCTCGGCCGCCCAGCTTGGCTGAAACCACCTCCCGCAGCTCCCCCGGCGAGACCCCCCCGATGCCCCGGCCCCCCGACCTGAGGCGCCGGCGACCGAGCTCCGCTCCCCGCGCTGACCACGCTGCCGCTTGACCGGGAAGGGGAAGTCGTGCCCGTGACGTGGCAGCAGCTGCCGCTTCGGAGGCCCCACGAGCTCCACAGAGCCACAGCCCCGCAGAGCGAGTCAGCGGCAGATTTGTGAGCGCTTAAATGGGCTCTGGGGCCGGCAGCTGCCGGGAGCTCCGCCTGGAAGCAGGAAACGAAACTCCAGGCGGGTCGTGTCAGCTGCTGCGACCTCATCGCTTCGCCTGGCTCAAAACAGACCGCGAAGGGCTCGAGGGCTGTTTAGGGCTCCTCCGTCCCCAGGGAAAAGGCTGTTCCTGAGGGAAGCCTGGAGGGAGCTGCCGTTGGCTGCACCTGCGAGGGGGAATTTGGGCTCCTCCTGCGATGAAGAGCAGCTGAAGTGGCTTCTGGTAAAGACATTTCCAGCAGCTGCCAAGCTGAACATGAAAGTGAAACCAGCGCTCTGGGCTGCTTTGGCAGCAGCTCCCACCAGCAGTTCCCGTAACTGAATCCCTGATCAGCGCCCAGCAGGGCCGGGGAAACACGGGACTGGCAGGAACTGAGGGATTTCTCCGACTGCATCAGTGTCCAACAGCGTCAAGGGGCAGCCGCTGGTGTCCGGGTCTGTGTGAGCTCCCGCCTCCCCCCCAGCTGCCGTCTCGCCCAGCCCCTGACCCGCTCTGGAGCCCGGCGCGGGGCTGGCAGCCGTGGGGCGATGCTGGAGGAATAAGTTTTGCCTCTGATGCAAAAATTGAGGGGTTTTGTATACACCATAAATACTCCTGTCAGAAAAACACAGCTTTCCTGTTTGCAGGGTGAAGCTGGAGTTTAAAACCCCAAATCTTTCAGTTGTTCAACTTTCCTGTCTCTTATTGCAGAACGTGGAAACTGTTTTAGTTCCAAAGAGACCCAGGAGCCGGACCCCGTGCCCAATCCCGAAACAGGCGCGGGGCTCCTGCTGCGGGACAAGTGTCAGGGCTGCCAGGAAGAGCAAGGACCACGGCTCTCCCGGGACCCCCGTGTCACCTTCCCCGTGCATTCGGGTCTCCCAAGTGCTGGGGCAAGAGGGAGCAGAGGGTGTGAAGCACCTCAAGACCTGCTCCTCCCGGCTGGGTGAGTGTCCCGGCGGCGAGGGGAGACGGCAGCAGCGCCGGGCGAGGGCCGGCCCCGGCTATTTTGCTGAAGGCAGCTGCTGGTGCTGGCAGTAACTGAGAACGCTTTTCAAACGCCCAAACAAAAGAACAATAATAGAAAACACCCTCCCGGCCCCATTGTTTCTCCGCCAGCTTGGAGGATAATAGTCGCCTTCATGGGACGGGGCCACGTAGGACCCGGCCGGACAATGGTCCCACAGAGCCCCGCGTCGGCGGGGGGACAATCCCCCATTGAGCCCTCGCCCCCGTCCCGGCCCTCCCCGCCACCGCAGCATCGCTAACGCTGGAAAAGACCTCGAAGATTTTCAAGCCCAACCATCGCCACGACCGTTAAACCACATCCCCGAGCACCGCGTCTGCGCTTTTCATGGGTTTTTTTGAACCACGCCGGAGCGTGACGACCCCTTTGGGTGAACTTTTTCCAATTTAATCCCCTCCTCCCAGAGCAACTCTTTTTCTGGCCCTTCTTATTTGGGGGAGGAAAACCCAACCCTGACTCTTTCCAACCCTGGCTCCGCTCCCCGCGGGACGGATGACCCCGAGGATTGGGGGGAGCATCCTGGGGGGGTTCCTGCCCCGTAACTTACCATGGTGAGGGGCAGCGGCCACCGGTGCCAAGCGGGGAAGCTGTTTCTGGGGGCGGGCACGGTTGAAACCCCTTTAATAGTCACTGGCCCCCCCTGCTCCTCCCCAGTTCTCCATGCGCCTGCGCAGGCACGTGGGGAACCGGGGAGGAGCAGGGGGGGCAGCTTTTCTGTGGTTTAACCAGCTTGAGGCTAAACCTTACAACCAAAATATAAAGTCTGGGGGGAGGGTGCTGCGTGTGCCCACCTTATTGATGCTCGCAGCTCCCTGTGAGTGGGCTGAATTCATAACTATTTACTACCAGGGCAAAGGCTTCCCTAGAAAAAAAAAACAGAAAAGGGGAATCACCTTTCTGCCTAGTTTTAAAATCTCCACAGGCTGCACCTTAACAGCGAAGCCACAAATATTAAATAAGGAGGAGTAGTCGCAGGGATATAAAAGAAGAAGAAGAAAGAAAAAGTGGTTAGAAGGAACGTTTATTTAGGTACAATGGAGAAAACTTTACTCTTGAGTAACTTGTCTAGGTGAGATCTCACTTTGTCTTCACAGGCTCCTGGTTCCTCGTCCATTTTTGATCCTTAGTTTGATTTGGAGTTTTGGTTTTGCTCTACAGCGAGAAAAAAAAAAAAAAAGAAAAAGGAAGGAGATAAGCAGAGACCACTAGGATTAGCAGAATTCTGTTTACAGAATTCCACTTAAGGCAACTTATTCATAAAATAAGAGCAAAAAGTCAGCGTCTCACCAATCGCTTTGATCATGAGCAACTGAGGTTTCTCACCCAGTTGTGCTCCCTCCCGTCGGGAACAGGAGAGGGCGTTAGAGCGAGAGGAAGAACCAGCCCTGACCCGGTGTCTCCCCCTGCGCTGGGGAGGGACGTGGGAGCTGAACCCGACGCTGTAACAGCCTCAGGAACCTCAGGGAGGCATTCCGAAGGTATTTAGGGAGGTATTCCTGAAGTTTCACATTCAAAATCCCAACAGTTACAGCGCGAATCTTCTTGGGCCCCTTCGCACAACTTATTTTTCCCGCTGAGCACCCGTCGTTCTTCCAGCCAAGAGAAGCAACGAGCGAAGCGTGGCCTGGCGTCTCCGAGGAGCGAGGCGTCACTCCGAGGGACCACCCCGAAATTAAGCAATCGAGAAAGTGTCCGTTATCAAAACCGTGAACCTTAAACATCAGGTGAAAGCAAAGTAAACATCGTGGCTCCCGGCTCCCACCTCGGGCTGTTACTGGTTGGCCTCGGGCGGGCGATCGACACCACCCACCGGGAATGGGCTGGGAGAGGAGTTTCAAACGGGGCTTCGTCTCTCCCCGGTTGCTCTCCCCGGCCCTTCTGCCTCCTCCCGCACGCTTGGTGCAGCTTGAGCCAGAGCTGCGTTAAATCGGTGCCTGGGCCCTCTCGGGAGGGATCGCGGTGCTTCCCGCGCTCAGCGGGCACTCACCGAGCGCAGCTGCACCCGCGTCCACGTCGCTGCAGAGGCTCCGACTCCTCCAACGCCTATTTCAGGAAGTATCAGTGTTATAATAACTCTCGTTACCTGCTAAAGCAAGAGCTCTGCAGGCTGCACCTCTGCCTCCTGCTTACAAAGCACAAACCCTCCCTGCTCTCAGTCCAGCTGCGATGGGCCGGCAGACACCGAGCAACGGGCGGGTGGTCCCGAGTCTGCCAGGAGCAGCAGATTCGATCAAGCGGGTTTGGGGACGTGCCCTGTTAATGCTCACGTCTGCGCATTTCCCAATTATTTAAACACCGAGCTCAAATGTTAACGTGTCTCCTTATTTCCTTCCCCCTGCATGTAGGTGCCATCGCTTGATTTAAAAATGTCATCTTGGCTTTTGATCTCTTCACTTGCCTTCAGCCCCGATGCCTGAAGGCGCTTGCAGCCCTCATCTCGGTGTATCAAGCACAACAAGAGTTTCTGAGAATTGCAAAGATACCAAAGCATTTGTATTGAGCTGAGGAAACGGCATTAATGGAGAAAAGCGAGCTCGATCTGGAGCCTCCTCCTGGTTTTGTAAATAACTGCCCCCCAGGAGAGAGCTTCGGGCTTTCCGAGAGCCGGGACGAGGCGGTACCCTGTGGCGCTGGAGCTGGGCTGAGGTTCGGGACCCGGCTGCGAGCAGAGGAGAAGGCACCGCGGCGCCGCCTCGGGCCTCGGGCCGTGCAGGGGCTGCGGCAGGAGCGGCTCCGGCGGGGACGGGCTCCCCGGGATCGATCCCGGCAGCCTCTGACGCGCCCGGGCAGGTCCCGGCGGTGACACCGGCACCACGCGGTGGCTCCGTGTCCGCCCACGTGCCCGGGAGCGGCCGCACGTCCCGTCCGTGTCCGAGACCGTGAACAACGGGAAAAGGGGCGACCTTTCAGTTTGCTTTGACCGTGGCCGGGCCCTTGGCCTCCCCCGTTCACTGCAGGGCTCCGCCGCGTGATCCCGGCCGGGGGTGGCGGGAGCCGCGACTGGCACCGGCCCCGCGCTCTTGTGCAAGAGACTGGAGCCACGGCGGGATCTCGGCTCGGGGAGCAGAGCAAACCTCGCTCCCGGCTCCCACCATCGGGGCCGAGCTCAGGGGACGGGCCCGGTCACGGGCAGGGCTGCCCCCGGGCCGGTCGGTGCCACCGGGACGCTCCGCGGTGACCCGGGGGAAGCGCGTTCGTGGCCCAGAGGCCGCGCCCTGGGCGGGATTTCCCGCACGTTTGGTGCCACCGGCCCCACACGGGTCTGGGCCACGGATGAGGACAAACCCACAACGTTTTTACCGACAAACCCAACCCCAACCCGACCCAACACCTTCTCCCGACCCGCGGGAGGTGCCGGCACCGCGCGCGCCGTGGCCGCCGTCGCCTGGCAACGGCTGCCGGGCAACCGTCCCACTTCCGGCGCAGGAGGTGACGTCACACTAGCGCGCCGGGGGTGTTCCCGTGCCGCCGCCGCCGCCGCCGGGCCCCGGCCCCGGTCTCGGTCTGACCCGGCGGGGCGGGGGGCGCCCTCCGGCCGCGGGGCCCCGGCGCTGCGCGTGGGCCGGTGCTCGGGACGGCCTCCGGTGCCCGGGCCGGCCTCCGCCGCCGCGTTGCGCGGGCGGGCGCTGGGGAGGGCGGGCGGCGAGTCGGGACAAGCCCGGCGGGGCGGCGGGGAGCGGCGCAATTAGGGCGCGCGTGGGTGGCCCCGGCGAGGTTCGGGAGCGGCTGCCGTGGCAGCGGGGCAGATGCGGCTCTTCCCACCCAGACGGGCGCGGGGCTCCTGTGGCCGGGCCGGCGCGGAGCGGTGCCCCTCGCCGTGTCCCGCGCTGCTCGGTGTCTGCCGGCAGCCCCCGGGACCGGCGGTGGCGGCGGTGCCGGATCCGGCGCAAACGAGTGATGGAGGGACGCGGCCGGTTCTCTCCTGCCCGCGGCTCGAGCCCCTCATGTCGGCCCCGGGTGAGGCCCCCGGGGCAGCGTGTGGAGCCACGGGCTCCTGCCGAGGGGCCCGGGCGGGGGTGACCCGCCCGTCCCGCTCCCGTCCCGCAGGATTCAGCGCCGGGGGCACACCCCGCGCTGCCGCCGCGCTCCCGAGGGCGCCGGGGCCCCGCAGAGCCCCGCAGCGGGGGCGGCGGGCGCGGCCTGTCCCGCAGGCGGGCGGTGACACAAGCCCCGGCTGAGCCCCGGAGTGGGAGGCGGCCGCGACACGCCCCTGTCCCCGGGGAGGCGGGAGGGGATGGGCCAGCGCAGACCTTGGCAGCTGCTTCTGGGACACTTCCCCGGGGGGGGCCGCTCTCCCCGACGGGCGGGCGGGGGCGTCTTGTCGCGTGTCCCCCGGTGTCCCCCCCCGCCGGTGGCCGCTGCAGGCCCGAGCCCCCAGCCCGGTGACGCTGTCGCGGGTGTCGCCTCCGGGCCGAAGCCCCCCTTTCCCGCCGGAGAGACCCCGGGGGCTTCCCTGGGGCGCCGCTGAGCCGGGCTTTAGTCACGGGGCGGAAATACCGGGGAAAGGACGAACGCGTGACGAGCGTCTCTGGCGAGCGGGGCAGACGTGCCGCCCGCGGGCGGGGACCGGCGGCGACGAGCGGGGCGGCCGGACGCTGCGCGCGCCCCAGCCCCGCCGCTCGGAAGCGCCGGGTCCGGCCGTTACCGCAGCCCCGCGGGAGGGTTCTCAGCCGGGACCGGGGCCGGCGGGGGGGGGGGGGGTGAGCGTCGCGTCCCGGCCCTTTGCTCCGCGCTGACGTCACGGCCGCTGGCCCGCGCGCCCCGCGGGGGGGGGTCGCGGCCGCCGGTGGCGGGGGGGAGGGAGGGGCGGAACTACGACTCCCACAATCCCGCGCGGCCGCGCCCCACCGGCGGCGGCCAATGGGGGCGCGGCCTCCGCTCAGGCAAGGGACACGTGATGGCGGCGGCAGCCAATGGGTGGCGGCGGAGCCCGTAGCCCGATGGGCCGGGGAGGCCGCGCCGCAGCGAACAAAAGGCGGCGGCGGCGGCGGGCGGGGAGCGCAGCCGGGCGGGCAGCGGAGCCGAGAGCGGAGCCGGGCGCGCCCGGTGAGTGGCGGCGGGGCCGGGAGGTGCCCGCGCGCGGGGGAGCGGTGCGGCGGGGCGGTTCCGGCCGGCCCCGGTAGGTCGGGGCGCGGGGGCCGGGCCGCGGCCCCGGTGTGGCGGGGGGCCGGCAGCCGGCGGGGCTCGGCCGAGCGGAGCACGGGGAGAAGGGCTCGTGTCGGCGGCGGCTCCGGCGTGGCGTGCGCCTTCCCTCCGCCGCCGGCGCTCGGACGCGGCCCCGGGAGGAGCCGGCACCGCCCGCGCCGGGCTCTCTCCGCTCCCGCCCGCCGGGAGCTCGCTCGCTGCCCCGACCGGATCCCCGGCGCCGGGAGGTGGGAGGTTTCTGGCGGCGGTGCTTGCCGCCCGCCCGCACCTGCTGCTCTTCTCCCGCCTGGGAAGCCTCCGCCTCCCGCCGGGTCTCGGCTCGTCTCTCGCCGACGCCGTGTCCGGGTCCGCAGGAGCCTCTAAGGGCTGCGGGCTCGCCCGCGCCCCGGCGCCTTCCCTGCAGGTGCCGGTTCCTGCTTGCTGAGCTCGGTCCGGGGCTGGGGACATCCCCCCTGCCATCCCGCACTGTCACCCCGACCCTCCGGAGCTCAGTGCGTGCGAGGCCTCTGTGGGAACCCGCGGGAAGGTGGCCCCGGGCTCCAGCCCCGTCCCTGCACCCGCCCCGAGCCGTTCTGCGCCCAGAGGGACCCGGTGCGAGGGGGGATCCTGCCCGGGCCCGAGTTCCTGCCGCTGCCCCCCGCCTGGCAGGTGGCGTGGGGCAGGATTTCAGCACTCAACTTGTGAGGGGCCTTCCCCAAGGCTGCAGCATGAGATGCCCTTCAGGGGCAGGACCCCACACACCAGCCCCCGGCCCTGGGGGCTGCCGGGGTGCCTGGAGCCCGCCTGCGGCTCCCCGCTGGCCGCACTCAACTCCCGCACTCGACTCCGTTCGCAGCCTGTCCCCCCTGCCTGGCTGCTGTGTTGTTCTCGGAGGTTCAGTGTCTGCAGGGAACCTTCTCCAGCACCGGGCGTTCGACGTGTTGCCCGCCTCGGCAGGTGCCCCTGCTTGCATCACCCCAGACCGGTGCCAGGCGTTTCATAACGCTCAGCATCAAGGTATCCTGACCCGTGGAGTTGGCCGACTGCTGCGGGGCCTCTTCTCGAGCCCTCGCAGTCCTCTGACGAAAGCCCACGCGCTTGCCAGGTGGAAGCTGATGTAACTTTTTGCGCTGCTGTGGGCTGAAAATACTGGCTTGTCTTGAGCTGTGTTAATAAATGACCTGGGATGGAGGGGGCAGGTTGCTTTACAGGGTGGTTTTGTTGACATAATTCTTGGGAGAGAGGGCACGAAATGTTTGCTGGAGAGAGAGTCCTTTTCCTGCAGCAAAAGCATCACTCGGGTGTGACTGGAGCACGGGACTGATCCGAGCCTAGGACGACTCCGCGCGCGAGCGCCGTGTTCCACACGAGCGCTGCGAGGTGCAGCTCACAGGTACCCCTCGGTCGCCACAGAGGGTTTAAAGGAAAATAAGCCAAATCAGTGTCTTCATTTTTTTTTTTTTCCCCCCTCCTGTTGTGGAGTAGGCTGTGTTGTGACAAGTGGTGCCACATCACCCGTCCCTTTGGGAGTCAGGGAGACTGTACCTGGGCTCTGCTCTCAGGACTGCCACCTCTCCGTTCCCCATCGTCTTTGCTCTGGCCTGTGTTGTGCTGCTGCAGCAAGCACAGCGTCCAGCCCCTTCATCCTTGGCTGCCTCGCCACCGTCACGCTCGCTTTCTCTTGTCAACACACTCAAATTCCTCGAGCATATTTTTTTTTTTTTTGTATTTGACAAGGTTTTGTTTTTTGGGGGGAATAAGTGCTTCTGAGCCCTTGAAAATGTGACATAATCCATTTCCCTTGCGTGCTCTGGTCTTGCTGAGAGCCAGCACTTCTTTAATCGGGGGGTTTGGGTGGCGATATAAAGGTCTCTGATGTGTTGCGGGGAAGCTGTTCAGTTCAGAGCCTCGGTAAATGAACACAAGTTATCTGTGCAGAAATAACTTATTCGTTCCCCAGTAACCCACTTGTCAAACCAGGACTAGTTGTGTGACGTCTGTCCCGCGGAGCCCTTTGGCTCTGCCGAGGGAGCGCAGGGCAGCGGCTTCAGACGTGGGAGCGGTCGCTGTGACCCGGAGCTCACCCTGCTTCGAGCTCCTGCTTGGCCTCAGCGACCTCCCGAGGCCCCTCCTAACCCGAGCTGTTCCCTGGTTCTGTTGTGTTTTAACTGAAGGGCGCCCGTGGACGATGCTCTGAGGTGGCGGTGGGTTGCCCTTCTCTCGGGGAGCCCCTCGCAGGAGCGGGTGAGGCCGTCTCTCAGCGCAGGAGCTGTCGGGCTGCAGTGGTGCAGGTGTGTGTGGACCTGGCAGGAAGACCAGCCGGGGAGGCGTCACGGGGTAGAAGCTGTTAGTTCCCTCTGCCCTGATCCCAAGTCTCGTGCAGCGGGGGACGCGCCTCAAGAGCGGGTGCAAAAGGCGTTTTGTGCCGCTGCCGTGAATTGACCGTTGTGTGCGACGGTTGCGAGATCTGGGGCCTAAAGCCGCGAGAAAATTGCGTTTCAGCCTCACCTCCTGAATCGTGAACAGAGCAGGGGCTGGCAGGGAGTTGGTGGAAGGGAGCGTTTCCCTCTGGCTCGTACTTGGTACGGAGAAAGGGCTTTTGCTCTTTCTCTGCTCCCCCTCCCCGAGGCGCATCCGTCGCTCTCGTCAGTGCTGGTGGGTCCTGCGGGCGACTGGAAACGAGGACCCGCGGCGGGCGGGAGTCCTGCCCGGCCTCGCTCTTGGGAGGCTGCGGCGGTTCCGGGGTGACCCGCGGCCCCTGCTCCGTGTCTGCGCAGCAGATGCGGCCAGTTAATGAGTCTGCTCTCGTTACGTCTCCGGCTGATGAAGGGCCGGCACCAGCGCGGGCGGCTGGGAATTGCTGATGCCCTATGGATTTCTTTTTCCTGCTGATCTTTTAGTTTCACAGTTCAGCAGACTGTAGCAGTTGTTTTGTGCCGTCTGTCCCATGGGAAAGGCAGGGCTGGAGGAGCGGAAAAACCGAGTGAGGGGCACGATTAAAGACGTGCTGCTGATTAGGAAATGTCTCGGTGAGCCGTGGGCAGATAAGGGCAGAACAGCCTCGTTCCTGCTGCTCTGTTGCCATGACACGAGGATTTTATCATTCCTCATCGACTGCTCTTGTAACAGTCCTCTAGGTTTTTTCACTCTTTACCCCAGCAGTGTTATTGCAAAAATGAGGTGACGAAACTGGGAGAGAAACTCGGGGAGCAGCAGAAGGCGGTGGCGTGAAGGGGGCCAGTGAAGTTTCTGAGACGAGCCGTGTTTTGTGTACCTGGGGTTTAAGCAATCCCGTGTACGTCACCGATGTTCCCACTGACTTTTTTTTTCTCTTTTTGGAAGACCTGGAGGGCGCCCTGGCGTGTCCTGGGTCCAGTTTCCTGCAGTCCTGGTCATTGGCATAACTGTATCAGCTTCATTGTTTTAATTTGTGAATGTGGACTGAGGATCTGCAGTGTTGTTCAGGGCAAGACAAATGGGAAAATGCTTGGGGTGGTTTTTTTAGGATTTAGAAATGCCTTCTCGCTGCAGTGGAAGCAGATGGATAAATGTGACGCTTCTCTGGAACTGGCTGTCAGGATGTTGCAGGCTGGGCTGCTGGGGGGTTTCTGAGGGCTTTGAAAATGAGGGAATTCCAGGTTCCTACCGGGCAAAAGAAATAGCTGCAGGTGGCTGGGGAGCAGGGTCCGCTCTCAGACATAGCGCTGCCTTGGAGCAAAAATCGCAGTGGAAAGTTTTCAGCACCTCAGCACAGATGATTTACTGTCGTGCGTGTGTGCAGCTCGGAGGACGAGGTCCCAGCGTGGTGGCTGTGGGAACTGAATGTGTCTGTGCCTGCCTGCAGAGCGAGGCTGGGCTTTGGGTTTTTTCTCAGAGCTCTGCCAGCTCCCAGCCCGACGTTACAGCCGCGGGTGCGGCTTTGGAAGGTCTCCCTCTGCAGCAGCCTGTGGCTGACTGACCACATCGTGAAGCCGTAAGCTTCTGGTGGGAGAAGCTGGCATGTTCATTTTGGTGGTGCCTTTCTGGTGCACGGATGGTGCCTCATCATTAAGAAGGGAGCTCTCTCAGACTCTCTGGAAACCCGCTTCAGGTTGTTCTGGGTCTCACGCAGCAAACTCTGCTTGGTTTGTAGCAGTTAAACTGTTCTGTCTCTCGCAGCTCCCTTGCTGAGAAGGATTAAGCAGTCAAAGGAACTCTGCTGGTTTTTTGGCTTTTCCTAGTGGAGGTTCCAGCACATCTTATGCTCCTACAGTTTTGTGGCACTTTCAGGGCAGAGATGGGCAGAGAATCGCAGCCGGCGAGAGGATTTTGTTCAGCAGATTGCTGCTGCTGCTGCGTACCTGTGGCTTCTGCTCCAGACTTACCCGCTCTGCCCCCTTCCCCTCCCTTCCTTCCCATCAAAATTCCTCTCGTAGAAAGCTGTGGTGGTGTAACACTGAGAAGAGATGACACCTCTCCAGCCTCGGTGTCCGTGCCTAGCTTGCAGCGGCACTCACGGCCTGCCCGGGAGCTGGCAGGCTGGCTGTGTGACCTGAGAGGTTTCTCCACAGGTACCCGGTGTTTCCCCTTCACAGACTCTGCTTCCTCTTCCAGCACGTGCTGCTGCGATTTGGTCCCCGTCGCTGTGTATAACTCCTTGCCTCAGGATGACGGCGTTGTCTCGGTGTTCCCCCGTCGTTTGCGGTCGGGGCGGCGGGGCAGCCAGTCGGGCTCACCGAGCTCTTCGGCTGCTTTGCTGCCCGGTGGCCTCCGAGCTGCTCCTTTCCGCGTCGGTGCCTTTCTGCGTTGCCATCCTCGCTGTGCTTTTGTGTTCCCCGCCGTGCCTGGGCAGTGGCGCACGACTCCGGCACTCGGGATGTGGCGAGAGCCGCTGCTCGCGCGTCTCCATCAGCGCTCCGACCCCACGGAAAACTAAAAGCGCTCGTTGGCCCCAGTTCTGCGTTTGCTCGGTGCAAAACCAAAGTAAAGTGATGGGAGTTTTCTGTGAGAACTTGGCTTTGTTCCTGATTGCCTTTTTTATTTATTTTTCCCCCTCAATTCAGACTAGGCAACCATGTCAGCCAAAGCCATCTCCGAGCAGACGGGGAAGGAGTTCCTGTATAAGTATATCTGCACGTCCTCTGCCATCCAGAACCGCTTCAAGTATGCCCGAGTCACGCCGGCCACCGACTGGGCACGGCTCACCCAGGACCACCCGTGGCTCCTGAGCGAGGTGAGTGAGGGCCGAGCCTCTCTCGGGCACGGCGCGTCGTGCTGCGGCAGGTCGGGAGCAGAACTGCGCTCGGGTCCTTTCCGGAAGGACCGGTCGCTGCTGCTGCTCTGCAGCATTCATTTGCAACGCTGATGAAGAAACAAGCCTTGCTTCAGGACTCTGGTATCACCTGGCAGGGGGGCACGGTTATAAAATTCTTTTAATGACTGTGAAATATGTGAGCAGAGCTGTCTGCAAGCGAGAAGCTGCCGTAACCACGCGAGGCGTAGCGGCGGCTGATTCGGACAAAGCAGGAGTCTCCCGAGGTGTCAGTCCCTGGTCTCAGACCCTCGCTTTCTGAAATCCTGGCGTGCTTTCTCTGCATCTGGCTCTTACGGTCAGCGAGATGCTGCTCAGGTTTCCTGCGTCCAAGCAAAGCGTTAGGGAAGACTTCATTTTTTGCTTTTTCTATGTGCCACCTTTTTAGATCTCTTTGTGTTTTGTAGCTGTGCACTTTCTGTAGAGGAAACATCTGCAGAGCTGTACCTGTTTGTTGCACAGGCTGGCCTCTTTCTGGTGGTTAATTACATTCAGTCTTTGGTTGGTAGAACGTGAATGTTTCACAGTCCCTGACTGACGGACAGAAGTCCTAAACTAAGTAATTCAGTATTCCACACTTGTGTGCACGAGCGAGTTGCAGGAAGGTGCCTGCAGTGCTTCTCTGAAGGCTTGCAGGAGGCAGGAAGGGAGTGAGGATGCTCTCTGGCCCTTCAGGCAGTTCTGTAGTGCCAGAAAGGGCTGCAGTTTCACGATGCACTTTACAAAGGCAGTTTGCAAAGCTGGTGGGGTGCTGCACGCTTTTCAGCGTGCTTTTTTGTTTTGTAGAGAACGTGAGTACGTGCACCTCGTCATAGCAGCTGCTTCAAGCGAGTGTTAGCAAGTTCATCAGAAAAGCCAAAGGAAACTGTCACCTCTGTCTCTGATGTCAACTCGGGTCTGAGTAGAAATAAGGCAGCTCTTCTCAAAAGTACGGCACAAAACCAGACTCGGCTGCAGGCACGTGGTACCGGGAACGGATTTGCCAACAGATTAAAGACATTTGCTGTGCAGAATTTACCGAAGTTTTTGTTTCACTGTCTGCAGAGAATCGCTTGACCAATGTCACGTTCTAATGCTTCTTGCTCTTAATCTCTCTTGCACAACGTCGTAGCGTTTAGTGGTGAAGCCAGATCAACTAATAAAGAGACGTGGGAAGCTTGGACTGGTTGGAATTAACCTCACTCTGGATCAGGTGAAGGTTTGGCTCAAACAGCGCCTGGGCCAGGAAACCACGGTGAGTGAGCCGGCGTGCGGGCATCGCTCTTGCGCGCGGGGGCGTGTGACACATGCTGAGCTGATGCCAAAGCAAGCGAGAGGCTGTCCCACGCGTGAGCTCCCCGCTGGCAGACGAGCACCGGTAGAAGGCGCGGCTCAGTGCCTCCTGTCACCGTCCCCGTGTGCTGCGCGGGGTGTGGTGGGAGCTCGGCAGGAGCTGGTGCCGCTTTGAAAGTCCCTTCCCCTTGGGAGGCAGCTGAGAGCTCCAGCGCTGGCTGGTGCAGCTGCCTCACTTTAATACCCAAGGCGGATTTGACAAGACGAGTATTTATGTCATAAAATTGTCCTCTTCCAGCCAGCCCATGTCTTTTGGCTGATGACTGAGTGTTACTTCAAGTCCTTATTTTAAGTCGATGCTGGCTTGTAATATTACTTCTCCCGGGAGTGACAGTGTGAAGCTAACGATGACGAAGCGCCTGCCATCCCCGCGGCTGCGCTTCGGGAGCTGATAGAGCTCTGACGCCTTGGCCCTGCTGGCACCGCGCCGTGCCTGCCTCTCGGGGAAGCGACGGGTGCTGAAATCGCTTCTTTAGCCCGATACTCCCAGCATGTCTGAAGGAAGGGCTGTGCCAGGGATGGTGGCCCGTGGTCTGTGTGGGGCCATCCCCAGAGCCAGGGAACTCAGCTGTGGGTGGCAGGTGTCACCTCCAAGGTCTGTGGCTGGGAGCAGCCCTCCCGCTCATGGGTCGAGCCGCTAATGCCCTGCTCAGGCCTTTTGCTGAGAGACTTTTGCGAAGATTGGTTAAATTATTGGAGCAGCAGAAACAACAGATTTGGGATTGCCACTGATAAATACACTCACTGCACTAGCACCGATGTATGATAGCAATGCCAGCAAACCGCTATCCTGGTATGTTTGACCAAAAGGTGAAAGCACTGAGGTGTCCCGGTCTCGGGTGGAGGAGGAGGAGCACAGCCTGGCGGCTGCCTCTGCCATTTCTCTTCTCCCCCAGGAATGTGTTCCCTCAGTATCCTTTATATCCTGACCTTATCCATCCCCCTCCCTGGGGTGATGTTTAACATGATTTGGGTGGAGAGTCGTGTACTACAGTCACATATGTTTAGCACATACTTCATTAAGCTCATTAGCATAGTCGGGGTGTCAACGTTAATATGCATTTCGGGGATAATGAAGCACAAGATCTCACTCTGGGCGCTGTGGCAATTGCTGAAGCTGCCTTCACAAATGTGCTGAAGTCATTTGTCAGCAGATGTCCACTCGGCTTAGCCAAAACAGGGCTGTCCTGGCACCACCAGACTCCCTCCTTCTGCAGCTTCTCCTGCCGACCCTGAGGTCTCCACCCCCGGTATCCGCACAGGAGATGGGAGGACACCTGCGTCCTTCCCCCTTCCGCTCAGATCTCGTGCGGGAAGGAGCCCGCGCAGGACAGGCCCCGAGACCTGTCCCTGGGGGAAGCGCCTGAAGGGCTCTCCTGCCCCTCCACGCTCTGACAGCGCCGCCGGGCGAGCGCTGCTCCTGCCGCTCCCTGTCCCGCTCAGGAGGTCCCTCACTTCTGGTTTTGTCAAAGCTTGGGGAGGCTGAAGCCGTCCCTCTTCCCCCTGTGCCGGGCAGGGCTCTGCGAGGGCGCTGCCTCTCTGGCACAGGAGTTGAACAGCGTCGGTTCAGCTGTAATCCTGATGGGTGGCTGTCCCCGTTGGGAGGTGGCTGACACCCGTAACCTGTGACCTTTGGGGAGCCGAGCAGCGCGTCCGGGTGCTGGTGAGGCAAGAGGGCGGCTCCCCAGGGAGTGGCAGAGAGGTGCTGGGGAGGAATGGGCTTTAGAATAGCGCTGGTTGAGTCCGAGCTCGCTGGCTGTCACGGGTGCTCGACAGGCGCTCATTGGTGTTTCTCTGGTCTCTTCCTACAGATTGCGAACGCTAAGGGAATCCTGAAGAATTTTCTGATTGAACCCTTCGTCCCTCACAAGCAGGTTAGTGTACCAAATAAAGCGTTAAAAAGTGCTTTTGAATCTCTTTTGACTTGCGTGCAGCTTGGCTGGCTTGATCTAGTGGAGAAAGCAGAAGTTTGGGAGCGTGGGGTCGAGCTGACGGTGCTGATGCGTGCGGTCTCTGCAGGAGGAAGAGTTCTACGTGTGCATATACGCTGCCCGTGAGGGGGACTATGTGCTCTTCCACCACGAAGGGGGTGTGGACGTGGGAGATGTTGACGCCAAAGCTCAGAAGTTGCTTGTGGCGGTGGATGAAAAGCTCAGTGAATCGGACGTGAAGAAACACCTCCTGCAGCACGTGCCAGCGAATAAAAAGGAGTAAGTACAGCTGCCCGGTCCTGGGCACGGCCAGCCGCCCCGAAGTTCCTCTCCTTTTTTTCAGTGCGACATCCCTTCGTTCTGTTTTGCCTTAAAGCTTGCCCCCTCACCCTTCTTGCTGCTCGCAGGGATGTGCCGTGCATCCTAAATCCAAGTGCTTTGACCTTATCTGAGCTGCCTGTAAAACTCAAAAACAAATTTTTTAGTGCTTTGAGCCTTCGCTGGGCAGGAGCACTTCTCAGTCTGCTGCAGTCTTGACCTCTGAGATGCTGGAGACACGTATTGAATTTTGATCCTCTGCGCCAGCATAGAAGAGTTTCTTTTATTTAGTAGAAATGGTGATGAGATACGAATCTGATCGGTAGTTCAGAAATGTCCTGTCCCTTCCTCTGGCCTAGTCTAAGGCAGCGTTCTCTTGCTGTGCCTGCGCTTACAGCAACGTTATCTGCACATCTCAAAGCTTCTGCATCTCCTTTAATTAGGTTATCTTTCTGTGAGTCATGATGTTTCTGAACGTCACGTAATCCCGACGGCGTTGTTCAGCTCCCAGAGGCTGAAGAAGCCCGTCACTAACGCAGTTTACTGTGGTCTCATCCCTATTCCAGCTAATGAAGCTTAGTTCTGACAAAGATGCATATCTGACAGGGAGACAATGATGCATTTCTGCCTCTCCATGAGATTAAACAGCCCAAACACCTCTAGGACAGTTGCAACTGTGTTCTCAGCAGAGTTTGGGGGAGTCTAATTGAGATGAGTCATCAAGGTCCTCTTCCCTTGAGTCGTCAGCGAGGCTTCTTCCAGAGAAAGATGAATGAGAATGAAGGAAATGGGCGCAGAGTAAATTTGCAGATTGCCACTAATATAAATGAAGCGGAGCGGGCTGTGCTTTACATTTGGCTGCTTTAATGAATTTGTGTTAAATTTCATTACAGCGTCTTGGCCAGCTTCATCTGCGGCCTGTTCAACCTTTATGAAGATCTGTATTTCACGTACCTTGAGATCAATCCATTAGGTAACAGATATTTTTGGGAGCGGGACTTTCTGTTCTAGAACGCCGAGACACGTACTTTGTCCTTCTCGGGTTCAAGCAGTCCGCAACAGCGCCGGGCGGCACGGGCCAAAGGAGTGCACAAGGGGCCAGGATGTGTCCGGCAGCCTTTAGTTGCAGGAGTCCAGTGAGGGCTGCTCACAGGTGCTGATTCCCTGGTGGAAATGACAAATTCCATCGAGAGAGGCATTAAGTCAAAACTGAAGAGCATAGAAATGGCTCTGTTGGGTCAGAACAGAACAGCACCTGAGCCAGGGCCGGGTCCGTGGCTGCGGTCACTCGCTCCTTCTGAGGGGGACTCTCTGGGTTGGGGCCGGTGGCGGGGAAGGGAACGCGGGCGGCCCCGCTTCTGTAGCGGTCTCTGTTCAGCACCAGATTTCATGAGTACGTCTGTAACACGCGCCTTCGCGCAAAACAGGGCTAATTCTGACGTTTTCCACCACAGTAGTGACTAACGACGGCGTCTACATCATTGATTTGGCCGCAAAGATTGATGCGACTGCTGACTACATCTGCAAAGTCAAGTGGGGGGACGTGGAGTTCCCCCCGCCCTTCGGCAGGGAAGCCTACCCAGAGGTGAGTAACAGCCCGCGCTGGCCTCTTTGAGCAGAGGCTTCTGCTTGAGGTCGCTGAGCCGTGGGCCCAGGCTCTACTTGTACAGTCTCAAACTGTCTCAGACTTGGAAGTAAAAAGTTCAGATGTTAATACTCCCGTTTCCCTGAAGAGCGCTGACCAAGAGGAGGCCTGCGGGCAAACTTTCTAACAAACAGCCAGAAATGCCTGTTCCCTCTCGGAATTCCTGGGTCTGCGCTGCGGGTTGCACAAGCGCCGCTTCCCACAGCCTCCCCGCAGCTTCAAAACCTCTTGGAAGGAGGGCTCTCTCCTCGGTTGTTCTGGCACTTGCTTCAGGTGCCCGTTCTGTCTCCAGAAGGATTTCTGTCCCGACTTTTTAATTTTAATAATTGCAATTATGCTTCGGTTGGTGAAGGTTTTTGTAACACGGCCAGGAAATCCATTTAGCTGCCTCTCCACGCAGCTTGCTGGATGCCAGCACTTAACTCAATTTGCTCTTAAAAGGATTAGTTCAGTTTTTGTCTCTGAATCATCCCTCCGCAAGTCGCCAGGAAGGTTATTGTGGCGGCATCTTTGCCGAGAATTTTAATGAACTCCCAATGAAGTGCTGCTCAGCGGGCGAGCTCGCCGTGCTGCCGCAGGAACCCCCTCCTGAGCCCAATCACGGCGCTCTCGGCGGTTGAATTCTTGGCTGTGGCACAGCCAGGGAGTGTGTGGAGCCCCGGGTGTGTGGATCTTAAATTTCCCCTGGTCTTGGTCTGCAGCTGAGGTCAGGACGAGACTTTTCAGTTCAGATTCTGCGACTGATAGAACCCGGGAGCTTCCCAGGGCACTGGAGGACAAGCCCTTGGTTTGTGGAGAGGGCAGCGTGGCACGGCTGGGTGAAACACGGCCACCAGTCGGCTGCATTTCCAGAGTTTGTGTGCAGACAGGGAGAATCTGCTTCTGGATCTGCACTCTGCAAATGAAATAATATCAAAGTTATTTATAGCGATCACTTGTGACTTCACCTGAGCAAGAGACAAGCCAGCGGGCCTTGGAAAGGCAATGGAGGGTATGATGGATTGACTTTTTGCAAGAAAGAATCAAAAGTTGAGTGTGTGCTCAGGTTGATCCCCTTTGAATTTGTTACGGAGAGGGTGTGCGAGCTGTCTCTGTCCAGTCCAGTTTCAGAGCTCTCTCCTGGAGAGCACAGATCAGTCCTGGTGCTGGGGAGGAGAAGCTGGGCTCTGGCCCCGCAGAAGCGGCGCTTCCCGTTGTTCTCACGCCTCAGCTGCAGCCGAGAGGCGACGGGGGAGCTCTGTGTGCCCGGGGGGGCCGGCACCGCACACCCTCGGCTCTGGAACAGGGGGTGCAGGAGGAGGCTGATGGCTTGTGCCGCTCTCCCCGCAGGAAGCCTACATCGCCGATCTGGACGCCAAGAGCGGAGCCAGCTTGAAACTCACCATCCTCAACCCCAAGGGCAGGATCTGGACCATGGTGGCCGGCGGTGGTGCCTCTGTGGTTTACAGGTAAGGGACACGGGGTTTCTGGAGCGGGGTTGGGTTTGTAGTGCCGGAAGCAAATAAGTGACGCAGCCTCTGGAAAGGAAAGCATCTTCCCCGCTCCGTGACTGCTTGGGAGCCCCTCAGAGCGCAGGTGCTGCACGCGTGGCTGACCCAGGTGTGGAACACGGTGTCCCACAGAGACAATTTAGTTCTGGGAAGTTGAGATACGGTTTCTTTTTGACGTGGAAAGAGCCAAGCTGGCTGAAAGCTGCTGGTGGTGATGTTGCTGCTGGGGTGGTCACCGAGTTCCCGTCGTATCCAGGAAGTGTAAGCCGGTGAATCGTGGCTGGCACCAAGGGGAGAGCAGCCTGTTGGCAGAGACACCACCTCTGTTCCCAGTCCCGCTCGCCCAGGCGTTTGGAGTGCTTTACTAAGGCCTGTACAGGGACTCAAAAATTATAACTTCCCTCTTTTACAGTGACACCATTTGTGACCTGGGGGGCGTGAATGAACTGGCGAACTACGGAGAATACTCGGGAGCCCCGAGTGAGCAACAGACCTATGACTATGCTAAAACTATTCTCTCCCTCATGACCCGAGAGAAGCACCCTGAAGGTAAGGGGAGTCGCTGCAGTTTCCAGGATGCTCAGCTCTGGAGCTGCACGTGGGGAAAAACAGAACAAACGTGGGCTGTTGCTACACTTGGACCTCTCTGGCAGAACTTCTAACGCACTGCTGCCTTGTGAGGGAGTAGCGATGGATTTCTGTCAGCTCTTGCTTCGGAGATGGGAGCAAACGTGGCTCAGGAGATTCTTACCCAAAGAATTCTTGCTCGATTCAAAGCTTGTGCCTTCCAGGCTCTGCTAAACACAACTCACTGCGAGCTCTTGGCTGGTGGGACCTGCAGCATTGTGTCACTTTGTGTCCTGAACTGCTTCAGGATCTGCGGCGCACTGTGTTCTTAACACAGTTTTGTTTATTCACGTTTCTTTCCCCAGGTAAAATCCTCATCATCGGAGGCAGCATTGCCAACTTCACCAACGTAGCGGCTACGTTTAAAGTGAGTGTTCAGAGTTCTCGGCCGACGCCCGCAGGCGCTGAGCCCAGCCCCTCTCCCCGTGGGAGCGCTGTGCTGCAGCTGAGCGCGCCCCTTCCAGCAGCCCCCGAGACGTTGGGACGGGGTAAGCTCACCCATCCTGTGCCTCTCTTTTAGGGCATCGTGAGAGCAATTAAGGATTACCAAGGCCCTCTGAAGGAGCATGAGGTGAGGATCTTTGTGCGAAGAGGAGGCCCAAACTACCAGGAAGGATTACGTGTCATGGGAGAAGTTGGTAAGGACCAACATTTTCCCTAAGTTTTGTTCTCCTGTCTTACTTCTCCCACGTGCTTTCTGCTGAGCCTTTTCAAGGCGAAGTGCTTCACCTGGGCAGAAGCTCCTCCCGTCCCTTTGTCCCCAAGGCTGACTGTTCCCGTGTCCACACGCAGGGAAGACCACCGGCATCCCCATCCACGTCTTCGGCACAGAGACTCACATGACGGCGATCGTGGGGATGGCGCTCGGCCATCGGCCCATCCCCAACCAGCCGCCCGCCGCGGCCCACACCGCCAACTTCCTGCTCAACGCCAGCGGCAGCCCCTCGGTGAGTGCCCTCGCCTCCGTGAGAGGGAGCGCCTGAGGAGCCTCCTGGGGTGGCTTCCGCTCTCTAAACAGGTTGGGAACAGATCTTGGCCGCCGCTGTGTTTGTAGGAAGCTCTAGGAAAGCTCTAGGCAGTGACTTCACTTGGCTTGTCAGGAGGGGCCCTCCCAACGTCCACCCTGCTCGCGTGGAAAATGTGACCCCTCAGAACCACTGGTGTCACTCTTGCTTCTCCTGGGAACTTGGTTGTTGAGGAGTTTTGCCTCGCTTGACCGAAATGGGGTCATCTTGCAATGGATTTTCTTTGCTGCTGTTCGTAGAGTAGCACAGCACAAGTGGCCGTCTCCTGCGTGCCCCAGGCCTTACCCGTCCCTCACTGACTCGGCTTCTGAATCTTTCAGACTCCAGCACCAAGCAGAACGGCTTCCTTCTCGGAGTCCAAACCAGATGATATTGCTCCAGCCAAGAAGGCAAAACCAACAGCACCTCTTGGTAAGTCCAGCCCTGGCGATGGTCGATGGTCGTTAGCGCTTCTTTGTGCTCCAAGTGACAGGACTGGGCTGATGCTTTTTTCTAGAGATAAAAGGAAGCAATTGTGTGGTACCCGTCTGTCTTTGTTTTGCATTCAGTGCAGTGCTCTGAGGATGTTGTCACGTGTTGTGCTGTTAGCTCACACGCCAGGTGAGTCAGAGTTGCCTCCATCTGGGATGTTGCTCTGAAGGAACAGCACGGGCTGAGAACTCCGCCGTTCCCTGCCCCCTCGGGCGAGGGCAGCGGGCTGGAACATCCGTGCGTTGTTGCTGAGCAGAGCCCTGCTCCCCAGCTCAGCCCCTGGCGGGGTGCCCCGGGCACTGCTGGGGGGCACAGGTATTTGGAGAGCCCTCGGTACCTTCTGCAGCGTCCTGGTGAGCGGTCAGCTGGGTGAGAGTTGTGACTGCTCCTCACACCGTTAGGGTCACAGATCACCCTCTGGTGCGCCAGGGTTTTTTGCCTTCGGGTCTTTTTGGGTGTTGGTTTCTCTTTTCCTGAAGTCTGTCGGAGGCGTTTTTAGCGTGGTGATATGCCAGAGCTTTGGCAGCTTTTTGCTCATGTTTGTTGGAAGCCTTACTGGATAAGAGCACGTTATATGGGCTTAAAACAGCAGACCTGGGCAGGGACAGAACGCGGTAGGGTCCTGGTCCTTCTCCCTTGGGTGTGAGGAGGCGCTGGCCTCGTTCACAACAGCACGGCCTGGTGACGGTAGGATTCGGATCCGATTCTGGTGGAACGCGTCACAAAACCCGCTACTGCTCCCCTGGTCATCGTGTGCACAATTTTGCACGAGCAGTGCTTCAAAAGTAGATTGAAAATACACACGCCCTGGAGCTCGCAGCGGAAGGAGCTGCCGCCTGAACCCAGACGTGCTCGCGCTGGGGTGAGCAGCGAGTCTCCAGAGGGCAAAATGCAGAGCCTGGTGCCGGGTGTCTGGAGAGGAAGCGCAGAGGGGAGTGCTCCCGTCCGCTCGGTTTTGAGCAGAAGCAAAACCCCGAAGAGCCGGGTGCCGTGGGGAGGAGGGAGGCTGCGGCGCCCCGCGCAGCGCCCGGCCATCGGGAGGACAGCGGCCGACCCTGTCGTGTCACCGCATGAGTGATTCTCTCTCCAACAGATTCAGTCCCAGCTCCGAGACCCGGTTCAGGTAGGACCCGTGTGGCTAGCTGAGTGTGCCTGGCCTTGCTGGCAGCTGACTTTTTAAGTTCTTGGTTTTGTTGCTGTTTTTTCTCTGCAAAAGTTTGAAGTGTTGTCTGGTCCTTCCCTCCTGCCCAGCATATTTAGCTGTCACCGTGTGAACTCTTCATCCGTTTCTTCACGTACTCCTTTGCACAAAAACTTCTTATTTCTGGGAGAGAGAGGGACAGGTCTCAGACAAACTTTTGCTTTTCTTCCCTTGCCCCGTACAGTCACTAGGAGAAAACCAGCCCTGGGCATGTTGTGAAGAGCTCTCTTCTTTTTGCCCTCAGACAGAAGGATTAGCTGACTGTGCCCAGTAACGGGCGCTGCGTTCCAGAAGAAAACAAACTGGCGCAGGGGTCGTGCTTGTGAACCCTGAAGGGCACATGAGTCACTGGATGAAATAAATGCTCTTGGTGCCTTATCAGCTCAGCAAACCGTTCAAGCCTGTGCTCAGTGAGGTTACAGGGACTTTAGGCGCTCTCTTGAGCCCTGTGCTGGATGTGAATAAACTGCTGAGTCGGGGTCAGAGCAGCGTTTCACACCGTGTCCCTGTTGGAAGAGCAGCGACGGCAGAAGGGGAACTCTCAGGTTCTTCCTGGCGTGGTGTTGGACACACAGCATCACCCTTCTGGGCCCACATTTTCCCGTTTCTGTGAATACTAGTGTCACCTGCTTGCAGTCACCTGCCAGACAAATGGAATTTGTCAGGGTAGGCAGTTTTCTCGTAACAAGTCTTGTGGCAGCGCATCTAGACCGTGAGCGTAGAACCAGGGGAACCGTGTGGGGTTGGAGAGCAGTGACTGGCTTCTTGTTGAAGGCAGGAGAGCGATATCCCGTCTAATCTCTAATGCTTCTTAGCTTTGATGCAAAGCCAAAAAGAAGTTGGTGGTGGCCTGAGTTGGCATCAGCGGTTGGTTCGGCTCTGAGCTCTGGAGTTTTAAAATGAGCTCTGCCGGGAGTCCAAGGGAGGAGCTCGTTTTGCAGGGTGAATGCACTTTAATCAAACAGTCTGTCCCCACTGGCTGAAATTGTCTTTTCTGTGACTGTCCCCTGAAGCCAAGTTTTGGGCCACGTATAAATTCTTGGAGCTGTCAGGTTTGTGTTGGATTCAGATTGTCAAGAAATCCCACCTGAAAACAAAAAGCTGAGTGTGTAGAGCTCCTTTGCTTTCTTTGTCCCTTCCATTTCCTGCTTTTCTTTTTTATTTTCTGTCATTCTACTGTGGTGCCCTGACACACACGGGAGGCAAACCTCCTGGGGTTCTCCCAGACGAGGCTGTATGCAAGTAAATAAAATTCCAAGGTCCCTTCCTCTTCAGCTTTGCTGAATAAAACTATCGGGGAGGAAAGCGAACGGCCGACGTGAGAAGAGGAAGAGACAGTTTTAACTTCTCCCCTCCTCCTACTCCAGCTTCCCCGTGTGATCACGCCCTTCCCCATTTTGGGAAACCCAAAACTGGCTGTTGTGTTCGGGATACTGGGCAGGGGATGCCGCTTCATCTACGGTCTCTTCCTTCTACGACCTCCTGCAGCTCACCTGTAGCCTTCCCTCTGGAGGGAGGGGACTGTGCTCATCTGGGAGACTTTCAGCAGAGTTCTGGCAAAGTTGCAGCTTTTGTCTTGCACTGGTTGCAGATTTTGAATGTGTTTTGGGTCTTTTCTCCCCCTCTCTCTCGGAGCAGGTAAAGCTACAACGCTGTTCAGTCGTCACACCAAAGCCATCATTTGGGGCATGCAGACACGGGCTGTGCAAGGGATGCTGGACTTTGATTATATTTGCTCCCGGGATGAACCCTCAGTGGCTGCCATGGTTTATCCATTCACGTAAGTCGCCCGTGCTGACCGTGTTGTTTTTCTGACTGCTTCCCTCCAGTTCTCCTGCTGGCTCCCTCCTCTCCCAGCCTCCGCTGTTCAGAGTGGGGCTGTGCCCTGGGCTACATCGCTGCTTTAACACCTCCTGCGCTCCCTTCCACCCTCAGGCTGGCTTTGCAGGCTGCTCCCTGTTCCAGGTTTTGGGCTGCTCTGTTCAGACAGCCTAACATCAGCGTGTAAATTACGTCCCACTTTATGCTTGTTCCAGTGGGGAGGGGTGACGAGTTGGGCTCTCTTCAGCACCCCATGGGCTCGGCAGGGCCAGCGAGGCCACGTGGGGTTTCCTCCGCTCCCGCGCCTTTTGCTGCCTGCTTGTCTGAGACATCTTGGTCTGTGCCTGCAGCAGCTGGAAATGTCCCCTCCAAATACGAGTCAGGACCGGAGCAGCTCTGCGATAGGCTGGAGCAGTCAGTCTGTCACACAGCCAAACAAAAGTAAAGAAGAAAACCAAACCCTGTTCCTCTTGTTGCTGCTCTGTCCTGTAGTGGCAGCAGCTCCTGAGCAGGCAGGTGGGGTGCGGGTCCCTCAGTGGGACGGAGAATTCAATTCTCCTGCGGTATCGCGCTCTGCTACCTTATCCCCACGGCCGAGGGGACGAGAGGGGCTGGAGGGGGCTTCAGATCGGCCTCGGGAGGAGCTGCCGGGAGCTGGAGCGGTTGTTATGGCGCCTCCGGAGCGGGTGGGGGTCTCCTGTCAGACAGGGCGAGTGGCGGGAGGGCAGGAGTGGGTGCGTGCCGCAGCCCGGGCAGCAGGACGGGGCCTGTGCACAGGTAGGAGGTTTGTTCGATTCCTCGGGTATTTACAGACATCCGGGGTGGCTGATGTCTAATCAGCCTCGGTCCTGCAGAGCGTTTTGCCTCTTGACGTTAAGCACCTGGTGCTGTTAATCTGCAGCTCTGATGATAATTGCAGCTCTGTAATAACTTCCCAGCAAGCACAAGCCTCGGGGTGCTGAAACTGAGCGCAGGCAGAGCCGCATCTGTAGATGAGAGGCAACCCCTCGCAGCGTTGCATTGGTTAATGGAAAAAAAACACAACTCACCTGTTGGGATAATTACCTGGTTCTGGTTGACCTTTTGGAGGAAGCTGGGCTGGCAAAGCCTGGAGTGTTCCGTTGTGAACGTACCAGTCTGGGAACACAGCCGGTGTCTCTGCGCTCTGCAGTGAGGGAGCAGCACAGACTCCGGTGAATTCCAGTGAGAACACCCGTGTGAGGGACAGCCCCTGCCCTGGGACCTTCCCGGGCGCGTCTCCTCCAGCCTGCGTGGGGCAGAGTCTTGTGAGGAGCTGACCCTCGCGCTGCCGTCCTGGCTGTTCGTCGCAGATGCTGGTTTCCTGTTCCCCCGGTCCAGCGCTTGTTCCAGCCCAGTGCTGCGGCTTTGCACGCACCTCATTCGTTTCTCTTTCTGTGCCTCATTCTGTCTTCCAGCTTGGAGTAGAATTGAGGCTCTGGTAACTTCACTGTGGGAGAGCTTATCCATCTCGCTGGATGTCTCTGTCCCCATTAGCCCGTCTCCTTCCATGCGCTGCTCTGTCCTATCCTCTGAAGAACCTTCTGCCGTTAGTGCGGTCCCTCCCCATGTAGCTCGCTTGCTCGTGAGTGCCTTGCAGTCAGCCTTGGTGTCTGAGAACTGGGGTTTGTCGGCTCCTCCGTCTGCATGCTCTGTGTCCCTTCGTCTTCCCAGTGGCTTTAAGGGTCAGGGCTTTGTCACCTTCTCCCCCACAGCGGTGACCACAGGCAGAAGTTCTACTGGGGCCACAAAGAAATCCTGATCCCAGTCTACAAGAACATGTCGGATGCCATGAGGAAGCACCCGGAGGTGGACGTTCTCATCAACTTTGCCTCTCTGCGCTCTGCTTACGACAGCACCGTTGAGACCATGAACTACCCGCAGGTGAGCGAGGGGTCTAGGAGAAGCCCAAGGAATGAAGGAAGATCTCCTCAGCAGGGTACTGCTGTTCCCTAAACCATGATGGTGTTCCAGCCCGGCAGATAAACACCCCAGCTCCAACCCCTTAGAGACCCTGCAGCGGGTCCTGGAGTTGCATCGCAAATCCTGACGCTGGACTTTGCAGTTTGTGCAGGAGGAACGGGGCACGTCTGTGTTAGGAGCGACCGCTCTGGGCTGGTGCAAATACAGCGCTCCCCTCGGGTGCAAAGAGGAGAGAAAAAATTCTCTGAGCGGTGCATGGGGGCTGCTGGGGAGGTCTCAGCCCTGGGGGGGGTCACACTGTGACCTCCCTGAGGCCTGGCGAGGGGCAGGCACTGATGGTGTCCCCACCGTGAGCTCTGCGTGGCTGCTCTGGCCTGCCCCGTTCGTTCGGGTGGTGACACTGGGGTGCTAATGGTTTTGGTTCCCTTGGTGCAGATCCGCACCATCGCCATTATCGCCGAGGGCATTCCAGAGGCCTTGACACGCAAACTCATCAAGACAGCTGACAAAAAAGGAGTCACGATCATCGGGCCGGCAACTGTGAGTGCGGATGAGCTTTGCCTCCTCTTGTCCCTCTGCCTTAACCTTCAGATTGATGTTCTCTGACGGATAAAGTATATCCCGCGATCCCTTTTTAGCCATGCAAAGTGCACGCTAGTTTCTTACTTTAAGGTCCCGTTGTTTGTGTAAATGCTGACCAGACTGTCTTACAGAAACACGTGTAAAGGGCTTTACATTCTTTCTCTAATTTCTTTGCAGGTTGGTGGGATCAAACCAGGATGCTTTAAAATAGGCAACACGGGAGGCATGCTGGATAATATCCTGGCATCGAAGCTGTACCGTCCCGGCAGCGTGGCCTATGTCTCGCGGTCCGGAGGGATGTCCAACGAGCTCAACAACATCATCTCCCGAACCACCGACGGGGTCTATGAAGGGGTGGCCATTGGAGGAGACAGGTAGGAGCCTGCACCTTCAACAGAGACATCATCTCTTTTAAGTGAGCCCACAGAAGAATTCTTAGTAATTTGGAGGGAGAAGGACGGGCTAGCTGGTAACTTTTCTTCTCTCGGAAAAGCTGATGGAGCAAATTCAGCTTCTGCCGTTTTCCCTGTGTTCTGCCCAGATATCCCGGCTCGACTTTCATGGATCATGTCTTGCGTTACCAGGATACTCCCGGAGTGAAAATGATCGTCGTGCTCGGAGAGGTGAGTGGGACCAGTTCACTCCTGTCGGAGAAACGCCCACGTGTTTTGTTTTGGGAGCTGCTGACCTGGCTGCAGGGAAGCCAAGTAACAGCTGGGGATGAGTGGCAGCTGGTCATACTGCTCTTGAATGTCCCGGTTCTTATTTCGTGCTGCTTTAATGGAAAGAAACTGAACGTATTCCACAAACATGGTCTCCCCTGCTTTAAAAGTATATATAAAATCAAATCAGGAGGCTTTGTTCTGAGACTTCAGCTGTTACTCAATGAAAAAGGGAATAAAGAAAATCCAAGTAATGTTTCCATGGGTGTCTCTGAGCAGCTTTCTCCAAAAGTGCAGTTTTGAGCAAGCTCAGCGCTCTTTCTCCCTGCAGATTGGAGGCACAGAGGAGTACAAGATCTGCAGGGGTATCAAAGAAGGCCGCATCACCAAGCCGGTGGTGTGCTGGTGTATCGGCACTTGTGCCACCATGTTCTCTTCAGAGGTACGTGCAAAACTGGGGGCAAATGCGTGAAATAAGTAGGTGTCAACATCGGGAAGAAAAAGCCCAACTTCTGCTGTGCCTAAAGCTCCCAGAATTGCCAGTGGCAGCCTAACCTGCAGCAGTTAGTACATACGAACGGTAAAAGCTTTTTGTGCCTCTGGATATTTCCAGAGGGTTCGGCGTACTTGGAAAGGGAGCCCAGAGCTCCCAGGGAGCCCCCAGACTCCAACAACCACCTGGAGCAGCTCTGGGGAGCCGGGGGGGAGTTTAGGGAGGCAGGACGTCGACGGGTGAGCCTGGGGCGATTCAGATGGGAAAATACCCCGCACGTTGCAGTGCTGCCTGCTGCCTCTGTCACCCCTTTCCTGGCCAGTTCTTTATTCTGCTCTCCTCTGCGCCGGTGAGGAGCTTCTGCTCCTCACTGCTGTCCCTTCTCTTGTCTGTAGGTGCAGTTCGGCCACGCAGGAGCTTGTGCCAACCAGGCTTCTGAAACCGCTGTCGCGAAGAATCAAGCCTTGAAAGAAGCTGGTGTGTTTGTTCCCCGGAGTTTTGATGAGCTGGGAGAGGTCATTCAGTAAGTCGTGGTGACAGGGCACCTCCAGGCGGGGACAGAAGCTGCTAGGGCTCCGATTCCAGCCTGATAAAGGAACATACTCCTGCCTAAGGAAAGCAACTTCTATTCATCGTGGGGTTTTAAGGTCTAGTTTAAGACCACCTCATTTGTGTCTCTTAGAAGGACTGACTAAATGGATTCTCCCCCTAGGTCTGTCTACCAGGATCTCGTGGCCAAAAGAGTGATTGAACCAGCCGAGGAGGTGCCTCCTCCGACCGTGCCTATGGATTACTCCTGGGCCAGGGTGAGCTCTGCTCTTCTCCCCACTTCTTGTTTCCTCAGAAACCAGCAGCACAGCTGCTTGTGCCGATGGTGGTGTTGCCTGGGGGTTTTATCTGGCCCTTCACGTTGTTACCTGTGGTGACCTGTGAGCTGGGCTGCGGAAGCGGCTCCGAGGGCAAGCTCAAGGAATTCCTGTGTGACCCCTTTGCCTCCTGCTGCCCCTTGCTTCTCCCGTGGAGCGCTGAAAATCCCGTCTTTGCGCTGCGATTTCAGGAGCTGGGCCTGATCCGCAAACCAGCCTCCTTCATGACCAGCATCTGCGACGAGAGAGGTCAGGAGCTGATCTATGCTGGGATGCCGATCACCGAGGTCTTCAAGGAAGAGATGGGGATCGGAGGGGTTCTGGGCCTGCTCTGGTTTCAAAGGAGGTGAGGCACCTGGCTCTGAAAGCTCCCCCATTCTTCAGCTTGAACTTTTGCTTGTTCATTAGGAGGCTTTTAACGCAAAAGTAACTCCGGGATTCCTCTGTGAGTGCAGAGTCACTGGAAATGCCACCTCTGAGTGCCCCCGTGACGCTGCAGCTCCCTTCTCTGTCCTGCTCCTTGGGAGCCTTCACCCAGACCAGAAATCCCTGGGCACTGTAGCACCAAGGGTCCTGTTACTCGGTTTTCTTTCTGCTGAGTGACTTGGTTGTCTCCCGGCACAGGTTGCCCAGGTACGCCTGCCAGTTCATCGAGATGTGCCTCATGGTCACGGCAGATCACGGGCCGGCCGTGTCCGGCGCCCACAACACCATCGTCTGCGCCAGAGCTGGCAAAGATCTTGTCTCGAGTCTCACTTCAGGCCTTCTTACCATCGTAAGTACTGGGGCTTTGTTGCTCATTTCTCTCCCGGGTTTATTGCTGTTAATTTAAGATTTAGATTGGCTGCAGAGCCACGGCCAGGTCACGTCTGTTGCCTCACAATTTGAATTTCTGTTGAATTTAAGAGGTAGTCGGTTCTTCTAGCAGGCAAGACTACTTTGGTGTCCCTGGTTTGGATCTAGGAGTATTTTTGTGGAGGCCAAACTGCTGTCAGCATTGTTCCTGCATGGCCGCCTGGTCTCCTCCAAGACTGACGAGTAAAAATGTGAATAGAGCAAACTCTAGGTTGAATTTCTCCCCACACCCCGTCTGCAGCGGGCCACACGTCGGCCCTTGCGTTACAAACAGGTGCTTTATCGCTGGTGCCTGCCTGGTTTTAGGTTCCCGAGTGCCGCAGCGAGAGGCAGGGCACGTGGGGAGGATCATCTCGTGCTCGTTTTGTGCCTGACCTGCGGAGCCTTTGCTGTAACCCCCTTTGTGTCTGGCACCCAGGGTGACCGGTTTGGCGGAGCGCTGGACGCTGCAGCCAAAATGTTCAGCAAAGCCTTTGACAGCGGGATGATCCCGATGGAGTTCGTGAACAAGATGAAGAAAGAAGGGAAACTCATCATGGGCATCGGGCACAGAGTCAAATCCGTAAGAAAACCGCATCGGTACAAATCGGAGTTGTTGTTCTTTCCCTTGTGGAAAGGTGGGGGAGAGACAAAGATGAAGGGAAAGGAAACTGGCAACTTTCAGAGGCAGCTACTGACTGAAATTCCTAAACCTGCCGGTGTCCCAGATTTGCGTTTTGTCCCCGGTGTGTGAGGAGCCGACCCGCACAGGGTCGAGACATTTTTGTTCGCCCCGTTTCTGCGCAGAGCCGGGCGCTGGGTGGTGACTCCACGAAGCAAGCAGCCCCGGGTGCAGCCACACGGCACATTTGTCCCCTCCAGAACACAAAGTGCACGCCTCTGACGACACCGTAGGAAATCCTGTCACTTAATTTTGTCCTTGATTTCCGTTCCGATCAGTGCTCTCCTGTTGGCGGAGTGAGGGGCTTCTCGGGGAGGGGGCATTTTCCAGCTGGGCGGTGCGGTTTTCACCCCGCGGTCACCCAAGTTACAGACCTTGAGCAATAGTTGTTGTGTCTGAGCATACACCGAGGGAGTTTCTTTCACTCCTCCGTTCAAGGTTTGTTTGTTCTTTAATCCCTGGTTTGTGAGACTCCGCTATCTTTCCCAAGCTGGACCCTGTTATTTCACACGGCAGAGTTGTGAGAGGAGCTGTTTCTTTTGCTTTCATCTTCAGCCTTTCATCACGGCAAACAGTAGAGCTCACGGCAAGTACGAGGCAACATCAGTGACTGTGACGTGTTCTTAACTTGCAGATAAATAACCCAGACATGAGAGTTCAGATTCTCAAGGACTACGTGAAGCAGCATTTCCCTGCCACCCCGCTGCTGGACTACGCACTTGAAGTAGAAAAAATCACGACTTCCAAGGTGAAGTGCATCAGTAGTGAGCTGCTCCTGAGGACTCTCTTGTACTGCAGGAGAGGCGACCGGGGTTTATACTGTATTTTAACCGCAGCGCTTCATGGGCTGTTGCTGCAGCTTTGTCTTTCTGGGGTAGACTCGAGGCCAAGTACAACTGCACCTCGGGAAGGCTGAGGGCATTTGCTGGATGCCAGGAAAATGCCGAACAAACCAAACCCCCTTGTTTGGGGCAGATTTTCCATCACTCCCGCTCAACGTGCCTCTTGCTCAAGCTGCTGAGCAGCCTCCTCTGTCCAGAGGCTCGTGTGCCCACAGCTACGGGCAACCCTCATGTCGCCCCTGAGGCTGGGAGCCCCGAGGTGAATGTTGTTTCCCACTGCTGGCATCTTTATCAGGGTGTGTTTTCATTTTTCCTGCAGAAACCAAACCTCATCCTGAATGTAGACGGCTTTATTGGAGTTGCCTTTGTTGACGTACTCAGGAACTGCGGCTCTTTCACGCGGTGAGTACGTAGGGGCTTGTTTCTCTTCGATCACGGCCCCGTACGGCTGATGGGAGCCGCTGGGCGGGGATCCCAAAAGGATGGCGTGAAGTTGATGTTGCCACAGGCTCATCGCTTTCCTAAGATCTATTCCTTAACTAGAGCACAGCGAGGAACTATTTGCTTTCTCTTGCAGGGAAGAAGCAGACGAATATATCGACATAGGAGCTCTTAACGGCATCTTTGTGCTAGGCAGGAGCATGGGATTCATCGGTAAGTTTGCCCCGTCCCTGCCGCGTCCACCTCCTCGGGGGCGATGGCCAAGCCTCGGGGGCTGCGGGGATCCGGACAGCGTTGCTGCAAGGGCGGGGGAGCAGCCGTTTCGTTCATGTTAAACCCCTTTGGTGTAGGACACTACCTGGATCAGAAGCGGTTGAAGCAAGGCCTGTACCGGCACCCCTGGGACGACATCTCCTACGTGTTGCCGGAGCACATGACCATGTGATTGCCAGCGGTGGCCCCCGGGTGGCCTGGGCAGGGGACAGGAGCCGGCACACGGGGACGCTGCGTGCGGCCATGGCATGCAGAGCTCGTGGGGACACGTGGAGCTGCCCCGTCAGACTGTGCAGAGCAACTCTTCTACAACAGTAGAAACTCACTCTAATAAAAACCAAAACTTGTGATATTCCCTAGGTTACCTGCTGTATTTAACACTGTCTCTCACCGTTTATTTTCTGTACTCTTGTTTCATTCCAGAAGAGACTTTAAGGGTCTGGGGGGCAGTTTTGCTCCGAGGGGTGGGAAGCTCCTGGTGGGGGGGAAGGTACCTCTCGTTCCCAGAAGCCACAACGGGGCTTTTTGGTTGTTATTGCTGGTTGTTTTTCGTTTTTACTGTGTTCTCGTCTGATGATTGTATCCCGAATCGTGGGACCAGTGCTGCCGTGTACCCGCTGTTCCTCGGCCGTGGTGTTGAAGGTGCGGAGCTGGGCCGTGGCTGCTGTTTGAGTTGTGAGCTCCTGTCGCGGGTCTGTGTTCACCCACCCGTAGCTGCCCCTGGGCTGGCGCTCTCGTCACCCTCAGGTGCAAAAATAATCTCCGTGACAACTTCAGTGTCCTGCTTGTCTGTGTGTTGTAACCTAATGCAAATAAACGATACGATATGATGCTCATTTATTTCTCTTTTCCACTTCTGGCTTCTAGAGGCTGGTCCCGAGCGGGCTGGGCTGGGCACCGGCCCTGGGGCTGCGTGTGCTGCTTGAGTTACAAGCAGGAAAACCAAAAGGCCGCGTTTCGGTGTGGGTGAAGAGAATGAAATCAGCCAAGGGCAGAAGAACGGGGGCAGGGGAGGTGCCGGGTGCTGCGAGCGGGGGGGAGCTCTGGCCGGGCACCCGCCCGAGCCCCCTCCCGCAGCCCTGCCCGAGCGAGCGACCAGCAGACCAGCGGCTCCCGCGGCCGGCCCGGGGCTCCGGGACGGGCCGTGCCGCTCTCCCGGTGGATTCCCCGCCGCCCCCGCTCTGAGGGCCCGGGCGGCGCCGCCGCCATCTCAGGGCCCCGCCGGGGGGCGGCGCTGTGACGTCAGGCCGGCCGGCGCGCGGGCTCCGCCATGTCGGATAAAATGGCGGCGGCCGCCGCCTCCCCTCAGCCGCAGCCGCAGGCGGGTCCCGGCCCCCCGGCGGCGGAGCCGGAGAGCGGCGCTCCCCGGGGAGGAGGAGGAGGAGGAGGCGGCGGCGGGATGGACGGCGAGGCCGAGGCGGAGGAGTTCGGGTGCCCCGCGCACTGCTCCGACCTGGCGTGGCGGCAGAACGAGCAGCGCCGCCACGGCCTCTTCTGCGACGTCACGCTGGCCTTCGCGGGCGGGCGGCCCGGGGCGCCGCGCGAGTTCCGCGCCCACCGCTCCGTGCTGGCCGCCGCCACCGAGTACTTCACGCCGCTGCTGGCCGGGGGCTACGCGGAGTCGCGCTCGGGCCGGGTGGAGCTGCAGAAGTGGAGCTCGGAGGGCGGCCCCGACTCGGACACGGTGGAGGCCGTCATCGCCTTCATGTACACGGGCACCATCCGCGTCAGCCCCGGCAACGTGCACGAGGTGCTGGAGATGGCCGACAGGTGAGCGGGGCCGCCGGGGGGAGCGGGAGCCCGGGGGGCGGCGGTGGCCCCGCCGGAGGGGGGGGGTTGGGGGGGGCGGGCAGCGGCCGCCGAGCGCGGTGACACCGGCGGCGCGGACCCGGGGAGCCGCGCAGAACCGGCCTCGGGGGCCGGGAGGGACCTCGAGAGATCCCAGCGTCATGGGAGAGTTTCGGCTGGAGCAGACCTAGGAGGTCGTCGAGTCCAGCCCCGGTCCCAGCCCCATCGACCCGCTGAGCCGTGTCCCCAGCGCAGCCCCCGCCCGGCTCTCGAACCCCTCCGGGGACGGGGACTCAGCCCCCTCCCTGGGCGGCCTGTGCCAACACCTGACAACCCTCTCAGTAAAGAAATTCTCCCTAATATCCAACCTGAACCTCCCCTGGTGCAATTTAAATCCATTTCCCCTCGTCCTGTCACTCCCCACTAGGGAGAACCCCAAGGGGAGCTCTCTTTGCTGGAAAGCTGTGGTGTTTATCCCACAGCTTCATTGCCTTTTACTTGCTGCTCTGCCTGAGTCCCCGGGACTCCCACAGCAGCTCTGCGGGGCAGGGTTGTGCCAGGTGCCCCGTGTCCCGGCTCAGATGTGCTGCTGGCGGAGCGCACGGGGCCGGGCAGGCGTCCAGCGGGGTGCGGGTGTTCTCCAGCGCCTCGGGTGCACGTCGCTCGAGCGGTCCTTCTCCGGGCCTCCTGCCCTTACGTCCTCGCAGCCCCCTTCACCCCGCTGCGTTTGTTCCGCAGGTTCCTCCTGACCCGGCTGAAGGAGTTCTGCGGGGAGTTCCTGAAGAAGAAGCTCAACCTCTCCAACTGCGTCGCGGTTCACAGCTTAGCCCACATGTACTCCTTGAATCAGCTGGCCCTCAAAGCCCAGGACATGATCAGGAGGAACTTCTACAAAGTTATCCAGGATGAGGAGTTCTACACTCTGCCCTTTCATCTCATCAGGGACTGGCTCTCGGACTCGGAGATCACGGTGGACTCTGAAGAAATCCTTTTTGAGACTGTTTTGAAGTGGGTGCAGAAGAATCCTGAGGAAAGAGAGCGGTACTTTGAAGATCTCTTTAAGCTGCTCAGGCTCTCTCAGATGAAACCCACTTACCTCACCCGCCACGTCAAATCCGAGAGGCTGGTGTCGAGCAACGAAGCCTGCGTTCGGTTGGTGTCCGAGGCCGTGGAGAGCCACGCCCTGCGGGCCGAGAACCTGCAGTCGGGGAACCTGCAGCCCTGCGCCTGCCCCGTGGCGCTGCTGCCGCGCCTCGGGCAGAACATGGACGTCATCATGGTGATCGGCGGCGTCTCGGAGGGGGGGGATTACCTGAGCGAGTGCGTCGGGTATTTCATCGACGAGGACAGGTGGGTGAACTTGCCGCACATCCACAACCACCTGGACGGGCACGCCGTGGCCGTGACCGAGTCCTACGTGTACGTGGCCGGCTCCATGGAGCCCGGCTTCGCCAAGACCGTGGAGAGGTACAACCCGAACAGGAACATCTGGGAGCAGGTGGCGAACCTGATCACCAGGAAGCACTCCTTTGGCCTGACCGAGGTCAGGGGGAACCTCTACAGCATCGGCGGCCACGGCAACTTCAGCCCCGGCTTTAAAGACGTGGCGGTTTACAACCCCAAGCAGGACAAGTGGCACAACCTGGAGTCGGCGCCGAAGATCCTTCGCGACGTCAAAGCCGTTTCCGTAGAAGACCGGTTTGTTTACGTGGCCGCCCGTACCCCCGTGGACAGCGACAGCGAGGACGGGCTGCGCGCCGTCATCATCAGGTTCGACGCCGAGACCAGGCAGTGGCAGGACGTGGAGTCTCTGCCGCTCGTCGACAATTACTGCTCCTTCCAGATGTCGGTGGCTCACACGAACTTCTACCACACGGCATCGTGCTGCCCCAAGAGTTACTCCATGGATAACGAGGAGGCCAAGGCGAAGATCTCTGGCAGGGCCTCGGATGAGATACTCGAAAGCTTGCCCCCCGAGGTCCTGAGCATCGAGGGAGCAGCTATCTGTTACTACAAAGATGATGTTTTTATCATCGGGGGGTGGAAAAACAGCGACGACATCGACAAGCAGTACCGGAAGGAGGCGTATCGGTACTGCGCCGAGAGGAAGCGCTGGATGCTTCTGCCCCCCATGCCCCAGCCTCGCTGCAGAGCCACGGCCTGCCACGTGAGGATTCCCTTCAGGTGCCTGCAGGGCACGCAGAGGTACCCCATGCCCCAGAACTTGATGTGGCAGAAAGACAGGATCAGGCAGATGCAGGAGCGGCAGATGCAGGAGATCCACCGGCACTCGCTCAGCCTGCGGAGGATGCCGCGCTCGCAGATCGAGTGCTAGCCGCCGGCACGTCGCTGCTCCCGAGGCGCAGAAGACGCTGCGCGAAACCCTGGAGTCGGGCTCGGCGCGTCTTTGTGAGGCGGGCGGCGGTTGGTTGGGTTTGGTGCGTAAAACCGGCCTCTGGTGTGCACCGAGAGCTGAGCAGCTCGGAAGTGGAGGGTGGGTGGCGAGGGAGGGGCTCGCGGCTGCAGCGGCGTTACTTCACGGGTGCCCGGGAGCGCCGTGGCCTGGCGCGGGCTGCGAGGTGTCTCCGGGAACGTTAAGTCTGTTCGCTCTCTTCAGACGTGTGTTTTCAAGGATTTCTGCAGAGCTAGTCTCTAGCAGTTCTATTTTGAAACCCAGAGCTGTCGGTCTTAATAATTTAGTGGTTCCCTTTGTGCGTGCTCGAAAGCACCTGCTTTATTTGCACTTATCTATCGACATTCCTTCGGTTCTCTCCCTTCCCGTGGCTCAACTTCACACAGAATCGGTGTTTGGGCACTGGGCTTTCCCAAGGTGGAGGCAAGTGCGATAGTGGTGTCTGTGGAGATGCAAAAAGCACAACCTTTCTTCATGAAGCTACTTCAGGCTGTTTCTGTGTGTGTGAGATGTTTTGTATTTGTACGTTACAGAGAGGCTGCAGGGTTTGTTTAGAAACGGCTGGGGTAGAAGACCGTGCGCTTGCGGAAACGGAGACCTTGAGGCGGTAGAGTTTTGTTTGTTTTTTTTTCCAAGCGTATCTGAAGATGTTTGAGTTTGTCTTTGGCAGCTTCTTTAGAAGCGCGGGTCAGCAGTCGGCCTGATCAAAGGAGTCAAACCCAGCGAAGCAGCCGCCCGCCAGCCTCGGCCCCTCGCTCCTGCCCGTGTGGAGCAGGAAAACGAGATTGTTCCACGGTGGCAGGTGGAAACCTGAGCTGCTTGTGGATCCTCTCTCAAGAGTTGCACCAGTTCCATTTTCTAGTGAGAAGGAGGTCGGCAGAACAGCACGGGCCTGTTTCCAGCCCGTCTCTGACAATCGGAACCTTCGCCGTCGGGGTACTTGCCCGGATGCTCCAGCCGCGGTGCTGCAGCGCTCCTTGCCGCAGGCATTCGGTGCTTCTGCTGAAGTGAGGGAGTTGAGTCTTCCCAGGCTCTAAACAGCTCGATTTCCCCCTGGCCGTGGGGTAAGGTCTCAGCTGGTGTAAATGCCCTTTGGTGTTTTGAGGTGGGTTTGCATAAACCGAGGCTGTAGTCGGCTCCGGTTCGCTCCCTGCTCCGGAGAGCCCTGGGGTAGCTGAGCTTCCTGCCAGATTCGATGCATCTTTCCTCTTCTTCCCCATCCTTCCCTCCGTCAGGACGTTCCAGGTGTTCATGTGCCGCCCGGCTCGTAGGGAAGGGAGGAGGAGCCGGGACGCTCCAGGAGTCGTGCAGACGGGCGGCGTCAGGAGAATCCGCTCGCTGTCTGGTTCCTCGGATGGTTCGCTGGTGGCTTTGATGTGGGCAGCTTCCTTCAGAAAGAACTTCTAAGCAGTTGGTGTTTTGTTTGTTAATTGTTTTGCTTTCTGAGCTGATGCTTCTCATTTTCCAATTCAGCAGGCAACCTAGATCCTATCTGAGACGCCGGGTAAGTCTGTCAGCCACCGAGTGTGCAGAGCTTTCTCTGGTGTGCACGTCCCTAACGCTCACTTTGCGGTTCACTTGCCACTTCTGACACCAGTAACTTGTCCTTTTGGAATGGAACAATCTAGCCTCGGTTAAAAGAAAAGCGTGAAAATCTTAACGGTTTGGTGTGCATTTGCTCATCTCTGGTAACAGCGCTGTCTTGTATTTGCCTGTTGGATTGCGAGGGCGGGAGATCGTGTGGTGCCGGCCTGATGCAAGAGAGGGAGCAGATAAGCTGGTGCAGGTTTGAGGCCGATGCTCAGAAGTGACCGTCCCCGGAGCGGCCGTGAGCAGGGGGTGACCCGGCACGGTTTGGCCTGTGAGCTCGCAGGGTTCGGCTGGAGCGGGTCAGGAGCTGCTGCCCTGCAGCTGGGGTTGTGCGTAAAGCAAAGGCCTCCTCACCTTCAGCGCTGAATCCATCGATTCCGCCTCCATTTCTTACGATGCTTTAGCAGAAGCAGCCAAGAAGCTGCCGGTCCCGCGGGCTGTGCTGGGGGGTTTGGCGGGCGGCTGCGGGACGGTCGTGTGTCAGAGCCCACAGCTCTGCCCGAGCCCCCCGCAGCCTGTGGGCAGCCCCGGGCAGCGCGCGGGGAAAACGCCAACGTGGTTCTCTCCCTTGGGCTGCAAGCTGAGGAGCTGAACACGTGGCAGCGGGCAGCGGAGTCCAGCGCGGGAACAGACTGCTTGCAGTCTTTCCAAGCAGCGTCGATGCCGCGAGGGCTTTGGGCTCCCACGCGAGCCGTGTGGTTTCCTGAAGACGCTCCACGCACGGACCGTGTCGGAGCAGCTTAACCCGCGGGCGCCGGCCGGGACCCCCGTGCGTTGCTCGCTGTCCTCGCATGCTCTGTTTGCAGGCGCTGGGCGCCCTCACCGGCACCGCTTTGCTCTAACTTCTGCTGTCGTAGAATTCGTGAGCAGTCGAGGCGGGTTTTCAGCCTTGACTTTAAGCAGAACAGTTGCCTTGCACGTGGGTTTTGAGTGCCGAGCCTGACCCCCCCTGCATCCCGTGGTGCTGCTGGGCAGAGCCGCGCTGCTGGCTGCGATTTAGCCCACTAACCTGTGAGTTCCTCGTGGCCCTGGACTGCTGGAGCTTGCCGGGCGTTCAGAAAATCGTTCTGCGAACGAACCCCTGGGAATCCTTCCTGTGGGGCTCGTTGGATGCCCGAGAGCCCGGCGTGCGCTGGGTCCCTGAGGGCAGGCCGACTCCGGCCTCGCTCCTGTGAGAGAACATCGGGTGGGGTTTTTCCTCCTCCGTGAGACCATCGCACCTCTGTGCCCGGCTGTGCCACCAGATGCATGTTCTGTGCCCTGTGTTTCTGCTCAAAGCCTCTGGGCAGTCCTGGCAGTAATTCCTCAGTGCTCTACGCACACCGAGTGTTCTATAACTATCCCGACACCTGCTGGGTTTGTCTGTGGCTTTGAGACTCTCTTGCACATGGGAGGAAGCCCCTCCAGAAGCGCAGAGAACGCGCCAGCTTGTTAGCACGGGCTGTGAGTGACTGTGCCAAGCTGTGCCGATGCCGCTTCTCTCCGTGACGGTGAACGCTCAGGTCAGAGCTGTCGGCTCCGCTCGGGTGTCCCGGCACACACCGACAGCCTCTGACAAACCCAGGCACAGAGTTGCAGCTTTTTGGTTGTTTTGCACACAGCCTGGCGATAGCGTGTTGTACCATTCAGCGGGCTTGGAAAAGCAGATTTCGAGTGGTTTGTGGCACAGGTGTATTTTCAGCTACGCCCGCGTTACGTGAGGGTGTGAATCAAGCCTGTAATGTGACAGTCCTGAGCAAAGTCTGATAAAACAGGTGCTCCCGAGGATCTGATCCCATCACTAACATGAATGTAAAGCGTGGAACTAACGAGCTGGTTGAAGACCATTAACAGTCGGATACTCCCACAGGTCCGTGTCCTGTGGGTCGTGGCTGTTAAGACAAACCTCGGCGGATCGCGTGGGACAGCGGCACTCCCGTGCTCGCTCCCAGCCAGGTAAAGTAGCGTGTCTGTAGGCTGCTGGAAACAAATCCTGCTGTAATGTGCTCTACCGTACATATCCTGTACTAAAGTTTATTGTAATAAGCAAATTAAAGAAAATAAACCTATTTCTCTAGCATCCTGGGGTACCGCTTGTTTCTTAAGCTGCTGAATGTGCTGTGGCCAAGGCCAACGCTCTGCGGCGCCACAGAACGAGCGCGGTACGTGCTGGTTCTCCTCTCGGCCTCTGCCGATTGTTCGCATTTTAGAATAACTGAGGACACTCCCTCGCTTCACAGGAGACTTTATGAGGTCAGGGGGCCGCCCGTGCGGGCGAGCCGCTCAGCGAGGGGCTGTCCACGGCGCTGTCCCGCTGGGCGACGTACTCGGCGATGTTGGACAGGCCGGGCACGACGCAGCAGCTGAGGGCGCTGCGGTTCACGCCCATGTCGCGGATGTCGTACCAGTCGTCGGCGCACTTGTTGTAGCACTCCACGTTGAAAGTGGTCGTGGAACCGTTGAAGCCGCCGACCACAAACAGCAGCTCCTCCACCACGCCGATGCCGAAGTTGCTGCGAGGTGTGAGCATGTCGGGGAGCGGGCGCCAGGCGTCGTCCTGCGGGTTGTACACCTCTGCGCTGCGCAGCCGGCTGAACCCGTTGAACCCTCCCACCTGCCGACGCCGGAGGGGCAGAGCTGACCCGGGCTGTTCCCAGGCGGCCGGGTCGCTTCGCACACGAGGAAGACGGTAACGGAGAGCAGGGGGTCTCTGACACGACTGGTCACGGACCTCCAGCCGCTCCCTCCTCCTTTCTGGGGCTTCCCCAAGGGTTTTGTGCCGCTGTGGGATTCCGCACTGGGCAGGGTTTAAATGCAGGGGGTGGGGGGGCCACACGGGACCAAGCAAACACTGCGTGCTGCTGTGAGCAGCAGCCAAAAGTAACGTCTGCTCTGCAGCTGCTTAAAAACTGTCTGTGCGTTTCTCGCGGCAGGTGATGATGTTCTCGGGAGGTGTGTCTGGGGCTTTCTCCCCTAGACCTGACTTACCAAGCACACGGGCAGCCTGAAAATCTGGGAGCCGCCCCTCAGCGAAAGGAAGTCCCCAGGGGCTGTCCCAGCGGTGGCGCTGCCCGTCTCCTTACCGCATAGACTTCGCTGCCGCACGCGATCACGCCCACGCCGCTCCGCCGGCTGCCCATCGGGGCGATGAAGCTCCACTGGTTAGTTGTGGCGCTGTACGCCTCGGCTGTGAACAAGCACTCGGTGCCGTTGAACCCGCCGCATATGTACACCTGTGTGGGGGAGGGAGAAACGTGGGAGCGGGCCCGTCAGATCCCCGGCGGGAGAGCACGTTGAGGAGACGAGGAATGGTGTGGCTGGGCCCGGGGTGGGGGTTTTGTTTTGCTTCAAGGGGAAGGGTCCTGTCACCCTGGGTTTGGAGTGCTAAAGAGCAGCAAGGCACCCGGTGCGGAGCAGCTCTGGAGCTGCTGTGGCGCTCCTGCCTGCGCCTCCGCTGTGCCGGGCAGCCGCTGCCTCTGCGGGAGCCTCTTATCTGTGGCTCCAGGGTTTAACGAACAACATCCATGTGAGCTTTCTTCCTCTCTGTTTCAGATGATTCATCACGTTAAAGGGAGCATCCGTGGCTTTCCTGCACCCCCAGCTCCCCCTCTCTGCCCCGGTGGTGACCTCGGCGCGGCAGCGGTTTTTGTTGGGTCGGTGGGGCGGGAGGAGGCCGAGCTCCGCCAAAGCCCCAACCTCGACGCTGCGTGGGAGGACGGGCGCTCGCCGCTGGGTCGCGCCGCCTGCCGACGGTCGGTTGGTTCCTTGCCCTGCCCGCCGGGCTTCAGCCTTAACCTCTGGGGCCCTTTACCTTGTCCTGCAGCGTGGTCGCGCTGGCGTCGCTCCTCTGCTCGTGCATGGGGGCGATCATCGTCCACTGGTTGGCCTCCGGGTCGTAGCGCTCGGCCGTGCTGAGGCGCACATGGCCATCGAGCCCCCCCATGGCATAGATGTGGCCGTGGAGGACGGCCGTGCTGACGTAGCAGCGCTTGGAGTGCATGGGTGCCACCTCCTGCCACGTCTTATGAAGCAGGTCGAACCGCTTGACCCTGCTTATGCAGTCCACGCCGTCGAAGCCCCCGACAGCGTACACGAAGCTTTGCAAATAAACGACGCTGTGGTAGGCGAGGGGCCCTTCCTGCTCGCCCATCACGGTCACCCACCGGTCTGCGCGGGCGTCATAGGTCTCGATGGCGTTGGTCGGGCTCCCCCCGTTCCAGCCCCCGATGGCGAACAGGACGGCGAAGGGCAGGCGAGGCCGGCTGAGCGGGCTGCAGGACTCCAGGGGAGGCGGGCCGTGCGTGTTGATGTGGGACATCTCCAGCAGCGCCTCTATGACGAGTTCTCTGCATTCATCGTTGTCCTGCACGTAATCGTGTGTCTTGACGTTGTTCAGAAAGTATTCCGGTGGCACCAGCGCCAGTCGCACCTGAAAAGTGCAAAAGAGGAGGTTGGAATATTGATGCAGGTTGCTCACACCTCCGGCCCCTTGGCGGGTGGCTCCCACGTGGGGTGGCCACAGCATTGTCTAAAGCTTGTTAGAGAACCAGAGAATTAAGCCTGTTGGTTTCAGCTAGTCCAGAAAGGGTGCAAGGGTAAATCCCTCTGATTTCAGGGCAGGGAGCTGCCCGCTGCCTTGGCACGGGGCTCGTCTGCAGGCTGCTGTGGTTGTGTAGGGACAGAGAAATGGGCACTAAAACATCTGCGCCAGCCTCAGCACCGGATCCTCGGCCCGTGCCGCGGCGTGGCAGCGGTCCAGCGCTCTCAGAGCTCCCGCTGTTGGGAGCAGCACGAGGAGGCTGAGATTTCCTCTGGTCTCACACGAAAAGCAGCGTGGCCGCGGCTCAGCTGCCCCTGCCCAGCTCGGCAGACCCGCCCGCAGCGGGACAGCCCCCACCTTGCCCAGCAGGACGGCGGCGTGCTGCCTCCTGCTCCACGGGTCGTGAGCAATCCACCTGAGCACCGTCTCAAACACGGCTGCTTCTTCTTTCACGTTGAGCTCGTCCTTCTCAATGATGTCCTTTAGGTCGCTGACGGAAAGCTCCAGAAACTCTTCGGACTCCTTGGCCACCTCCTCAAAGTGATGGAGGATGAACATGAACACTGCTCCTCGCAGGTCGGGACAGAAGTAATGATCTGTGAATTTCCAGATGCCCACGCAATTTTCTGAGCAGAGCTGGGATTTTAAGAACTCGCAGCAGAGCTGCACGACGCCCATGACGTTAAACTGGTCTGCTGCGATCAGCAAAGGCTCCACGTTGTTGGCCGTGACCCGCGCTGTCCCGCTGTAGGCGTACTCGATAATGAGCCTCATCATGTCGGGGGAAACGCCGGAGATTTTATACACTCTCCTCTCTGCATTGCTCCAGCCACTGTGAAACAAAACCCTGAGGAAAATAAAGCAGTGCTGGGGGAAAAACAGCTTTGCTGGGTTAAACCTTGACCCCACCGCCCTGTGCCTTCTCCCCTGGGCACCAGTTTGGGCGCTGGCAGGAGCCGCGCTGGGAGGACAGATAGTTTATTAATTCATGTTTTACTGTCTGCTTGTTTTCAGAAGGAGCAACAGGGCAGGTGGGCACCTCGCTTCAGCAAGAGCATCAGAGGGTAACTGGGTGTGGGGAAGGAAACCCGCCCTGCCAGCAGCAGGCAGCCCAGCCGGCCGCGCTCCCAGCCCTGCACCACGTCTGCGTGGGTGCTCATCGGACCCGATTTCCACCAGGTTGTGGATTAATTGTGGTGTCAGGGGAGGCACCAGGACTTGGGGAAGCTGCCAAGTGAGAGGGTCAGTGCTGAGGGAAGCTCTGGAGAGACTGGAGCAGGGTGAGCCAGCCTGGGGAGTCCTGCTGGTCTCCATCCCACCTTGTTTCACGCACTGACCTGAAATAGTTACTGCAGCTGCAGAGGATGATCTTATGAGCATTAAATTCAACTCCATCCACGCTGATGACAACGTCGCAGAGCTCCTTTCCCAGCCGAAGCTCGTTGAAGACAGTGCTGGGTCTCCTGTCCCACTCCATTTTTGAGGGCAGCTCTCCGGGGGGTGCGCGAGCTGCAGCCCGAGGCACGGGGGGCTGCTTCTCCCTGAGGCACTCGCAGGGCTCTGTCCTGACCCCACGATGTCATCTCTGATACCCTGATATCATGATGTCACCCCATTGTGACAGACGAGGGGGTCTCGGGATTGGCCGTGAGCCCCTCTGCCAGCAACGGGGTCCTGCTCCTCCCGGCCCCTCAGCCTCCGCGTACCCCGGACCCCGTTCTTGCACCCTGCTCGTGGCTGCTCCAAACAACAGCAGCGAGTGATTCTCCTCTTCATGTCGGTCAGTCGGGGTGTAGGCTCCCGAGCGGGGGCTCCGACTGCCCTCGAGCCAGCCCGGCCGCAGGCTGCCTGGGGTCGGGAACGAGCCACAAACCCTCTGCAGCTGCCACTCTTTTGGAAAGGGGGAAGGTGCCACAGGGGCTGAGGAGAGGGGGACAGGGAGCACCCTGCTGACCCCTTACTGGCTTCACTGGTGGCCGAGTGCTTTCCCTCCGCGCCTTGTCACGTCTGCCGGTGTCACGGAGCACCCCTGTGAGGGTCTCGGCACTGGAGAACAGTTTGGATTTTTTCATGTTTATTGTGGACTCGTGCAAAGCGTTTGACGCTGTCGGGCACGACTGGAGTCCCCGCGGGCAGGGAGCGTCCCTGGGACAGCAACGGGCCCTTGTGGCCGAGGGGGCCAGTGGGATCCTGAGGGGCGTGAAGAAAAGGGTGTCCGGCAGGGCTGGGGAGGTTCTCCTGCCCCTCTGCTCTGCCCTGGGGAGACCACACCTGCAATACTGGGTCCAGTTTGGGGCTCCCCAGTTCCGGAGAGAAGTTGGGGGCGTTGGAACGAGCTGATCGTTACGGTCCCTTCGAACCCGAACGGCTCCGGGACTCCCTGCCGCTGTCCCTGCGGAGGGTTTTGAATTAAATGAGCTTTGGGGAGGCCCCGCGGCAAAGAGACCGCCCTTGCCCTGTTCTCACTGGTTGTTGTTTGGTTTTTTTAACCTTCATCTCTCCTTTCTCTTTCGCTTCCCGGCTGCTGCGCGCCGAGGGGGAAACGCAACGGCCGGTACCGGCCCCGCGGCCGGAGCGCACCGGGACCCCCGGCACCCCCTGGAAACCCTCGAGAACACCCCGGAACACCCCCCGGGACCCGCCCGGCCCCGCCCCCCCGGCGGCTCGTCCCCGCGGCTGCGCGGCCCCGCCCGGCGCGGAGCGAGGGGAGCGGGCGCGATGGTGAGTGCGGGACCGGGACAGGGACCGGGAGCGGGACCGGGGGGCGGCGGGAGCGAGCCCCGGCGCGTGGGGCTGGCGGGGGGCGAAGCCGGGGCACTGCGCAGCCCCGGGGGAGCGGGCGGCCGGGGAGCGGGGCTGGGGGGTGCGGGGTGCCGCTGAGCGGGGGTCTCTGCCCGCAGGTGCCGGAGCTGCAGAAGGCCACGGTCCGCATCCAGCGGCCGGAGCGCGTCCGGGGGATCATCGGCTCCATCAAGGAGCAGGGGGTGACCAAGCTGCAGGTACCGCCATCGCCCCGTCCCCGCTGCCCCCCCCTCCCCGGTGCCGCGGGGAAGCAGCTCCCGCACGGCCGGTTTGCCGCGCGCTTTCGCCCGCCGAGGCCCGGGCTCTCACCCCGGAGGGACCTTTCCCTTCCCTGTTGCCCAAGCTATAAATAGGCGCCAATCCCCAAACAACCCCTCTCCACCCACGGCAAGAAGTCAGCAGGATTAAGCCATTTGGTGCTGATAAGAGCGCGGGGCCGGGAGGTGCTGGCTGGGCGGGAGGGGAGGAAGAGGAGGAGGAGAACAACAACAAGAAGAAGAAGAAGGAGGACGTGTGCTGCAGGCAGGGGGAGGCACTGCTGCTGTGCCCCCTGCGGCGCTGCGCCCTCCCCCGAGAGAGGCTGCTCTGGATTCGAGCCCCTGCAGGCAGAAGAACCCTTGGCCGAGCTGGCTCACACGCACATTTGCTTTTTTTTCTCGCTTTCCAGGTCATCTCTGACTTCGACATGACGCTGAGCAGGTTTGGGTGCAACGGCAGGCGCTGCCCCACTTCGCACAGTGAGTCGCAGCCGTTGTCTTCACTGCTGCTGATGCTCTTTGGTTTCTGTGTTTGCGTTCTTGGTCTCCGCTGCTCCCCTTCCCCTCTGCCCCCTCCTTCGCCAAGCCCGACCTCCCTGTCTTGCTCCAGGTCCCTCGCTTCCACACGCGGGTGCAGCCCCCAGCCCGGGGCAGAGGTTGTCTCCTGGTCTTGCGGCTTCTCCTTCTGACCCTTGCACCCTGCGGCTTGCCTGCCTCGCTGCTGCGCTCTCCCAGCCGAGTGGTGCCCGGCAGCCCGCGCTGTGAGCCCACGGCGAGCCTCTGCTCGGGGTGACTGTGCCACACACGGCTCCTTTTTGGGAAGAGCTGGTGCTGGAGATGCAGGACAGCTGCCTTTTGGAAAGCCTTTGTATGTCTCTGGGCTACAGCACTGGCGCTTTATTTTCTTTACAGATATCCTCGACAACAGCCGTGTTATCAGTGAGGACGGCAAGAAGAAGGTGGGTGCTGCTTTGTAAGGTGCTGCTGCTTGGCTGGGTGGTTTTCATTGCTGTCACCCATCATCGAGGGCTGCAGCTGGCTCGGTGACAGCTCATGGGGCCGGTGTCCAGGCTGCAGTTCAGCCAGCGGTGGTGGAAGGAGAAGTTAAAAAGGGAAACTTAATTTGCATGCTCAGCTGCAGGCGTTTTCACCCTGATAAGAGGAGGAAGGGCGTCTGTGGGTGTCTGCAGAAGTGGTGTTTGAAGGAGGGCGAGGGCCAGCCAGGCTGCCGGGGGGTTAACGTGTCCTCCCAAGATCTCCAGGTTTGCTCAGTGAAGTTGCTTAGTGAAATGGTTTGGGTTGTGTTTTTCGTTAGGAAGTGTGATGCTTCAGAAGAATTTAGAAACGGTTTTTTTGTTATTTACGGTCGCTTGAGACGTGATGCTCGCTCTGTTCTCTTTCTGTCTGTGCAACGCCCCAGCTGCAGGATCTGCTGCACTATTACTATCCCATTGAAATCGATCCCAACCGGACCCTAGAAGAGAAACTTCCCCTCATGGTGGAGTGGTGAGTGCTCGCATGTGATGAGCTTGACCCTGTCCTGGCAACTTCTTGCCCCTGAGGACTGGGAGACACAAGGCTTCAGCTGTCTCTAGGCTCGGCAGCAATACTGGGAGGTTTTTGTTGTTATTTTTCCGAGTGCCTTAAGGCTGCTGCCCAGGCAGCTCGCTCTCTGCCTTTCCCCAGGTGGACCAGGGCCCACGAGCTGCTGTCGCAGCAGAAGATCCGGAAGGGTGACATAGCCCAGATCGTCAGGGAATCGGACGTGATGCTGAGGTACGGCCTTGGGGTCCGCCCACCCGCGGCGCCTTCTCTCCCATCGCTGTGCGGGCAGGTCTCCTCGCTTTCGCCCTCGTCTGCGCGCAGTCGTGCAGATCTCTCTTCCAGAGGTTTTTCTCTCCAAGCACTGTAACTGCTGGGCTTTATCCAGGCCCAGGTCTCCCCAAACACACGTGTGAGCTCTGCGTGCAGCGGGCGCCTCGCCACTGGTCGTGCAGCGCCATGTAACGAGCGCCTCTGCTCTAGGGATGGGTTCAAGGAGTTGTTCGATCAGCTGCACAAGTTCAACGTCCCCCTGTTCATCTTCTCTGCTGGCATCGGCGATGTCCTCGAAGAGGTTATCCGCCAGGCCGACGTCTTCTACTCGAACGTCAACGTGGTGTCCAACTACATGGATTTTGACAATAACGTGAGTTTCTGCATCATGTGAGCTTGCGCAAAGGAGGGTTGTTGGGCTGGAATTGAGGGCTGTGGTACGTTTAGCAGAGACACGGGTGGGTTAAAAGCTGCCTGTTTGCATTTCCAAATTCTTCACCCTTCACTGGGCCATGGGGAGGGCTCCTGAGGCAAGTCCCACCTCCCACCCCATTTGTTCTGCCTCCAGGGGCTGTGACCTGCTGCCGCCGTAACAGCCCTCTGAGCAGCAGCACCGTGGGGTTGGAGGTTCCCCTGTCCTCACCGGGAGCTGGGAGGGGGCAGAAGACAGGCGATGGGGGAGGTAGAACGCAGCAGCAGCAGCTCAGCATCTGCTGCCGTCCCGGGGACTCCTCGCCTTTCAGACCTGCGGTGGTGGGAAGGCGCTGCCGTGTGTGTGTCCAGCTGCCCGCTCCCTCCTGGTGCGGGGCGAGGATGGAGTTAACTGACCACAGAGGTCTCTCCTGATCTGAAGGCCAGATGTCCTTCGGAGCAGCTTGGAAGGCTTTTGCTGATGTGCTAAAGCCTGAAAAGTCCCAGCGCGCACTGGAAAATTGCACGTCTTTTACAATGAAGCCCTCTGTTCCCACGGGCGGTGTGTTGGCACAGGCAGTCCTCGGGGGAGCACGGGACAGCGTGGCAGCCCTGCCTGCTGCGAGGGCCCTGCTCTGCCCAGGGACAGCCCCAGCCATGGCTTTCCGTGGCCCCCAGGCAGTGCAGAGCCCCAGGCGAGATCTCCAGGGTCTTCGTGGCTCCTGAGTGCCCAAGCTCCTTGGCGACATCTCTGGGCTGATGGCTGGTGCCCTGTGAGCATCTCACACCGAGGCTGTGGCACAGCAGAGGGGTTGCAGCGGGTTCATCTGCCCGTCTTGTTTGCACAGGGAATCCTCACGCGTTTTAAGGGACCTCTCATCCACACCTACAACAAGAACAACAGCGTCCTTCAGGGTACGGAGTATTTCCAGCAGCTGAGCGCTAGGACGAGCGTCATCTTGCTGGGGGACTCCATGGGTGACCTGACGATGGCAGACGGCGTTCCCAGTGTGGAGAACATCCTCAAGATCGGCTTTCTCAACGACAAGGTGGGTGTGAGGCGCGGTTGCCTTGCTTCCCTGCCAGCCTTCCCCAGGTGCTCAGCCTGGGGGACAGCAGAGGGGCTGGCAGCTGCCTGGGTGATTTGGGGGCTGCGAGAGATTCCCATGAGTTCCCACGGGGTGTGCGGAGGCAGACAGGGGGTCTCTGGGTGCATCGTCAGGGTGGTTATTGACCCCTCTTTTTGGTTCTGTCAAGAGATGCAGGGGCTGTGGGTGCAGCACCTTCAGTCTCAGCTGCTGGTGTTTACAGCCCTCTCCTCTCTCTGTGGCCTCTCCACCCATCCCGGCGGCTGCGCAGGTGGAAGAGCGAAGGGGAAAGTACCTGGACGCCTACGACATCGTGCTGGAGAGTGACGAGACGCTGGATGTGGTCAACGGGATTCTGCGCTACGTCCTCACCGAGACGTGAGCTGGGGAGGCAGCGCCCTGCTCCAGCCCCTCGGCAACCCGGGCAGGGAAGGGCCTTCCCCTGGCAAAGCTGGAGCAGATCTTCTGGTACCTGCTGGACTCCACCCTGGCGTGGGGACGGCTCCCTGCCCTGGCTCTGTGCGTCAGGCGCGTCCCGACCTCCCCAGCCCGCTTCAGGCAGCCCAGTTGGAGGGGTGAGGTGGAGGAGGCTTTACCTCACCTGTGCCCAGCCCTGCTGCTTCCCCCTCGGGCTTCATCCCCCCCTCGGGCTTCATCCCCCCTCGGGCTTCATCCCAGCCAGCGCCCGAGGCCACAACAAACCATTGCACGGGTCGAGATGTTCTGCGCTTGTTTCAGCAGAACTGGAGATGGTTTGCTGTGGCTTGAGGACAACCCCCTGTCAGTTTTATATGTTCTGTATAAAAAAACAAGTCTCCCTCTCGTCCTGTTCTCTGCGGGGTTCGAGGTGCCAGGGCTGTCCCCGTGGGCTGCCCAGCCTGACGTCCCCACAGAACCCCTGCAGCTCCTGTGCCCCAGCCCTGCTACCCCTCACAGCTTCTGCTGTAAAAGCCGTTTTTTTGGGGCACCTGTGGAATCATCTGAGGCTGCTGCAAAAAGCAAGAAGTAAGTTTGTGTGCCCAGGGCTGGCTGGGGGGTTCGGGTGCTGGTGCAGCGTGGGTGGGGGAGGAGGGACCCACAGCAGCGTTTTGGTTGTTACGGAATATTTTGGTGAACCACGTTTCTGTTTTCAGCTGCTGAGCTGCCCCTGGAGGGGTGTTTCATGGCAGAGTAACCTGACACAAGGCAAAGTCCTTGGAAACCAGTAGAAATTGTTTAATTGGTGCGAGTTAGTAGTTGTTGAGGGGTTCGCTCGGGCCCTTTGCGTTGTTCTGTTCTCGGGGGTTTTTTATCTGCAAGACGCCCTGTGCAGGAGCTCTGTGAGCAGGTGGGGGGTGACGGAGCCACGCTGGTCACAGCGGGCAGACCTGAGAGCACCGAGTTAATCGCCTGCGTTTAGGCATCAAAATAAAACGGGGCTGATTTTTCTCAGTGAGGGGTGTTGCTGCGAGGTGGGGGGGGAGGATGATGCTGCTCCCTGAGGGCCTGGGCGGGAGAGGTTTTGTGGTTTCCTTCTCCCAGCTGACAAGGCGGTTGCCAGGTCCCATCCCCGCTGTCTGGAAGGGTGGGTGGTTGTGGGGGTATCAGGGGTTTGCCCTGAGAACCTGAGCCCCTCCAGCCTCTTGTCGGGGGGAGGATGGAGCAGAGGCTGGGCCAGCAGCAGGGACCGGCACAAAAGGCTTTTCTGTTTCTCATCTCTAAAAAATTTTATATGTGTATATAAAAAAAAACCAAACCCAATCCTAAGCTACAAAAAAAAGCTGTGATAGAAGGGGAGGGGAAGCCCCCGCCTTGCCCTGGAGGCTGGAGCGGGATGTGCAGTCGCTGGCTGAGGACGAGGGGGCTCGGGGCAGGGGGGACGCTGCTGCCTCGGCCCCTCCCTGGGGAGCCCGGAGCAGGGGTGAAGCGGGGTCTGGGTGCGCAAAGCGGGGTCTGGGGGCACAAAGCGGGGTCTGGGGGTAAAGCGGGGTCTGGCGGCGGAGCAGGACAGGGCTCCCGGGTCTGGCGTCCCCCACTGGGCTCCGCGGCAGAGGTTTCCCCGCAGAGCTGGGGAGCGTGGGGAGATGCTGCTGCCCCCGTGGGTGTCGGGGCTCCCGAGGACGTGGGTGTTTCCCACCTTCTTGCCTGGGTTTATTAGCTGGGGGTTGGTGACATTTCCTACCCAGGAGGAACACATCAAAAAACCCTCAGTTAAATAACAGGAAGGGGAAAAATCCAATTATGCCCCCCCCGGCAGGGCTGGGGAGGGGCAGGGGCGGGTCCTGGGGCAGCCGGGGCGGTGACCGGGCCAGGACCAGCCCTGTCCCCAGCGCGGAGCCGGGTCTGCTCCTCAGAGCTCCTCGTGGACCTTCTCCTGGTCCTCGTCCGACTTCAGCTTCAGCTCCTCGGAGGTGATCTTCCCGTCCTGGTTGCGGTCCTGGTTCCTGAACATGTCGGCGATGACTTTCTCAGGGTCGGAGCTGGGCATGAGGCGACCTTTCCCTTCCGCCACCTGGGTCTTGATGAAGGCGGAGAACTGCAGCGGGGAGAGGGGAGAGCTGCCAGGCGCTGGGCACGCAGGGGGCACGGCGGGCGCGCGACGGCGACGGGGCAAGAGCACAGGGTGCCCTCGCTGCCCCTGGCCACGTGTCCGGGTGCCCTGTGCCCCCCGTTCCTCCCGCGGCCCCTGACCCCCAGCTCTGCCGGGGCGCTGGCTCACCTCGTCGGCCGGGATCTCCCCGTCCTTGTTGAGGTCCATGTGCTCGTAGAGGCTCTCCGGCGGGTCCCCGTGCCAGATGAAGAGGTAGCCCTCGGGAACGCCCTCCTCCATGGAGATCAGCTCCACCTCGAAGCGCAGCACGGCGCTGCCCGGCACCCCCCGGGCTGGGGGAGAGGGGAAGCTGCTGCGTGCGGTGAGCCCAGCGGAGAGCTGGCCCCGATGGGCGAAACCCTCCCGAGCCCCCCGGCGGGGAGAAGGGGAGGTGAAGGACCCCAGCAGCGGGTCAGCGAGGCAGAAACCCCCCACCCTGCCTCGCAGGGGGCTGCACGCCCCTCCCTACCTCCGCTCTCGCCGTGGCCCAGGTGGGGGGGGACGATGAGCACCCGCCTCTCCCCTGTGCACATGCCGAGGAGGCCACTGTTGAGGCCTTCGATCACCTTGTTGGCCCCCAGAGTCACCTCCTGGGGCTTCTCGTAGTCGTGGCTGCAGGAGGGGCAGAGAACAGCTGAGAAAGCCCCTTGGATGCAGCGGGCAGACCCGCCTGCCCCGAGATCCCTTCCATCCCACCGTGTCCCCAAACCCTGCACCCTGTATCCCGCTGCGCCCCCAAATCCCACACCCTGAATTCCCACACCCCGAATTCCTACACCCCAAAGCCCTGCACACTCCGTCCCACTGTGCCCCCAAATCCCACAGTCCCCGCAGCCAATGCTCCGGTGCTGCCCGTTGCAAAGAGCCGACGCTCCCGGCGCGGTGCCAGGGTTCGGCCCCAGGAAGGGAAGGTGCCCGTGGGGCCGCCCGCGAGTGAGGACGCACGAGGAGAAGAGCTTGGTGCCATCCAGCAAGGAGCAGTTGTAGTGGTAGCGGACGAAGTCTCTGTCGCGGGTGGTGACGTTGCAGCCCTCGGGCCGGTACACAGTCTCAATCTCCACCGGGTCTGCGGGGTTGTGGAAGTCGATGACGTGGACGTCAAAGATGAGCACGGCCGAGCCAGGAATTTTGTCCCCTGGAAGAGGAGAAAAAGGAGAGCTGCTGGAGCGCTGCGGAGCTGGTAATGCCTTTCCCTGCTTCTTGCTGTGCCCCATGACCCATCTGTCCCTTGGAGCCCTGGTGGCATCAGCCTGCGATGCCCCATGGGGCTGCCCTTTACCTGCTCCGTTCTCCCCGTAGGCCAGGTGTGGGGGGACGATCACGCGGCGTCTCTCTCCCACGCAGACCCCTTGCAGGCCCTGGTCCATGCCGGGGATGATGTAGCCCTTCCCGATGTAGGTGTTGTAGGTTTGGTTGCGGGAGTAGCTGCAGAGATAGAAGCCCCCAGCGCCATCGTGCAGGAGAGCCTGGCCCCTCAAGTGCCCTCCTGACACCCCAACCCCTTCTCCCAGCCTCTGCCTCCCTCCCCCAGGAGCCAAACTTTGCTCCTCGGGATGCTGCAAACAGACATTGTGTGCTCAGCCAGTTTCATGGGCATTGCCGCCCTTGTCTCTACCGACCTCCCCGACTCTTCAGCTTCTCCCTGCAGCTGGCTGCTGAACGCGGGGCAGGAGAGGACACCCCCTGGCGTCCCCATGACGTCCCCACCCAGCTGCTTCCCTCCCCACACCTGGAGTCGAAGAGCGTCCCGTCCATGAGTGTGCCATTGTAGTGGTAGCGCACAAAGTCCCCGGTCACAGCCCTGCGCTTGCAGGACTCGGGCACCTCCAGGTGCTCCAAGAAGACGCCGTCCTTGGGATTGTGGAAGTCCACCAGCAGCACGCTGAACACCAGCGACGCCTGCGGTGGGATCACGGTCCCTGGAGAGGGGACATGTGTCAGCCCAGGTGAGGGTCCTGATGCGCTGTGGGGGCTCTGTGCAGAGTCGGGAGGGAAGGGGCTGGGTGTGATGGGGTGATGCCCAACTCACCATAGCCCTTCTCGCCGTAGGCCAGGAATGGGGGGATGATGATGCTCCTCTTCTCCCCGGCACACATGCCCAGCAGACCCTGGTCCATGCCCTTGATCAGCCAGCCTGTGCCTACGTAGGTGTCGTAGGTGCTGTCCTTGCTGTAGCTGGTGGGGAGGGATGAGGGGGGATGACTCCAAGCCCACACCAGCTCCCCCGGAGCGGGACCACGCAGGAGCTGGTTTGAGGGTCACGGAGCTGCACGGGCCCTGCTGGGGTGCAGGGGTGCAACATTGGACCCCCTGTGTCCTGCCTGGGCCAGTGTCCCCTGGCCATCCCTGGTGCCCCGTGCCCTGGGGCGACGGTGCGTCCCCACACCGGTGCCCTATACCTGGAGTCGAAGGGGGTGCCGTCCAGCAGCGTGCCGTTGTAGTGGTACCGGACAAAGTCCGAGTTCTCCACCGTGCGGTTGCAGCGCTCCGGTTTGGACAGGGTGGTGATCTGCAGCTTGTCCTTCTTGTTCCAGATGTCCAGCATGACCACATCGAAGTACAAGGTGGCGTCTGGGGGGATCAGCCCCGCTAAACGGGCGGCAGCAAGGACAGAGCACCTTAGGTGGGACTGGCGCTGAGCCCCCTGAGCCAAGGGCTCTGTCCCTAAAGCTCCCCCGAACCCTCGGCTGCTCAGGGCTGCTGGCCATGTGTCAGCCCCCAGGAACACCGCAGAGCCGGGGGCACGGCCCCTTATTCCTGGGGAAGTCCGGCTTAGGCACCGCTTGCCCTGGCAACGGCGTCCTTCACCAGCACGTGGCGGCTGGGCACCGGACCTCTGGCCCCAGGGAGTTTGCTCCCCCCATCCCCCCCACTGTATTGCGGCCCCTTACCCACGCCGATGCTGCCGTAGCCCAGGTGAGGGGGCACGATGAGGTGACGCCGCTCGTTCACGCACATGCCCTGCAGCCCCCGGTCCATGCCGGTGATCAGCCGCCCGACGCCCACTACACCGGCCACCGTGGCCCCTCGGTCATAGCTGGGGTGAAGGGACAGACCAGTCAGCGGCGCAGCAAAGCATGAAGCCCTCGAAGCTGCTGGTGCTGGGGGTGCTCAGTGCCAGCGCCGAGGGCTTGGCGAGGATTCGGAGCCAAACCACGAACGCCGTGAGCACCAAGAGATGGTGCGGGGCTCCCTGGTCCTGCCGTCCCCACTGCATCCCAGCTCTGGGCTGACCCTGCATGCCCAGTGCCCTGGAGGCAGGGGAAAAAGGGGTCGGGCTCTCTGGGTGCAAAGGAGGGGACTGACCCCATTGACACCCTCCCCAGATCTTAGGGTCGAGCTGGGCTGGAGGCCAGCAGCTCCCGGGCTTCCTGCTGCTTCCAAATCGCTTTGCATATGGCACATTTGGAGCTTTATGCAACGAAGAGGAAAGACATCCCAGGTTTCGCTTTTAAACTGTACATTTGGTTTTATTTTTACATCTTAAAATACTCAACTGGGGTGTTTTCAGATAAATTTAAACCCTTCATTCCCTCTGAAGTGCAGCCGATGCTTTCTCCTGGCAGCACACCACAGCAGCCAGGACATGGGGATTATTTTAGCAGTGAATGTCCTCAGGCTCCCACAGATCTGCAGCGCAGGGGCAGCAGCGCACGGCTTGTTTCTCTCCATTCATGCTCATATTTAAGCGGAGCAGAATCCTTTCCCTTCTGAGGGCCCTGAAAAAATGCCTCTCTGGGAAGTTTTTGTTCCTACGGTTTGGGCCCAGCTCAGCCTTTCGCTGTGTCCCTGGATTTCCCCCTGCTCACCCTGGCACAAATCGGGGGCTGCCCCGACAGAAACACAGATTTGTAGCCCGCTTGAGCGGGGCAGGACCGGTGCACGGGCTAAAAAAAGCCCAGAGGAGCCAGAGCAAAGCCTCCGGGGTGAGGAGCGAGTCTCGCCGCTGCCACGTTTCCAAGTGCTTTCAGCGTTTTTCCTGCCCCTGCAGCACATGCAGCTGCGTGTTCCCCAGCGCGAATTCCTGCCCGTGCCTGGGACGGATTCCCCGCACCCGGAGGGGACGGGGTGCGGGCATCGGGGGCACCCCAGGGCTGCAGCCCGGAGGGGCGGGGGGCTGACACGGATGCGCGGCTCCCCCTCCTCTCCCCCAGCCCCGCCAGCATAGCCCTCCCCGGCGGGGCCGGTTGCCCCCTCCGCTCCCGGCCGTGCTGCCACGGGGGGCGACACGCGCGCGGCGGGGGAGGGGGACATGCAGGGACCCCCCCACCCGCAGCGCTCGGCCGGCCCCGGCCGCATGCATGGGGCAGAGAGCCGGGGGGGCGATACCTGGAGTCAAACTTTTTGCCATCTTTAAAGGTCCCATTGTAGTGGTAGCGAATGAAATCCCCCATCTGAGCTTCCCGCAGGCAGACTTTGGGGATATAGTATCTGTCTATCACCACGTCTTCCAGGGGGCCGGGGTCCCCCAGCCCCGGGGCCCCCAGGCTGCCCAGGAGGAGGAGGAGGAGGAGGAGGCGGCTGCCGGGGGCCATGGCGCTGGGAGCTGCGGAGCGGATCGGATCGCCGGGGAAGGCCGGGGAGGGGCGGGGGGGGCCGGCGGGGGCTCCCGGCCACGTGTACCCCGGGCCCGGCCCCCCCCGCATCGCCGGGCAACTCCCCTCGGGCGGGACGAGCCGCGGCGGCGGAGCTCCACGTCAGGAGGGATGGGGTTTGCAGCTTTTTTCTTCTTTTTTTTTTTTTTTTTTTTCTTCCTCTCTTATTTTCTTTCTTTTCTTTTTCCTTTGCCGAGCGGCGCTGGAGGAGCCGTCCCCGCCCGGCCGGGCCCTGCGCTGCCCCCGCCGCAGCCCGAGGCGCTGCTGCTCAGTTCGCCGAGTAAATACGAGGAAATCGAGGGTTTTAGTAACATTCACTGCTCGCGGGTCTTACACAGAGTGGGGGTGCTTAAAAACGTGAAACGACCCCTCCAACAGCCTTTCCCGGACAGGAGCTGCATCAAACGCCCCCGTTGCCCACACGTCCCCGCTCCCCCAAAGCCGTCGGCGAGAGACCTGCACCCCCGAGTCCCGGAGGGGACAGGACAGGCCGTGACCCAAACCCCTGCCCGGCTCCCCCGGGCAGAGCAAAAGCTCCAGCCCAGCGCTGTCGGGGCGCACCGCGCCGGGGCTGAGCAGCCGCAGCACCGCCGGGGGGGCCTCGGGGCTCCTCCAGGGCACAGAGGGGCGACCCCGGGGCAAGTGAGCGCATCCTTAGGGGCCGTGGCATCCCCGCCCGGTGCCGTCGAGACGCTCGTTTGCAGGGAGATGCTGCCCCACCGGGAGAGACCGGCACCGTCCTGGCTCCCGCCCCGGCTGTGACACCCCCAGAGCCGCAGCCCCGCCGGCGGCACCGCCCGGGCTTGGGCTGGGGCCAGTGTGGCCGTGCCGGGGCCTGGCGCGCCGCAGTGCTGGGCTCTGCGCTCTGGACTTCTGGCACGGCGTGTGCCCTCCGGCTCCGCTCCAGACCCGCTCGGGGCACGGCCGGGCTGGGGGGGGAGGTCAGAGCGCCGCCCCGGACCCCACAGCGTGGGGGGCACCCCGGGAGAGCGGGGCTGGAGCGACCCCCGCAGCGCGGGGCACCGAGGCCGCCGCGGAAAGGGAAGGGCACCGCGCATCCCGCCGCTCCCCGGGAACGCACCGCGGAGCGCGCAGCGCAAACCCCCCCCGAACGCCCCCGGGCGCTGCGCCAGCCACGCAGATCCTCACTAAGACCCTGCGCGGCAGCCGCGTACCGCCCCTTCCCCGCCCCCCTTGCGCGGGGCGCTGCGCGGAGCTGCGCGGGCGGTGCGCGGCGGCGGGGCTGTGCGGTGCGGCGATGTGCGGTGCGGGGCTGGCGCTGGTGCTGGCGGCGGGGCTGTGCGCGGCGCAGTACGAGGAGTACAGCGTGCGCGGGTTCCCCGCGGCCGCGCTGGAGCCGCTGCAAGGGGCTTACGCGCGGGCTCTGGCGCAGTACGCGGACGCGCAGTGGGTGGAGAGCGCCCGGGCGCTGGAGGCCAGCCTGCGCCTGCACCGCCTGCTGCGCGACAGCGAGGCGCACTGCCACCGCCGCTGCTCCGCGCCCGCAGAGGGGGGCTCGGAGGAGGCGCCCCCCGAGGAGGGGGACCCCGCGGCGGGGGAGTGGGAGCGGGAGATGCGGCTCTTCGGGCGGCTGCTGCGCCGCGCCGGCTGCCTGCGCGCCTGCAAGCGCGACCTGCCCGTCTTCCAGCTGCGCTACCCCCCCGCGCAAACGCTGCGCGACTTCCAGCGCCGGCTGCCCTACCAGTACCTGCACTACGCGCTCTTCAAGGTGAGGCGCAAATGCCGCGCAACGTGGCTCGCGGAGGGGGGGAGTGGGAGGTGTCCTGTGCCTCCGTCCTGAAGCGCTTCGAGGTGTTCCCCCACTGCTGCCTCCTGTCCTGCGCCCTTCTCTTCTGCCCCCCCCATTGGGCACACCCCCATCCTGCACCCCTGTCCTGCCCCTCTCATCCTGGGCCTCTTGTCCTTCCCCCCCCATCCTGCCCCCTCATCTTGCACTCCCCATGTGGCATCGTCCCCCCCCCCCCGGCTCCTCCATCCTGCCCCTGCGCCGTGGCACGTCAGCATCATCTGGGATGCATCAAGCAGGACGTGAGGGCTGGGACTGGGACTGGGGGCCCCTGTGGTTGTGTCCCCCCACCCCGCCTTGCGTTGCCCTGGTCTCCCAAGGCCCCCCCCGGCCGGGCAGAGCGCTGCCTGAGGAGGGCAATGCAGGGGCTACCCCAGCCTAGGGACCCGAGCTGGCGGGTCTGGTGCTGCGGTGGTTGCTGCAGGACACGTGTCTGGATGCTTGGGCTCCCGGTGCAGACGTGGAGGGAGCTCTGTGAGGCACCGCCCCGGGGTGACCCTCCTTGTCCAGAGTGGCCCTGATGGGGGACATTCCCATCCTGGGCACCGGTGCTGGTCAGGGTCCCACGCCGCGCTGCTGGCCAGCTGCCCGTGCCAACGCTGCTTTAGCGCTGCTGCCCCGCTCGCCTGGCAGTGCTGGGGAGAGCCTGGCCAAGAGCCTTGATGCCTTTTCCTCCTGCTTGCTCTGGCCAAAGCCCATTTCATGGACAGTTAGTTCAACACCCCCCAAATCGGTCCCTAAAGTTGCAACCTGAGAGTCTGTGGTCCCGGATTCTGTCTGTCCATCACTGCTGGTGGATGGTCGGGCTCAGGGCTGGTGCTGTGGGTGTCGGGCTGTTCCCCCGAGGACCAGCTTGTGCATGATCTAGGTGGGTGCAACCCGCCCGCAGCCACAGCACTGGCCTGGCTGCCCCCGCAGAGGGCTGCCGCAAATTCTCTTCTCCCCTCCCCAGTCAAACAAGATCGAGAAAGCTGTGTCCGCTGCCCACACCTTCCTGCAGAAGAACCCCAAGCATGAGATGACCTTGAAATACCTAAACTACTACAGGACGATGCTGGATGTGGATGAATACCTGGTTGACCTGGAGGCTCTGCCCTACGAGGTGAGGAGGGGCCAGGGCTGGGGCAGGAGGGGGATTTGATGCGTGCCTGGACCTACCAAACCCTGAGGGAAGCGGCTCTCCCTCGCCGAGCCCTGGTCGCTCACCTCCTGCCCCCTCCAAACATCTCCGTGAGGCCCGAGCTGGGGACAGAGCCTCCGTGGGGGAGGCAGAGTAGGTGGGTGCTGCTGGCGGGGAGGTGAGCGGTGGCTGCTTGGTCCTTGACAGCCGATATTCGTGCGCTCGGTGAAGCTGTACAACAACGGCGATTTCCGGAGCAGCGCGGCCGACATGGAGCAGGCGCTGGCTGAGTACTACAAGGCGTACGAGGACTGCCTGGCCGGCTGCGAGGGTGCCTACGAGCTGGAGGAGTTCAAGGATTTCTACCCCGCCATCGCAGGTGAGCGGGCGGGGGGCCGGGGGCCGGCAGGCTCCTGGTGGGGGGGCTGGGGGCTGATGGGGTGCAGCGCCTGACGCCTCCCCACAGACCACTTTGTGAGCGTGCTGCAGTGCAAGGTGGACTGCGAGACCGAGCTCACCCCCAACGTGGGCGGCTACTTTGTGGAGAAGTTTGTGGCCACCATGTACCACTACCTGCAGTTCGCCTACTACAAGTGTGAGTGCCGTTGGGATCGGGGGGCTGGGGTGCCATGGGGTGCTGGGGGCCCCTGGGTGGGTGTCACCCCCCGCGTCACGCGACACTGCTCCCTGCAGTGAACGACGTGCGGGATGCGGTGCGCAGCGTCTCCAGCTACATGCTCTTTGACCCGGGCGACGCAGTGATGCAGCAGAACCTGGTCTACTACCGCTTCCACCGCGAGCGCTGGCGCCTGCGGGAGGAGGACTTCGAGCCCCGGCCGGTGAGGACCCCCCAGGCCCCCCGTCCTGTGGCTCTGCCAGCGGCAGGGGAGCTGACTGAGCTCCCCCTTCCTCCCCGTGCCTAGGAAGCCGTGCGCTACCACAACCAGACAGCCACGCAGAAGATGATGCTGGACTTCGCCAGGCAGTACCTGCAGGATGATGATGAGGTAGATGACGGTCCTGGTGTGGGTGCAGCTGGGTGCTTTTGGGGGTGCTGGATGGGGGCTGTGGGTACCTCAGGGCAGGGCTCTTCCTCAGGAGGGGGATCTGACCGCCAAACCAGCCTCGGGGAAGAGGGACCGGGGCGGCCGAGCCCCATTGCCTCCTCCTGCCCATCCCATGCTGCAGATGGAGGTGGACGGCGACGAGGGGCCGGAGCTGCGGGACCTTCCCTCCGACGGCGAGTTTGAGGGTGAAGGTGACTATGAGGAGGGCTTCTTCGCAGAGTGGTGGCAGGAGCCCAAGACCAAGGGGGGACAAAGCTGATGAAGGTACCTGACACCGGGGCCAGGGGCTGTGCCACAGGGTTGGGGGGTGGCTGCTCCTGCACCCCGGTGCCAGAGACCCCTCCCTGCCTGCAGAGACCCTGTGATGAGTGAGGCCAAGGGGCGCCTGGCCCTGGTGGAACTGGACGGCGGTGGCCTTGTGACACCATCTTGGGGATGCCGGGCTTCAGGCTCCTGAAAGCCGCTGCGCAGAAACTTGGGAAGGGCTAATCTGGCCCGGTGCCCTGTGGCAAGGCTGCCTGTGCCCTGAGCACAGCACCGGCACCACTGAACCTCCCTGCATGCCCAGGAGCTCTCCCAGACACCCCTGTCCCCAATTCTCCTGGGCCAGCGGTGGTGTCCCGCAGCACTGGGGTTTGCCATGTACCCCAGCTCCTCCCCAGGACCTGGGGACCGTGTGCCAGGACCCACCCCCGTTTTGTGTCGAGGGGCTCGGGGGGCTGCCATGGCTCTGGGAGTAGCGCATGGTGCTGCCGGAGCCGGTCCTGCCCCTCCCCGGGGCTCCCTGGTACCTCCAGCCTCCCAGCCCCCAGAGCCCGGGGTCCTTCCAGACCCTGCGTTCTGGTGCTCCTGGTGTCCCTGTGTCACTGCGTGGCTGCAGCCTGACGAGGCTGCGTCGCCCACATCCTGCATGTGCCTTGAATTTCCACACCTCTGTAGCCTTAAGCTCCGTTAATTTAATACTTCCCAACTTGAACAGTTGCTATTTTATTTTTTTTTTATATCTATATATCTATATATATATATATATATATTTGCTGATGCTGAACTTTTAATAAAATCTGGACGGGTCTTTTCACGGCTGCCTCTGCCTCAGGGCTCTCTGGGCTGTGCGGCTGCCGCGTGAGCTGGGTGCTCGGGGTGGGAGAGACCCTGCCCTGGGGAGGGATCAGTTAGGGGGGCTGGATGCCCCCTGAAAAGTAGGGGAGACTCCACAGGGGGGCTTGTGGGGCTGGGCAACCTTTGAGGCCATGGGGGCTTGTGGAGTTGGGGAGTCCCTGCATGGGCTGTGACCACACCGGGACCCTTATGGGGATGTGTAACCCTGCCGTTGTGCAGGGGGGCTGCCAGGTGCCATGGGGGGACTGGGGGGCAACACGCTTCACCCCCATGCGGGTATGTGGGGTGTGATGTGCATCACCCACTAGTGGTTTTGGGGGGCGTGGCACGTTGACACTGGTCCTGGCGGGATCCTGTCGTTCTGTTGCTGGTTGGGAGGGTGCAGCCTGCATCCCCCAATACTGGTCTGGGGTGGCAGGGTGGGACGAGCCGCCCTCATCAGCGTGTTTTGGAGCCCGTTTCGGAGGCCGCTGTCGCTCCTGACAAGCCGTCGCCTGCCCTGGGCACGGGGCGCCGTGCGGCCGCCTCGCTCCTCCCGCTGGCGCGTTCCCGCTCCCGTGGAAGTTGGCTGCGAGGACTGAAACCGAGAGGCTGAATCACGGCGTTGGCCCCGGGGGAGGGAGCGGAAGGAAGGGGGAGGCTGCCAGCCCCCGCCCCGCCCGCAGCCCCCGGGGACCCCGGTGCTGCCCTCCCCGCGTGGGGCCGGCGCTGAGCCCCCAGACCCACGGGCAGGGCTGGGGGCGAAGCTCAGGGGGGAGCGCTCTGTGTCACACGGCAGGGCTGTCCCATCCCTGGGGTTTGTCACCCATGGGTCACGGGAGGGGACCGGGCGCGGCCGGCAGCATTCCCGCGTCTGTTCCCGGTGGGGGGGGGGGGGGCCAAAGGCTTGTTTATCTTCCCAGCAATCCGGGCGAGGTGGCACAAGGCCCACGGGGCCCCGCCCTGCTGTGACACGCACCTGGGCGCGGTGTCCCCTTGCCCCCCCCCCATCCCCAAATCCGGGGGCTGGACCCCTCCTCGTTGATGAGGGCGGTGGGGGGGGTCCCTAGGGCCGCATGGGACCCCCTGACCTCCCGCATCGGCTGCGGTGTTGGCATTGACGGGAGCCCCGGGAGGATAACCGGGGCGGGGGGGAGTGTCGCTGACCTTGGGGGGCCTTCCTGCCCGTGGGTGACACCGGAGGGACACGTGGGGATGGAGGGGGGGTCCTGGGTATTCGCCCCCCGCGTGTGTGAGAGCAGCCCGCACCCCCCGGGCTCCCGCCACCCCCACGGCCCTCGGGGGGGGGGTCCCCGCTCCCCACGTGCGTGCCCGAGGGTGGGGGTCTCCGCCCAGTGACGTCACCCAGGTGGGTTCCCCCCTCCCCGCGGCGGTCGCGACCTGCCCCGCCCCGCCCCGCCCCGCCGCCCAATCGCCTGCCGGGAGAGGGCGGGTCCGCCGCGCCCCCGCCAATGGAGAGCGGATAAACACGGCCGGCGGGGGCGGGGCGAGGAGGTGACGGGCGTGGGGGCGGGCCAATGGCGGCGCGGCGGCGCGGGGGCGGGGCGTGCGGGGGGCGTGGCGCGGCGCGGGGCGCTGCTCGCCTTTTGTTCGGGCCGGAGCGGGCGGGCGGCGGAGTCAGCGCCGGGGCAGCCGCCGTCAGGTGAGCGGGGACGGGACGGGGCGACGGCGGCTCTCGCGGGGCCGGGCCCGCAGCGGGGAGCGCCGGGGCGGGTAGCTCCGGGGCCGGGCGGGAGCGAGTGTCCGCGGCGGGCAGCGCCGGGAGCCCCGGCTCGGCGCCGCCGCCCCCCGGTGCTGCCCGTGGGGCCGGCTTGTCCCCGGCGGGGCCGGGGGAGCGCCGCGCTGTGCGACCGCCGAGCTCGGCCCGCGCGGGGCCGGTCGGGCGGGTCCCCGGGGCGGCCGCGCTGTCCCGGTCCCCGCCCGGCGCCGCGGGAGGGAGTTCGCGAGTTGCCGGCCCCGCGTTCCGCTGCGAGGCGGCGGCTCCGTCCCCGGCACCGCCCGGGCGAGGCCCTGGCACGCCGCTCGCCCAGGTGGCCGCGGGGCTCTTACGTAAACCGGGGCTGCTCGGGGCCGCCGCGTCCCGGCCGGAGGCCGCTCCGGGGGTGCCGGTGCCGCTGGGCTGCCCCGCGCCCTCAGCCGGGCGCTGCCGGGACCGGGGCTCCGGGGGGTCGGCCCCGGCGTCGGGAGACTCGGGGGGGAGCGAAACTCGGCGTGTTGGGAGAGCAGAGCGCGCTCTGGTTGCGTTAGCCGAGCGATTAGCCTAATGACTCGGGTTTGCAGCGCAGATGAAAGGATAACGCTGAAGCCTTGCTGGGAGTTGCCCGAAGAAGGCGAGCGTGGGCTGTCCTGCGAGCGGCTTCGAGGGGCGCTTGTGCCCCGAGAGGAGCGTGGCCGCCCCGGGGACAGGCCTGGGTGACCCACGCCCGGCCATGTCCCCACAGGTGTGAAGGCACCTGCCCGCACCCCCCAACTTTCCTGCGATGCTCTTGGGGTGCCTGCGTGAGCCTCGTGTCTGGGGCGATGTTCCTGGTTGGCTTCCCTGTGCTGGGGGGCTGGGGACGCCCCGGGACCCGGCTGGGTCTGACCCCCGTGGTGGCGGCACCTCCTGCCCCAGCCCACGTCGCACCGGTTTTGGCACCGGTGCCGTTTGCTAGCCCCGACACCTGGTGGTTTTGGGCCCATCTGCCATTGGGCTGGCGGGGAGCTGGGGGCGAAGCGTCTCCCCACCAGCTGCCGTGGGGACGGAGTTGGAGCGGTGCCGGGGCCTGTGCTCGGGGCCATCGTCCCCATGCGGGGCGGGCGCGGTGCCCCCCAGGCTCTGCCCCGGGCTTTGCTCTCAGGAGCAGGTGTCTGGCCTGGCCGGTGACGGCGCTGGGGAGATGACAAGGTTCTTTTCTGTGTCTTGGTGAGTGTTTTATCAGGGTCGGTTGGATGAGTGCAGGGCACCCAGTGAAACAGCCTTTGCACATCTGAAGCCTGTAATGGCTCATTACTTTGGAGGATTTCCATAAAGTGTCGTGAAAAACCCATTTTACTGCTAATTTGGCTTAAAAGAGTTGACTGTCAGCAACGCACCGAGCTCCTGGCATCAGTGGCTGAGGGGTGTTTTCCCCTCTGGGGGGGGGAGATGGGGGTCCCCAATGCTCGGGGGGTGCCGGGAGAAGGTGGGGCAGCCACGGCAGGGCCCTGCTTCCAGACAATGGCGTTTACAGTCTATTGTCTGGGCGAGGTGGCGTGTCCTCACCGGCTCCAGGAAGCGCGTGCATCCCAGTGGGGCCGAGCCGGGCTGCTGGGGGGGTCTGCTGGGGCTGGGAGCAGTGAGCGATCTGAGCACTGTGCCCAGAGCATCGACCGCCTTGACAGTGCGAGCGGCTCGTGGCTTGGCCAGGGACCTTGGAGAATTTCCCCTCTGGTCCACACACCATGTTTTGGTGTCATATCCAGCGCTGTCCTAATCCCATTAAATCTCCCCTTTGTTTCCCCCACCTGAAATCCTTAATCGGCTCTCGCAGCTGGGGCGGGCGGCTGCCCCCCTCGCTCAGCTGAGCCTGCTCGGTGGCGGTGGCTTCCCTTCCAGGCTGTGGTTTGATGTGGGAGCGCTTGATGAGATTTGGCTTTTTATCGCGCTCCCAGATCTCCGGGGTGTAAGACGTGGGCTCTGCCGGGCGCGCTGCGCTCGCAGATGGCGGAGCCGTCGGGAGCCGCGCAGCTGCCCTTGGCCCCCGCTTCGCGAGCCAGGGAAGCAGAGCCTCTTCGCAGAGAACTTGCAAGACTTTAATTGCAGCTTCTGTACTGAGGCTAGCGCTAGTCTCGAAGGTTTAAATTAGACTGGCTTCTAATTAACGCAAGTTAAAAAGAAATCTAATTTCTGTTAAAGCAGTATGAGTCTACCCTGGACTTCAGCTTAACCTTGATTTCAGCTGGTGCTTTCCCACCTGGGCAGGATGTGGGGGGCACCCAGCGTTGCCCACAGCTTAGGGGGTCGCTCTGTGTCCCGCGAGACTGCAGGGTGTCCCTGGCCGGTCTGTGTGGGCAGAAGCAGCACTGGAGGACATGAGGGCTGCGGTGGTGCCTCGAATCGCCACAGCGTTCTCTGCTTCGGGAGGGTTGGTTTCACCCCCTTCCCCATGGACAGTGTTTGGCAAAGCAGCGGAGCACAGCAAGGGTGTGAAGGCACAGGTACTCCCTCTCCAAAAAAACCTTAAAGGTTGACCTAAGCAGCTAAACACCACATCTGTGCTCAAGCTCTGTTGGCTTTGGAGCCGTGCCTGCCCCTGGGCCAAGCTCCTGCCCCCTGGTTTCCCACCTCTGGCGCAGGGACACCACACGGGTGGCCAGCGGCTGCAGGGGGAGATGGAGATGTCCTGAACTAGGTAGAGGTTGAAATACCCTTCCAAATATGCCAGCCCCGGTGGGTTTTGCTGTGGCTGCTGACAGGCCGGGGGTGTTGTGACATGCCTCGGTCACTCGGCTCCAAGATCGCTTTGCAGAGGGCAGGAGCCTCGTGCTGTGCCTGCGGATGCCACAGCTCACCTGAGCCCGATGGGTCCTCAGGCTCCTTCCGAGACCCTGACCCAGAGGCAGAATGGAGCGCTCGGTGTTTTCCGACTGCCCCACGCCCAGGTGATGAACCCCCCGGGGGCGAGCAGCAGTGCCCTGCCAGGGGGGCTGCTCTGGTGCTGGGGGGCAGTACGGACCCCTCGGTACCATCCTGCAGGGCTTTTGGCTTTGGCTGGCTGGGGACGGTGCGTGTGCTTCACCGGTGGGGGAGAGACCTTCGGCTGCCGTACGGAGCCCAGCCGTAATCGCTGTGACGCGTGGGCAGAGCCCCGGTGACAAATCATTAACTTGCTCCGACAGGCTGGGTGCTGACGGGTGTTGGTGATAATTTCTTGTGAAGCGTCTGAACTTTACAGATGTAATGCAATTGGATGGGGAAATTAAGCCGGGGCTCAGCAGCTCGGCGTCCCTCCCCGCTGCCACGGCTCCTCCGGCACCGGCAGGGCCAGGTGGCAGAATCCTGCGTTTCCGGACACCGTGACTGGAGCTGGGAAGAGCCTGCAAGCCTCACAGCCTAAATTTAAAGCCTGCAATTTTATGTCCTTAAAGGACAACTTGTTCTTTGTGCTTTTTAAAACTAAATAATGGTAATTTTTTTTTTTCTTTAATCCAGATGGAGTTATTGTGATTAATTGCACCGTGCCAGTTCTCCTTTCCGTGGAAAAGTGGCGAGTTCCCATCTTTCCCAGCAGTGTTTCTAGCGAGATCAGCAAACTAATTGAGGAGGGGATGTGCCCATGTGGGTCCTCCCGATGCTGGTGCCTCCACAGATGGATCCGTACCGGTGCCCAGCTGGGGGAGCAGCCGGTGCTCGGGCACAGCACCCGGGGCCGTGGTGCTGGGTGCGAGGGCTCGGCCCCCCCGCGCTGTGCCGCGGGAGGGGCTGTCACGCCCGGCGCTGCGCGCGCTTTCGCAACGGAGGAGCGCTTGATGGGTGACACCTCGTCATTTCGGGTTGTGAAGTGCCAAAGCGTTGCAACCCGGGCTTGGCGTGTGCGGGAGCTGTCAGGAGCTGTTAGTTCAGGCGCGGGCGAGGCAGATCCAGAGGCTTGGGGAACATGCTCTGCTTTGATGGAGAGCATCCGCCGAGCAGGTCGTGGCGGAGACGGCTTTGCGCCGGGAGCCCGGTCTCGCCACGCGCGGGGGGACGCGACACCCCCTGAACACTAGGAGTGGGAGCTTTGCACGGGACTTTTGGCAGCTCAAACTCGAGCTTGTCGGGAGCAGCTGGACAATAAGCAATAAGCAAGGCTTTTTTAGAACCTTCCCCAGCGAGGGAGCGCCAGTCTGAAGAGCAGCTCTTGCAGCCCTCAGTGCCCTCCCCAGGTGACCTGGAGTTACTGGAGCTGCTGGAGTGTTCCAGAGCTGCTCCAGGGGTGCAAGTGTTGGTGAGCACAGGCCATCGGCTCCTTTGTGTGCAGGGCTGGGGCGGCCTCGCCCGTTACAGCCCACGTCCTAGCGAGAGCCTGATCCCCTGCTGCCCATCGCCTCCTCATTAAACTTCAAGCTGGTCTCCTTCCCTTTTGAATTCTTCCACTTATCTTCACTGTAAAGCCCTGTTGAAAGAGCTCGTGGTAGCCGGGATCTGACTCGAACGCTTGCCATTGATGCTGGCGAGGTCTTGAAAAGCTCCTTTCTCTGCCTCCTCCTGCTGCGCGTTCCTGCGAGGGATCCTCTTCAAAACCATTGAAGCTTTTGTGCAGCGCTGGGTCTGCTGCAGCATCTGTGGGAGCTTCGTTAGCTGCTGCCCTGGCTTCGTTAGCCGTCAGTACAGCGGTGTCGCTTCTGTCCCCTCTGGGCAGGGGCTGTGGGTGCAGAGGGACTCAGGGTGCCCTTGTCCCTGGCAGGGCCCCAGTGCTGCGGCTGTCAAGGCTGTTCCCCCCCACCTTGCTGCCCAGGCAAGCGGTCACTCATCCCCCCGGCTGCTCCGGAGGTGGGGGGAACACCGGAGATCGCTTGCGTGCAGCATAAGTGCTTCTAAAATAGAGCCTTTTCTCGTATTGCGTTTATTGAATTGCCTTCACTGCCTCTTTCCTTTTTCTTAAAAGCCTAAGTGGCTGTAATTGCAGTCGCTCGCACGCTTCCCGCAGCTGAGCTCCCCCCTCGCGCGGGGTGGCTCCCGAGCAGGGGCACCTCCAGCGCTGCCGTTCCCGGGGGACTGCGGGCTGGGTGTCACAGGGTGCTCTGTGCAGGGACGTACCAGGGTGGGACGTACTCAGGCTGCGTCCCCCACCTGCTGGCCACCGGTCCTGGCGCTCGGGGATGTGCTCTGCGCCCGCCACCTGCTCGCATAGGGGTGCCCCCCATTGGGGGTCGTGGCTGCTCCCCCCTAGGGACCTCTGCTCCCCAAGAAGTCCCCGGGCAGGAGCTGGTTTTGCGTGAGGCAGCGTTCGCAGCTTCCTGGGGCCATTTTGGGCAGCTCAGCCGCGTGCCCCTGCGAGGCCGAAGGCTCCTCCGGCAGCCGGAGGGAAGGGCTGTGTTTGCTGGAGCTTCCTCTGCAGACGGTGTCTTCGGGGGGGTCGATGCTGCCTGGACGCCGATCAAATGGCTCTGGGGGCGGACGAGCTGCCGGCCAGTGCCTTGCGGCCACGGGAGCTTCCTCTGCCCGCCCCGGCTGCGGGAAGTGGTGGGAGAGGGATTAACCTTCTGTCCTCCCCTGCGGGGGCGGTGTGGCTGAAGCCCCCCCTCCACAGCTCAGCCCATTCCCCTTCGTGGTGCTGGGGGCAGGCTGGGCATTGTCCCCAGACTGCTGTCCCCTCTGGGGGTCCCCACACCTGCCTCGCTGTTTCCTCAGGGGGTTCCTCACCATTCCCGGGAGTGAGTCCTGTTTCCGAGCAGGCGGTGGGGGGCTCAGCCGGGGCTCGGTGGGACCGCTCTGTTCTTGCTGTGCTCCCCGGGTAGGGGAGGTGCGGGCTGGGCTCAGCAGGAATTGTCCCACTGACAGGTCTGGTCATGGAGGGGGCTGGTGCCCACCCAGACATCCCCCGTGCTCGTGGCTGCCACCCCTGCCCAGGGTGGGTGTTTTCAGATGTGTCCCAAATACCCTGTTTTCCCTCCCACATGATTTGCTGCCTTTGCTGCTGCCGGGGGTCCTGCCCTGCTGCAGCCCCTCACCCCCAGAGCATCACCAGTGACCGGCTCCTGCTGACCCCAGTGTCACCAGCGTCCCCTGCTCACCGCTCGGTCCCATTGAGGAGGAGGAGGGAGGGCATCTGAGGACAGAGCCTGGCTGTGCAGGAGAGGGGAGAAGCTCGTGTCAGGCGTCTGGCCCTCGCTGAGCGACGAGCGGAGGACACTTGACACGGGGTTCAGAAAATGTCACCGCTCGCCTCTGGAGCGTCTGACATTTGCTCTGCTGGCCCAGTCACCTCGGGCACCACCAGCTGCCTGCGGGGTGATGCTCTGGAGGAAGAACGGGTTCTGCATTTAATGAGGGGCCTGTGGTCCCTCCTGGGAGGCTCCTGTGGAGGAAGAGCCCCCGGAGCTGTGTAAGTCCTGTCCCCATGGCCCCTCACCACCACGGGGCAGCGAGCTCGGAGGGGTCTGACGTGGTGCTCCTTGGCTTGGACTCGCTCTCCCGCCTGGCGCTCGTCTGGGGCCCATCCCTGAGCTGGTGTCTGGGCTGCGAGGAGCTCTGCGGCTTTTGATGTCCCCGGGGTGCAGCCGGCGCGGGTGGCGGGGGGTGGCTCATGCATAATGCAGGGCTCTCAGAAGCCGGTGTCTGAGCTGAACTCGGGGAGGCTTGAAAAATTAAGTGCCTGTCAAATTCCTGTAAATTGCAGAGCAGACGTTACCGGTCAGCCGAAGGCGCAGGCAGTGCCAGCCCCTCCTGCCGGCTGCAACTCGCTGCTGCCTGGGGTCCCTGCCTGGCTGGGGTGAGTGCTGGGGGGTCCTTACACCCCCCAGTAGTGCAGGGAGCGTTCCCCCCTTGGCTCCGCCCTGCCCTTGCCCACCCTGTCCGAGTGCTGGCGTCTCTCTCGGAGCAAGGCTGCTGGCCTTCCTCGGGCTGGTTTGACGTTGCTTTTCTTGGCCTTTCCACCACAATTTGGAGGCTTTGGTGCTGCGGCCGCAGCCACCCAGGCTGGGAGGACTCCAGCCCAAGCACCGATGTCACAGCTCAGTCTGTGTGGCACTGGGGCACTCCCGGCTCGTCACAGGGGCTCGACGGGGTGGGGAGAGGAGCAGGACTGGCCCCTCGCCCCCGGGGCCGTGCGTCACCCGCGGCCCCGCCACACCCCACGGGAACCCCAGCTCCTGCCCGCGCCCTGCGTGGGAACGACCCGCCCCGCTGGCCTCCCTCAGCAGGTCCCTCGCTCGCTGCCCTGTGAACGCGCGTTATGCACAAGCCCTTAGAGCCGGAGCCGTACTCGGTCAGCGATCGGATCGCTGCTCCACAGCTCGGGATGCTCTGAGTCACCGGGAGCAGCACCCGGCCACGGCTCCAGGATGGTGGCTGGGTCAGACGGGGATGCGGGATGGTCCAGCCCACGGCACGGCAGCGCAGCAGCACCCCGGGAATGAGTGTTTGTGTCCGGGCTGGGATTTTTTCCTGGTGAGCACTGGCCTGTGCCGCTTGCTCGGCCACTCCTTGGGAACAGCCGGCAGCGCTGGGGCGAGCTGCGCCAAGCCCGTGCGCGCCAGGCCCTGCCAGCCGCGTTCTCGGCCACCACCCGACGCCCTGACTCAGCCACTGGTGTGGTGGGGGGCTCGTCCCCCCGTTCCCTGCGAGCCGTGTGCTGCACTGGCAGCTGGAGCAGAGCCAGGGGTGAGCGGCCGCCCTGGTCCAGTTTGCTGCATGAATCAGGGCTGGTGGAACTGGTTATTATGGTTCTGTTTGGGAGCGTGGCGGCAGCTGCACCCAGCGATGCCGGGCGGCAGCTGCTCCCGTCTCTTATCTCCTCTGAAACTCTGACTCATCCCCGCTCCTGCACGGCCGGAGGAAGGGGCAGGAATCCCGAGGGTGCCTGAGCGGTGGGGCTGGCTGGATGCTGTCTCCATCCCTCAACCCTCCCCTCCTGGCCCTGCCAGGGGCTGGATGCGGGGCTGGTGACTCAGAGCCCTGCAGCAGCCACGGCCCCGATGAGCTCAGGGGTTGATCCGTGAGCCGTCTTCCCTCCCCCTGCATCCCCAAATTAAAGACAAGGGAAACCCGGCCCTGCTCCCAGGCAACCTTGGCTGGTTTGTCTGGAGTTTGGGGATGTGCCGGGCTGCCCCATCCCAGCACCGTGCAGCCATGCCGGGGTGCTCGGCGCAGCGTGGGGAGCACCCAGCCCGTGCCGTGGGCGCTTGTGGTGCTGAGCACCCGCAGCAGAGCCCAGCCGGTGACTTCTGGTTGTTTTGAGGTGCTTTAGGAGCATTCCAGAGCGCTTCTAGAAAGGTTCATTGTATTCTTGGAGCTTCAGCCCTGTGGCTGTCTCTGGAAACCTAAAAAAGCCCACGGGGAGCCTGGAGCTGGGGGGTCGTGTCTCGGGGTCCCTCTGCCCCAGGCAGAGCCCACTCACACTTCTGCCGTCGCGGTGGTGAGACATGAGGTTGCGCGGCGGGCGCTGGCGGACGGCTGGGCTGGCCGCGCGCGGTTCGTGTCTGAACACGAGCAGTAAAGTGCTGAGCTGTGAGTTCGTCATCGGGAGCCGCCTTTCATCTCGCGTGGGGGAGGAGGGCAGATACGGATCTGCTCCATCTGCTCGTGGGCTGCGCAGGGGCCGGCTGCCGCGCCGGGGTCTTGCCGTACAGTTTGACACAGAAGAGGGGCAGGAGGGTGCTGCGGTGACCCGGCTCTGCTGAAGGTGTAACTTCTTCCCTCCCTGCCCCACAGAGCAGCCATGGAGGTGATGAACATGATGGAGCAGCCGATCAAGGTGACGGAGTGGCAGCAGACCTACACCTACGACTCGGGCATCCACTCCGGCGTCAACACCCAGGTGCCCTCCGTCAGCAGCAAGTGCCTCGGGGACGATGACGAGGTCTACGGGAAGCAGTACACCATCAAGAAGACGACCACCACGAGTTACTGCCAGGGAGGGAGCCAGGGCCAGAGCCAAGCGCAAGGTGGGTGCTGAGGCCGGGCACGTCTGCGAGCTCAGCTGCTCAGCTCCTGCCTTCCTCCACCTCCCCCATGAGCCGGGCTCCTTCTGGGCACTCCTCCACTCTGCTTTCCACACCCTGGGAGTTGCTGCTGCCTAAAATATGCTCCCTCCCGTCTTCCTTCCCCACGCTGAGAGGCTCTTGCGTAGGGGCGGCGCGCAGCCAACCCGCACTAGTGCTGAGCTGTGTGCACACATCCGAGCGCGCCGGCGGGCTGGCTCAGGATGGGAACAGCTGATCCCGGCCCACGGATCCGCCGTCTGCTCTGCTGCCTGTCTGCCCGCTCGGGAAACCTGTCTCGGCGCGGCTGGCGGAGCCGCCAGTGTGTGCCGGGCAGCCCCGCCGGCTCCCGTCTTCTCCTGCCACCGTGGGGGCGAAGCAGACAGAGACGCAGCCCCCAGAGCCAAGGGAGATGCTTCCCCCAGCTTTGTCCCTTAGAAGAGGCTTGGTTTGCTCTGCTTGCCTCTGTGGTTCCCCTGACACCAGTAGCCCTGGAAGGTTTAATCTCCAGCTCCCCCAGGGAGGCAGAGCCCCACGGAGCAGGACGAGCCCTCCCAAGCCCTGTGCGGTCCCTGTGCCGCGGAGGTGGGGACCGCGGTGGCTGCTGCCGCGTCTCTGCCCCTTGGGTCGCGCTTGTCTCAGCATCCTTGATGGGGACGGTTTCCGTATCCTCCTAATCCCCAGTGCCAGCTGGTCCCAAGTTGCAAATATCCTTCATTTTTTAATTAATGGGCCTTGTGTGACAACTGCCTAATCATGCTGCCTAATTGAGCGTTGTCTTATCTCTGTGCTGCTGTATCTGTTTACACTTTGAAGCTCCTTGCAGAGCTGCTGGGACTGCTGACGTAGCCGGTGTTGTTGCTCAGCTCTTGCTCAGCTAATTGAAATTGGGAAGCAGGGCTGGGAGCGTTCCGCGGAGAGAGCCCGAGTCTAACGCTGCCTCCCCGCGTGCCCCCGCAGCGGACATGGAGGCTCAGCTGGCCATGACCCGGGCGCAGCGCGTCCGGGCAGCCATGTACCCTGAGACGGTGGAGGACCGCTCCCTGCTCATCACCACCCAGCTGGAGGGGCAGCAGACCAACGTGCAGCGCCTGGCAGAGCCCTCGCAGATGCTGAAATCGGCCATCGTGCACCTCATCAACTACCAGGATGACGCCGAGCTGGCCACTCGCGCCATCCCAGAGCTCACCAAGCTGCTCAACGATGAGGACCCGGTAAGGAAGCGTGGTTTCGCCTCGCTGTGGGTCTCCAGGCTTTCAGCTGCTGGACCGAGCCCAGCTCTGCCCACAGCCTGCCCTTGCCGCTCGGATGCGGCTCTCCTGCCCCGGCCGCGCGCAGGCACCAGTGCTTCTTGCCATCTCTTGGTGCTCTGGCCCCTCCTGCCCATCCCCGCAGCACGCCTGTGCTCCGTGCGCTGCCTGTGCTGTGACTGTAATGGAGCTCCTGGCGCATCGTGCGTTTCTTTACTGAGGGGATTGCTGGGCGTTGGAGCAGCCTGCCTGGGGACGGGGTTGAGTCACCGTCCCTGGAGGGGTTTGAGAGACGGGTGGATGTTGTGCTGAGTGACGGGGGTTAGTGGTGCTGACAGGGCTGGGACAAGGGTTGGACTCATGATCTTGAAGGCCTCTTCCAACCAAAGCTGTTGTATGGTTCTGCGGATGAACACTGTCCAAAACAGCGATCCTGCCTGTGCCGCTGGGCCAGCTCCGCCCTGCCCGGTGCAGCGCATGGCAGCAGCCCTTGGCCGGCTCTAGCCCGGCGGCGTGGGATCCCTCCTGTGCCTGCCGTGCCAGGACCCCCTCCCAGCCCCTGGCCTCTCTCCCCGGCGCAGGTGGTTGTCAGCAAAGCGGCCATGATCGTCAACCAGCTCTCCAAGAAGGAGGCCTCGCGCCGCGCCCTGATGCAGTCGCCGCAGATCGTGGCGGCCGTGGTCCGCACCATGCAGAGCACCAGCGACCTGGACACGGCTCGCTGCACCACCAGCATCCTCCACAACCTGTCTCACCACCGCGAGGGCCTGCTCTCCATCTTCAAGTCCGGCGGCATCCCGGCCCTCGTCAGGATGCTGAGGTACAGGGGTGCTGGGGGGTTCTCAAGAGGACGGGTGGGTGCCTGGGCTGGGGTCAGAGGAGGGGAGGGCTCGTGCTGCCCCTGGGTGTGGGTCGTCCTTCTGCTCACCCCAAAACAAGGGAGTGAGAGACCTGGAGCTTTCAGCCGGTGAAAGCCACGGGGTTTTGCTGCCTTCATGCCCCTGTGAGGGCAGGAGGAGGGGAGCGGTCACCCACGCTGCCTCCTCCGTGGAGGTGGGGCTCGGTCTCAGCTCCGTGCCGAGCAGGGGGTGTCTCTTCCCCAAGGGCCTCCTCGGGGCCGCAGCAGGGTGGTCTCACGCTGGGTCCTGCTGAAGGGCGCTGGGTGGGTGTCGGGGCTCGAGGCAGCACTGTGGGCTCCGCCAGCAGCGTGGCGAGCCCGGGGGCAGGTGCCCGCGCTGACGTGGCTCTGTGCCGCCCACCTGCAGCTCGCCGGTCGAGTCGGTCCTCTTCTACGCCATCACCACCCTGCACAACCTGCTGCTCTACCAGGAAGGGGCCAAGATGGCTGTGCGCCTGGCCGATGGCCTGCAGAAGATGGTTCCTCTCCTGAACAAGAACAACCCCAAGTTCCTGGCTATCACCACCGACTGCCTTCAGCTCCTCGCCTACGGCAACCAGGAGAGCAAGGTGGGCCTGAGGAGGTCCACCCAGGCTGGACCTACTGCCCAAAACGTGTCCTGGCACAGATTGGGGACCTGGAGCAGTGGTCCCAGCAGCCCAGGGCTGCTGCACACCCCGACCCTGCCCCTCTGTCTCGCAGCTGATTATTTTGGCCAACGGGGGACCCCAGGCCCTGGTGCAGATCATGCGCAGCTACAACTACGAGAAGCTGCTCTGGACCACGAGCCGGGTGCTCAAGGTGCTGTCGGTGTGTCCCAGCAACAAGCCCGCTATCGTTGAGGCTGGTAAGTGGGGCGGGGGAGGCTGCGCAGAGCTGGTGGCAGACAGGAGGAGGAGGACGGTGGGGCAGGGTGATGCAGCTGAGAGCGAGACAAGACCGGTGCCTCACAGGGCCGGGTGAAACCACCTGTTTTCTTGCTCTGAAGTGCTGCTGAGGTGCTTTCTTGGCACTGTGCACGGGCAGGATCTGGCCCGGCTGGCTCCCTGAGCCATGAGGCTGGGTCAGTATCGGTCAGGGCCCGCACTGGCCACACAGACCCCTTGTCTCTCTCTTCTCCTCTCAGCTGAGGCAGCTTTGGGTGTTTACAGAGAGCCTGGTCTTTCTTTCCCTGGCAGGCGGCATGCAGGCCCTGGGCAAGCACCTGACCAGCTCCAGCCCCAGGCTGGTCCAGAACTGCCTGTGGACCCTGCGAAACCTCTCTGACGTGGCTACCAAACAGGTGAGTCTGCAGGGCCCAGAGTCATGCTCTGAGGCAGCGTTGTGGAGGTTTCTCCGTGCCGGCTGCTGGGCTGCTCCTCCAAAGCCACGTCCCTGTGCCCTTCCTGGTCCCTCTGAGCCGTGGCTGTCTCTACCTGGGGCTGCCCACGGCCCTTCCCACGCCAGACGGCTGCCCGGGTTCCTGCAGTGTCCCCAGTGGGGACGGGGGCCACCGGCAGCTGCACCCACGCTCAGTGGGACATCACCAGGGCTGCTGCTTGCTCTGACCAGCAAAAAGCACCAAGAGCTGCCCGGCCCGGGGGGGCGAGGACCCCACCCCACCTGAGCGGTTGTGTGGGTGGGGCTGAGCGGCAGCGGGTGCGAGAGTGACCCCGAGTTCAGCTCTGGGGCTGCTCTCCCCGGCCCTTTGCTGCCTGCTGATGCGTTCCCCAGCTGCTGGGGCCGCCTCTCCGTGCAGTTTAGAGCCTGATGCAGCCTGGAAACTATTTGGGCTGGCGTGTAACCATCCCTGGCTCTGTGGAATTGAGGGGGGGGGACGCGGCCACGGCTCCTTTAACTCCTTCCTGCCCTGCTGCTGGCTGCCTGCCGGCACGGCTGGAGCTGGAGTCACCCCGGGACTGCTCCGGCGGGTGCATTGTTTGCACTTCCCGGCAGAGAAAAACTGCTGGGAACATTAAACCTTTTAAGTAAAGCTGCACATGTCGGAAGTGCCTGTTGCTCACACTGTGCCAGCACCGCGGAGAAGCAGCCCTGGCTGCAGGGGCGAGGTGCAGGGTGGGAGGCAGGAGCGCTGCCTCGCTGCCATCACTGCCAACTCTGTCCCTGGGGCTGGGACATGGGGGGCTGGAGGGCCGGAGTCGGCGTCAAGGGGCGTGTGAGCGACTGCACAAGCCCGTGCCTCGAGGGATGAGGGTGCCAGGTCTGGAAGGAAGGGCACAGGGGGGCCTCAATCCTCTCTGCCATGGCAGGAGCCATCCTTATGGGAGAGGCTGCACCTCTCCAAGACCTGGGGGCAGCAGCTCTGGCTCCCCACGCCCAGGTGAGGGGCACTGGGATGGGACGGGGGCTGCAGCCCAGCCGCTGGCCGAGCCCAGGTGCGGCTGCGGTGGGGCTGGTCTGACCTCCCGTCCCTGTTCCTGCAGGAGGGCCTGGATGGCGTCCTCAAGATCCTGGTGAACCAGCTGAGCTCCGACGACGTGAACGTGCTGACCTGTGCCACTGGCACCCTCTCCAACCTGACCTGCAACAACAGCAAGAACAAGACCCTGGTGACGCAGTCGAACGGGGTGGAGGCCCTGATCCACACCATCCTGCGGGCGGGTGACAAGGAGGACATCACCGAGCCGGCCGTCTGCGCGCTGCGGCACCTCACCAGCCGGCACCCCGAGGCCGAGATGGCGCAGAACTCTGTGCGGCTCAACTACGGCATCCCTGCTATCGTCAAGCTCCTCAACCAGCCCAACCAGTGGCCACTGGTCAAGGTGAGGGTCCAGGGGGTGTTGGGGGCTGGAGGAAGCCAGCGGCTGAGCTCGAGCCTGCCCCTGGCTGCTGGCACGTGCTGCGGGGGTTCTGCGGCTGCTGCAGAGAGCGATGGTGGGCTTGGCCACCGTAGCCCCGGGCCCACAGGCCACGTCCTTGATGGCAGCTGATGGAGGAAATGGCTCTTGCTGGCTGCTCGTCTGGAATCAATACTCACCCCGGCCTCCACCATGGGGAGAGGGCAGACCCAGTGCGGGAGGGATCAGAAATCATCCTGCGCCACAGAGCGGGATGGGATGGGACAGGGAGGGGAGCCTGGCTGGCGGGTCCCAAGGGAGCACATGCTGCTCCGATCCGTGGACAGGACGAGTGTCTCCTTCCCCCCTCCTCTCCTCCAGGCTACCATCGGCCTGATCCGCAACCTGGCCCTGTGCCCGGCCAACCACGCCCCGCTCCAGGAGGCCGCCGTCATCCCCCGCCTGGTCCAGCTGCTGGTCAAGGCTCACCAGGACGCCCAGCGGCACGTGGCGGCCGGCACACAGCAGCCCTACACGGTGAGTGCCCACGGCAGCGTCTGGCGCCCCAAAACCCAGCCTGTCCCTGGGGGGTCACCTGTGCCCCCACTCAGGGTGGTCGTGCCCTGGCCGCTCCAGGGCTGAGCGCTTGTCCCCTGGCAGGACGGAGTGAAGATGGAGGAGATTGTGGAGGGGTGCACGGGGGCACTGCACATCCTGGCCCGGGACCACATGAACCGCCTGGAGATCTTCCGCCTCAACACCATCCCTCTCTTCGTGCAGGTCAGGTGCTGGGGGAGCACGGGGGCTGCACTCCCCCACCGCTCGCCCGGCTGGCAGAGCCCCGTGGTGCGGACCACGCCAGGAGCCAGCGCCTCGCAGGCTGCTCCACGTTGCCTCTAATCTCCCCTCACAGCTCCTCTACTCGCCGGTGGAGAACATCCAGCGCGTCGCGGCCGGCGTGCTGTGCGAGCTGGCCCAGGACAAGGAGGCAGCAGATGCCATTGATGCGGAGGGGGCCTCGGCCCCGCTCATGGAGCTGCTGCACTCCAGGAACGAGGGGACGGGTGAGTGCCAGGGCTCTCCATCACCTGCAGCCGGTCTGGGGCTCCGGTGCCGTGTGGCACTGGGTGCTGAGGCTGCTGCCCTCGCCCTGCAGCCACCTACGCGGCCGCCGTGCTCTTCCGGATCTCGGAGGACAAGAACCCTGACTACAGGAAGCGCGTCTCTGTTGAGCTCACCAACTCCCTCTTCAAGCACGACCCGGCAGCCTGGGAGGCGGTGAGTGTCCTGCGGTCATGGGGACGAGCCCTTCCCCCGGCGCTTCTTGGGGTGGCCCCATCCTGCCTCCAAAAGTTACTGCTGCCTCCCACCGGAGCTGAGATGGGAGCAAACGGGGAAGGTGGGGGATGGATGGGTCTCGGCTCTCCGGCAGCTTTGGGTTATGGTAGCCGCTACCCAGGTCGGGGCTGGCACCACATAGCCCCTGAGCATTGTGCATGCGTGAGCACGAGTCCCCTCTTCAGTTGTGTCGCCTTCTTTTGTAGGCTCAGAGCATGATCCCCATCAACGAGCCCTACTCAGATGGTGAGTGCGGCACTGGGTACCCCAGCGGGCTGGTGCGGGGGTTTGCCTCATCTCACCAAACCAGGCTGGCTTTAAAACCTTCCTTTGGTGGCTGCGGGCAGGGTGCCTGCCCGGCCTGGCTGGGGATGCTCACCTCCCCTTGGTGCTGGGTGGCCGGTGTCCTTTGCAGCTCCATGCTGCCAGAGGGGGCTGGGAGGGGAGTGGCTGAGCTCTGGGGAAGCCTCTCACCGGCGGGAGCTGAGGTCACCATGTCCGTGTCCCTTCCCTGCAGAGCTGGACCCCGGCTACCGCCCCATGTACTCGGGTGACATCCCCCTGGACCCCATCGACATGCACATGGACATGGACGGGGACTACCCCATGGATGCCTACAGCGACGGCGTCCGAGGGCCCTTCACCGACCACATGCTCGCCTAACCCGCCCGCAGCCCCCACCAGGTACCGGCGGGTGTGCCCGGACGCTGACCCAGGGTGCGCTCGTCCCTGCGGTGGGGTGGGTGGCCGGGGAGGCAGGGTTGCCGCAGGGTCCCCGGTGCTGCCACGGGTCTGCGTCCCCATCGCCCACTGGGCTCGGGGGTCCCTGGGCTCGGGTCTCCTCCAAACCCTCCCTCGGTTGAGTAACGGGATCTCCCTCCGGCTGCGCGCAGGTGTTCTCTCCGTACAGAAGAGGGTGGCCCCAGAGCTGAGCATTCGCGAGAAGGACTTGGGAGACAGAAGTGCCTGAGAAGACAAACTTTTCCATTCCCACAAGAGGTTTTATTTTTCGATTACTTTTTTTTTTTTTCTTCTTCACTGTGGGTCTGTGGAGAAGGTCCTTCCTCCTGGGACTGCTTCAAGCACCTACTGCCACATCCAAGATACTGTTTCTGAAGCTTTAAAACACACAAACCCTGCACCGTTAATGACCTTTCATTGGCAAAATAGTCTTTTCTATGAATATATATTTCTTTTTTATTTTTAATATGGTGCCAACGGCTTTTGCCGTCTTTAAGTTTGGGCTTTCTAACTTCCCCACTATTTGTTCTGCGTGTTAGTGTTCTAGGAAAGGAATCTAACACGGGAAAACCCGTTGCTTTCTGCAAACTCCAACTCAATCAGGCCAATCCAGAGTTTGCTGAAAACAATGGGTGCCGTGTCCCAGGACCTTCGTTTTTGCCATCGGAATGTCTGCGGTTTAATTCTTTCCCATCAGCCGTTGGGGAGCTGACTTTGTGTACCTGCCTATCCTACCAATACCCATAGAGAAGTGACTCCAGCGTTAGGAACCGTGTCCTTGTACCGATCTCTGTTGCACATTTTAACCCGTTTCCCTTCTTTTTGGTGAGTGGTGTGTTTCCGTCCCCCCTCCCTTATCTAACGCATTTTCTAAAGAGGCTCTAGATCCGATGGTGGTTTTGTGCTTCCACCGGAAAGGGATGGACCGTTACTGGAGTGTGGTTCAGGAATGGAAGATTTTATTATATCTGTAATTGTTTTTGTATAGACCAAAGCAAAGAATAAAATAACCCCCCCCAGCCCCTTGCTGCCCTGCGCCTGTTCTGTTGCCACTGAAGAAGGGCTGGGGCTGCAGCTGGGGGGCTGGTGACCATCCTTCTCCTCAGGCTGGGTGCCGGTGGGTCCCTCCCGTGGGGCCGAGCTCGTTCCCGAGCTCTGCACCCTCTTTGCGCGGCAGGGGGCTGAGCCTGGGAGTGATGGCCACCCACATGCAGCCCCCCCGCACCGGCAGCAGCTCCTGGATCATTTGCACGCCGGCTCCATCCAGGCAGCTGTCTGCTCTGTCAGGAGGTAAAAACTCCCAGTAATTAAGGTGTTTGTTCGTTAGGCAGCATCACTGGTGTCTCCTCTCTCCCATTTAACGAGCTCCGGGGGATACATGCGCCGGTTGGGAGCGAGCCCCGATGATTGATGGAGCGAAGCCTGTATCAAGCCACGAGAGGCCAAGTTAAAAAAGTGATTTACTGAGTCAAACCTGGTCGCCTCCTTCCAGGCAGCCCGGCTTCAGAGCAGGGACAGATGGCAGGAGGAAATATTCTCGGCTGAGACACCGACTGACAGCTGCGCCCGGGGAGGGCTGCGGGGAAGCGGTGCTGGGTGCCAGGCAGGGATCGAGCTGAGAGGTGGAAACTTCACAAAGAAGTTACCCACTGACTTCGGGGCTGCCCATCTGCTCAGTGGCCTCCTTGATGGGGACAGGGCCAAGGACAGACGCTGTGCCCGCCCCGGCCTTTCCCCAGGCACTGTTTGGGCACGGCGGCGTAGGCTGAGCCCATGGCAGGAGGTTGCTGCAGCAGCTCTGTGTGGGCAGAGGCAGGGCTGGGGGCTTTGCCCGGTGGGTTGTGTTCTCTGTGGCTGCTGGCATGACACTAATCGGGCTGACACGGCTGCTGCCAACGCGGGAAGATGGAGGGATGTGATCAAAGGAGCTGGGAATAAAGTGGGAGCCCTTCCCACTCGCTGTCAGCATCACCCTCTCTCTCCTGGCACTGCGGCTGCACCCAGCCGTGCTGCAGGGATGGGGAGGTGGGTGGCCACGCGTGGGGATGGGTTGCTTCAGAGCACTGCGGGCCACGAAGGTGTCACAGGTCTGTTGTGGCGTGCCGTGGTGTCCCGGTAGCAGCCAGGTCAGGAGCAAGCCAAGGCCAAGGGCAGCAGGAGCCGGCCTGGGAAGCGAGGCTGGCTCCAGCACTGTGCGGGCAGCTCGGGGGAACATCCTGCGCTGAGCTCAGCCCCGCGGCTGCGGCCAAGCCCCGGTGTGGAGACGCGGCCACGCTTCCTGCCGCGGCCCCTGCCAGCACCAGGGACGAGCAAAACAACAGCTGCTTTCCGGGCAGAGCCTAGCATGCTTCCGGAGGCCACCCGGCCGGCTGTGAGACGAGGCTGGGGCCAGGCAGCCCTGTGCCTGCTGCAGCCACTGCCAGGAGAGACGGATCAGTGACAGGCAACTGGAACAAGCCCCCTGTGCAGTGAGGGGAGAGCATTCGTGTACCCAGACCTGCACCTCCGTGTTGCAGGTCCTGCTGGGTGGGTCCCCGGGGGGCTCGGGGGAGCAGATGGAGCGCTTCTGCTTCCAGCCTGGGCCAAGTGTCACCCCTGTCCCCAGAGACCCCAGCAGAGCTGCCAGCACTTTGCTGCACCTGGGTGGTGCTCCAGCCCTGTGTGCTCTGGAAAGGGGGTTTGGCTGTGCCGAACCTGGAGCCCCCCCCGGAGGGCTCCCAGTCAGCCCCGCTGTGGGTATCGGGGATGTCGGATCCAGCTGTCCCTGAGGTGCCAGCGGGCCTGGAGATGCCCCAGCAACTGTCCCCAGGGCACGGCTGTGGGACCCAGCACTTCCCGGGGCCACGGGCAGGGATGCGTCCCTCGCCCACTCTGGGGTCCCCTCGTCGGGGCGGGACTGCACGTCCTGAGACCCCCAGTCCCACCGTGACAGGGCTGCCGGCCGGAGCTGCTGCGGGGACCCCCAGGGAGCTGCATACCCCGGGGAGCCGGTTCGGGGAGGCAGCGGCCGGACTACAGGTCCCGGCATGCCCGGCCGCGCTCCGCACCTGCCCGGGGAGCCGCTTTTGTTACCGGCGGGGCCGCGGGAGCGATGAACGGGGGCCCCGCCGCTGCCTCCGCGCCGGGAGCAGCGCCCAGCGGTGAGTGCGCCCGCCCCCGGCCCCGCTGCGCCGAGAGCCCCGCCCCGGAGCCCCCGGTGCACCGAGCCCCGGCACCTCCGGGTGCCCCGAGTCCCCGAGCAGCCCCGGCGGGTGAGCCCCGGCCCGGTCCCACCGGTCAGCCCGGGGGTGTCGCCAGTGATGGCTGCCCGGGGAATTTCCCCGGGGAATTTCCCTCGTCTCCCTTCTGGCAGCACCCCACTGCCGCCCCGGCCCTACTCCCACGCGTGGGCTCCGACATCCCTAACGCGTTCCCACGCTTCGCCTCTCGTCCCGCCGGGATTTCCCGCTCCCTCCGCGTTAGCGGCCGGTGCCTGCGGCGGGGACCGGGTCCCAGGGGTCGCGGGGGACGATTTGGCCCCAGCAGTGGCCGGCTGGGGAGGGGGCTCGGCGGCGGCGGCCGGTGTCCGACTGCGCTTCGTAGTCGCCGATGCCCGAACCAGGAAGTTTTCGCGGGAGCGGGGAGGGTTTTCCCGGTCTGCGGGAAGAGGCCGCCGCCGCTGAGGATATTGGTGCGTGGAGGGGAGCGGAGGGCACAGGGGACCCGTGGGGCCTCAGCCCAGCGAGGGCTGGAGCATCAGGTGCTGAGGGGTCAAGGCTGAGCAAAGGCGACGAGCTGAGCTCAGGTCTGGGGGCCCGGCTCCGGCTGCGTGCGGGGGGAGCCCCATTTCTGAAGGTGCTTCAGGCAGATGCTGCCTCCTGGGGTCCCCTGAGCATCGGGGGGGATCGAACGGGCCGTGGGAGCTGCAGCCCGGCTGTATCCGTCCCCTTCTCTGCACAACAGCAGGGATGTCTCCAGCCCGGGGGGCTCTGCGGGGACCCCTCTGGGGACGTCCCTTGGGCGGGGGCAGCTGTCCCCACCCCAGACAGTGTGACGGAGCCACCACCCTGTCCTCGCCCTCACCCTCACTCTGGCCTTGCTGCCCTGCAGCCCCCCCGACCCAGGCGCTTGCAGAGGCTCCCAGCAGCCTCCGCTCCCCAGCCCCAGGCTCCTGCCGCAGCAGCTGAGGGCAAAAAATAGCCCGGAGCGAGCTCGGCCGCCCCAGCACCGCTCAGCTGCCACCGAGGCTCCGCACCGGGGTGGGGAAGGGGCTTCGGCCGAGCCCGGCGCCGAGCGAGGCTGCGCAGGCGGGGAGGTGCCCGGGCAGGAGGGCATGACGGCATCGGGGCAGGGCAGAGAGCAGCGAGCACAGGTCTGCCCCGCACCCGGCCGCGGGCTCAGCCAGCCGAGGCCCCGCTCCTCCCGGCCCGCCGCCGCCCGCCGGTGTCCCGGTACCCCGGTGCCGCTCCCCGCCAGCCCCCGTGGGGCAGGTCCCGCCGGGTCAGGCGGCAGCCGAACGCGGGGGCCAGCGGGGTCCGGCGGCGATGGGAGCTGCTCGCACGTGTCTGAACAAGGTCCCCCCCGGGCAGAGTTACTGTACGTGCAGGAGCGGGGCCAAAAGGAGACGCAGGGCTCTGGCAGCCCCGGCCGAGCGCTGACTCACCGGCCGGGCTCCCTCCCCGGAGCCAGCGGCAGCGCGGGGAGCGGCACCTCGGCACGGTGGGTCCCCTTCCTTCTCTGGGAAGAAGCGGGGAGGGAGAGGGTCTGCGGGTTTGGGGCTGGGGAGCTGTCGTCTGGGCAGCTCGGTGCAGGATCGGGCCACCTGGGTCTGGTGGTCCTGGTGCCACAGGGCATGTGAGGGCTCCGGGGCTGCAGGGAGACTTCGGGGTGTCCGTGGTGCCTCGTGCCTGTCCTGTGGCACAGGGGGAGGATCCGGCCTCGCCTCCAGCGAGGTGCAGGGTGGCCTGAGTGCTATGAACGTGACAGCAGCCAAGAGCAGAGTGGCAGCGGTGCCAGCAGCGGCTGCAGCCCGAGCCAGGGCACTGGAGGTGGCAGGAGAGCAGGAACGTGCTGGTTTTATGGTCTGTCTTGTGATGTGTTTATGGCTGGGACGGAGTGTCTGGGGATGGTGCCCAGCCCTTCCCTGGGCGACAGAACAGGGCCCTGCGCCACATCCTGGTTCTGATGGGGTGGAGGATCATGGTCGAACTTTGCTCTCCAAGGTGGGGCTCCAAGGGCTCCCACTGGTGCCACAGCTGAGCAGCTCTGCGGCTCCTTCCCCTGCTCGCTCCCGCAGCCAGGGCCTTGGCAGTGAGCCCAGGGGCAGCCCCGTCTCTTCTGAGCATCTTCTCCCTCATCCGGCGTTGGTGCTGATCTGGACATTGCCAAGTGTTTGCTTTGGTGCCGAACCCCGTGTCAAGTAGCAGCAACCGCAGAGGTGGTGCTGAGCAGGTACGCTGAGCCGCAGCCATCCCCAAACCGCTCGCGTTCGGCAGCAGAGAGGGGCTGAGCTGGGGCCTTCTCCAGTGCTGGCTGGTCCCGTGGTCCCCCGTCCCTGTGGGCTGGCCAGGGAGTGGGGACACCCAAGCCTTGGCCACTCCGTCCTGGTCTCTGCAAGCCTGCAGCCCGGCAGATGCTTCCCCTGGGGAGGGTGTTTGTCTGGCCAGCAGGATGCCAGGGGACATGTGGATGCCTGAGCACAGGGTCAGGTTGTGTCCTTGCTCCCTAGAGCATCACCCTAACAGCTCCTTCTCCCCAGGCAGGGTCTGGAAAAGGGACTGCTGCCTGCCAGTGCTGCTCCCCATGGCAGCCAGCCCCCTCGCATAACTCCAGCCAAACTGGACACCGAGGTCCCACAAGAGAGGCCCCCCGCCTGCCACCTCTGGCCCAGCCCAGACTCACCTGTCACTGCCCTGCCCCACACTAGCCCCACATCCGACGGGTTGGCCACAGGCAGACGCCGCGATGCTGCGACCATCACCGGTGGGTAGAGCTGGGGGTGCCAGTGGGTGACCTTGGGGACCGGGGTGAGGGGATGAGGAGCTGGGGCAGTTCCGGGGTGGTTCTTTGTCCTGTCCCCATTGCTGAGCCATCCTCCTGGCATCCCTTGCCCCATCCCTCTACTGCTGTCCCCAGTGCCGGGCAAAGTGTGGCCGGGAGATGGCAGCAGGCCCTTGCCCACAGAAAGTGGGGGGGCGAGGGGGGACCAGGGGAGAGCTGGGGCGGGGATCCCTGTATGCCACCCTGCTCAGGGATCCCCGGTCCCCACACAAGTGACTTTGGGAGCAGACCTGGCCGGTGACACCAAACCCTGGGCTGAAGAGTGCGAGAAGCACTCCCCTGGCACGGCCCCCGCTACACCCCTCCTGCCGGGTGCCCCCCACCTTCGGCTGAGGCCGTGCCCCACTGTCCCCAGAGCTGTGCAGCGGCGATGTCCCCGAGGTGGAGATCATCAGCCTGCTGGGCGAGCAGCTGCCCCGCTACACGCTGCGCGCCGACACCGTCTTCGGCTACGACCACGACGACTGGCTGCGCGCCCCCCCCCCGGCCCCCCGGAGCCCGTGGCCGCCCTCACCCCCCGGCAGATCGAGGAGACCCTGCAATACTTCCGTGAGTGCCTCGTCCCGCGCCGGGGGGGGTGGCGGGGGCGGCGGGGCGCTGGCGGCGCCCGCCGGGCTGGGCCGGGGCCACGGGGGCAGCGCGGGAGCTGATCGCCGCTAATGGGATTGCCGGGCTGGAGTCCCTCGCCCGGAACATCCCGGGCTAATTCCGGGAGCGGCTTCTGCTGAGCCGAGCCGGATGCTCAGAGAGAGCTTCTGCCGCCTCCTGGGACTCCCGGCACGTCCCCGCTCCCCCGGCGCTGGGCCGCGGCTCTCCGGGGTGGGACGCTGCCGAGGGGGCGGCAGAGGGTGCGCCGGTGGCCCCCGGTGCTGCTGCCCCCCCAGCGCGGCAGCCCGGAGCGGCCGAGGGGGGCACGGCGCCGCAGCTGCCGGCCAAGCCCCTAGAGCTGGAGGGTGCCGGGGGCAGACACCCAGCGCCCCCGCGGTCAGGAGGCGGCGATGCCCCACGGCGTGGGGGCGAGGTCGGGGTTCGGGGGGGGCACGGGCGGATTATCTCCGCTTTGCTTCTGCCTCTGGCCCACGTGTGGCCGGGACGGGATTAGGGCGAGGGGCTGGGGGATGGATGTGGGGCGGCGGAGACAGATGGGGCTGAGGGTCCGGCCGCGCTGCCAGCCCGGCTCCCACCCCCTTGCTGCGACAGCCTTTGCGGTGGGGTGAACCCTCGGTGTGCCCCGCCCATACTCGCTGCCTTCCCCAGCCATCAGCACCCCCTACCTTGCAGCGACAAAAGCCCCAAACCCCGTTTTCGTGCCACGGGGCGGGGAGCACCGGGCTGGGTAGGATCCCGGGCACCCCCATCCCCTCCCGGGCTCAGTCCTGGGGACCCCCCCACGAGTCACAGCTCCGGTGCCGCCTGCGTGTGCCAGCGTGGAGGGGGCCCACGTTGCCTCATCCCCTTACCCAAATCTTTAAGCTGCCGTCAGAAATAGCCCCCCGTAATCTGCTTGTGCAGAGACGTGGAGGACCTGCCCGGAGGAGCAAATCCCCAGGCAGGGGATTAGGAAGAGACAGCTCCTGCCTGTCCACACTCGTGTCCCTGGGGTCCCAGGGGTCGCAGGGGTACCGGGGGTGCCGGAGGTCCTGAGGCTGCGTGTACCCAGGTGAGCTGGCTGGGTCCCTGCCCTCCTGCTCTGCCACCACCAGGAGAAGCACCGGGGCAAGGAGGAGGAAGCGGCTGGCACCGAGGTCGCCTGGCTCCAGCCCCAGGAGGGTCCCCATGGTTATGGCAGTACGTGGTTTTGTGGTGTGATCCCAGCAGGTGGGGACCTAGCATGGAAATAAAGGCATCGTGTGATGATGCAGCTCCAACCCCAGCCTTGTCGATTCATCGATCAGTTTGCCAGCGAGGGGACAGGCAGGGAGGGCAGGTGGCAGGGGCAGGCAGGGAGGGCGGGCGGTGGGGACAGGCCGTGCGTATGTTAGCATTACTGGCATCGCACTCGGTGCACCATGGTGCTGACTTGGGGGGTCCTTGGTGCAGCCCCGCTGCCCTCCTGCCTGAGAGGCTTGTGCTACGTGCCAGCCAGCTCCTCCATAATTCAGCACAGCATGATTTATTCACCTCTGCTGCTTCGGTGCTGCCTCTGCACAAGCGTGGTTGTGGGGAAGCTGGGGGTGCCAGCCAGGGAGTGTGGGGCAGCACGGATGGGGCGTGAGGGGGCCTGGCTCGTGCCAGCCCACCCTCAGAGGACAGGAATGTGGTGTGTGGCTGACTGCAAGGGGATGGAAAAGCCCTTTCCTGGCTCAGGGACCCAGCGGGTCCCAGCACCAAGCTGTGTCGGCAAGGAGCAGGGGCCCAGGCCTGGGATGGAAGAACACTCTGGTGAGGTGAAGGGCAGGGAACAAGCCTGTGACGAGGACCTAGCCCTGCACACAGTCTGGGTTTGGGGTGAAAGACCCGAAACCTCTCTTTGTCCCTTCTAAGGGGCAGAAGTCAGCAGCTGGATGTGACCTGTTGGGCTCAGGGACAAGTGACCCTACTGTGTCCTCTCACCAGCACCCACGGGGACCTGTGTGCCCAGACTCCCCTGGTGTCCACAGGGTGGGGGCCGGGGACACAGAGCCCAGCCGCACCCGCACCCCCGGGCTGAGCAGGATTGTCCCGACGGATGCTCGGAGTGCCTCGATGGGGACCCCAGTCCTGGGAGTGCCCCTCCAGGATGCTCCGATGGGGGACCGTGTCCCCAAGGCGCCCCGGGGGAGCGGGCAGCCGCAGCCAGCCGGCCCGCGCCAAGGCAGAGCGGAGCGGGCAGCCCCCGGCCCTGCCGCCCCCGCCCCGCTCCCGCCCGGCACCGCCCCCGCCCCCGCCCCGGCCCCGGTGGGCGCGCCCGGGCAGGTGCTCGCGGACGAGGCGACCCTATAAATAGGGGCGGGAGCGGTTGGAGCGGCTCGACACGGTTCGGGGGCTCGGCTGGGCACGGCTCGGGGGGCTCAGCTGGGCACGGCTCGGGGGACTCGGCTGGGCACGGCTCGGGGGGCGCGGCGCGATGGAGATCTGGAGCAGCCCCGCCGCCTACGACGAGCTGAACGGGAACGCGGAGCGTGGCGGCGGCTCCGACCCCATCGCCCGGGAGCTGGAGGAAGGTGAGGGCGACCTCGGGGAGCGGGGCTGGGGCTCCTGCGGGCGGAGGGTGCCGGGGTCTCTCCACCGCACCCCGAGGCACAGTCGCCCCTTCCCATCCGGGCGTTTCCCCAGCGCCGCGGGGTGCGCAGCCCCCCGCCCCGCAGTGCCCCATCCCCGGGGAGCTGCCGCCTGGGCCCTTGGGGTCCCCGCGGTCACCCTGAGATACCCTGCGGAGGGTTGTCCCTGCTCCGGTGGTGGCGGGGAGCAGACAGAGGCATGGGGCGAGGGGCCCCGCCAGGTCTCTGTCCCCCTCCCGGGATGGGGGGCTGCCCTCCCGTGGGGTGCGGGTCCCCGTGCCGGATCAGGCCCACGGACACGGCGGGTGTTTACGTGTTTGCCAGCGCCGCAGCCTCCAGTGTCCCCCAGGCCCTGCTGCTCGCTCTAACTGTAATGATGCTCATGCTCTAATTATTTCCAATTAACGGCTCAGGGGCCTGACGAGGTGCAGTTGGGGACCCCTGCAGGGAGCCGGCCCTGCTGGGGCATGGGGAGGGGACATGAGGCTGGGGCTGGCGTTTGCCCCTCTCCCCGTGGACGTGGGGTACGTGCCTGCCAGGCTGTGGGGCAGCACCAGGGGGTGTTGGGGACCGGACGGGGGCCAGGGTGACGGGTGGGGGCATCGCCATGGCGACGCGCACTATTACACAACCCCAGCTGGGGCGGCGTAATGGGATTTGTGTGGCTGAGCCTCTCCCGTTAACCCACTTTGTCTGCCCGGCTGGAGAGCGTGGCCGTGGCTGGCGACGCAGGTCAAGGCCCTGGGCGCGGCCAGCCCTGCTCTGCCAGAGGAAACTGAGGCACACGACCTTGGGGCAGCTGAGCAGCAGAAGGAGCATCAGGGGCAGCTGTGGGGTGTGAGCTGAGCCTGGGGCTTCGTGCTCTGGCTTTCCTCCCTCCGCTGCCATCTGGGTGCGTGCCTGGCGCTGCCTGGCAGCTCCTGCAGGCGTGGCTGGCAGGATTGGTGCCGAGGGGATGGTCACCCCTGTGCCATCTCGCTGCCAGAGACCCAGAAAGAGGCAGGGGAGGAGGCAGGGCTTCAGGCGGGCCTCAGCTGGAGCAGGAGCACTGGCTGGGGCTGGCAGGCAGCTGCCTGTTCTCGGGGCAGCTGGCCCACAGCTGCCTTCGGCCCTGTTGCTCTGGATCCCTGGGTGCAACATCCCGTGAGGATGCGCTCGGCTTGGCCCCTCCAGGAAGAAACTAGGGCAGGGCTGGCTTCTTCGGGGGAGATCTGGGGGAGGGGTCTGGGACAGATTGGAGGGGACGCTGTCTGTGAGTCTGGCTCGGCGTGGTGCCACCCACCACTATTTATACTGGAGCTCCAGCCGGCTTTTTGCTGGAGACGTCGCCTCCGATCGCGTCTCTGCTGCCCGCGCTTCGCCATCCCTGCTCCTCGTCTGTGTGTCCTGTTGTGGGGCTGGCACTGTGGCCAGCCTGCTGGTGGGTGCAGTGAGGGGGGGGGCTCAGCATCTTTCCTGCTGCCCCAAGATGCGGGCAGAGTTGGGGGGTGAAGTGGGAGCACCCCGTTTCCCACGATGCTGTCATGGCTGTGAGCCTTCCCAATGGGAAGCAGTGACAGGAGGCAGCGGGGGGACAGTGCTGAGCCCCTGGGCTGGCACTCCTGCAGTGCAGGGCTTCACCCTTCGCCTTTCTCCCCCAGTCCTGTGCGCTGAGCGGGTGGTCAGGATCACAAAGACCTACCACGACATCGATGCCGTCACCAACCTGCTGGATGAGGTACGGGCCCCGGGGCCAAGGGGGGTGAGCAAGGGCTGGGAAAGAAAGAGCAGAGCAGGGGATGGGCCCCGGCTGACACGGACCTGCCTGCCCCTTGCAGAAGGAGCGGGACCTGGAGCTGGCGGCGCGCATCGGGCAGTCCCTGCTGAAGCAGAACCGGAGCTTGACTGAGCGCAACGAGCTCCTGGAGGAGCAGCTGGAGTTGGCCAAAGAGGAGGTAACGGCCCCTGGGTCCTGGTCTTGTCCCCCTGCATTCCCAGCCTGGGGACTGTGGGTGGCTGTGGTCGCCTCGGCCGTGCCCTGATGCCCCTTCCCCTCTCAGATCGCGCAGCTGCGCCACGAGGTCTCCATGCGGGATGACTTGCTCCACTTCTACACCACCACCACGGAGGAGAATGAGCCCACCTCAGCCACCTCCACACCGTGAGTGGGGGGTCCCTGTCCCACTGCTTGCTGGGGCAGGGCTGCTCCTGGGGGCTGGGAAGAGGTGTTGGGCAGGAGCTGTCACCATTCCCGGAGTAGCACCAGGGCTGGTGCTCTCTTCCTTTCTACAGTGGCCGTGGGTCCCACAGGTCTGTGTTGCTGCAGGCGCCTGCCTGGGATCCAGGGAGAGTGGGCAGGGGGCTGGGTGGGCAGCCCCATCCTGCCTGTGCTGTGGTGCTCAGCACCCTCCCTGCCATCCCCAGGCAGCGCCGGCACGAGTCCTCGCTGTCCCTGGAGCAGTACTTCCAGTACGACACCTTGCAGCAGAAACTCAAGTGTTTGGAGGAGGAGAACCAGAAGCTTCGCATGGAGGTGAGCAGAGCCAGCTGGTGGGACCCACCTCTGCCCCGCTCGCTGGCTGGAACTCAGCCCCTCTGACCCTCTCCCTCAGGCCACCAACATCGCAACCAAGACTTGCCAGTATGAGGACCAGGAGCAGCAGCTGATGATTGACTGTGTGGAGCAGTTCTGTACGTGGGGCTGGGCTTGTCGGGGGCAGCTCCTCTCTGGGCTTGGGCTGGGGTGGGGGGGGGATCGGCAGGCACTGCCCAGCATTGCTGCGTGGTCTGGGGCTGGGAATCCGTGCCCTGGTGGTGATGACCCGGCACCTTCCCCAGCTGAAGCGAGCCAGCAGGTTGTTTACCTCTCGGATGAGCTGGCCCGCAAGACCGAGGACGCGGTGCGGCAGCAGGAGGAGATCAGCCAGCTCCTGGCGCACGTCGTGGAGCTGCAGCAGAAGTGCCGTGCGGTGAGTGTCCCCTGCCTGGGCTGGGGGGGTGCGGGCACAGCTTGCTGACCTGCCCGCTCCTCCCGCAGTACGGCTCCGAGGTGGAGGAGCTCCAGCAGCACCTGGCCGTGGCCAAGGAGATGCAGCAGCAGCTCCGGATGGAGGTGAGCGGGGCGGGGGGGGAACTGGCCACGGATGCCCCAGCCAGATGGGGGGGGTCGTGCTCCTCTGGGGCCGTGCCTGAGCTGCGTCTGTGCCCGCAGCTGCGGGACCTGCAGGAGAAGTATGTGGAGTGCGGGGGGATGCTGCAGGAAGCCCAGGAGGAGGTCAAGAGCCTGCGCAGCCGCAACCTGCCCAACAGCACCGTCAGCCGCTACGGCGCCGCCAGCCTCCTGCCCGTGGTGAGCGGGGGGCGCGGGCAGGGCGGTGGGGAGGGCGGGGGGCTCTGCTCTCCCCTCTGCTCACACTGGGTACCCCACATCTCCAGGACTCGCTGGCAGCCGAGATCAAGGGGATGATGAGGAAAAGGACAGACAGCTCCTCCTCGGACTACAAGTGAGCGCGGGCACCGATGGCTCGTGCTGGGCCACAGGGTGGGGGTCCCTGGGGTGCGGCCCGAGGGTCCGTCCCCAACTCCTTCCTGCCCCCAGGAGCTACCTGCGTGTCTTCGAGACGGTGAAAGCGGTGAACCAGGCGGCCAAAGCCAAGTCTTGCTCCGAGTCTCCTGACAACACGTCGGGCTCCAAGCAGTTGTCGGCCACCCCGTCCAGGGGAACCAGCACCCCCCACCCCAGCTACCCTGGCTCAGAGGGTGCCCAGTGAGTGCTGCAGTGGGGACTCGGGCCGGGGGTGTTCCCAGGGCAGGAGCTGGGGTGTTGATCACATCAGAGAGTTAATCACTGCCACAGGGCTGGGGCAGCACAGCTGGAGCCTGTTGGGGTCTGGCACGGTGTTGGGGGGCTGCAGTGTGGGACCGTGGCCCCAGTGCCCTGACGCTGCACCCACTGCCAGGGCCGAGGGGTCCAGAGAGGAGCCGCGGGCGGCCCCGGGGCGGCAGGACCTGGAGGCGGCCGTGCAGCGGCTCTCGGCGCAGCAGCAGAGCCACCCCTCGGAGGAACCATCCTTCTTCGAGGCCGAGCGGGAGCGCAAACTGGGGCGGCTGAGGGACGGGGAGAGCTCCAGCGGCTTCCTCACCCCCAATGAGAGCATCGTCTCCACTGGGACCAGCTGCTCGGAGCTCACCGCCGGCTCCAGCTTCTCCCTCGGCTCCCTCACCTACCTGCCTGACAAACTGCAGATCGTGAAGCCCCTGGAAGGTGAGAGGTGGGGAGGGGGCTTCCCGGCGTGCAGAGCTGGAGCAGCCGGGAGGGTCCCCTGACACCAGCTGAGCCCCCGGCTCTGTCCCCCCTCCAGGCTCCGTGACGCTCCACCACTGGCAGCAGCTGGCGCGGCCCAACCTGGGTGGGATCCTGGTGCCCCGTCCTGGGGTGCTCACCAAAGACTTCAGGCAGCTGGACATCGACCTGGAGGAGGTCTACAGCCTCAACGACCTGGAAGAGGACGACGTGGACACCGGCTCCTTCCAGCTGCTCCCTACCTCAGCACCCGCCAAAGCCAAGGAGCGCCCCGGGGGTGAGCGTGGGGCGAGGGTCTCTGGGACACCCCCTGCTCTCCTGCCCAGGCTGCCCTTCGCGCCCCCCTGCGCTGTCCCCTCTAGCCTGTCCCTGCCACCCACCCGTCCCTGCGGGGACGCACCGTCTGCAGCTGCACGAGGGCTGCTCTGAAGCTGCCCTGTTCGGGTGAGCCCTCCCAGCGTGCGCCCACTGCTTCGGGGACAGGTCTGGGAGAAATGTCAGCTCCTGCTGCCGTTTGCAGCCTCCTCCTCTGAGCGAGGGCCGGACCCAGCTGCTGCTGGAGATGTGCCCCATGGGTGCAGCTGGTGGTGGCAGCTCCCAGCCCAGCTTTGGCTTTTCTGTGCCCAGAGCCCTGCTCTCTGCCTTTGTGCCCCCCCTCCCCGTTAACCCCGTGTCTCCTGTCCCTTCTAGTGTTCCTCTCTAACAACCTCCCCCAGACCCCGTCTACCTTCACCATCACCACCTGCCTCCTCCTCCACCCCACTGCTGCGATCACCACGGTGACACCCAGGTAAGGCGCGTGGCCCCCCCACCGCCTTCACTGCCTGCACCGTCCCCCCCCACCCTCTGCTCGCCCCATGCGTCGCTCTGTGCAGCTCGAGGATGCAGTGGCCCAGGGGCCATCTCTGGGCACTGGCGCTCAAAATGTCCCTGAATCTGGCAGACTGGGTGACCGTGTGCCTGGGGATGTGCATCCCCCGGGCTCAGCGCTGCAGCACCGCGATGGGAAGAGCCTTCCTCGGGGTGGGCAAGGCTGGACTCACCCTGGGGTCCCCGGGGGCTGTTCCTCCTCCCTGCTCCTGTGCACCAGCAGGACCTTTCTCCAGCTGGGCTGGCCGAGCCGGGCGCTGGGCTGCCCCTTAATTAATGAGCGCTGTTGCTCAGCGCTAATGAGCCCCTCCAAAGCTTGTTTGGGGTTGGTGTAAGCCGGAGTTCACTGGGTCCTGTTAGGCAAAAACCCCTGCATGTTTGGAAAATGTTTGCGCAGCAGTGACCACGGCCTGTCCCCTCCTGGCTGCCTGGGAGCTGGGAGGAGCATGGCTGCAGCCCCCCAGCACCACATGAGCTGCAGGCATTGAGGTCTCCTACAGCCTGAGCCTTGTAGGGTGAATGTGTGCAGGAAGGAGGAAAGGGGGCCCTGCTCTGCCTGAGGACCCCCCCGGCCCCTGCAGGAGCATTCCCTGGGACAGGGCCCCCCACTGACCCTCACTTCTGCTCTCTTTTCCCTCCAGTCTGTATAACACCGTCGTGCCTTCTTGTGGGCCCTTTGAGGGGCTGAGCCCTGGCAGCCCCTCGCCAGAGCCGTCCTCCTCCTTGCTGCCCCCTGGCCCCAGACCCCCAAGCACCTCCGTGGGACTCATCAGGCTCTTGCTGGAACGCGGCATCTCCGCCTCGGTGCCAGGGACTGGCTCGTGGTGGGCCCCCCTGCTCCCCAACCAGGACCCCCAGCATGCTGACACCCCACCCTTCCCTGCACTCGGGGGGCAGGACCGACCCCCGCCCAGGAGCAGCATCTTCAGCTTGAACCTGGTGGAGAAGCTGCGGCGCTTGGGGCTGGACAAGGTGGTGGCCCGAGGTGAGATGTCCTACAGGCAGGGAGCCGGGGATGCAACGCAGGGAGCATCGACGTGACGGTGCTGTGGAGCCAACCAGCTCAGGACAAGACCCATCCTCTTCTTCACGCATCCGTGGGGAGATGGAGCCGGGACAGGCTTCCAGCCTCAGCTCCTGGTGCTGCTGTGGGACCCGGCAGCGCTCCCAGCCCCTGGTCGCGGGAGCTTTGCCCAGTGCAAGGACACAGCCCTGCGGCGTGTGCGGCTCCCGCAGCCCCGTGTCACCCTGCGGCGGGGTCCTGTGGGCAGGGAGGGGCCTGGGGTGATGGCCGGGGCTCTGTGGTGTGGGGAGCCAGCTCCAGGCAGGGGCTCACCCTGTCCCCTGTGGTGGGAGCACGGATCCTTCACAGGAGCCAGTTGATGGCAATAAAAACTGTTCCTGCTTCTGCTGAGCCTGTCCGAGGAGCAGCTCAGCCCTTCGAGGCTGTCTGAGCTGCCGCAGCAAGGGGTGATGCTCAGTCTGGGTTTTGTGTGGTCCTGAGAGGGGGACACACCTGCCGGTGCCAGGGTGGGACCTCTCCCCAACCTCGGCTTGGACCCTGGCCAGAGTCTGGGCTGACTTCTAAAGGGAAGAGCCGGTTTAAATTCCCTCCTGCCCCGAGTAGCCGCAGCACCCCCGGCTGGGGGGACGCCTGTGGTGGCTGTAGCTGTTGCTCCCACCGGCTGCGTCCCTCACCCCAGGCCCTGCCCTGTCCCTGTCAAATAAATGTGAAGTCACGAAGCAGTGTGTGTGTGCCATCTCTGCCCTGTCCTTCCCTGGCAGGGAGCAAATCCCACCTCTTCCCCCAAGAGCTCTTCCCAGCGAAGACAGGAGCAGCAGCGGCCGCAGTGCTAAAGCTTTATTGCAGGAAGAGACGTGCACTGAGCGCGCTGGTGCTCTGCACGGCATGGCCAGCCCAACAGCTACTCGGCATCAGACGAGTCCTCGATGCTGCGGCGGCCGAAGTCCATCCAGTCGTGGTAGTAGTGGTCGTGCAGGGCTTCTGCCCCCTCATCCCCGTGCACGTAGCCCTTGCGGTCGCTCAGCTCTGCCGGGCCAAGGGCAGTGGGTTAGAACCGCCTGGGGCTGAGGGCTGTGCCTGGTGGAGCCCCCTGCACCCCTGCCCACCCTGCCTTTCCTTGTACCTGTGAAGACGTGGGGCAGGAACCGGGAGATGAGGTGCTTCTGCTCCTGGGACAAGGACTGAGGCCAGTCCCGCCGGACCAGGCTGGCCGGGAGCTGGCGGGGGTCTCCCCCAGCACCTGGCGCCTCCGCCGCGGGCCGGCACAGGCAGGCGGTTGCTGCGATGGCGAGGACGAGGCCGATGCACAGCTTCACCTTCATGGCTGCAGAGACTAAGCGGGGAAGGGGAGCAGAGGAGCTGTGGCCACCGACCGGAGACACGTGCTCAGCCCGCGGTGAGGGGTGACCTGTGTGGGGAGTGAGGGCTCGTCCCCAAGGTGTGGCTGGTCCCCAAGTCCCCTCTGTCCCTCCCATCTGGTCCCCAAGTTCCCTTCATCCTTCCTGGCTGGTCACCAAGTCTTCTCCATCCCTCTCTCCTGGCTGGTCCCCAAGTCCCCTGGCAGGGATCCCCAGTGAGCAGGGAGTCCCGCTCTGGCTCTTCACAGGACCATCTAAACCCAAACCACGACAAAGAGCATTGGCCAGACACAGATACCTCGTCCCCAGGACACGGCTGGTCCCCGAGTCCCTTCTGTCCCTCCCGCCTGGTCCCCAACTGTTCCTCCCCTCTCCCAGCTGGTGCCCAGTTCCCCCAATAGCCCCCCAGGACTCACCCGCTGGCTCCAGGCTCACTCTGGGGCAGCTCGGGCTCCGTCTGTTTTTAAAGGCGCTGCTGGGGGGCCCCACCCCGGGGAGGCTCCGCACACCCACCCCCCCCGCCCCGCAGCCCCAGGGGTGTGCACGGACATGGACCCACAGCGCGGGGTGTGTCTGTGCACATCGACAAGGATGCAGGTGGTGCGGGGCGCTTGGCCCGGGCTGGGTGTGCGGGTGATGTGGCGCTGCTCCAGCCCGCCCGAGCCACCCAGAGACAGGTGGGTGACAGGTGTGTGACAGGCGTGTGCTTTACACGCATGCACACACACCTACAGACACTCACAGAGACACACAGATGCACACACAGCTACAGAGATGCACACAGGGCTCACTGTGTACACCTATATACACATGTACGCCTAGACATAGAGAGGCAGAGCTTGCTAAAGAGCTAACACCTATACACCGACACACACAGACACCCATATCCGTAGTTATACACACATACACACACACACACACACACACACACACATAAGTACTTGTATACATAAGTAAGCATGTTCATATGTGTGTATACACACACACACAGACAGACAGACATATATACTTGGGGGGAGTGTGTGTGTATGTATATATATGTATAAGTATATAGTCTGCATATATATACCTAAATTTTTATATATCTACATATATATATATATACACACACACACACACACTTAAATATATATATATATCTATCTCTAAATGTGGACATATATAGCTATAAATGGCATGTGCGTGCACAGAGACAGACAGACACACACACACACACACACACACAGAGACACAGACAGACAGACAGAAAATCATAGAATCCTACAATGGCTTAGGTTGGAAGGGACCTTAGCGATCACACAGACACACACAGACACAGACAGACACACACGCACGTGCGCACACACAGACACACAGACACACACACACACAGAGACAGACAGACAGACACACACACACACACACAGACACACACACAAAAAATCATAGAAATCCTAGACTGACCCAGGCTGGAGGGACCTTGGAGATCATCTAATCCAACCTCCCTGTCAGGTATACATGCTTATGTGTGTGTATATATGTGTGTGTGTGTGTGTGTGTGTAGGGGGGGGTGTGTGTGTGCGCGCGTGCGTGTGTGTGTAAAATGTGCATGTGACTAAATATATAATATATTAATACACACACACACACATATACACACACTGTCCCATATATATATTTTTACCTCTAAATTTGGACATATATAACTATAAATGACTTGAGCACACACACACACGCACGCACACACTCTCACTTCTATATATTTGCATGCACATACATCTGCCTGTTTATGGTTGGTGCTTATATGGGGCAACTGGTCAAGGTTATGTATAGCTGTATAAATGCATAGCTACATATCTACGTACACACTTGCATATATTATACATTATGTATTACGCATGAAATATTTGATATAAAATATACAAGACATATAATACATTATATATGTATATACACGCATGTATGACTATAGCTAGCTAGCTCTATGTATCTATGTAGCTAGCTGTGTACCGGTGTACATGTACGTGTGTGTGTGTGTGTATATGTGTGTACATGCATGTACATGGGTGTGTACACACACATGCACATATATCCGTGTATAACTCCCTCTGCATGCTGGCAGCAGCTGTGACATCTCTGTGCCCCATCAGGCTGGTGCCAACCACCCACAAACTACTGAAAAGCTTTGGGGTGGCATGGAACGGGGCAGAGGGGGGGGAGAGAGAGAGAGAGACAGACAGACAGTCAGACACGCTGCTCCCTGCCTGTGCTGGGGGCACACGATGCCCACCCAGGGCTCAGTTACACGCTGGCCAAGCACAGCCTGACCCCCCGCCTGCAACCCCCCCGCTCTGTTTGCTGCTGCTGATCGTGTCTTTCGACATCAATAGTTCCTCTCGCCCGTATTAAACTCTCATCTCACTGCCTTTATAGAACACATTTGTCTCTCTTTTTCAATAAAAGGCGTGTGCATGACGTGCTCCAGGTCAGGTGTGCCAGCCCGTGCCCCCGGCACTGCCGCCTCCGCGGGGGCTGGGGCCGGTGCTGCTCGAATACCCCCGAAACAAATGGGCTTTGGATGGGCACAAAGGCAGCCCCGCCCCGGCACCCTGCACTCCGCGGCCATCGATCGCTCGCTCTGCCGAGTGGCTTTTATGAGGAACAAACAAATTGTTTCGCCATTTCTGGTTTTTAATGGCTCAATCTGTGACAAACGAGCCATTGGGTTGACGGGGACGCAGCAGCTGCTTCCACCGCAATGCTGGGACTGGGACACCCCCCCCTCACCTGGTGGTGGAGGGAGTCCAGCTCCGTGCACGCAGAAGGGCCCTGGAGCAGGAGGGGGAAGTCGGGTTTTGGGGGCAGAAGCAGACATTTGGGCAGGCAGGATGAACACATGGCCAGGGCAAGAAGTCGCCGGGGCTTGGGGTCACCAGTCGCCTCAGAGCACCCAAGGGTGCTTGGTGTCACTGCGGTACGTTTCCGAGAGCAAAGTCTCCCAGCAAGGTCAGTGGCCGGGAAGTAGAGCGAGGGCTCCTGCTCCACAGGTGGGAGAGGGCTGGTGGGGTCAGGATCGGTGCAGGCAGCGAGTGAACCCAAACAACTCTGTTCTGAGGGCGCTGCAGGACAAGAGGGCCAGGTCCCCCCTCTCCCACCCCATGCTGGGAGCCCAGGCCTGGCAGCAGGCGGGCTCACACCTGCAGCCACAGCATCAAAGAGAAAAACCCAGAGACCTTCTGTGCCGTTCCCGACAGCTTTTAGCACGGCTCTTCAACCTCCGTCACCCCCACGGCTCCAGGTGAGCCCTGTGAGACAAGGTGACTTTGTTCCCGCTTGCTGCAAGGCTCAGAGAGGGAAAAAAACCCCTCATCCCGTGCCCGTCACGGCCTCTGTCTCTGCAAAAGCGCTGACAGTCGTGCCAGGCTGAGAGAACACAACCCTTACGGGAACACAACCCAGCGTGAGGGTTAACGAACCCCTGCCAGGAAGGGAATGACTCACCGACACCCCCTCCAAGGCTGCTGAGCTCCTGTTCAGCTCCAACTGCTCCTCTTCCTGCTGCTCCCCTGCCCTTCCCACTTGGGTCACACAGGGAAACGCTCCCCAGAACTCCTGGAGGCTCTTCCAGCACCAGGGAAGCCACAGAAGCCACCAAGCAAATGCTTTCGAAAACCATTTTTATTTAAATAAGACTTTTAAATACATTACATAAAACATTAAAAAAAGAAACCAAAAACCTGTTACGTCACAGGGCATTAGGCAGCAGTTGCTAGTAACACAGAAGCTCCGGGCTCTTTCTACAATGACACTCATTACATTAGTCCAAAACTGATCCCTTGTCAAAAGTTTAACCCAGCGTAACGGATCCTTGCGGTATCCCAGCCCGGTATCTCGGGGCTTGGGGGGGACCAGCACCTACCAGGCCTGAACTGCAGCCATCCAGCCTTCAAGTCCCTCTTCAGTTACTCCTCGTGCTCAAAGCCAGACTGCCCAGATCCCTCTGACACCAGGAGCCAAGAGCACCTGTGGGAAGGTGCCATCTCCCCACCACCGGGGCCTCGCTCCGTGCGGCACCGCGGGAGTTACCGTCCGTCGGGCTGGAAGAGCAGCTGGACTGAGGAGCGATCCGGGCAGCATCTGGACTGATGGGCCGAGTCCCTTGGCATAACTTGGAACATCTGGTTACTTTTAGCTTCAGGCTGGACCGTGCCCAATGCCCGATTTACCTCTGTTAAATGAGGGACAGCAAGACGAGATAGCATGGGCTCTTGTCAGTTTATTACATCACTGAATTACACTAGTCCAGACTGAATAGTGGACCCAAGATTGTTACATTACACAAACCAGCTGGTTTTATACTTATGACAAGGGACAGATGGGAGTTTCATGGTAAGGAAGTCTTCTTGCATAAAGCTTCAGTGACCCACAGGCACTTAAAACCCATGGACTTTCAGCTGGTCGTCTTTAGCCAGTCCAATCTGCAAGAAAGAGAAGGCACTTCAGAGGACGCTGCAGCAGAGAGGCTCCTGCACACACCCACACGCCACCTACGCTGCAGGCGCTGTCAAGCTGTCAAATTTCTGCTCCCCCCCTAAAGCAGGGAATGAAGGTGAGACTGCGACTGCAGAACCTTGCCGGATGGCATCTGCCACAAGCAAGAATTTCAAGAGCAGCAGAAACAGCTTCCTCCATCCACCTGCTTTTCTAACGCTAAGAAAATCAGAACCTGCGAAGCCCGAGGCTCACGCTGAGCCTAACGCAGAGCGAGCAGGCGTGGCGGGCGGAAGGCAGCCTACCTCGACGAGGAACTGGCATATGTTCTTGCGCTGGTCACCTTGCAACTGGATCACTTCTCCATATTCGGGGTGTTCGATTACAGTACCATTGCAGGCAAATTTCTACAACGCAGAGAAAAGCCTCATTAGCACGACGCCGACCCCAAACACCGCTCCCGAACCCCACCCCAGCCACGGAGCCGCGTCCGGTCCCCGCGGGGGCGCCCACCTTCTTGAAGGCTTTCACCAGTTTCTTTTTATCGTAATCATCCGCGATGCCCTGGACTGTGGTGAGGGTCTTCCTGCCGTTCCGCTGCTGGATCCTTATATGGATGTAGTCCTCAGTGCCGGCAGGGAGCAGGTCATCACCCTTACTTGCATCAGCAAAGGGGTCTGCGGAGAGCGCCCGTCACACCCCGCCCCGCCCCGCCGCCCATTGGCCGCCCCGCCCGCCCGTCAGAGGTCGGACCCGCCCCCGCCTGCCTGCCTCCCCCCCCCCACCTCCCCCTCCCCTTCCCCTCCCCCCCCGCCCCGCGTCTGACGCAACCGGCCCCGGGAATAGCAACTGCGCCACGGGGCGGAGCCCGCAGGGCGGGGCCCGCAGGCCGCTCCCCCGGCCCGGCCCGGCCCCGCCGCCGCACAAAGGGCCTCACCGAAGGGTTGGAGGTTCTGGATAGCGGACATACGACACGGTTCCCTTCCCTCGGCGGAGGCGGCGGCGGGAGCGGCGGGGCGGCGCGGCGGGCGGGCGGCGAGCGGCGGAGGATGCTCTCGCGGCGGCGGCTGGAGACGCTGTCAGGGGGGCGGGACTGGCGCCGCCCGCTTATATACCGCCTCCGCGTGACGTCAGCACGCACGCCGAGCGAGGGCGGCGATTGGCCGTGGCGAGGGGGCGTCACGCCGCACGGGCGAGGGCGGCCGCGCCCCGGCGGGCGCCAGGGGGCCGGGCGCATGCGCGACGGGGGCCCTCGCGGTGGGAGGGGGGGAGGCGCCGGTGTCGTGCGCGGCGGCGCATGCGCAGCGCGGGGGGCGCCTGGCGGGGCCGGAGCCGCGCGGGGACCGGGCCCCGGGACCCCCCCCCGGATCCCCTCGGTCCTCGCTCCCCGCCCGCTCTCCGTGTTCCCTCCCGCCGGCCGCGCCCGTCCCCTCCGCGCTCCGGGCCCGGCTCTGCGGCGGCCGGGCCGGGCGGCGGGGCCCGGTGTGTGGCACAGCCCCGGGGCGGGTCCGGGGGCGCCGGGCCCCCGGGGCGGGCGGGACCCGCGGGGTCGTGCGTACCCGGGCTCCCTCCCCGCCATGCGGGCGACGGCCCCCTGCCCGGCCACGGTGCCCAGCCACGGTGCCCAGCCACGGCCGCCCCCAGCGGGAGCCAGTGGCCACAAGGCCCGGCTGGGTGAGCCGTGACCCCGAGGGCCGGGAGCTGCCAGGGCCGAGCAGAGCCCTCCCCGAAGCGGCCTTTGCTCGCCAGCCTGCCCGTGCGGCCCGCGGGGCTCCCGCCCTGCCCGCGGTCCAAGCGCCCGGTAACGCCGCCCGGCTGCGTGGGCCCTCGCGGTCGGGGTTTGGCCCCGCTGAGCCCAGTTTGTCCGGCCCGTGCCCACAGCTGCGGGTGCCGGGGGGTGAATCCCCCTCGAGGCTCAGCCCCCGAGAGCAGCGCTCGCCCGTGAGCGTGTGCCAGCAGCTGGTGCCGCGATGACGGCCGCCCCGGGAGCGAGTAGAGCCGCACGCAGAGAGAAACCGGGCTCCTGTGCTCCCTTTTCGTGGCGGCTTGGCCGGGGGATGCTCTGAGGACACCGGGTGCTGCAGAACACAGTGAACTTGCGAGCGGGCCTGCGGGCTCTTTGGTGCCAAAGGGAAGCGCTCGAGGTGTCACCCAAATCTGCCAGAAAAAGAAGCTTTTCTGTTTTTAAACGTGTGACACAAGTCCCCTTGCACTTACTGTGTTAACCTCAGACAGTCAGACCTTGGCAAACTCAAGTTCTTGTGGGGTGAACTCGGTCCCTCTTCCATTTCTGTCCTGAGCAGCCGTTGCAGCGTGGCTGGGGTTGACTCGTCACCTCCCCGGTCCCAGCGATGTCCTGGCTCTGTCAGGAGACCCCAGTATCCCTGATCATGGCGCTGGATAGGGGCAGCCTCTGGCCTTCTGTAATGCGTTGAGCCGAAGGCTCAGGGGAGCTGTGAGCCCAAAGGTGACCTGGAGCGAGGGGTCCCTTGGGGACCGTGGTGGCCGCCGGCATATGGCCGGGGCTGTCCCAGAGCCCTGGTCACTGGTCGGTGGGACTCGGTGATCTCAGATCTGGTCTTTGCCTCGAAGCCCTGCGGACAGAGATGTGACCGAACGTACTGCAAAACCAGCTGCATCTAGTCCCGCTTCTGAGGCCTAATTTGGGGAGGAGAAGCCTGGGTCTCAGCATTCAGCATGAGCTGCTAATAAAGATAATTAACCACTTTTCTGGTGCCTGCTGGGTGGCTAAAACCCCTCGCAAACTGAGGAGTCTCCCCGCACTGGCTCAGCACAACGCAGAGCGGGGGCTGCCGGCAGATGAACATCGCATCCAGCTCAAGGATGCATCACACGTTCTAAAAATACACTGAAACCCCAGATATGAAGAGCAGTAAATCTCCCACACAATTAACGGGGTCAAAAGCTACACAGATCCAGACGGAGCGTAAACTCTCCCCGAGGAGCCAGCCGGAGCTGCAGACAGAGCAGCAATGCTGCCCCGAGGGAGATGCGGGGCTCCTGCGCTGCAGCTGCTGGGCTCTGGATCATCCATTCCTGAGCTTATCAGCTCCTCTGAGTCCTCCTGCAGCCTCAGGTCTCACTGTGTAGGTGTTCCTGCCCTGCTCTGGGAATCAGCTCTGAAATACCATGAATTTCTGACAGATTATTGGCACCTGGGTGTGCTGCCATCTGTGGGTCCTGGCAGCCATTGCATGGTTTAGATGTTGCATCATTTTATTTAAGGTAAAGGCAAAATTGTTTATCTCGCTCTAGGTAGAAGGAATAGTTTGTGTCGCTGTATTTCAGTGTCTCTCTGCTGTTTCTAAAGCATCTGTCGCTTTTGCAGGTCCATATGTGACAGATCAGCTGGAGAACTGGCTGAAATTTTCATTAAAATGTGAATTTGCTCCACAACCATCACGAACAAGCAGATGGCTCTTCTCGCTCCCCTATGTCTGATCAGATTTTCCTTCTCTCCCAGCAAAGGAACCATCTCCAGCAGCCGCGCTGTGGTGTATCCAGACGGCAAAGGAGCAATTAGAGATGTACACTGCGTCTTTCTGCTGGAGGCATTTCAATGTCCTTACTCCAGCAAAGGGACTGTTTATCGCATTCCACGCCAAACCCTCGCAGAGCCACTGGTGCCTCCTGACTGGTGGCTGCTGTGGGCAGGCTGGTCTCACGGCTGGGCCAGGATGCTCGGCATGCCCCAGAAAGTCAATTTATCAGCGTGGCTGCAGATTCAGTGTCCATCCGACACAGCCTGGGGGGGACCCTCGCCACCGGACCCCCAGAGCCTTTGGTAAAGTACCAGAAGAGGCGAGCGTGTGTGACACCGGAGTTAAGCCCCTCGCTGGTGACGGGCTGAGCGCTTGCAGGGAAATGTTAACATCCATTTTCCGTCCTGCAGAGCAGGCACAAGGGTGGCTTCAGCCGGGCACGGGGCTTCACCCGCGCAGCCTCCTCACCTCCGCCCATCCCTGGGTGCTCCCTCCCGGCGCTGCCGCCGCCCCGCCGGGCCGAGGAGCTGCCTCCTCCCGGGGAGACGCTTCTCCCGGGCTCCCCACGAGGTGGCAATGCTGATCTCCGGTCGGAGAGCATCCCTGGGCGGGCGGTGCCGGCGCCCGGCACATCACCCGCTCCCGCCGCCCTCCCCAGGCTGAGCCCTGGCTCCCTGCACGGGGAAATCCCGGGGAGGGGTCGCGGTGCCTGGGGAGCGGGTCTGGTTTAGGGTCGGCGGGAGGAGCAGGGAGAGCCCGGAGCAGCCCGTGTCCCGCGACGCCTGCGGGAACGTTCCTCGAAGGCTTTGGGCTGGGGGGTTCTTTTGAGCGCTGCGAGGCCATTTCAGCCCGTGCCCTGAGGTGGGGGGGGGGGTCTCGGTGCCCCTCCAGCACACTGGGAAGTGCCGCAGAAGGGAAAGGATCATCCCGGGGCTTGGCTTTGCTGCTAATCCTGCACCTCAGAAATACCCTCCGGGCTGGGACATTCCTAGAAACCAGCTTTTCTCCTCTAACATCCTTCCTGCAGCCTCTGCGTGACTGCACTGACTCGGATTCAGGCTGAGCTGGATTTCTGATGTGCAGCATTTGATCCCACTCATCAGCGAAGGCAGCACTGGCAGACGTTAGCCCTGGTGATTAACCGGCTCCTGGAAAGAGCTGCGGCACGGCCGGGGTGAGCGCCGCTGTCGCAGGGCCACGACAGGCAATCCCAGACTATTTGCTCAAGTGCCACGTTCCCTTTGCTTGTGCAGCTATTCCTGGCAATTCACATCCCAAAGTTTGCAAACCTGGAAGCGTTTATCTGACGAGCAAGCGACCCGATCTCTGCCCTGCTGAGGTTGGGACCAGGGCCTGTGGGACGCTCTCTGTGACACCCAGCTGTTGGACACTCCTGGGAAGGAGGCACTGGACACGCTGTGACATAGACATTCAAAGGAGGGTTTCAAATGCATCCTCCTCAACGCTGCAGCGTGTCCTGGCACAGCCCTCTCCCCCGTGACGCACAGCACGAGCCATTTGTGGCCGACTCCTGCCCAACTCAGTGACCCCTGGCCACCAGTTTGGCTCCCACTGTATTACAATTACTGCTCTCTGATGATGTTTATTCACCCTCGCTGCCACTGCTGAGCTTCCCCTTGTCCTGCTCAGCCTCTGCCCTCCCCAGCACAGGCTGTGACACCTCTCCTCTCCGCGAGGTGCCAGGAGAGCTCTAAGCACCAGGCTCAGCCCAGCCCGGCTGCGGAGGCTGGCGAGCAGTAACAAGCCCGACTCAGCCCGGCTCAGCTGCCTGCACAACGCTGGTGCACAAACAATAGGGGCTCCCCCGCGCTGGGAACGTCCCCACAGCTGGGTGGGCACTGGGGAGCCCCAGTGCTGCAGCCCGAGCCCCTCTGTCCCTCCGGGCTTGGACCTGGCCCCTACGAGCCAGTGCAGAGGCATGGGGGGATTGTCCAGGGTCTGGGGCGTCCCACGGGTCCAGGGTTGTCCAGGGGCTGGGGGGTCCCATGGGTTTCCTGCAGAGCAGGGCTGCTGCACCCCCCACTGCAGCCCTGCCCAGTCCCTGGGTCACTGCCATGGGGCCAAGGTCCTGCACCCCCTGGTCGAGGCTGAGGCCTCCGTGGAGGCATCGCTCAGTGCTCACATCACAGGGGAGACACCAAATGAACATCCACCTTGTCAGGGTCACTGGGACCTGGACGGCCCCAGCCCTCACCTGGGGATTCAGCATCATCCTGGAGAAAACTGACAGGGGAGCAGCGATTGCAGGGGCTGGGAAGGGTGGGAGCAGTTCCCGTGGGCAGCAGCCTGCCTGCCCTCCCGCCCAGCTCTCGGCCACAGTCTGCTCAGCTCTGCCCGGCCGGGCTCTGCCCACGGGGCAGCCCCAGGTTTGCACCAAAGCAGATGTGGGCTTGGGGCCGGGCAGTTCCTGGGCAGAGCAGACCCTGCCAGGGCTCCCTGAGTGCCCAGACACTCTGTGGGTGCCCAGTGATGAGCAGAGCTGCTGCTCTGAGACACGGTGACCCCTGTGCATGGGCCACACCATCCCCAGAGACACCCCTGGGCACCTCATGGCTGCTCCCCACCTACTGAGTCACACAGACCAAGCCCGAAGGGTTTTCTGCAGTGGAGGGGCCCAGATGAGGTGGCAACAGCGGCTTGAAGAGCCAGGACAGGGAGCGCCATGACAGTCTCTGCTGATGGAGGACGGGAGCGCGGCGCTGCCAGCACCAGGTGCAGCCAGTGCTGGGCTGACTCAGAGCCTCGGCATCGTGCTGTGCCGGAGAGGAGGGAGGGATTGCTCCTGCACGGCAGCTCCGCGTGTCAGCCCCGGCGCAGCCGGTTTGCACACACCGGCAGACGTGCTCTCGCCATGCGCGTCCTGCTTTTCTGCAGTTTATCACACCTGGGCCACACAGCCGCGACCGGGAGCTGCTCTGGCTGCCACAGAAAGGGACAAAGGTGGCGGGCTCAGTTCCCACCGGGTCCCTCGCTGTGCTGCAGCGGGGCTGGCCAGCGCGGTGGAGGGACACGGGGCTCTGGTCAGAGACATAACTCATCTCCCACTGCTTCTGCCCTGCAGGGCTCCAGCCCTTCTTCCCTCCACTCAGCTGGGTAGGGGCAATGTGGCAGCCCTGCCTTGCAGCCCCCTGCTCGTGTCTTCCCCCTCGGCTCTGGCTGAGCCAGGCAGCTTCACCCAAGCCCAGAGGGATCTCCATGTCAGGGAGAGGAACCTCGGCAATGGAGGGACCCTGGGAAGGGCCTTTGCTGGAAGCCTTGGGCCAGGCAGAGCCCTGCTGAGCTGTGGGACCTCCCCACTAGCACGAGCACCAGCACTGGTGACGTCTGGTGATGCCCAGTCTGGGCCCTTTCATGCCATGCTGAGTACCTGGGTATGGGGATACCAGGAAAGCACTGGGAAAAGCAGTGAGACCCTCCTCCAACGTGCCCCCACGCTGCCGACGCAGCCTTGCACAACAGGGATCAAAGCAGAGTCCCCTGCTGGTGCTCAGCGTGAGCAGAGGGTTGTTGCTCCACGAGCCTTGTTGTGCATCTCCCCACGTGTCTAGGGGGCTCCAAGGTCTGTGAGAGGAGCGGCCCCTTCCCTCCCCGGAGCCTTGCTGCCTGCTCTGCATGGCCCGTGCAGCTCATCCCAGGCTGGGGGAACCAGCCCTGCCGTGCGACCAGCCCAGCTTGCAAACAGCTCGGGCATCCTACCCTGCCCTGGTGTGACACGGAGAGGACACTGGGCTGAATCCACCTCTTCCTGACCCAGGGGTAAAGGGACAGGGGGGTTTTGAGGTAACAGCAGCAGAAATGGTGAGCAAAAAGCAAAGCTTGGCCATCCCCGCTTTGCTGACTTGAGCAGAGAGAAGGGGCAGGTCAGGTCAAACACCTTGGTCAGCATCTGCCTTGCTCCAGCTCGCATTTCACTTACAAGGCAAAACCTTGGAGAGGTGTAAGCACGTCCCCACGCACCTCCAGCCTCAGCCCTGCCCCCTCCCTGCCCCACGGCCAGGCACACTCATCCCTGCCTACACACATCAACTCCCCGAGGGCCAAACACTGGCCGCCGGCCAGCCCTCATTTCCCCATGGCTGGCAGAGCCCAGCCCTGGCCGCCCGTCCCGTCCCGACGCCCGGTGCTGCAGAGATCTGGCTCTTAGCAAACACTTGGCCCCGACACACGCCCTGCTTGGCTGGGGCAGGAGCTGGCAGCAGTGCTGGTGCTCTGGCTCCCAAAGCCCAGACCCGAACTAGGACAGCTGGCCCCGAGCAACAGGGAGCTTTGTGGGCACAGCTGGGCTGCAGAGAGCACAGGCTGAAGTGGCAGAGGGACACCTGGGGGGACCCCAGGCCCGGGGGTGCTCGAGGTCCTTCGGGACATCGCAGCTGCAAAGCCCAGAGCCACAGCTCATGTTTGCTGCCCTGTTCTGCAGCTGCCTGGCCCTCCCGTGCTCACTCCTGCTGCCCGGGGCTCTCCGGGCACCCCGGGGGTGCTGGGGCAGCGTGTTTAGCCCACGGTGCCAGGCAGCTCGGAGCTGCCCGGGCCCCTGATCTCAGCAGGCGGCGTGTGCCGGCCTGGCTGGGGGACAGGGAAACCTTGTCAGGCTGAGCCTTGGGGGTCCAGCTGGAGAAGAGCTCAGCCACAGCCCCTTCTTTTGGTTACGAGACATCAGGGAGGCAAACACCCATCTGTCTCACCCAGCAGCAGCACCCCAGAGATGACACCAGGGAGGTGGCCTCTCCAGGTGACCCTGAATCCCCCCCACCAAAGCGTGAGGCTTCCCTGGAAAACCAGGTCAAGATGGAGCCATTGCCTTTCCACGAGCGGCTCTGCTGTGGATCTGCTGTGCTTGGGCCATCGGCTCAGTCTTGTGTTCTCCAGGAGGCAGAGCCATGCTCTGGCACGGGGCAGGATGGGCTGGTGGATCGAGTGGGTTTCGGGGGAACAGGGAAGCCCAGGGTCCGGGCTCCGGGGCTGGTGTTGGCCCCAAGGCCAAGGCTCCCCAGCCCCGCAGCAGGCTCTCACCGGGCTGGGGCCGGGTTTGGGTGAAACCCTGTGGGGCTGAGGTCGGAGGTGGAGATGCTGCTCTGCTCCCTGGTCCCCATCGCCCTCCCGCTCCAGGCCAGGCTCCAGCTGAGACTCAGTCTTTGTCTTCCCTCCTTAACCAAAAGCAGGAATAAACCACCTGCTCAACCCTCTCTACCCAAGGGCTCTTTCTGAGCCTGACGGCCTCTCTGGAAGCCAACACGACCCAGGGGACAGGGGATGACCAACGGCCCCCAGCACGCCCCTCCCGGGGCAGGAGACCCCCTCTGGGCTGGGGGGCCATGGGGTGACCTGCAGGTGTGTCACCCGCTGGTGTTTGAGCTGACGCAGCCGCCCGCCGCGTCCCTGCCACGGCTTGCCCCCACGCCCAGCGCCGCGCTGTCATTAGCGAGGCGGGTGCCTGCCCGCGCGTTCCCGTCCCCCGCGTCAGCCGGGCGTGCCGCCCCGACGCCCTGCAGCCCCGGGCGGGAGCCGCCACGCTGCCTAATAAGGAAACTACCTGCTCCCTCCTGCTTGCAAAACACCTTGGCCTTGGGGCTGTGCTGACGCCGCCCGTTCCCAGCAGCTCCCGGGAGGCGTTGGAGGCCAAAACGGCCCCCATGTCCCCACGCCGGGCTGCAGCCCACCGCCCCAGCGCCCTGCGAAGCCGATGCTCCAGACCCCGGTGGGGTTGGCCGTTGGGGTCCCAGCGCCCCGTCTGCAGAGCGGGGGACGCGGGGAGGGGACACAGGCAGGGAGCCACGGTCTGAGTGCAGGGCAGCCTCATGCTGTGGGACCCTGGGCCCCGTGCTGCTGCCGGCCTGGCGGTGCTGGCTCTGCGCCGTGTGCCACGCGGGCATGGCCAGTGTGAGCCGCTACCCTGGTCTTGCCAACGAGCCACGGAGCAGTGCTGGGTGAAGGACCTCGCTGCAGTAATAATGCTCACGTTCCTGCAACAGCTTTTTCCCGTGCTCAGCGCAGGCTGTGACACACACCCACTGGAGAGGGCCAGCAGCAGGACTGCGGTCCTGGCGTCCCGGTGACCCCAGGGTGGTCTCAACACCGGGGCACGGTCACAGGGTGGGAAACACAGCAGGGGCTGGAGGAGGACGAAGCAGGCAGCTCTGGCAAGCTGGCTTGGGGAATAGTCTGCCTGCACCTCTCCATGTGTATGGGGGACAGGGAAAGGCCCAGGGGACAGGAGGGATTCGGGTCCCTTCCCTCGGCTTTAGCAGCCGGGAGGGACAGGATGTGTCCGAAGGGGCTCAGCGGGTCCAGCCCTGTCTGTGGTTTGGGAAATGCTGCCGGTGGGCAGACACAAGCGCCCGGAGCAGACACGGCCCCTCTGCCCCAGCGAGTGTCCCTGGGCCCATGTCCTGGGTCTCGGGCAGGCACCTGGGAGCCGTCCCCAGCCGGAGCAAAGGCGAAAGGCCTGGCTGGCCACCCACAAGGCTCCAGTCTCTTGGGGACACCCTGCAGCTTCCAGTGACCATGACCCACAGGCTCTGATCCCCCGCAGCCGTGTCGGGCGCTGAGCTGCACCACACCCCGTGCGGGGAACGAGGGCACCGGCCCTTCGCGGAGCCCACGGGAGCTCCCGGGGCAGCAGGAGAGGGGCTGGGGCTGCCAGCAGCCCCCAGGACAAGATGGGGGTCCTGGGAGACCCCTGTCCCAGAGCCCACGGGGCTCTCCGGGCAGGGCCGTGGCTGAGCTGCGCAGGCGGAAAGTTATTTCTCAGGAATCGGCTGATGGTGAAAGTTGTTTCCCAGGTGTGGCCCGAGAGGAATGTAAATCCTCTGAAGTCCTCGCCTCCCTGTAATTACCGTCAGACAAGTTTCAGCTTGGAGCAGGGCGGCCCCAGCCCCAGGCGTGGGAGCGGATGACGAGCCGGCCTGTCCCCGCAGCGCACATGTCCCCTCCTGCCCCAGGAACGCGCCCGATGACTCACGGGGGCCGGGTGGTGCGGGGGGGGTGCTGGGTTGGGGGGTGCTGGGCTGGGGGGTGGGTGCACCCCAGTGGGCTCGTGCAGGCGTGGGGCTCCCCGTCCTCCAGCCCGGAGGTCCCACGGGGTGACCGGACACGCACACGCTGCCCTCCCTGCCCTCAGCTGGGGGGACGGAACCTTCTCCAAGCTGGAGCGGGCAGAGTCCCGGCCCCGGGGTCTCAGCAGACCCAGGAGAAAGGTGGTTCCCGGCGCTTGGGGCTGGGGCCTGGCCCTTGGCCCAAGCATCCCTCCGCAGGCACGTCCCCGGGACGTTGCCAAGGGGCCAGTGGACACGTTCCTGGCTGCTGCGAGCCAGCAGATGCCAAAGGGCTGCCAGGAGCTGGGAGGGAGCGCGCTGAGAGGGATGGCTTGGGCAGGAGCCCTGCGGTGCTGCTGCGCCCACATCTGGGGCTCCGCAGGCTCGAGCCGTGCAGCTGGGGGTCGCTAACACGCGGCCACCACCGTCGTGCCCCGAGGGCAGCGTGGGGGCCACACGCCGGCCGGGGGACAGGGGGACGCTGCCCCGCCAGCCCTCGGCCCGCCGAGCAGCGGGTGGTGCCGTCTGCGGCAACGCGTCCGACCCACGTGCACAGCCTGACACACGCGTGTGCACACCCTGACACACCTGCTCACGCCCGCTGCACCCCAGCAGCGCCGGCACCGGGAGCAGGAGCAGCGCTGCGGGCCCCGCGCCAGGGCAGGACTCGGGACCAGCACCGAGCCGGCCGTGCGGCCGCCGCAGGGTCCTGCTCGGGCTCTCTGCGAGGCGCTGCCCCCGGCCCCCGCGCTGCGGGGAGCAGCCCCGGCGCGGAACGGCCGCCTACGGCGAGGAACCCCCTGCGGAACCCCTGCACCCTCCCTGCGCTCCAGCACCCCCTGGCGCACCCCTGCACCCGCTGCCCCGCCAGCACCGCCCGCCTGGGCCCCGCCGCCGCCGCCGCGCTGCGTCCCGCCGCCAGCAGGGGGAGCCCGCGCGCAGCGCTAACCGGGGCTCCCGGGGCGCGCCGGCTGCGGCCCCGGTGCTGTCCCGGTGCGGGCTCGGCGCGCTCCCGCTGCGGCCCCAGTGCTGCCCTAGCGCGCTCCCAACGTGGCCCCGGTTCGGTCCCGGTGCTGCCCCGGATCGGCCGTCCCCCTGCACGCCCCGCCGCTCCCGCGGCGCTGGAGGCACCGACACCGGCACCAGCACCGGCACCGCAGCGATGCCCGGGGGATGCTCAGCCGGTCCCCCCCGCGCAGCACCGGGGACGGGGGGTTTTGTCCCCGCCCGGCGGCGCCAGGCACCCCCCACCCGCACCGGCCGGGCCCTGCGGACCCGCGCGTACGCGACGAGGCGCGGCGAGACGGGCGAAGATTCGTCCCGAGCGTTTGCTCTTCCGTGCGGTGCGCGGCTGAGCACAGTTCCTGGGACTAAAGAAAAAAAAAAAAAAAAGATAAAAAATAACAGAGGCAAAAGAGCCGATTCTAAAGGTGCCGCTCACAATTACTGTTGCCTGTCACAGGCCCAGCCCCGCTGCGGGCGGGCGGAGCGGTGCCAAGCCCAGGCGGGTAATTGCCTCCTGCCAGACAGCCCGCTGACAGCCCGGCCCTGGCTTTTCTCTTTGAACTCCTGCACAGAAAATCATTAGCGCTCCGAGGCGGAGCCCGGGACCCGAGCCAGGAGAGCCCCGGGGCTCGGCGCCACGGAGAAGCGGGAGCGGGGTCCCGGCAGGGGCTGGCGGGGTCGCCGATGAGGGCGGCGAGGCTGGGGGACTCTGGTCCTCGGGGGGAAGCCTGGGATGGATGGGGGGAGGTTGGGGGACCTCCGGTAGACACGTGTCAGTCTAGTTAATGCCTTTAGAAAACTGCCTGACAAGCCCGGGTCAGCGAGGGGCCAATAATTCCCATGTGCGGGAAGCGACAGCGCAGCCTGGGCACAGGGGCTGCCCGGGGGCACCGCGGCGTGGTGGCTGTCACCGTGGGGCAGCCCCTTCCCTTCCCCACAGCCGCTGTGGCCTCCCGGAAGCGCTTCCCCATCGTTCCCCCCGTGTGCCCCAAGTGACCAGACCCTGCTGCAGCCCCACAACCATCAGCCCTCAGGGAGCGACAGAAAGGGGGGTCAGGAGGGGACCAGAACACGCAGCAAATCCCACCTGCACAGAGGCCAGGACAAGCCCTGGAAGCAGGAGGACACTAAACGCCAGCAGAGGCAGTCGCAGGGGAAGGGGAGGGCTGGTGGAGTTCCTGTCACCAACCACAGGTTTGGCACATACACCCGGGGTCCTTTGGCGCAACCGGTTGCACCCCAGAGCAGGAACAAAAATGTGATTCCTGCACTTCTGTGAGCAGGAGCATCCCTAGGCTGATGCCAGTACCTGCCTCACCCCAACGCCAGCGTCATGGGTGTCCCCAAGCTGGAGTTTCCATCCGTGGCTCAGAGACCTGGCCTGGAGTCACGGTAGGTGCAGCGGGTGTGGGCGCAGAACAAACGCGGGAGCCGCTGTTTGTTGCCTACAGTCAGCATGGGAAAGCACGGCACAACTCCCTGCCGGCTCTGCTGTGCTCAGCCAGGGCAGAGGGATGAGCAGACAGGGTGTGAGCATCTTTCCACACCAACAGGATGAGACATGAGGAAATGCAGGAGCTGCTTGCTATCTGGGAGATAGATGCTGAAAAAATAACGTGGGAAACTCCACAGGTTTGGAGAGTTTGCTGTGGAGATAGAGCTAGAGCAATTCGTGATGGCTTGGGAGTTTGGCTCCGCTCAGACACCAGAAACATTCCTTCGTCTAGAGTAGAGCAAGTGCTGATTTGTTGTCCGTCTGTCCTCCGCCAGCCAGAACAACTCCGGTCGTGCCTCTGACTGCAGCTCAGAGAGATGCACAGGGGCAGCCTCAGTCCCGCACAGCCTACGGGGCAGCTTGGGAATCCTGAGCCTGTTGCTCAGCCCCAGCTGGGGTGTCACCAGACAGCCCTTCCAGGGCAAGAGGGAGCTGAGCTGCTCACAGCGCTGAGCTTGCTGGAATGGGTTCCTCGTCCCCAAGCAGGGGCAGAAGGGCTGAGCCAGACCTTGGAGACAAGCCTGGTTGTGATCAGAAGCCATTCGGCGTCTTTATTGCTAAAACATGTCAAGCAGAGAAGCAGCCTCAGCCAGCCTTCGGACAGGGGAGCTGACTGCGCGATGGGCGGCCGCAGCGCTTGGGTGGCTGCGGGGATGAGCAACTGCAGCAGGGCCCGGGAAGACCTTGAACAATCTGTTGAAAGATGTTCTAGTGCCAGACAGGGCTGTGATCCCCGAAGCAAGGAGATAACGCATCGCTCCGCGCTGCCCAGCCCCTTGGCTGAGCTGCTCATGCAGCTGAGCAACGGAGCGTGTGAACGGGCTGCGCTCACAGCCCCGATTCCTGGGAATCGCTCCCGTCAGGGGATCTCCTCAGCACACTCTGTGCCGTGACAGGCAGAGCGGCTCTCGGGCCGGGGAGCAGGTCTGTGCATCAGCAAGGTGCTCGCTGGTGGAGGTGGCCTCCGGAGCATCAAAAGATGCAGCGCCAGGACCTAGCCTGATGCTCTGTGACGATCTCGGGGCACGGGCCAACATGAAGGAGCATCACCCTCCTCCACGTTCACCAAGAGGAGAAAAGGGCTTGCTGTGAGCCCGCAGCGGCCCTGGCACAGGGCGTGGTCTGGCCGCAGCACTGGTGGGACCCAGTCGGGAGCCCAGAGAAGGACAATACAGAATCACTCCCTTGCCTGCCCTCCTGTCAGCCCCTCGCCCCACTCGCCCCACGGCGTTCCACAGCTGATGGGGCCAAGGCTGCTCTGCCGGTCTCTCCTCCACCCCGCAGGCAGCACGGGGGGCACAGGGGGGTCAGACCGGGTAAGCGCCACCCGTTGCCCCGCAGCCCGGGCAGCCGTGGCTCGGCTCGCTGGCCCAGGGCTAAATGCCCCGACCCTGCCCAGAGGTGGTTTCCACTGCACACACACTACAAAGTTTCTTTTCATGGTAACAGATCTAGGATCGTTTTTTTCCCAGATAACGGCAGGGGGCTGTCAGGACATGTCCTAGCAGAAGATAAAGAATCAGCAGCTGAGGTAGAAACAAAGAGGGCAGATTTCATTCCACACCTTGATGTATTTGTTTCCTATTTTGGTGTTGTTCAAACTTACAGTGCCGTTCCTGACACGCGAGGAGACATCTTTCCCAGGGTTGGATCCTTCAGCCGGTTTCTGCCAAGCTGTGAATTGCTGTGGAAGGCACTCAGGAGGAGCTGGCCCACAGGGGAAACCCGATGACTCCTAATTAGCTCTTATTCACGGCACTAAAAGCACAATTAAGTGCTATTGTTTGAGGGAAATGCAACACACAGACCCTGGCCTTTTCACACCAGCCCTCACCACACCGGGTTCCTCTGTGCACTCTGTCCACTCCTAACATATAATTTCACCTCCCTTCCCATGCGAACCCGAGGAGCTCGGCTCTTTCTTTCCCCCTGCAGTGCACCTGCGGGAGAGATAGCATCTACGGCGTGCTTCGCGCTGGAACAGACTCTGATACCATCTCCTGAACATTATGATGTGTTTCTGTTTTTTTTTTTTTTTTATCTCAAGGGAATTTATTGTGGGTGAGTGTTTCAGAAGAGCCTGAGAGAGTGAATTTTTCTGGTAACATGAAATAGCTGAAGTGGTGCTCCTCCGTATAACCACGACCTGTTGACAGCGCTGGCGCGAGGGGAACTCGGTGCCAAGGGTGTCTCACGTAGGAGTGGGGCTGGTTTGGGGACTGTTGTTTAGGAGCTGAGCCACGGGTCAGGGCAGCAGCTGACGGGCAAGAACATTGGTCGGAAAGACCAGAAAAAGCTGATATTGCAGGAAAATCTTCAGGTCTCCTCTTGAGCTCCTGTGGCAGCTGTAATAAGAGAGCTTAAATACGGGCTGAGGTTGTGGTAAGACAGAAAGAAAAGCCGCAACTGCAGGTATTCCAGCCTGTGGGGCTGTGGCAGGGCTTTGCCTTGGTTTAGGGCAGTTGTCACCTCCAGGCTGACTTAACCCAAAATGTGAGGGTGACCCGAGGGAGGGGGCAGAACTCACAGCACGGTTTTTGGCCCACATGAGGGGCTCGAGGCCAACCTGGGAGTCGCCTGGAGCAGGAGGGCGTTTGCTAGAGCAAACATGAGCAAAGGGAGCACACCTGGAAGAACTCGGAGCAGGGGTGGCCAAGGGATGGCTCCTGAGCACAGCTCCCACACGACGCTGTTGGGTAACCCTGTACCCCCCGCTACGGAGGGACGCGGGCCAGCGGGAACACCGATCTTCACCCGGCCAGGCTGCCCCGCGGGCTGAGCACCGGCGGCTGCACGCTCTGCCCTTCGCCCAGGTGGGCTGCTCCCAGGTCCCCTCCTCTGCCCCAGCTCTCTGAGGCATGGGGCACGTCTGCATCCCAAATGCCCAGATTTTGCAGCTTGCAGAGGCAAAAATCCCACTCTGAAGCCAGTCAGTTCCGAGGCAGTGCTGCCCAGAGATGAGACCCTCGACTAAGAGCATCTGGAGTCTCTTTTTGGTTAAGCTGCTTCCTTGGTGGCGACCCAGAAAAATCACACCACCTCACCTGGAGCTGCTAAAGAAAGAGAACGTGCCTCCCTATTAAGCCCTTGAGATCTAACAGCGATGCAGATAAAGCGTTGTTGTTATTGTGTCCTTCGGGGAAGAGATGAAAGAAAGGAGGCACTATGAATTACCAAGGGTGAGGCTCTGGGAACATCTTAGCCACTCCAAAATCAGTTACGTGCATTAGAACGTGAAAACAGCCAGAGGGGCCGCGGGAAGGAAAGAGATCAGGACAGGAGAGACAACACAAAAGGGCTCCTAATCCCTATAACTCTTTCACTACCTCACAGGCACCACTGCTAAAAGGAAAAATACCTCCTCTTAGCTGAGAATGACATCGCTGGAGCCAGGCAGGCCAGCAGGCTGGGCGTGCGATTTTCCACTGTGCACTGCAAGAGCTGGCGCCACATCAGTGAAGGGATTGTTTTTCCCAACAAAGAATAAAACAACGCAGTATCTCCCTTCCTCGTCCTCTGCTGCTTTTTTTTTTTTTTCCACGCTAATACCTGTCCAGCTGCATTACTATAATCACTGTGCTCAATCCCTTAACAGCCCGACGCGAGGCTGCCTCGCCTCATGGCCGTTCATCTCCCGCCCGTTGTCCTGGTCAAACCCTCGGCTCTGCCGGTGGTCCTGGGGTTCCTGCTCCCCACTGCTGCGCGGGCTGTGCTTTGCTCGCCAGTCCTTTCGTCTGCCGGTCCCAGTGCGTTACGCCAGCACTGTCTTGCAGCTGCAGACCTGCAGAAAAAGCCCACCTGCACGCAGGCTCAGGCACGGGTGAGGCCCGATCGTGCTCTTCCCATCAGAAACTGCACGTGGCAGTGGATGTCTAACGCAGCCTCAAATTCTGTTTTGCTGATTTAGACTATTTAAGCATTAAAACTTGCCTCAGCGATGATAGAAGAAATCGTGGCATAGAAGTTTTTAGCTTCTGTAAATCTTTTAGAAGTCCTGCACTGCTGCTGCGGAGCTTGGGACAGGCTGTGCAGCAAAGCAGGTGCCGCCGGGAAACACCGGGCGTCTGACATTGAACCCGACTGAAAAACCACTGTTACAGGGACTTTCCAGTCCCTGCAGAGGGTTGTCCCTAGATCGGTAAGTAAGCAGAAATTACCGGAGTTTCTTCTCTTTTAAGTTGCAAGACTTCTGCCAAATATCAGTACACAAATACCGCCAGGTCTGTGCTTGCCCTGGGACAGAGGACCTGACGGGAAAGTTTCCGTCTGGCTTCGAGTTGGCCCCTATAAAGATACTGGATGCGCTGAGCTCTTAAGTCAGCAGCTTTCATTGGCTTTAGACTCTAAAAAAGCAAATAAATAGATTTTGAATGATATAAGACACTTGCGGGCGATTTGGCGTATCAAGAGAGGAATCACTTGTGTTGCTCCACGAAGGAGCAGCGGGTGGAGCTGCAGCGAGCACCCCCGCGTCTCAGGTGCAACAGTGAAATGCCGAAACGTAGCCGTGAGCGAGGAGCCTTCGGTCTGAATCACGCCGGGTGCTGGGAACTGCAGCGGAAGCAGCAGATCCCGTGTGTGTCCGCGGTGCTTCTAGTGGGATGTGACAAAAGACGTGAAATCGGGGAGAGAAAAGTGATGATTCTGGAATTTGGCTCTGGCTGTCAGGGGTGACGAAAAGCGCCGGCAACGCCTCCTGCCCAGGGTATAAAGGGCTGCGAGCCCGGGGAAGCGAGCACTCGCCGCCTGCGCTGCCGAGCCGGGTGTCTCTCGCCGCCGTCCAGCCCCCAGCAGCCCTCGCCATGAGCACCACTGTCAGGCAGTTCTCCTCCTCCACCTCCCTGAAGGGCTTCGGGGGCCTGCCCGGGGGCTCCAGCAGGCTTTCCTCCGTGCGCCTTGGGGCAGGAGGCTACCGGGCCCCCAGCGTCCACGGCGCCTCGGGCAGCTACTCCGTCTCCTCCCGCATCGTCTCGGGGCTGGGCAGCGGCTACGGGGGCAGCTACTGCAGCAGCGTGGGAGGGGGCCTCGGCGGGGGCTTCGGGGCCGGCTTCGGGGCCGGCTTCGGGGGCGGCGATGGCATCCTGCCGGCTGGCGAGAAGGAGACGATGCAGAACCTCAACGACCGGCTGGCTGCCTACCTGGACAAAGTGCGAGCCCTGGAGGAGGCCAACACCGACCTGGAGGTCAAGATCAGGGAATGGTACAAGAAGCAGGGCCCTGGCCCAGACCGGGACTACAGCCCCTACTACAGGACTATCGAGGAGCTCAGGAACAAGGTAGGATGCTGCGGTCAGCCCAGTGGGATGTGTTGTTACCAGGGAGGAAGTGGGAACACCGACTGGTACCTCTGTAATTAGTGAGTACTAACGATGTACAAAGTGTCTCAGATGCACATGCAGAGGTGCCAGGCTGGAAATTCAGAGATGTCTCAATGTCAGCTTCTGATTTCATCCTTCTGGATGCAACAAATGGCAGGTGTCCCTGGATGAAGTGGGTGTAAAAGGATGTAACGCAAAAATGAAGACTAAGAGCCAAGTCTGCACTGATAATGCATGTTTGGGAGTTCAAAATGAAGGTGCAGGGGAAGGTGTAGGTGTGTTGTACACTCTGAAACACTGAAGTCATATTCGTAAACACGCAGTCAAAGAATTTGTAAACTTGATCCAGGCATTGATGTGACTTAGATGCTAAACAGCCAAAGATGGAACTGACCAATAACAAGTTTTTTACCTCCTTTTGGCAGCCCCTGCCCCAGGGCCAGGCAGCTCTGGGAGGATTCCTCCCGGATGCGATTTGATTCCCACCACCCCATCTGGCAGACAATACTCAGGAGCTGACTTTGCTCTTCTCTGTTACTTCCTACATACGAGTTTCTCCCAGCAGAACAAAGGCAGGCAGTGTGGAGACAGAGCTGCAGGAGGGCTGGAAATGATGCAGGGAACCCATTTTCCCTCCTTCTCCTTGGCCCCGTAACCAACGTCCTCCCCAGCTCTGACAGGAATCTCCTCCCCGTGTGCACTATTTGCTCCTGGTTTTGTAATGTAAAACGCAGAGGCTGTAGGCACCTGCCCGCTGCATTTTGCTCCATTTCTGCAGCCAAGAAATTAAATCCACCCCAGAACAAATGGGCACAAGGTTTGCCAAGCACAGACACTGCTGGTCCGTCTGTCCGGCCAGCAGAGCCGCTCGGTGCTGTGCACGGGGGGCAGGCGTGACTCCCCGACCCCTGCACCTGCCATGCAGGTTTCTCCAAGGAAACCCCAAGCTGCCCCAAAATTCTTCCTGTCCCAACAGTGTCACTTGTGCTCCCACCTTTGGTCAGGCAGGAGGAGGTTGTGACACTCATGAAGTGCTGCTTCTTCATGCTCTACTCTCCAGGTCCTGGTGGCCACGGTGGACAATGCTAACCTCCTTCTGCAGATCGACAACGCCAGGCTGACGGCTGACGACTTCAGGACCAAGTAAGCCACATTTCTGGGAAAGTGGAACAGAGTCTGCAGAGACGCTTGATGAAATGAGGAGAAAGTACCATATAAACCCAAAAGAGGCAACATGAAAACAGAGCCTTCAAAATGAAGGTGTAATTTCCAAAGCTGAGGCTTATCTAAACCTTGTAGGCAGTTAGGGATTGTTTTGCTTCCATCCAAAATGTCACTGTTTTACTCCACTCCTCGCCCCGCTGCAGCATCAACTGTCCTGTGCAGAGAACTTGCACTGTGCCCCTGCTGTACGTGCAGCTGTGTGTGCACAGCACAGCAGAGCCCAGGCCCCGTAACAGGGCTCGGTGACACCAGGAGCAAGGTGATGTTATGGACTCAGACGGACACGGTTTCTCAGTCGCGCTCCTGCATTCTCCATCAGAAGGTTGTCCATGCCCTGCCGGGGTCACGCTGTGTTCAGACGATGCCAGCACCAGGCACGGGGGAAGTGAACATCAAACCCAGGGCTCTGTCCCTGGACCTCTTGCAGCCTCCGTGACTGTTCTTGCCTTTCCAGGTTTGAGACGGAGCAGGCTCTGCGCCTCAGCGTGGAGGCCGACATCAACGGTCTGCGCCGGGTCCTGGACGAGCTGACCCTGGCCAGGGCTGACCTGGAGATGCAGATCGAGAACCTGAAGGAGGAGCTGGCCTACCTCAAGAAGAACCACGAGGAGGTGAGCACAGAGCCAGGCTCAAAGAAGTGCAGCCTGGGCCCAGAAATAGGAGGTCTAGCCCAACCTTTAGACTCTGCTGAGTTTAGAATTGCTGGCAGGGAAGATGAGAAGTGCAGGTGAGGAAGTAGAGATGAGGAAGTAGAGTTGATGCCTTCTGGAGAGCAGCGCATCCTCTCCAGAGCCCGTATAAAACCCATTCACCTCTTGGTATTTCAGCCTTGTCCCCTGAGCCTCTCAGAGATTTAGAAAACAATCTGAGCAGCTTCAGGCCTGGAAGGTCCATCTCCTGAGAAACGTAGCCAGCTACAGGGTCTGCCTTATTCTGTGAAGAATTACTTAAAACGTAGATTTCTTAAGAATTTGAATTTTATGTGTGATTGTGGAGAAAAGGCCCCAGTTTGGTCCCTGATGCTCTGTCCCAGAAATCCCTGCTGAAGGATGCTACCCTTCCGGAAGAACTCTTAAGAAGGGCACATCTATGTGCTGGTTGTTGGGTTGCATGAAGACGCGTGTGTCTCTTGTTGCAGGAAATGAACGCCCTGCGCGGGCAGGTGGGTGGGGAGATCAGCGTCGAGATGGACGCGGCTCCTGGCATCGACCTCACCAAGATCCTGGCTGAGATGCGGGAGCAGTACGAGAGCCTGGCGGAAAAGAACCGCCGGGACGCCGAGCAGTGGTTCTTCAGCAAGGTGAGGGGGTGGCCGGCAGCGCGGCCGGGCGCGGGACCCGGGGCCGTGCCCGCTCCCCGGTGCTGCAACGGCGCCCTTTTGCCTCCCGGCAGACGGAAGAGCTCAACCGCGAGGTGGCCATCAACACGGAGCAGCTCCAGAGCGGCAAGACGGAGATCACGGAGCTGCGACGCACCATCCAGAGCCTGGAGATCGACCTGCAGTCCCAGCTCAGCACGGTACGAGGGGCCGGCTCCCCGCGGGGCGCGGGGCGGGGAGGGCAGCCCCCGGCCCCCGCGCCCTGAGCGCAGCCCTCTCCTCTGCCCGCAGAAAGCGGCGCTCGAGGGCACCTTGGCCGACACAGAAGCCCGCTACGGCACCCAGCTGGCCCAGCTCCAGGCGCTGATCACCAGCGTGGAGGAGCAGCTGGCCGAGCTGCGCTGCGACATGGAGCGCCAGAACCACGAGTACAGGGTCCTGCTGGACGTCAAGACCCGCCTGGAGCAGGAGATCGCCACGTACCGCCGGCTCCTGGAGGGCGAGGACGCCCAGTACGTAGAGGGGCTGCGCCTGGCGGGGCACCGCGGGGGCAGATGGGCCATAGCGAAGGAAATATAGAACGAACAACCTCTAGTCCCTGGAGTACCTTGTGAACTGGGTCTCCCTTTTCCATCCTGCTCATGCACAACAGCCCAGGGGTTTATCCAGAGCTGCAGCATCCCTGGGCTGCCCTTCCCAGCCCTGCGGGGCCGGTGTGACCCTGGGGAGCAGCAGCACCACCGCTGCCCCTGGGCTCACACTGTGTTACATCTGAATCCCTGCGGACCACGTACACTCATGCCATTTTCTCCCTTTCAGTGTTGACACTAAGCACTTTCCAGAGGATATTTTTAAATCACACACTGGTGTAAGGAGGAAAGGAGGGGTTTTAAATAATAAGTTTGTCTCAGAGACTACTCACTTTTTTTCTGTTTCTGACCATTCTTCCTCCATTCTCCTTCTCTAGCATGTCTTCCCACTACATCTCGCAGCCTGTGAAAGAAGGTAAGAACATGACTTGCCTCAAGCACTGATCACACGGGGCTCTGTCATATCCTCAGCCACTTTCTCAGCGCAGGCTCTTCCCACTAATTTACTAAAATTACTATTTTACTATATTTTTCAAAATGTGAACTGACATGAGCCATTCCTGCTATACAAAACGTTTCAGAAGATTATCTATGCAGACCAAAACTACGTAATGAAGCCTGTAGGGGCAGGGCTGTGGTGGCTATACGGGGCTTCCGAGGCAGCTGTTTCTAACAAATCTACCCACGAAAATCTTTAAGACACTTTCTTCTTCCTTCCCTGGGAATAACTGTTCCTTCCTTCTCCATTGCAGGACCCGTAACCACCCGCCAAATCCGCACAATCTTTGAGGAGGTCCAGGACGGGAAGGTGATCTCCTCCCGCGAGCAGATCACCCAGGCTGCCCACTGAGGCTGCTGCGGGGTTTGCCGCCGTCCTCACGCAGCAAAGCAGGAGACTCCGGCCCCTGCGCTCCGGCTGTTGCAGATCACGGAACGCACCTTCTCTTTTTATCATGCCGCTGCTTCCCTCCCCCTTGCTCTAAGCGCTGTGCCGTGCTCAGAAGTGAAATAAAGCTTTTCTTCACACTCATGCAAACCAGGGCCCTGTCTCACTGCTCCGCAGAGCCGGGGCTGTCCCTCTCCCGGGGCGGTGGGACAAAGCCCCTCTCTGGAAGCAGCCACATTTCCCACCTGGGTACCCGGGCGCTGGGGCCAGCGCACCCGCACTCCTCTGACACCCGAGACCTGGCTGCTGCTGTGGGCGGAGGTCTGAAGGGAACTGCTTACGTGGGTCACGGGAGGTGGAACTTGTGGGAGTCTTTGTGTTTCATCTCACATTTGGCACCGCGGCCTCCAGGTCGGGGCCAAGCGCCGCTTCCCCCGTCGCAACGTACAGCAACGGCAGAGCTGAAGCTTTTAGCTCAGTGAGTCCAAGCAAGCAAGTGGACACAGCCCAGGTCACGCAGCCAGGACCCCGCAGACGATTCCCGTCCCAGCTCTGCCTCAGTAGTTGCCGTGTGGTGCCGGTAATGAGCTTTGCGGTAAAACAGAATTAAGCTGGAGACGTGGTAGGGATACACTGGCCGATGCCCCTCCAGAATCACAAACTCAGCCAAGTTTAATTCTTGCTTCCAAAGACACCGCTAAAGGGCGAGGAAAACAAGTGATGGAAGTGGGGGTATGGTCTGCACAGGCAAAAAGCCCAGGACTCCTCTGGGAGTTACCTGTGGCTCTCCCCGGCCGTCGGAGGCTGCTCCCGACGCAGCCGCTCACGGTGCTGTCAGCTGCCCCGGCTGTTCCTGGAAAGCCAGTTCAGACACATTCTTGGCTGGATTCTGCCACATCTATTACTTCATAAATCCGACTGAAATCAATGGGATGATTCAGAGCGAGGCTCCTGTTACATGTGTAAGAGCAGAGCTGGCACACGGTGTTCAGATCCCTTTCCGTAAAATCTGCCTGGCTGTTACGGGGAGATAAGAGAGAATTCAGGTTTTCCCTCTCTGCGCTCCGGGGCTGGACGAGGGCAGGGCTGAGCGGCCCGAACTCGGATGGCAGAGGGGGGCAGGGACAGACACAGCCTGCAGTTCCACCTGGGGCCTCCCAGGGCACCTCGTAGGGACCCCCGCCCTCCCCACGGGTGGTGAGAGCCCACCGACGCCTCTCGCAGCGCTCGAGCTCCCCGGCTGCCGTCCTGGCGACACCCGCCGTGGGGATGCTGAAGGTGCTTCCCTGGAATCCAGCCTTGCTTTGTATTTTTCTCCTGGAAAAATCCAGGCACACCCGTGTTGCTGTAGAAACAACAAATAATACTCCGCTAACAAAATTCCCTGTAATTAAAGCAGGGGGTTTTGTTACCAAGTGTTACTACTCGTGCTACTGCGAATCGCGAGGGAGGTGTGGAAAACAGATGCTGGTTCTCTCCTGCCTTAAGCACTAATAATTAGTCCTGGCCTCAAGAAACCCGCCGAGGAGGGAGCTGCAGGTGGGGCTCACGCAGACAGGCAGCGGCAGCTCGGGGCAGGTTTCAGAAAGCGGCTTTTTGTGCCAGAAAGATGGTTTGACTCGGGCTGCGCTGAGGTAATCTGGCATGAAAGACCCCTTTAGAGACACTAAAGCGCGGCTTCTCAGCTCGTCTTAGGGAACTCTCCTAAGAAGGAAACTTTACAACAGAGAAGTGTTTCCATCCAGGCGGTTTCATCTGCTGGCTCTGCTGACAGGAGAGCGTGAAGCCAGAGCCTCACCTCGGTTTCCCTCCCGAGGTACGGCAGCACCGCACGTTCAAACACCAGCGCTACCAGGAAACCGCTGTTACGCCGCAGAGCCGGCATTCGGATTTTGAAATTTCTACAAAATAGGCTCACGGTGCGCAGATGCTCACGAAACACAGGGAGGATCCGATTTAAAAGAGAGCGTGACACCAACAACACGCAGTCATTTGTGGTTGTGTTCAATGGGAGGTCATGTAAATAACCCCTTAGAATTTTTAATGGGTTGTTTTAAGTCTTAATTAACACTTCATGATTTTAATTGCTGCCTTGTGGTGCTATCAAAATATCACAGATATTCTGGGCAGTGCGTATTTTTATGGCACAGCTGTTAAATAGGAAACAAAAGATGAAGCAAAAGGCAATTTCACACAGAGGAAGAAGATGCTGTTAACCTCAGAACACTGTGATGGTTCCCGTCCCACCACTGCTGAGCAGAGCCTGATCCCTCCCAAAGCCCCAGAGGCTTCGCTCATGTCAAGGCTGAGGGTCTGGACTCGCCCAGGGGTGTTTTGTCACTGACAGTCCCTCCCTGCGTCCCCCCGCTGCTCTCGGCGCGCTCAGCCCGCGAGTTCTGCCCCCTCGCACCGCCCGGGGGGAGGCAGGGGAGCCAAGCGGGGGAGAAGGCACATTCCTCAGAGCGACACGTCCCGGCCGCCCCCGCGCCGCTCCCGTCCGCACCTGGGGAGGACGAGCGGGGAGTGGGCGTCCGCTGGCTGCGCGCCCCATCTCCCCACGCTCACGCGACAGGAGGGAGACCGAGCCCGTCCTCCGGCCAGCGCACACACGGCCCGGATCCCACTCTGCAGCTCCCGCTCGCACGGGCTCGTCTCCATCCAGCAGCCGCAAACGGGAGCGCCGGCAGCTGCGCTGCTCCACGGCAGCAGCTCCTGATGGTCCAAGGACACGTCCCACTCCTGTAACGCTTCCAGCTTTCTTCAGATAGAGGGGAGGGAGCGAGGCCCTTTAGAGCTGCTCAGAAATGTACCTTTGCTCCTTATTTCCATGCCCGTTCTCCCCTCCTTTGGCAAGTGATCTAAGGAAGAACTTGGCTGTTGGGAAGGGGTTGTCGGGGCCTGTCTGTGAGTACAGTCAAACAATTCACCGTGCACACACATGAGAAATATCTTCTCCTCCACACCCTGCATTACTAGCTAGTGACACTCAGATTTGTGGTTTCTGCCCATGACGCAGGTCACCCCCGGAGAACTGACAGCGGAGCCTGACCGTGCCCGCTGCACTCATTTTTTGAGCCTTTTTGCTCTTCAGAGGCAACTGGTTTCGCTCCTGAAGCTCTGTAAACTCCAAACTCACACTGGAGTTGTCCTCCCTGGTCACATCTGGTTGAAATGTTCATCACACAAACCATGGTCAGCGTTAGCTGCTACGCTATGTTACCCTAAAGCTCTTGCTGCCGGTGCTTAGAGACCAGGAGCATTTTCCTCACATCCTTCATCTGCTTTCTGCTATCACACATTATTTCCTGGAGCATCTCACCATTTTTAAGCTAGCAGTCACACTCTGCCCTTTCCGAATGGTTTGCTAGGTTCTTGTTCACAAAGAAGAACACAAAGCATCCACTGCTTATTGCCTTTCCGTATTCCTCCGCTCCTGGGTGGTCTCTGAAGTGAAGAACTGAATGAGCCCTGAAGCGCAAACTCCCTTTTCATCGCTTTTTCATTACAGAACATCCCTCTCTCTGTGGATAAAAGAGAGGACTTGTATTTCCAGGACGGGAAGCCAAGTTCCTTCCAGCACCAACGGAGCTCACGGGACTGCAGACGTACATTCACGGCTTCACGACACGGCCGCTGTCCCTCCAGATGCGCTGGGTGGGACAAAGTGGATGGGACAAAGAGACACAGTGAAAGAGATGCCGAGTTACTCCATCAAAACGCTGCCTGAACAGCTCTGCTCCAGAGCTAACAGTACAAAGCTGTATTAAAACGTAGCCCTGAGCAAGGAGCCACCTACTTTAAATCACACCTGACTATTTACTTGGAAACGGAAGAAGCAGAAAGATGCCCTTTGCGAGATGAAAAGTTTCTAGTGGGATATGGCAAAAAGCATGAATAGAACAAAGGCAAAAATGACGATTCTGGGAAGTTGGCTCAGATTTTGGGGGTGATGAAAATCATCGGGAATGCAGCAAAAAAAAAAAAAAAAGCGCCGGCAACGCCTCCTGCCCAGGGTATAAAGGGCTGCGAGCCCGGGGAAGCGAGCACTCGCCGCCTGCGCTGCCGAGCCGGGTGTCTCTCGCCGCCGTCCAGCCCCCAGCAGCCCTCGCCATGAGCACCACTGTCAGGCAGTTCTCCTCCTCCACCTCCCTGAAGGGCTTCGGGGGCCTGCCCGGGGGCTCCAGCAGGCTTTCCTCCGTGCGCCTTGGGGCAGGAGGCTACCGGGCCCCCAGCGTCCACGGCGCCTCGGGCAGCTACTCCGTCTCCTCCCGCATCGTCTCGGGGTTGGGCAGCGGCTACGGGGGCAGCTACTGCAGCAGCGTGGGAGGGGGCCTCAGCGGGGGCTTCGGGGCCGGCTTCGGGGCCGGCTTCGGGGGCGGCGATGGCATCCTGCCGGCTGGCGAGAAGGAGACGATGCAGAACCTCAACGACCGGCTGGCTGCCTACCTGGACAAAGTGCGAGCCCTGGAGGAGGCCAACACCGACCTGGAGGTCAAGATCAGGGAATGGTACAAGAAGCAGGGCCCTGGCCCAGACCGGGACTACAGCCCCTACTACAGGACTATCGAGGAGCTCAGGAACAAGGTAGGATGCTGCCATTACCAAGACATCTTCATTAAAGTCTGTTTTAAATAGACGACTCCGTTTCTGAAAGCTGAAGGGAAGAGTATTGACAAGTGACAGGTAGTTGGTCTGACAGGGGAAAACAGAAAGAACATAAAGGAAATCACAGACGTGATTTCTAACAGCAGCTCTTTGATCGTGTCCTCCACAAGGCACAGGGACGGGTTTTCTACCGACTGTTTCAGTGCAGGAAAAGCAGGAGGCCGAGGCTCTGGGGCTTTGGGCCAGGTTACCCGGTGCCAGGCCGGTCACCTCCCGCCTCTCCTCGATGCTCCTCAGGCCCCAGCCCGTGCTCCCTTTGCATCTCTGCAGGCAGGGACACGGTATGGCTCTGGCACACTTCACTGCTGACTGATACGCAAATGGAGATGCTAAAGTTGTTCTCAGGAATATCCTACAGATCAGATCTTCTGCAGCCTGACAGGAAGCTCAGGGCAGAGGTTAAAAAAGAAAGAATCTGCCCTATGGGACGGTTGTTCTTTGGGAGGCGCGAACACAGACAAGTGAAATCCTGGAGTCAGAGCACACTGAGCTGTGGCCGGTGGCTTCGGAGGTGCTGAAGCCAAGGGCATGCCCTGCTCTGAAATGCAGCAGGTGAAACCATGGCCAAGCTTGGCACCTTATTCTGAGCAGCTCCCTGGCTGACTGTAGGCACAAGTACTTGAACAAAAGCACCAGAATCTGTGCTCCCCACCCCGCCCTGCCATTGCTGTCCTCCCCCTGCGCACGTTACTCATCACGGGTGGATTGCCTGGTCCTTCCCCGCTGCCTCCTGAGGTGACAGCATCCCGAGTAGGCTCAGGCTGGGGCGGAGGGGCGGAGGTGTGGGCGGCTGGGTAAGGACAGTCCCCGGTCTGTGAGAGTGGCGCCAGGGCAGTGGGGTGGCCGCTGCTGACAGGGTCAGGGGTCAGCCCCGAGGGAAACCACATGCCTGGAGTTTTTCTGTTCTTTAACCCTTCTTGTTGGCTTCACCTGGGGCTGAAGGGCTCTTGCCTTGATGCACAAAGTGTCTCTTCAGATCCCAGCTTGTCAGGTGTGCTCTGACCTGGAGCACAGAAACATGTGGAGGCAGAACCTGTCTCCAGATCTGAGCAACGAAGTTCTGGGTCCCACAGAAACCCCCTGGCCTTGAGCCAGAGGGAGGCAGACCCTCCCCTCCCGCACCGCAGGTGGGAAATTACCACGTCCATATTCCCGGATTACTGCTCGGATATCCCCTGAAGCATCAGAACTCGGTGAGAGCTTTTCATTGGCTTGTGGCTACAGAAATTACTGCTCATTAAATGGCCAAGCATTTTCAAAATCCCAGAGCAAATATCTGCACCTCAGGTGCAATTACGAAAGCCAAATGATTCAGGCACAAGGCACTCCTTCCTCACCCTTTTTTTCCTTCTCAGTCGGGCTGTTCAGGTCCGAGTCCGTGCCAGTGAGAGCCTGAGCACGAGGATCCTGCCTCTCTCCCTGCAGGGCCCGCGTGGAAATCTGGCAGGAGGTTTCGTGCTGCTCCAGTGTTTCCTCTGCAGGGGACCCCAGGCCGCAGCACGGCATTCTTTGGAACTACTTTTCCACTCTTGCACCTTCTTTTATCCCCCAACAGATTCTTGCTGCAACTGTTGAAAATGCCAACATCGTCTTACAGATTGACAATGCCAGGCTGGCAGCTGACGACTTCAGAACCAAGTAAGTCCGATGCCTTTCTCAGCTCTTGTGGGAAGGGAGGGAAAAGTCAAGGCTTTGCTTTGCTTTCTGCAACTGAAGTTGCTCCTTCAGGTCCCCGCTCATTAAAAGTGTGACGTTTGGAAAGCGTACGTCTCTTCCTGGGCACAGCATTGCCTGGGCACTCCCGCGCCGCGCAGAGCTGTGCATGCACATTTAATAAAAGATACTGGGCAGAAACATGCCAAGATGGGGAAGGAAGCAGTAAAAAAAACCCACATCATCCGAGCTCCATGGTACAACGTGTGTGTCCCCAGGTTTGAGACGGAGCAGGCTCTGCGCCTCAGCGTGGAGGCCGACATCAACGGTCTGCGCCGGGTCCTGGATGAGCTGACCCTGGCCAGGGCTGACCTGGAGATGCAGATCGAGAACCTGAAGGAGGAGCTGGCCTACCTCAAGAAGAACCACGAGGAGGTGAGCACAGAGCCAGGCCCAAACTGAGACCTACAAAATGTACCTTGTGCACGAAGGAAGGTGGTCGGGTCAAATGTGCAGGAGTCTCTGCAGTTGGGGCTGTGAGGAGACACTCGTGTGGGTAAGGGGCAGGGAGGCAATCCCTTCAGGCAGGAGAAGGGCTGTGGGGTTCGGGTGCTGAGCTGCAAAGAAGAAATCCGTCATGATGGGAATATACAAATTTCACTATGATGTACATGGTGCGTTGCTTTTGTTGCAGGAAATGAACGCCCTGCGCGGGCAGGTGGGTGGGGAGATCAGCGTGGAGATGGACGCGGCTCCTGGCATCGACCTCACCAAGATCCTGGCTGAGATGCGGGAGCAGTACGAGAGCCTGGCGGAAAAGAACCGCCGGGACGCCGAGCAGTGGTTCTTCAGCAAGGTGAGGGGGTCGCCGGCAGCGCGGCCGGGCGCGGGACCCGGGGCCGTGCCCGCTCCCCGGTGCTGCAACGGCGCCCTTTTGCCTCCCGGCAGACGGAAGAGCTCAACCGCGAGGTGGCCATCAACACGGAGCAGCTCCAGAGCGGCAAGACGGAGATCACGGAGCTGCGACGCACCATCCAGAGCCTGGAGATCGACCTGCAGTCCCAGCTCAGCACGGTACGAGGGGCCGGCTCCCCGCGGGGCGCGGGGCGGGGAGGGCAGCCCCCGGCCCCCGCGCCCTGAGCGCAGCCCTCTCCTCTGCCCGCAGAAAGCGGCGCTCGAGGGCACCTTGGCCGACACAGAAGCCCGCTACGGCACCCAGCTGGCCCAGCTCCAGGCGCTGATCACCAGCGTGGAGGAGCAGCTGGCCGAGCTGCGCTGCGACATGGAGCGCCAGAACCACGAGTACAGGGTCCTGCTGGACGTCAAGACCCGCCTGGAGCAGGAGATCGCCACGTACCGCCGGCTCCTGGAGGGCGAGGACGCCCAGTACGTAGAGGGGCTGCGCCTGGCGGGGCACCGCGGGGGCAGATGGGTGACAAGCACAAGCCGTGCTGCCTGGGGACTCCGTCCAGTCCCAGCTTTATGTTCACGCCAGCCACGGGTGCCCAGTGGCTCTGTCCCTGGCTTCTCTCTGCAGTCAGGTGCTCTAACGGGCTTCTTTCACCGCTGGAAGGGGCAGTGGTCCCTCTGCCCGCCAGCAGACACCGAGCAGAGCTGTGGTTTTAGCAACCGCTGTGAACATTTTCCTCCTGCCTGAATGCAGAGCCTGTGTAGCAACAGCAACTAAGTTTGCCCCTAACTTCTCGTTCTTTCTCTCCTTCTCTTGTAGCATCTCTTCCCAGTACGCCTCCGCCATGTCCTCACACTCGGGCAGAGACGGTAAGAACCCTCCTTGCTGCACAGGTTTGTACCAAACAGCCTTGAGACCTGCCTCCGGAGCAGCCACCAAACCGATGGAGTGACAATCCCTCCTGGGGCGTGCCGTGCCACCTCGCTGGCTCCGTCAGAGCCACAGCAGTCAGGAGAGCGTGTGCGCTGCGTGGCACAGCAGCAAACCGCAGGAACGAGCTGTCAGGAAGGGAAATCCCCTGCACTTCTCTGCCACAAGCGTGATTTGCCCTAAGCAGCCTTGTGATTGAGCAGCCAGCGCTCTGGCTTTACCCAGGCCTGAAAAATCAAGCGACAACACATTGCAGGCGTGTGTGCCTTTTGCCTTTCTGAGCTTTCCCATTAGCCTGGCTCTTCCCTGCTCCCGGCCAGCGCAGGGCCCTTTAGAACAGCTTTCTCTAGTACCTGGTGGAAATTCCAACATCTTTCTGAAGAACAGGCAGTATCTGATAATGCGGTAAGAAACCTCCCTCCTTCCTGCCCCCTGAATCATTGTCCTCCGCTCTCCTTTGGCAGTCACGACATCTTCCCGCCAGGTCCGCACGATCGTTGAGGAGGTGCAGGACGGGAAGGTGGTCTCGTCCCGGGAGCAGGTGGCCCTCACCACTCGCTAGGAGGGCAAGCAGCACTGTGGACCCCCGGCCCCGGGCTCCCGGGAGCGGTGAGCCGAGCCAGGCGCTGTCTGAGGCCGCACGTGCCGGGTCGTGTCACAGAAAGCCGCCGCTTCGATCATCTGCTCCCCCCTCCTCCACCGCCCTCATTTCACGCGGGTGCCGTCGTGCACTCTGTACACATTTAATAAAGCTTTTTACCTCGTTCATGCAACTGCAGACTTGTCTGTCCCTGATACACGATCCCTCAAAGCCTTGGGCTTGTGTGCTCGTGCCAGGGAAAGTCCTGAGAAACCACACAAAGGGCCCAGGGAGAGGAGGGGAACAGAGGGATGTGGGTTCCACCTGGAGCAAAGTAATTGAAGACAGCTATTTCTACTGACCTCGCTGACTGAGACATAAACCTGATAAGCCTGACACAACGTGAAGGCAACGTCGGAAGGATGCTGTCTGAGGTCAGTGCGCCACACGACTGATATTAAAGCCAACAAATTAAGGTTCGGTTCTCTAGCTCTCGGCATCATAAAGAATCACCTTCTCCTGGAAGCTGAACTTAACTGACCTCAGCAAGACCGCGACTGTCACGGGCACCGTTCCGAGAGACGAGCGCGACACGGGACAGGCTGGCAAATCCTACACACGTGCCTGCTGTCCTACTTGACTCTTTAAATCACACTATCAGGCACAGTGTGTGAAAACTTTACACAGGTCTCTTCACGCTGCCCGAGGGCTGCACTTAACAGGTTCTAAAGTAACCATTGCTTAATCCGCAGAGGGATGAGTAGCAATAACGTTTATCGCTACGGCATCAAGCAGATCACTGCTCAAATCCTTCCTGAAACACACGAGTTACCGCGTGTCAACAACGTCTGCAGGTGAGCTGCCGCCCGGGTTAGGAGAGGCCGCTCCTGCACCGGCGGGTCCCGGAGCTGCCGCGCGCTCCTGCAGGGGGACAGAGGAGCCAGCGGAGGCCGTGCAGGTCACACACCCCCCACGACGCGGGAGAGGACATCATTTTAGACCCCCAAGCCTGATGGGATCACTAAGATCCAACCTCATGCTTTCAGGAGCTCTGCCCAGTCTCGGACCGTGGCCTCATGCTCGTCACCCACCTCCAGAACATGGATTTTAGACACAAGGGCAAGGCAACAGCTTCCCTTTGCTTATAATGATGCACAAACGGTTCCTGCACGTTCGTCTCTTGGGTTATTCTTGAGGATTCACTCTCCCTCAGTTCCACAAAGGCACCACGGTCCGTACGGAACAATGACAACGGCGCTGGAGGGACTCCTGGAAAGAGCTGGTGATGTCACTGGGTGTGACAAGACAAGCGAAGGAGAGGGAAGGTGATTGAAGAAGTGGGGAACCTGCCAGGTCTCTCCAGAAAAGGGAGTGTGAGGAGATGTTATCATGCGGCCTTATTGTTCCGCAATTACAGAAAAGGGTAGGAAACGGAGCCCGAGCGGAGCGCAGAGGTCACTGGCTGCATCGCGCTTTTCTCTTTGCTGGAGGAACAAACCCTCCTTGTGCAAACAGGAACTCTTCCCAGCCAAGCGAGCTGCAGCTATCTCAAAAATAAAAACAAGAAGCAAGCAAAAAGGTACTTTAGCATCAAGCTGTCTTAGACTTTACGGCAATGGACAAGGGTGCAGGATGGAAATTCTGATTAAACTGCACATGTGCTATTTTATTGGTTTTTTCCGTCAGAAGAGAGTTCTCTTTCAGTTGTAAGTGGCAGCTTTTTAACTCTGGAGGCGCCTGCAGAATGCCCCCAGTGTGTGAATACAATAGATTTTCTGAAAGCCACGTTTGTGATCTTTAAAGCTCCCTGATAGCATCAGGCGGTTGTTTATAGATGCCCTTGAGAAGGAGGATTACTGTTATTATTGTTTCCCTCCCACAAAGTGCGAAACTGAGGCTTGGCGAAGCCGAGCGATTTGCAAAGCTGGGATCAGAGCCCTGGAGCGCCCGGTGTCACCGGCGAGACAGCTCCGTCCCGGCAGAGCCAACAACACGCAGAGGAAAAGTGGAATGACAATGACACCGGTGGCTGGTAAAGAGCAAACCCAAGAATTTTCCACAGGCGAAACACTGACATTCAGCCCACCGTGAGCAGCAGGAGACGCGCAAAGCGCCGGTGACTCAGGGACCGGTTGCGCCAGCACGGAGCTGGCTCTCCTCGGGGGCACGTCACGCTTTCTGTACATCACACACATCGGCTTGAAAAAACAGGCGTAAGCTTTAAAATATCCTGAGACTACCAGGGCACTTCCCTCCAGGGAAATCCAGTCCTTCTCACCTCCATCGCCCTTTGGATCTGACAGTTCTGTGCAGAAGAGCGACCCTTGGCAGTAACACCCCACCAGCACCATCCTGCTCCGCCCATAAAGACCCGAACGTGAAGCTGAAGTATAATTCCTTTTTTCCCCTCTATTTTTTACAAAAATCTGTAAATGGGAACAGCACCTTTGCCTGGGGGAGGCTTTTCTGCTCGTCTGTTACTCGAAGTAATAATTTTTCCTCGTCGGGCCTGCTCGGCCGTCTGCGAAACGCCCCCCGGGAAATCCTGGTCCGGGCGCTTCTCCCCTCCCTGCAGCCCCCGGGCCGGTGCCCGCGAGGGGCTCCCGAGCCAGCCGAGGACGAGGAGGTTCCTCAGAGGCATCGCCCGCGGCTGCCGCCGGGCTGCAAAGCTCGTCTGCAAGGCAATGAAAGGTAATTGTGGAAAGAGCCTTCCCTCATGCGCGTAGCTACTGTCATTAACAGAGCTCGGCATCACAGAATGAAAATCTCTTCATAAAATGAGGACTGTAGCTGCTGGCAGGTCTTGAGGTACGTGCTGATGAAAAAGCAAGAGCTGCTTCTAATACAAATTTTCGGAAAGGAAAAAAGCTTCCATGGAGAGCGCACAAATTCCAGAGTGAAATTACTGTTCTCCCTGACAAGATCTGTAGAAATTGCAGTCACCTGTGGCTGCGGAGGCCTGTGGCAAGGTCTGAAGAGCAGAAAGAAGGTTGTAAATATGGGCATCTCTGCTCAGTTTGCAATAATTAAACAAAAAGCCCACTCTAACATTCTGGTTTTTCTCATTGAAAACCGAAGGACTACATTTTCCTCAATCAAAGGAATTTGGAGTTAGCTCAGCATTAATTCTGCAGTTCCTCCATGGAAGAGGCAGATTTAGAGAATTCCTGCTCCCGATGCCTCTCGCTCCTGCTGCCGGGCTCCGCGGCCGAGGGGCCCGATCCTGCCCGTGCCGCAGCCCCCGTTCGGGCCCGCGGCGTCCCAGCGCCCCGCGGCACAGCCCGCGCTCGCCAACGACGGACGGAGCGAGGCGGGGACGCGCACAGAACCCACACCACGTTTCAGGCGTCCCGGACTGGCAGTGCCCAGATACCATCGGGACTAACGAGCCTGCCCACGCGGCGTGAGCAATATTGCTGAAACCGGCTGCGCCCGACGCAGCCTTTGAGCGAGGAGTCCGGGTGACCCGGCCGGCAAAGCCAGAGCCGGGCAGTGCAGGGCGGACGGCGCCCAGCACTAGCGTGGCTCTGTCAATGTTATTAATAAAATGAAAGATTCGGGTGGCAAAACGTTTTAATTATTTCCTGTTCTTTCTCAATTCAGCACGCCAAGACTGAAAAATAGGTTTAATATCTTCCTTTACACGATCTTTTCTAGCATCTTTTCTTAATTTAGCACATTTCCCCCAGATCCTGCGCGGAGAATTTCCACGGTGCTGGCTGGAACTGGGTCAGGCCTATGCAGGATCAGGCGGCTTCTGAAATTCCCCATGTTACTGTTTTAGAAATCCTAGCAAACATCTTACGTAGGTGCCCTCTCTTGGCACTGAATATTCATGGCTAACCGCAGCATTTGGCAGTCAGGAAATCACCTTTTCTCTTTTGTTTTGGATAAATATTTGAATATTTTGGTTTTTGATGCACGCAGAGAAGCAACTAATCCCTGGCAGGCTCAAGCGAGATGTTCTCCAGGAGAGGAGCATTTCAAGGCCCAACGCCCCGGCCCTCGGTGTGTGCTCTCTCCACCAACAGCCGCCCGGGCGGGCTCTGGGCTCTGGTCCCGGGGCAGCGGAGCGAGGGGCTCCCTCACTCCTGGACACGACGGGGTCGGGCAGGCTCCGTCAGATACGACGGCTTTCCCACAGCTTTCACTTTCCGGGTAGACTCGCCCAGTCAGGGACGGGTAATTGCTCTGATGTTTCGTTCCCCGGGCACTCTCGGGTATCGTCGGTTTTCGTGTCCCTGGTGTTTAGTTGTCATCACAAGTCAGACCTGATGATTCAGGAAGTAACATTTTTGATGTAGTTTTGAAACACGCTTCTGTTAACCAAAGCATCTTTCTGTTGTGGGATTGCTGGAGACAAACGCCTTTGGGGAAATACTTCCGGCTGAAAAAAAAACCAGCAGTCCTAGCCAGGTCACACGGAGGAAGAATAAACAACCCGTCTCCGGTGGCAACATCCCGAGGAACGGTATAAATAGAGGACCATGGGGACCGAGAGATCACAATCGGATCCCGCAGCGATCGGCGCCGTCGCCTCGGGCTCCGGGTGGCTCCTCGCGCTCGCACCATGAGCTGCGCCGTCAGGCAGGTCGTCACTGCCTGCTCCCAGGGCAGGGGCAGCGCCGGCAGCTCCGCGGCCGGCAGCGTGAGAAAGGTCTCCTCCGCCTCCTCGGGGAGACACGCT